>CM061552.1:307848278-309048278 GCA_030864225.1 Capsicum baccatum var. pendulum | reverse complement strand
CTGAACGATAGACTAATAATGACCGAACGAGCATTCACAGACAGAGACGGGCTTCCTTCAAGGACACGGTACAAACATTTGGTTAGAATTCGATTTTTCATTCTTGTTTTGATACCAAATGATATCACGTTGTTATTCATTTCATGACAACTTTTTACTCAGATTTACGGCTCTGATACCAAATAATATCACACTGTTATTCATTTCATGACAATTATTTACTCATATATACGGCTCTGATACCAAATGGTATCACTGTGGCGTCCAACCCATAAATGCTAAGGACAATTTTTTCAAACTATAGAAAAAAATTTCAACTTCCTAGCAAAGAGAAAATCGGCACAAATATTTTCTCAGCTGCAAATGTTGACTTGCAATTTCTATGTATGTAAGCAATGACGTTTTCATGGACATTCTTTCTCAATAAAAGGAGTTCTTCAGCTAATTAGTTTGACTCACCAAACAGAGAGAAAAACAAACATATAGAGAGCAGTGAGGTATTCCACAGACTGTGATAAAAAATAGTCAAAAAATTAAAGTGAGCGATATTTTAGTAAGTTAAGAGTCAAAAGAGGTTTATTTCTTTTGAATGTTGTACTTGTAACTACGGTGTAAAAATTCTTACTATAGTAATATCAGTTGCTCCTCTTGGTTCGGGGTTTTTTCCTTGAATTCCACGTAAAATCCTTGGTGTCATTTTTTTCATTTATTTTTCTATTATTTTGCCACAAATACTTTAGTTGTTATTTCGCGTTTACCCAACAATCACGTTATTCATTTCAACGACAACTTTTATACTCAGATTTACGCGCCAACAAGACACAATGATTATGTATCTAACTCATTCCCCGATATATCTGACGCTATCAAGAGAGCCAAGAGTCTCAACACTCCAGACTCGTGGCGTTCTGTACAACATGAAGTTTGGCGAGTTGCTCGAGCCATCACACAAGCCTCACTAGTCCTTACCGGTCGACTAACATGAATCTCTGTGGGTGTTTGAATTGACTTATTTTTAAGTGTTTTTAGCATTTAAGCACTTTCTCGGTTTTTTATTATTCACAATGTTATTATGTGTTCAAAAATAAATGAAGCAAGTTAGATGTATTGTTTCACAATCTTGGTTTTAATATATAATTATAATTTGTGATATTTTGTTGACGATCAAAAGTTAATTCTTAATGAAAAAGTTTGTCTATTAATGTTCATTTAGAATAAAAATTTGCCTACATTCTCATCCCCAACAAGACAAAATTCATGCCTATATAATAATTCTAGAAAATTATTATATACACTGCATCCAATTTTAACCTAATGTACTTGATTCACATTATTCTTTTATTTTTTTTAAAAAAAGAACAGATTTGGAATGTACTAGTATGACTATAATTTGCACATCAAATATTACTACTTTCTACCTAAAATTATTCCATTTTTGTAGCTCTAATTTCATATAATTCTTTTAATTTTCATGACTAATTTAGATCCACACATGAAGAGATTTATTTATCACTCCTTTTCATAGATCAAACAACACTATACATAATTTTAACTTCAAAATTTACTTAGTCATAGTTTAAATTCACTAGGAAAAAATAACTTTTTCTACCTTTAGGAAACCCGTTTGTTAATATCACAATTTGTTGAGATAATAATAACATATCTATAGTGTAATCTCATAAATGGATTTGGCTCAAATTCAAGACATTTAAAACTAATAATAACATATTTATAGTATAATCTCACAAATGAACAAATGGCCAAAAGCCCCCTAAACTTTACCCAAAATTCCAATTACACACCTATTCTTTGTAGGGGACCTATTACCCCACCCCCACGCCCACCCCCCACCCCCGAACTATTTTAAAATAGATTTATTTCCCCTCCTAAATGCTTAGGTGGCGCGGAAGGTGTAGTGCACTCTCTTTGAGAGAGTGAAGACGTTTTATCCCCTTAATTTTTAGATTTTTTAATTTCTTATGTTTTTTATTAATTTTTTCCATTGTCTTCTTTCTATTTTCTTTCATTAAAACCATGGCTTTTCTTTCTTGTTTCTTCTCGGGAAAAGGCATCATTTCCACCCTAAACTATACCCAAAAAGTCTAAGTCACACCTAAACTATACTAGTGACCTATTACACACCTTAACTATAAAAAATTGATATTATTACCTCCCCGCAATCCCCATTCTAAGGCGCGTGTGTTACACTTATTTTAGGCGTGTCCAACCTATTAAATAACAAAAGTAAACGGCTAAAAACATTAAGGAAAAAGTCATCGTTTCCACCCAAAATTATAGTTGAAAAGTTGAATCCACACCTAAACTATATAAGTGACCTATTACACACCTTAACTATAAAAAAGTGATACTTTTTACTGACGTGGCAGCGCGTGTAAAACACTACACCACATGCAAGTGGTGGTAGCCTGACAGGGTGTAAATGGTTTCACTTTTTTATAGTTTAGGGGTGTAATAGGTCACTAGTATAGTTTTAGTGTGGCTTAGACTTTTCGGGTATAGTTTGGGGTGGAAACGATGTCTTTTCCCTTTCTTCTCTTCAACAAAACACCATGATTGCTCCACACACACCAAATAAATTATCCGCAATTCCATAAAAAATAGTTCAATTAACCATTATTTCAACACACACATCCCAAATGGGTCTATCTTCAATTCCATCAAAAATGACAAAATTAACAATTATTTCAACACAAACACGAAATGGGTCATCTTTTATTTCATCGAAAGAGCAAAATTAACAATTATTTCTACAATTAGTGCAATAGCTAAAATACAATTTGCGAAAATGGTTGAGATGGTTTACCATTTTGTGGACAAATTACAGATGTAGAATCCATGTTGCCATGAACTTGGTATTTGTATCCTAACATTAGTTTTACTGTAAGAAAACCAAAAGCATAAAACACTTGCCGAAAAACTGAAAACAACGACTATACAGGAACAAATATACCTTATTTAAGAGGAATTTCAACTACCATAAACACCAAGAAAAAGCAAACTAGTTACACCAAAAAACTTCTAAGCAGCTCAATTTTATCCAATATCCAATACGCATTACCAAATTCATATTACAAAATGGCAATTAGCGACCCAACTAAAGAACTCTAAAGCAATTATCCGGAAATAGAATAAAGCTAGCATCTTTCGTTGCCGATATAGAGTTTGAGCAACCCAATTGAACAACTGGGTCGTCTCACCCAACCCATCGGGCAAATCCTTTGATGTCGATGAATTTCCCCACATGCCCATCACCAAATCTTGAAGAAGATAAAATTGGTGAAGACACTCGCAAGAAAGCAAATTGGGTCTTGGTTTGTGTTGCAAATATGGGTCTTTAATATATATATATATATTAAAGAATAATAATTAATTATATATATATATATATATTAAAGAATAATAATTAATTTTTTTATTACTTTTTTATATAAAAATATAATATTACGTGAAAATTATGTGACATTACATGGCAAGTGTGTGTTGCTCACTTTCCATTACACATCTGGGTGTCAGTTTTTGGGGGGTAATTCTTCCAATTTAAAATAGTTCAGAGGGTCATAGGACCCCCGCAAAGTATAAATGTGTAGTTGGAATTTAGGGTAAAGGTTAGGGGGGCTTTTGGCCATTTTCTCTATAGCAAATGAAATTTGAAGAAATTGGTGTGTACCCTAACGTAATACAATGTAAGAGGCTATTTTCCATACCCACTTAGGCGTCATTTGGTGAAGTGTATTAAAAAAAAAATACATGCATTAACTTTTTACATTATTACTATTACTAATACTTCAAAATTCATGACATTAATAATGTAACGGATCCAATACATGTATTGACATGATTAAAGATACTCAAAAAAAAAAAACATTCTTTTCCATATATATGTAGGGTGTTTTCATAAAAACATTTTTAAAAAAAAAATTATGTAATTCATATTTTTAATACATTAAATCAAATACTGAAAAATATAAGTACAATTAATACAAATATAATTAACACAAACATTTCGAATAACATTATTAATACACTATATTTTACATAATTTTTATATACTCCCCAGACACGAAAATTATCTATTAATTTCATCAACTCAAACTCAAAACATTTAGCAACAACAACATGCATACATTGTGATTTCACAAATAACCACATCCAAAAGTATCATACTCACCAAATAATACAACAATCTAAAATAAAACTACTACTATACACATTTTTTTTAGTTCTTCTTGGTTTCCCATTCGGTGTTTGATGCCCGCGTTGGAGCCTCGACTAATCCGAATCACACGTTGCAGGACTCATTAAGGTGGCAACGCTCCCAACAGAGTTTTCTCCGAATCTAGGATCGAACCCTCGACCTCTAATTAAGGGTGGAGCAGCCCCATCCACTACACCATGCAAGCCTCGACTACTTCGGATCGCAAGATCATTAAGGTGGCAACGCTCCCAACAGAGTTTTATCCGAATCCAGGATCGAACCCTCGACCTCTAATAAAGGGTAGAGCAGCCCCATCCACTGCACCATGCAAGCCCCGACTACTCCGGATCGCGAGGATCATGAAGGTGGCAGCGCTCCTAACAGAGTTTTCTCAATATCCAAGGTCGAATCTTTTGATTAAGGATGGAGCAAACTTATCTATTGCACCATGCGAGCCCCGACTAATCCTCCCAACAAAATTTTCTCCGTACCCAAGATCGAACCCTCGACCTCAAAATTTTCTCTGTACCTAAGATCAAACCCTTGACCTCTGGTTAAGGATGAAGCAGCCCATCACTTCACCATGTGAGCCTCAACTAATTCAAATCACACGGTGCAGAACCATTAAGGTGGCAGCGCTCCCAACAGAGTTTTCTCAATATCCAAGGTCGAATCCTCGACCTCTAATTAAGGATGGAGCAGATCCATCCATTACACCATGCAAGCCTGACTAATTCAAATCGTGGAACCATTAAGGAGACAACACTCCCAACAGAATTTTCTCCGTATCCAAGATCGAATCGTGATTAAAGATGAAGCAACTCATCCACTGCACAGCAACCCATATTAATACTATATGCATTCATCCACCTCCTCTGCGGCATTCCCCAATATAACCTAGACCAAACACAATATAAACTAAGATATATAATATATACAAATATACTTTTTTTTTTAAAAAAAAAGGCGATTTTATTTATTTATCAAACAAAGGTGTAACACAGGTAACAGATCCATACACCAAACATTAGCAATAACAACAACAACAACAAACCCAGTGTATTCCCACCTAGTGGGATCTGGGGGTAAGATGTACGCAGTCCATACCTCTACCTCTAAAGAGGTAGAAAGGCTGTTTCCGATAGACCCCCGGCTCAAGACACAAGACACCGCACAAATACATAGATACATGGATACATAATAAAGCACAGAATAAGATTTCATTACATAAAAACAGCACCCATAAGTAATAAAAACAGAGAAAAGCACACAAAATCATAATAAAACATGGAACCAGGTACCATAACAAGAATAATACCCCCACCAAGTAATTCCCTACACTAGCGACCCAAACTGGCCCTAACCTTCTGCCCTAATTCGCGTCCTCCAGATCTTCCTATCTAGGGTCATGTCCTCGATGAGTTGTAACTGCTCCATGTCCCGCCTAATCACCTCACCCCAATACTTCTTCGGCCTACCCCTACCCCGCCTAAAGCCATCCAACGCTAGTCTCTCACACATACGAACCGGGGCATCCATGCCCTTCTCATCACGTGTCCGAACAATCTCAATTGGACCTCCCACATCTTATACTCCACTGGAGTCACACCAACCTTCTCCCTGATAATCTCATTCCGAACTCTATCCCCTCTAGTCAGCCCATACATCCAACGTAACATCCGCATTTCTGCCACCTTCATTTTTTGGATGTGGGAGTTCTTAACTGGCCAGCACACCAAACATTAGCAAATTCATTAAATATTTACATTAACAATTTAGCTCATTCAAAATCAAATCCTAAATTCAAGGATCAGCATTCGGGTTCGGGTTCGGGTTCTTTTCTTCAGGTTCTTCAAAATTCGGGTCATTGGCATCAACATCAACAAGAACAACATTTTCATCTTCCTTCTTGGCCCAATAATTTCCATCACCGGCCCATGTAAACTTACCACCATAGCCACCTTTTTTCGGTGATCCATTCATTCCACTAGCCGATCTACGATCCTTCCTACCATCTTGTTGGCTTGATTTTGGGCTATTTTTGCAATTTTTTTTATGTGTTTTTCATTGTGGAGAATGATTTTTCAGAGAGATATTTTTGTGTGTATGATTTTGATGGGTTTATGGGAAGACAATATATAGAGGAAAATGAGATGATATTTATGTTTTGGTCCTTCATGTATTGATAATTTATGAGTTTAGTCCTTGTAATGTTTGATCAAATATATATTACACAAATGAATTTTTCTGTAACGACAGTGACATAAATGAGTCAAACTTACAATAAATGACATAAATAAGTCATTTTCAATAGTTCGATGACATATTTCAATTTTTTCCCTATATATTTAACCTTCAATTTCAATTAATTGAAAAATATGTATTTGGTCTTTTTACGTAGGAAACATATAATGACATAAATAAGTCAGTTTTAATAGTTCGATGACATTATTTAAGTTTTTTTCTTGTATATTTAACTTTCAATTTCAATTAATTGAAATGTATATATTTGGTCTTTTTATGTATGAAATATGTAAGTAGGATTGGGCATAAATTATCAAAAAGTGAATTATTAACATATATCGTATCGAAGGTTGATGATCGTATTGAAATCAATTGTCGAGTTATCATAATTGAACTATGAAAATATCAAATTGAATACTGAAAGTCTTGTGACTGTTGAAATTTATTTATTTTTCTTACTTTTGATAGAAACATCATATTTTTATTTCTAAGAAACCTATTTTTCTACTAAATCAATTAATTATGAGAAAATGATAAAAATTATATAGTTATCAAATTTAGAATAACAGTATTAAATTAATAAAATACGTAAGTAATTAAGTAATATAATAAACCATAATCATGATAAGTTTATAAATATTCACATGAAAAAGGATTCAATTGTATATTTCAATTTATTGATAGATGGATTTAAATAGGTATATTATAAGGACTAAACCAAAAATAATTAATATCTAAGGGACTAACTTGTAATTAATGTTTAGTTGCGTCACGTGACTTGGGCACGTGCAATGGATAATTGGATAAGAACAAATTGTGGATCGTTACAAACAATGGTTTGTACACTAAATTGATTTAAAATAATTACTCTAAATTAATATCAAATTTAATAATAAAGATAATGTATTAAAAAAATTCCTTTGAAATTTGGTTCCTTTGTAGTTTATATCCCTCCCCATCCACAAAATATTCAAAATTGCAATAATTATAAGAATATTAAATTATTATATGCCATAAAAGTTTAAAAGAGGATGAAGAGAAATTTGTCTATTTTTGAGAACCAAATTAAATATGTTCATTGATCTAGAAAAGACATACAATGTTATGAATTAATTGTCCCACATTGAAAAAATAGAAAAATGTTAAGGAGATTATAAGTCAAATGAGTTCTCCCACCTATTAGATTAGTCTTTTGGGTTGGGCTCTCCCGTTTGGTTTATAACATTGATACTTTCATTGAGAGTCCTACGCATTGGGCCGTGACTCAAAATGGTGGCCTGAACCCAAGAGGGGTGTCAGCCCATGACCAACTGGGCGTAGCCGTGACCAACGAGGATCTATCCACGTGTGGGGAGCCACGCGTTGGGCCATGACTCGTAGTGGTGGCTTGTGCGCTGGTAGTGATGGCCTGGACACAAGAGAGGTGTCAGCCATGACCAATGAGGATCGATCCATGCTTGGAGCCACGACTCGGAGTGGTGGCCTGGACCTAAGAGGGGTGTCAGTCGTGACCAACAAGGTCGTTGGTTCTCAAGTGGAGACGATTGTTATGAACCAATTGTTCCACATTGGAAAAATAGAAAAATGCTAAGGGGATTATAAACCAAATGAGTTCTCCCACCTATTAGACTAGTCTTTTGGGTTGGGCTCTCCCGTTTGGTTTATAACATTCGACAAAGCACCAACTGAAGTTTAATGAATATTTTTGAAGTTTAGATGTGTGCATTGTGTCTTGAGCCGGGGTATATCGAAAACAAACTCTCAATTTTTCGGAGGTAGTGGTATAAACTGCGTACATTTTATTCTCCCCAAACCTCGCTAGGTGGGAATTCACTGAATATGTTGTTGTTGTAGACGTGTGCATTCTGGCATACATTAAAAAATTAATTACGGATATGTACGATATGTTCAAGACTCGAGTGACAATAATGGGAGAGAACTCAAAACTCGCTTTTCAATTGAGATGGGGTTGTACCATAAATTAACTTAGCATGTCTTTATTTATCGTGGAGATGAATGACGTAGCACATTATATTCAAAGAGAGTTACCTCAATGTATGTTATTTACTAATAATACTGTGTTGATTGACGAGATACTTAGCAGAGTTAACGCTAGACTAAAGTTTTTGAAACAAACTCTGGAGCCTAAAGATTTCTTGTTTGAGTAAGATCAATACGAAGTACACAGAGTGCAACATATCAGATAAAACATAGATGAAGGTGAGGATCGATGCACAAATTATTCTAACGAAAAAAAGCATTAAGTATTTTGAATCAATAATCTAAGAAAATGAGAATATCGATAATAATGTTACATATTGTATTTGAGCCTCTTCGAAGTTCTATGCGATAAGAATGTACTTAAAGGTATTTTTTATAGAATGATTGCTAAACCGTAAAATAAAAATTAGTGAAAGGGGTTAATGATGAACCAGGGGTGGACCTACATTCATTCGTGGGGAGCTCCGGCACCCACTAAACTCGACGTGAAATAGGTATAATTACATAGAAAATGTAGGAAAATAGGTATATAGTATATAAAAGAACCCACTAAAACAAAAAGTTGGTTGGGTGCATCGACTTTAAGCTTCTCCATTAGAAGGGATGCCCCGTGTTCGAACCTCATTGAGTTGATTTTTATTTTTTTTTCAATTTTTTTTTAAGCACCCAGTATCCTTAAATCTCGAATTCGTCACTGTGATGAACAAATTAATTATTTGGTTCAAATCTTATCAAACTGTCAATAGAAACAGTGTAGTTAGGTGAACAATTAATTCATGTCTTAACTTATATTGTTAAAATTCACTAAAATAATTCCAAGCCTAACAATTTTTATTATTTTAATAGGAAGTAGGACATTTACACAATGAGGCAAAACAAAGAAATTCTTAATTAATTAATTTACATTTCATTAAGAATATTATAGAGAGTCAATACTCAACAATTCAAATGAATATTGGACATTGGCTAGCTAGTCAAACAAAAATGAACATGGAACTTGCCTTGCACACCAAGTTCTATTAAAAAAATTAAACTTTGTTTCGTTGGAAAAAAGGTATTTTGATATTAGTTATTTTGTCGTGTATATGGAACAATTTATGTCATTCACTGTATTATAAATGGCAGAAAAAATAATTTCGGAACTAACTAATACCTCTAATCAAATGTCAGATAAAATAATTCTGTATTTTATTCCAAAACTGTTATATTTTATACTCACACTAAAAGACTCGTTAGTGTTTACGATCAGTTTGGATATGCAATTGATAATTACGATTCGAAGTTTAAAGTTTTTGTTTGAACATGCAATTTAATTTTTTGCTAAATTGTAATTCTTTTTATGGACATGAAAATCTTACAAGTTGTCAATGGTATCAAATTTTTTCTAATGCTTATACAATCTACCAATGAGCAAACCACAATTCATAAACAATATATCGCAATATAATTCTAAGAAATCACAACGATAAAACACGTATCTCTATTTTGACATTTTTCAATACACGTAATTTTAAAAAGTCACAACACATACATATGCCTTTTTACTTGACCTTTTGCCTTTCAACTTTGAGTGTGCTAAACAGTCACTTAAACTACAATTTTTTTTTTTTTGAATAAATCGACACACGTGTCTTATATGGCAAATCACATGAAATGCCTTTTATACAAATTTATCAATCAACAATAATAATAACTAGTTATTCTTTACTATAAGTTGCCACATGATACAAACAGTTTCTTCACGCCGAACGTGAGTATTTTATTTTTTTTGCACCTAAAATGACGAGTCTTTTTTTTTTTTTATAAAATATAAATTTGTCGATCAAGTTTATATTATAAAAGAATTAAAATCATGATTTAAAATTTCAAATTATTTTATTTTAGAGAATTTAAGATGTAAAATCACAATTTCAAATATAATCTTAAACCACATGTTTAAATGCTGATTTCAAACAACTAGTATCAATCGTGCCTGGGCAAATAAATTTTTTCCAACAACGTCAATGATGCGACCTAGTGGTCAGTGAAGTAATTTTCGAACTTGAGATCTCAAATTCAAATTAAAAAAAAAAAAAAAAAAGTCAGGTGATTCTTCATATTTATCACAGCCTTAATGAACACTTGATATCTATTACCAATGAAATTAAGATGATAGATATCTCGTAAATTTTATTACTGTTGGAATATGACAGATCTCTCGTGAGTTTTGTTATCATCATAAGATGACAGATATCTCGTGAATTTAGTCGAGGTCAACGTGGTCAAAAGAAGTGACAAGATGACAGGGCATTCTCTCATTGGAAAATAGGGACGGGCATGATATGGTATATACCGAATTAACAAACCGAACAAAAACTTTTTATACCGTGATTTTTGGTATTATGGTATTTGGTATGGTATACATTTTAATTCTTTTTGGTATATGGTATGGTATACGGTATTTACAAATGACATACCGAAGTATATATAATTACATAAATAATTTATATATATATACAAAAAAAAAAAACTTAGTACAAAAATATTTAGACTATGAAACTTTCGCTACTCTATTTCGATTGAAATGCCTTTTTGGTGTAATTGACTAATAAAAGAAATTGTGTGTACTACTTTTTCAATATTTCTACACGTGTAATGCATTTTTATGATACAATTAAGACATGCTTTTGAAAAGTCGAAGTAATAATACTCTAGTATACGAGTATATATTGTCAAAGTTAAACAAACTATGATTACCGATTACCATATCGCAAAATACCGAAATCAAACGTCAAAATACCGAACCATACCGAATTAATATGATATGGTAATGGTATAATATTTTTAAAAATCGAATATCGAAATTATCGTACCAAACTTTCAAATATTGTACCACACCATGCCCACCCCTGTTGGCAAATGTAAAGGAAAAAAAAGGGCCAAAATTGCAAAAACCTTAATACAACAAGAAGACCAAACAAAATACAAAAAGTATACTATAGGGGAAAAAAAAAAGAAAGATAAAATAAAAAACCTCAAAAAAAAACCCAAAAGAAAGAAAGCATTTAATAATGAGCAGCTTTGCTTTTTCCCTTAAAATTCCACCATTGCTTACACTAACTGCGCCTCCTTCAACTAAGCTTCTGATAAACACCAATTTCTCACCTTTTTTCTTCAATACCTGTAAGCTTCTTATCTCACTTTCTTGAAATTATTTGTTTATTTACTGAGCTTCTATTTGATTTTCTTGATGGGTTTTTTTGTTGGTGTTGTATCTTTGGGGATAATATTATTGATATTGTTGAACATTGTTAATGAACATTGATGGTTTTAGCTATTGATGGGTGGGTTTTTCTTGAGTTTAGTAGTTAGTGTTTCTTTTATGGGACAATGTTATTGTTGACCATTTTTAATGTGAAAATTGATGCTTTTAGCTATTTGGAGTTGGGGTTTGGGGTTCTTTGAATTGAGTAGTAAGTGTTTCCTGTATGGGATAATGTTATTATTAATCCTTTTAGCTATTTGATTGATGCTTTTATCTATCTAGGTTGTGGGGGTGGTTCTTTTTTGTTTTCTTCTTTTTGATAACCGTGGTGTCTGGGCCAACCTGCGCGCACCTCGACTAATTCCACGGAATACCTGCCACCTCCCACTAGCAACAAATAGAACAGATGGGAAGAAATCACCTAGTGTTTGTCTCTGTTGGAAATTGAACCTGGGACCTCATGGTGCTCAACCCAACTTCATTGAACCACTAGGCCACACCCTTGGGTGCGGAGTGAGGGGTGGTTGTTGAGTTGAGCAGTTAGTAATTGAGACAAAAGCATGAATGCAATTTACTATGTTTTCGTACTATCTATGCTTAGGGGACTAACTTGTAGAACTTGGGATTTGAGTTTGTTTTTTGAACATTATTTTCTTGAAAAGTTAGCTGACCTTTTGTTTTATCTACAGCTTAGTTAAGCTTATTGTGGTTTGTCGGGTGTGTTTCTGTTGTTCTTGATTGGTAGTACAGCTCACAGATTGAGCTTAATTCCCAGTTGTATGGAAACTGGGAAATGGGAATGGTCTGTTTCTGTATAAAACTCACCGTGACCCAATTGGGTCAATTTATGTCTACCCTTATTACTTTTTAAGGTAATGTGGCTGAATCTTGTTCGTGCTCAGTATCTACCTTATGGATGTTGGTCAAGTTTGTAATGTGGTTCATGATAAATGAAATAAAATATATTGGTTCAGATACCCTTAATTCTTTCCAACAATTGTGTGAGGTTTGGGCCAACTTGTGCCCAACTCGACTAATCTATTCACCAACCTGTTAGAGTTGACGCGCACAACTGCACAAGTGTCATGTAAAAGGTTCAATTAATTTTAAGAATTTAGATAGCTGAGGAACCTAGAAATTTCTGAATCTTTTGTCTTGTGGGCAAGACAAAAATAATGTAGCGTCCACAGTAGAAGCTAATTTAAGGGAAAAAAGGCTGTAAACAGTTTTGAACGGACTGAAGACTAAAGTAACACAAACAAAAGAAGAAAAAGGGATACTACAATTACTTTTGCCTGACCAAAAAAACAAGAAGAGTGTGAGATGATTTTTCTGGATAGTAAATTGAACACCTTTTGTACAAACTATTGTGAGATGCAAACTATTGTACAACCTTTTGTCAAATGAGATGCAAACTATTATGATCTTCTAACATCTGAAGTTGTTAGCACTCCCTTGTGTGTGTTCAAGTAACTAAATTGTTCTCAAGGTTTTAATGTTCCATTGTACTTTCATCTATTCCCTTTAGATGTGCTGATGCGTGTGACCATCTTATTTCCTTAATTATATCTTCCACATGCCCCTTCACGTGTGGACATGATTCTTTTTGAATGGGCCAAACACGTGGTTTTTTTAGTCTTTGACAACTCGTGGCGGTGAAACTTGAACATTGGACCTCTACTTGCTTTGGTATCATGTTGTGGTGTGTAACCATTTCATCTAAAAGCATAAGCTTTTAAAGAGGCTGCACTTTTTTTAATTTATTATATCTTCAGCAACATGCTATGTAGGAGTGCTTAAAGTAATTTCTGTTATGGTGTCGTAACACTAGACAGGTATTCTCAGAGCAACATCTAGGAGATTTTTTGGTGCGGTAGGAGTATCTTTAAGGACAATATCAACCATGGAAAAGGTTAGTCATGATCTCATAATATAGCATCCTCGTAAAGAGTGCCATCCCTAAACATTGCTGCTAAGGCTTAGACACGAACTAAGTTGTTTATGTCCACCTCCTTTTTGAACAGGATAAAGAAATTACCGGTAGTCAAAAGCAGCCTGAGGAAGCACTTAAAGCAGCATTCCCGGATGTTTCAGATGGTTGCTATTTGCAATGATCCAAGAAATGGTGACTATCAATGGTATGTCTTACTCTGATTATGCTCTAAAGTTGAATGCTATCCTTTTAAATTTTTTGCTGTTTATTGTTATTATGTCAGTAATAAATCAATTAATTCATAAGTTTTCACTTTGGCAGCAATAATGCGATGAGCTTGTGGAACAAAATTAAAGGCAAAGGTACACAGTTCAAGGGTCCTCAGCCCTGTGAATCTCTCTGTCATTTCTTTCCGATTCATGGTACTTTAAGTGAAACCTGCCAACTTACTATGTGTTGTTTTCACATTTTAGGCAATTATAGAAAATATTCCTGCATCTGAAATAATAGAGAGTAGCTCCCGGTTTTGTTATTATTGTATTAGCAAGGCAGTGGATATCACTTTGATGAATGATTTAAAAAATGGTTTATTTTGGTCAAAACATCCAAATATTCATCCTATACAACATTTCATACACAATATACCTAAAGTATACACTGATTATATACAATTATACATTCATCAATTATTTTTAGTTTAATCAGTTGAGTGAAAGAACATAGATTGAAGTGATTAATTACCTCAAAGAAAGAAAGGCCATTGCCAAATATGAAGTCCACAGAGCCTTCAATATAACAATCTTTATAATTATGTCTTCTCAAATGATCATAAAGTGTATCTTGTGCATCCAAAAATTTACACCCTACAAATGCTGTTGTATCTGCTGATATTCTAAATGCTACTGCTTGTTTTCCTATTGCTCCTGGTGGTGGCACTGGTGTTGTATTCTGCATTTTTAATCTCGAGTTTAACTTCTATGTACTGACTATGAAAAATTAATTTAAAAACGATGATTGCATGTTCGTTTTTGTAAAATGTCAGTATACGTGTTGGACGAGGTGTATTTTTGGAGAATACTACACAGATGCAATAATAATTTTTTGTAGAAAATAAATATCTATATTAACGATTCTATCAACTTCAATTAACTAATTATAAAGAATTTAAACAAAAATTTAATGTGTTCCACTCAAGCTTCATCATGATCAAGTGTTTTAAAAATTTTAGAGGTGTTTATTATTTGGCTTAATTCAAATTTACAGGATCTTATTTATAAGTTTCAAATATAATTTGAATAAATAAATTATTATTATATATATTGTAAAGTAAAATTTTCTTTATAACTATAGTCTACAACATAATAGATTTTATAGCAATAGGTATAAATTCTTAGTCATAGACCATATAAAATGTGTATATAAATTTCAGTCACATTTATTGCTACAAATGTTCCGAAAAAAAAAATATTGTGGTTAAATTATTTAGAAAAATAATTTTTTATATTTAACCACAACGTATTTTGTTAGTATATCTATCTATATACAAATATAAAATACAAAAAAATTAAACATGCCAAAACATGTTATTATTAAAATTATGAGTGTATTCGAGAATTTCTTTCAATATCACTTATATTTCATTTAGGACCACAATATTACTCAACTATTACTTTTTCCCTAAAAAAATATTAAACATCTCAAAAATATTCTTTCTCTTAGTTGACATGTCATGCCATTAAAATCACATTTTTAAATAATAAATCATCTAATTCATCAAACTCGTTTACTCAAAATTATAGTTTTATTCCTTTTTTAAAAAAAATGCATTAGTTTAATTTTATTGTTTAGAAATTCTTTACCATACTTAATCTTTATCATATTATTTTAAATGTAAACTAAAATCTCTAAATAACTTATGTAATTTAGTGATATTATTTTATTTAGAAAATAACTGATCTTTGTAGGTAATTATATATAAAAACCAGAATGATTATCTAGGAAATTAACTCTTGAAAAAAAGTATAAATACCTAAGTATGAGAATTTCTTCTTAATAAAATAATATATATTTTTAAAAAGATAAAACTATTATTTTTGTTGAATGAGTTTTCGGAGTTAATATGTTTATTATTTATTTAAAAATGATGGTTTACTGACATAACATGCTAATTAGAAGAGGAGGAAACTTTCGAGGTACTTAGTATTTTTTGAAAAAATATTAATAACTGAGTGATATTATTTTCTTTGCAAAAACAAAATGAAATTTTTATAACGACTCCAATAATATTTATAATACTCCAAAAAAATAACTTTAGAAAAAAATTGAAAGTTTAAGTAATGATAAAAGATTTCTAAGCATGAAATTTTTTTCTTAATAAATTAATATAATTTAAAGAAAAGAATAAGAATATAATTTTGACTAAAGAAGTTTGATGATTTAAATAAGTCTCTTATTAAAAAAATAATTTAATAACATCGTCCGCCAATTAGAAGAGAAAGAGACATATACGATACTTGTTTTTTTTAGAATAATAGTGAAAGTTGAGTCATATTATTATCTCTAAAAATATAAAAATAATTTTTGTAGGAAATTAAAAAATTATGTGTGGCCAATGACAAAAATAACCCTTGAAAAAATATATGTCAAGTTTTAGTACCGATAAAGTTTTTCTAAGTATAATTTTTTTTAATAAACTAATGCATTCTTTCAAAGAAAAAAAGAACTATACTTTGATTGAATGAGTTTGATGAGTTAAATAGGTCTAGTCTTTTTTTTTAGAAAAAAAAAAATTAGTGACATTCATGTCAACCAAGAGAGAAGAAGACTTTTGAGATGTTTACTATTTTTTGAGGAAAAAAGTGATAGTTGAGTGATATTGTGATCCTAAATAAAGCATAAGTGATATTTGAAGAAAAATTTTAAAAATTATCTGACTATTTCGGAATTGATCGTTAAAACTCTATTTCCATACAATAATTTTCATATTCATTAAAAAAAAATCATAAAATCGAACTAGATACAAAATAAGTAAAACAATTTAATTAAATTTTTTAAAATATGTACAAAGTATAAACTATACTACATAATTAAAAGTTGAACAAAATTAAACAACTAATAATGTAAAAAAGAAAAAATATAACTGACAATTAATAAATAAATTTGTACGAATTACTTTTTATTTTCTTAATAACATATTACTACATTTGATGATTTTTTAATTGTGTAATTGCCAATTAATAAAATTAAATAATTATAATTAAATATATAAATTACTCATTCCCATGTATTGGGATAGTTTTCAATGTATTGAAAAATTGTATAATAAATAAAGTAATGTTAGAAATTTTAGGATGAAAAGGGTAAAAATGTCTTAAAATAAGTTAGTTTATAATGTGAATAACATTTATTACTATCATGGCCAAATTTTATGGCCAAAAAGTTTTTTCCTTAATTAGGACACTGTGCTCCAAAGTAAAATTTCCCCCCCTTTTTCCATTTTTAGTCTTTTTCTCTTTTTTTTATTTTCTATTTCTTAATATTCTGATTGGACAAAGTTTGAAAGTTACAAATTATTCAATTTTCTATGGAATTTGATTTGATTCTCTCCTTTTTTAAGTTTAAAAACTCTTTAAGTGGTGACACATTTAATCTAAGCTTTGTCTGCTTATCTATCAATAATTCTCACCTTTTTATGACAATTTATTTCTCACATTTTATTTCACACGTCATAAATTCAAATTAAGAAAATAATCATGAAAAATAATATAAATATATACCTTAACTTATTATATTTATACAAAAATTTTATTCTTATAAAGTAATTATAAAAATTTCAACTAATTATATATCTTTATTGAATGTATCAGGAGCTAATTATGTATCTCGACAGACTCAAAATTGAAAAAATATATCGAAAACTAATTATGTATCTTTTACAAAGTAAAAAATATATTTTTTTTATTATGTATCTCGACAGATTCAAAATCGAAAAAAATATATTGAAAGCTAATTATGTATCTTTGCAAAGGAAAGTTGAATCTTCATTCGATGTATCAGGAACTAATTATATATTTTGACAGGTCCAAAATTGAGATTTTTTCAAGATTTTTTATAATTAGGCTCCAAATTGTCGAGATGTGAAAAAGGCTGCATATAATAAATTTTTATAGTTTAATTCTTTCTTGAAACTCGTATATAGCTGGAGCTTAATGCACCGAATTGCATTAATATTAGAACTTTTAAATTTAAATATTGAAAAATTATATAAAAAATATTATAAATAATAAATATATTTTAAAATATTAATTAAAATTTATATAATAAACTCTCGATATGCTAAACGCGACGAGTAAAAAGTTGTGTTTGGCGAATGGCAATTTCTCATTTGTTTCCTATAAAATTGTTTTATAGGTAAGCCTATTCTATTAATAAGCTTCCTTTTAAAAGGAGAATATTTTAGTGGATCTTAATAACTATACTCCTATATATATAAATCTAAAAATCTACATATATCCTACCGATGAAATTGAATATGATTAATAATTTTAGTTCCTAAAATATCAATAAAATCATGATTTTGGCCCTTTAATTTTTAGCTAATTATTTTATACACCTTTAATCCCTTTGACCATAAATCTTCACATATCTGACAAATTATTGAGCTTTGGTTAAATTTATATCCTGAATTATTGGTGTGTTTGGTTAAATTTATGTTTGTTACTTTATATTTGAGGTAATGTATTTTCAAAATTTAGTCTATATATCACATAATTTTTATATAAATGGATCAAAAATCACATACTATTACAAAAATATGAAAAAAAGGTCCAAAATATATTTAAATTTTGATAAAATTTGTTGTAACATACCTTAACTTTATGGGAGTCCTATGACCCCCCAAATTATTTTTTACTATATTTTTGTGTCATATATTTACTTGCTGGGACTACTGTGTGAATACATGAACACGAAGCGAGTAAGGGTATGAAGTGGTCCAGCTAAGCAAATATATGCCACAAAAATACGCTAAAAAATAATCTACGGGGGGCATAAGACACCCGCAAAGTTGAGGTTTGTTACGGCAAATTTCGCTAAAGTTTAAGTATATTTCAAACCATTTCCCCAAAATTATGTGATATTCACTTATAGAGGTTCGGAAAGCGTTGGATGGTAAAAGGTCTATTGTACGCAGCTTATCGTACATTTCTATAAGTTTTTTTTTTCCACGACCGAAACCTATGATTTATTGATCACATGATTACAACTTTATTAGTCACGTCAAAACTTCCCTTTAGAATTTATCAATAATCAAGAGATTAAAAGTGTGATTATTTATATTGCAATTTAAGAAACATAATCAATAGAGATTCTTATAGCCAACCTAATTTGTTTGAAATTTAAGAGTAATATTATTAAAATATATTTACATTCACATATGCAAATTGATATATTCTTTCCAAAATTTTTGAATTTTGAAAGTTAGTTTTCAAAATATAAGGTAAGTGTACCTATTTCTTTGGCTCAATTTGGATTCACACACTTTATTAAATAACAAATTAATGTAAAATTACTAACTCATTGACATCATGACATGTACATTTACCTATTAATTTTCGTATCTATATTACAATCTCGATTAATTTAAATTTGAGTCGAGTCACGACTAATTCAAATTCGTTCTACGTAAAGTCATAAAAAAAAATCGCTTTATCATACCAAAATCGCTTTCATATTCAAGACTCGATTCGAGTATGTGTGAATATATATATATATATCATCTCACCTTATAACGTCCTTATCTGATCGTCAACGTGATTCAAACTCTCAATAACGTTCTCATTCGACCGGCAACGTAATTCAAACTCCTAAAGTTATTATTACCTGACCTATCACGTGACTCGAACCCTTAACTTATCTGTTGTAAATATACTTTATATTTAAATTTCAACCCCATTTAATTTTTTTTGCCTTTTTAAATTTCCTCTATTTATGACAACTTTTCAACCATATGTTAAAATTCGCTTTAAAGTTTTTCTCTCACTTTCACTCTTTTTATAAAAAGCCATTTCACTTACTCCTACTTAGTTATTCTCTCCTCCCAAAGTTTTCAAAATTTCCAAAATACCTCCCAAATGGGCAAAGCAATTAAGTGGTTGAAAGGCTTATTTGGTATTAAAAAAGAAAACGTAAATAAGTGCAAAATTGGAATTACATGTTTCGGCAATTTGACCCGAGACACTGTTGTCTCCGTCGCCATAGACGGAGGTTCCGGAGGCTTATGTCACAATACGGCGACAATTCCGCCGAACATTACGGCAGCGGAGGCGGCGTGGCTGAGCTCATTTGATAAGGAGCAGAGTAAACATGTACTTGTGGTGGCTGCCGCCATTGCTGCGGCAGCGGACGCCGTTGCTGCTGCATATGCGGCGGACGCGGTGGTGAGGTTGGCCAGTCAAAATAAAAGAAATGGTGCTGCTATGAAAATTCAAACGGTGTTTCGTGGTTTTTTGGTAAATTCACATTATCACAATAATAATAGTAGTAATAATTGCTTAATCATTTATTTTCATACTTTTAAAAGTAACTTTTATTTAATGCGATTAATAAAAGTACTACTTTGTGTATTTTAAAATTTTAAAAATCTAGAGGATATAAAAGCTTCAATTTTACTATAAATTTTGAAGTTGAAACTTAAATTCTCTGAAGATTTTTGACTAGTGATTTGTAGTTTGCAGTTTTATTTGACCATACGTTTATTTTTTCTGCAAAAAAAATTTGAAGTTCTGTGAGTAGAAATTTTCATAAATTCGAAAATGGGCTCAAACCAATATGGAGATAGATAATATGATTAGTGAGAACTCGTATAGTCGATGAAAGACGAGGCAAAAAGTAATATAGATATAGATCGATAATATGATCAGTTGAGAACTCGTAACCGAGCAATATGGAGATAGATAATATGATCAGTGAGAACTCGTATTACCGATGAAGAACGAGATAGGAAGGAAGCAATATGGAGATAAATAATATGATCAGTGAAAATTCGTATATATAGTCGATGAAGGACGAGGAAGAAAGCAATATAGAGATAGATAATATGATCAGTTGAGAACTCGTAACCGAGCAATATGGAGATTGATAGATAATATGATTAGTTTAGAACTCGTATAACCAAGCAATATGAAGACAAATAATATGATCAATGAAAACTCATATAACTGATGAAGGACGAGAAAAAAGACAATATGGAGATAGATAATATGAACAGTTTAGAACTCGTATAACTAAGCAATATGAATTCGAAGACAGATAATATGATCAATGAAAACTCGTATAACTGATGAAGAACGAGAAAAAAAGTAATGTAAATATAAATAATATGATCAGTGAGAATTCGTACGGTGTACGGTGATGATAGAAAAAAAGCAATATGGAGATAGTGGAGTAGTAAGGTTAGTGGATACTCTGAAAAAGTTGTTACTATATGACAAATTATTTATACCATTTTTGTGTATAAATAATAATAATAATAGTAATAATAGTAATAATAGTAATAATAATAGTAGTAATAGTAATAGTAGTAGTAGTAATAGTAGTAGTAGTAATATTAATAATAACAACAACTCCAATTTATGCCCAAATATATGAAAAGAGTTGAATATTTTGAACCGATGGTACAACTCAAGAAAAGTGATATTTGCTCCATCATGTTCTCCTAGGCAGGTGTCATCATCAGTTAAAAATACCTCCTTGATCTTTTGACGATCCCACACATCCGGGACTAAAATATTCTTATCCGGTATCTCCCTTCTCTTAAAACACATTTCCGTAATCTTGTAAAAAATCAATACCTCTTCAATGGTGGGGTCAATTCAACATCCCCAAAGTGAAATACCATGTTCTGATCATCCCAAAAAGTTGTTAGTACATGGATCATTTCGGGCCAAGCGTCCATCTCGATCAAAGAAGGAAGATGCCCAATGTGTGTTCTAACAATCTTTCTCTCTTCTGCACTCATGTGGTCCCACCATTGTTTCAAGAAACTGTCAGGTTAGGTAACCATCTTAAACTTTTCGCGAGAATGTAGTTGAGCCATATCCTACATGAAAGCAGACAAAGATAAGCCTTCCCCCAACCCCAAAGGATACTGGATTGAATTTAGATAAGCATGTATTTCTTAAACACATAAATATGATTTGTCTGTAATTGACTCGGGGTCAATAGACGCAGGGTAGGTTTTCTCATGGGCCCAATACCCCGCTCGGATATTGGGTCGTCCTAGGCATATGCCTAAAATAGGGTTTTGGTTTCGTTCTATCCTCGGTGTCTAGAGTGGGCTTGGACACTGGTTCTCAGCGGACAACTTGAGTTTGAAAATACGAACAGCGTCAGACGACTCACGCTCTGATAAGTTGTTCGTATTTCCAACACATTTTGGAATTGAACAACAGGGGCCAGGACATCCATGAAAACCCAAAACAGTTTAAGTAATGTAGGAATATGCCATGAGATGCGATAATTAACCTTTACATAATCGGAACACATAAACAGTTAATCAAAAGACAAAATCAATCATTTGGTTAAAACCTAGTTAAAGATCCCCAGCAGAGTCGCCATTTCTATTTTGCGGAGAAACTTTGACTTTTTGAGAAGAAGAGTCGCCACTTAATTTTGAAAAGGAATTAAGAAACCTTTATAGAGTTACTTAAAACGATTCAAAACAGAAAAATCGTTTTAAGTTAGAGATTCTAGATAAGAGGTTCCTATTAACGTTTTAGGAAAGTGTTAGGCACCTAAAACGTCCGCTAACTTGCGGTTATCCGGACTATTTGAAAACGTCTTTGATTAACTTTGGAAAATTGGTTTGTTGAAAAGAAATTGATTAAGGAAAAGGTTTTCGCGAAAATTAGTTTTTAGCGACTTAGTTAGGGATTTAACTAGGTTCGCAAAGAGACAAGCAAAACAAGTATAAAGGAGAGAGGAAAGGGGAGTAAGTGAGGGATTTAGGCCATTGAGCCCAAACCAATAAGATCTGTCCTAGTCTAATTGGGTTTCTGACCATTTCACCTGTCCTAGTCTAATTTTCAAGCCTTTGTGGCTCAAATCTGCTCCACCTGTATTAAATACAACTTTGGCTTCGAGGACGAAATGAATGAATGAATAAATAAGCAAATAAAAATAAACAAGGACAACAATGATTAACTAAAATAAAATAAAATAACAAATGAGACTTTTGTCTCTTAGCCGCTTCGAATGTGGGATTTTGACCACTCCTTCTTCTTTCGACTCCTCTTACTTGTTCTTTATAATCAGTGTTCAAAGTCTTCTAAAGAGGGTGGGCCTCAATGGCCCAATTCATAATGTGAGAGTCCAATGGGACTCCCAAGAGGGTTCATGCAAAGAAAAAGGTGAATGAATTAATGTATGTTCTCAAGAGTCCTTACATTTATAGATAAGTTATTCAACAAAAAATACAACATTTTAGGCAAAGGAAAACAGTGATTCACTTGCTACCTATAAACATGTGGACTGTAAAAAATGTCTAAATACATCAATCTCAAGATTATGAAAAGTATGGCTTGCAATCAAGTCAATTAGTTAAAGAATGTGTCAATCATAACACTCACACAAATAGATCCACACACTACAATCTCCACATTATTTCAAAGCAATGTTAAGGAGCTTAATTGACCAAGTCTCCGCTACTTTTGATCACGTATGGTAACAATATAATCATAAAATTTTCAGAAAAGAGTTAAACCAGATTATTCAACCAATATTTGAGGCAAATCAATTCACTGCCTTAAGTTGGGACCCAAAAAAAGAAAGCTAATCAACGACAGTCAGCTTTATGGAAACTAAGATCCTGTATTATTTGTATCAAAAGAAAGATAAGAGCATTTTCATAACATGATACTTGTAGACATTAAAGACAAAAAGTAAGGATTTGACACCTGAAAGGTAAATCCCAGTGTTTTCTTCTTGACATTGTAAGTCAGGGAAAACAAAGTGAAGAGTCCTCTTTTAACCAAGAAACGACGAGACGAACGATGCTAAAATGTGCATAGAACTCGAAATGTCTTTTGCAAAATATGACTTGAAAAAGACATAAAATTTACATCATTCCGTAATAACCAAGAGATATAAGATTTACATCATTCTATAATAACCATTCTGAGCAATTAAGTATCGACAGAGTATGAATAATAACATCTCCAGAGAGGGTCAAATAACTTTGAATAGAGCAAATTCCGGGCAAATTTACGCAACGCTCATCAAAGAACAAACTTAACGTCCATCATCAAACCAATCATGAAACAGGTAAGATGACGGAAAAATAGTTTAATGCCTCATACTCTAACAGTACCTACACTAGGGAGGAAAATTAACTTGAACATGCAAAGGGAATGCATTTTCTTTTAGCTATAGCAACTTACAACCAACAAGAAATGAATGTGTTTAGAAAATTGCAACGAAAACAGTGAACATCTCAGCATACCAAAATGTGAATTGTCACCATATAATAGCGAGATAAAGCTGAAACATTTAAGAATTGAATGGAAAGAACGTTACCTGTTCGGGGAGCAGCAAAACGGGAACAAACAAGCTATTAGCAGCGTCTCAACCACTAGAGACCAGCCCTCAATATTTCGAACACCAAGACGAAAGAAGTGAGAACAAAAATCCCTCAAAATCCTCTTTGAAGAAAATAAAGAGACCCCTCAGATTTTCAACTACGATTTTCGACCTAAATTTCGAAACAGAATTCGAGTTCCCAAAGCTTTTTCTAAACACAATTTCTAGACCCTCCAATTCTTCCCCTCTTAGAAACCTAGAGCCAAGACCAAAAAAAACTCCCCCTCACAGTGACCTGATTGGTCTTTATATAGGGCTCCAAATTCAGAGTGAATCTAGGTGTTTCGAAAGGGGAGTAATTCAAAATTTCACTCGGATCAGGCTACCCTTAACAGATTGTACCCCTTTGTACCAAATTCTTGGATGATTCCCAAATAGGTTGACCAATCACCATTGGAAAAAATGAACCCCCCTTCCAACCACTAAAAAACACCCAAATATGTATCAGATTCGTACCCCTATCCCGAAATTCACGGAATTAAATGATGGAGGACACCTCAACACTGTTCTAGAAGGTTCAAAATTTCTCGACGTACGCATTCACATAGGGTCACGCAATCTGTATGAACTGATGGTGAAAGGATGTATTTGGGTTTTTTTCGGGTTGAAAACGGGTCAAACTTGGGTTGATGGATTTGGGGTCGATTTTACGATTGTTGTTGTTGTTCTCTGATATTCGATGTTTCTCGCCGTTGTTTGAGCGTATTGTGAAGAGAAGGGCTGAAGGATAATCGGGTATTTTGAGCTGAAGGGATCGGGTTTCACCGTTGTTGGGGAATGGGTCGTTTGGTTGAGATCGTTTGTGGCTAAGGGTTTGAAAGTGGGTGTTGTAGAGAAGATAAGGGGGTTTGGGCCGGGTTCTTGAGAGTATTAGGCCAATTTGGGGGCTGGTAACAAAAGAGTGCGCCACGGGTTGGTCTTGAAATTGGGCCAATTGGTCTTGGTTTTCTTTTTGGGCTGCGGGGAAAAGATAAAAATGAGGGATTGGTGTGGGCTAAAACTAATATGATGTCGGATTATTTCGGGTAGATTAGGGATTTGGATTATAATTTAGGTAATTAAATTTAAATTTTAGCCAAACCGAATACCAATTGGTCAATTGTATCACAATTAAGGCCAAATTGATTCCAAATTATGCTAAAATTTAATAAATTGACCAAATCAAATCGAATTTTGATACGAATTAACACCCTGTTCAATCTTGAGATTCTTGATTCAATAAATTAAACAGATATTTACCCAAATAAGTTATTTTTGAGAATAAATTATATTTAAATCAAGATTTCAACTGTTTGAACTTATTTTCAAAAAATAATCCTTGATTAAAATTTGATATTCCGTAAAATAATTATTTAAGTAACAAAATTACATAATTTCCTATAACTGAATACGATAATGTATAATCGTTACTCAAGAATGACAAAATTTGCACAGATGAATATTTTTTGAAAAGTTTCTATTCAGACGAAATAAATATTTTGATTTTATTAACAACCGAAGAAGCTCGAAAGTAAACTCGGTTTGTGGAGGGCAAAAATTAAGTGTCAACAACATGCATGCAATTCAAAAAAAGGGTTAGATCACATTGAATCCTTATATATGCAGTTTTATTTTCATTTCTGCGAGAAACTGTTTTAGCGATTTTGAGGTCGTGATCTTCTGATCACACTAACCTAACTTTTACCGTTGCGCCAAAACTCAGGTCTATTTTCAAGAAAAGTATTGGGGGGGGGGGGGGGGGGATAAAAGACAATGCATGAACCACTTGGCATTTTCATAATGATCCTAATGCAAAAGAAAATAACTCTAACTACTCTTTTTTTTTTTTAAAAAAAAAAAACATTTTTCATTTGATCAAAAGACTATAAAAGGACAAAAAGCAAAGGACAGGAACAAAAAGCAAAATTCTTTTCATCACACAATTCTCAACGAATTAACAATTGACCACAACTGTTAAAAAGAGTTATGGACAAAACATTAATTCACCATGTGAAGCGAATAAAAGAAAGATGAACAAAGTAAAATATGATATTACATCAAAAAAACAAAAACACTTTTGATGATAAAAACCTCAAATTCAATAAATTTAGCAATTTTTAAATTTTATGTCTTTCCAGCTTTTTCCATTTTACAATGGAAAATCACACATTAATGTAGATGTATCAATGACGTATTCAATTTGAAAGAATTGAAAAAAGAAAAAGAAAAAAGTCAAGCTTGAATGCAACTCGATTACTCGATAAGAAAATTCAAGACATGCACAAACTGGCTCAAACAATATACATATCAATGACAATTAAGTATTCAAGACATGCACAAACTGGCTCAAACAATATACATATCAATGACAACTATACTTAATTTCAAGAATTGAAAATAGGAAAAATAATCAGTTTGTTCGTACTTCGACTACTCCTGAACTAGTCGATGTTACTATCAAAAAATTGCTAATTTCCAACAAATATCATGACAAAATTTGCCTCATAGCTAGACACGTGCCGAAATTCCATCAGGAATTAGCGATTTTCTAGTAGTATATGAGCAAAAACTACAAACTGACACGAACACCACTGTTATATAATTCAAAAACGCGTAATATACATATTATCAATGACATCTATTCAATTTCAAGAATTGAAAATAAGGAAAAAGGTTCAGTTTGCTCATACATTGACTACTCATGAATGAACTAGTTGATGTTACTATCCGAAAATCGCTAATTTCCAACAAATATCATGTCAAAATTTGCCTCATAGCTAGAGACATGTCAAAATTCCGTCAGAAATTAGCGATTTTCTTATAGTTTGTGAGCACAAACTACAAACTGACACGCACAACATTGTTATATAATTCAAAAAAATGTGTAACGACTTACAAACTGACACGCACAACATTGTTATATAATTCAAAAAAATGCATAACGACTTACAAACTGACACGAATACCACTGTTATATAATTAAAAATAAAACGCTTAACGACTTACAAACTGACACGAATACCATGTTTATATAATTCAAAAAAACGACTTACAAACTAACACGAACACCATTGTTATATAATTCAAAAAAATGCGTAACGACTTCCAATAAACTGACACGAATGCCTCTTTACATAATTCAAAAAAACGCGTAACGACTTACAAATTGACACGAACGCCACTGTTATATAATTCAAAAGAATGTGTAATGACTTTGTAATACCCCGGAAAATTTTTCGTCGAAATTTAGTGCATAAACGTATTGGGTCCTATCTTTTAGAACGATTTATAATTTTTTCATGTGGAATTTCCTAGAGTTAGACCCACCGTTGTGAAGAGCATCGAATAATATTTCCAACGATATGTGGATCATCCAAAACGGACACCCGAGGGATGAGTTACGAACATTCCGATCGAACAGTGAATAGTGATGAACAGTAAAACATGCAGGAAAAAGTACTGAGGCCAGGCGTATTTTTGCTCCAACTTTAAATGATCATAACTCCTTGTACCTAATGATCTGTGTGATCTACTATATATCAACGAAAATCTATGCGAGTCCTCTTTCCAATGAACTTGGTTTCATCCAATTTGTCTATCAGAGCAAAAAGTTATGGTCAATCTAGTTCAGCCTATCAAAAGCGAATTTTTGGGTCAACTTCAAACGACCATAACTCCTTGTACATAATAATCTGGGTGAGCTACTATATATCAACGGAAATATCTGAGAGTCCTCTTTCTAATGAAATTGGTTTCATTCAATTTGGATATTGGAGTAAAACTTTATGGTCGATCTACTTCAGCCTATCAAAACAGTCCCCCATGGATAGATTCGGGTTTTATTTGTTTCTTAGGGGCATTTTGGTCTTTCACCACTCTTTTAAACCTCTATAAATACCCCATCCAGCTGAGAACTGATAGTATTTTTCCTCTCATTTCTCTTATATGTATATG
The DNA here is from genome assembly GCA_030864225.1 of Capsicum baccatum var. pendulum. Taxonomy (NCBI): domain Eukaryota; kingdom Viridiplantae; phylum Streptophyta; class Magnoliopsida; order Solanales; family Solanaceae; genus Capsicum; species Capsicum baccatum. Next base: position 309,020,072 of record CM061552.1, on the reverse strand, counting down.
TATATATATATATATATATATATATATATATCAAGTTAGGGTTAGGGTTTTGAATTGGGGGAAATTAATGGGAGGCTTTGATTTAAGAATTCCTTCCGTCAATCTCTTCCGGCTATGGAGTCTAAGGTATGCAAGTGTTTATCTATGGACTCCTTTCGTCCATAGAGTCCACGAATTCCTTTTTGAAAGTTCAAGTTATGTATATATATATATATATGATGATTATGCATGTTGGTTGATATATATGTGTGTGGTGATGGTGTATGTTGGTTGATACATGCATGCGATGATTATGTGTGTTGGATGAGATATATGGGGTGGCGGAAAACATGAGAACTTGACGAATTCACCAATGCCTAAAAGTGCATGTAAGGTGTTTGTGGAATTGTCTAAGAGGCTATAAATTTACGTTCTTAGGATATAATAAGTTCTAAATGACTAGACTACTTTCTATGTATACGTTCAACATGAACTCCATGTTATTGTCTAAAATTGGGGATGTTGTGTGGAAGGCTTATGATATGGTTGTAAGGGAGGACGAGAGATTTAGTTGGTAGAATTAAGATGAATGATGGTGTTGTAGCACATGTAATTGTTCATACTCCTATGCCCTAAATGGTGTATGCAAGGTAATTGTAGAAATGCCTAGTTGAAGAAGAATGGATCGTATGACCCCTTGTGATCGAAGTGATGAGTTCATACCATGCTTGCATGCTACGTGTTTACTATGGTTCTTAAGGGAAATGATAAGGCCATTAGTCCATGCTAAGTGTGAAATGTCTAATTATGGGTCAAATTGCATATATCAAGATCTTAAAGGAAAGAACCTTGAGAAGTGAACCATGATGTATTTTATTATATTATGCAGTGAACAGGTACAAATATTAGAAAAAGGGTTAGCTTGTGGTCCTTCGGGATCATAAGCACTGTGTGGCGTTCCTATTCTCGGGAATCGGGGCGTTACAGACTTACAAACTGACACGAACACCACTGTTATATAATTCATAAAAATGCCTAATGACTTACAACTTTCAACCGCCAAACCCAAGAAGCTCTGAATATCGGTTGGATTCATGGGTCTGGGTCGAAGGACATGACTAGGAATTCGTAGTGACCATATCGGGTTCGGAAGGCTGTCTTGGGTATGTCTGACTCCCTAACTTTCAACTGATGATAACCCGAACAAAGTTCTATTTTTGAAAAACACCTGGCACCCTAAAGCTGGTAAAAAAGGTCGTCAGTCCTAGGAAGAGGATATTTATTTTTAATCGTGACCTTATTCAGCTGACGGTAGTCTATGCACATACGAAGGGAATCATCCTTCTTTCGCAAAAAAAGTACAGGCGCACCCCAAGGAGACACACTGGGACATATAAAACCCTTATCTAAGAGATCTACTAACTGTTCTTTCAACTCTTTTAGTTCTGCAGGAGCCATTCTATATGGCGGAATAGAAATAGGACGAGTGTCTGGCAATACATCAATACCAAACTCAATCTCCCTATCAGGTGGTATTCCTGGGAGATCATTTGGAAAGAATTCTGGGAATTCTTTTACTACGGGAACAGATTGAAGAGGAAGACTCTCGGCATTGGAGTCCATAACTCGGATAAGGTGGTACAAGCAACCTTTAGAAATGAGTTTGCGGGCTCTGAGATAGGATATAAAGTGCCCTCTGGGGTGCTAAACAATGTCTTTCCCACTCTATCACTGGTTTATTCTAGAAAGAAAAAGTAACCTTTCGAGTCCTATAATCTAATGTGGCATAGCACGAATGGAGCCAATCCATTCCCAAGATAGCATCAAAAGCAACCATATCTAACTCTATGAGATCTGCTAACGTATCCCGGCTACCAACAGTCACAACACAACCCCTGTACACCCTCCTAGCAACAATAGAATCCTCCACCGGGGTGGAAACAGAAAAGTGTTCAGAAATCACACTGGGCTCAAACCCAAAACCAACAGCCACATAATAGGTCACATAGTATAAAGTAGACTCGGGATCAAGTAACACATAAACATCAAGGGAAAAGATTTGTAACGTACCGGTAACAACATCTGGGGAAGTTTCCGCCTCCTGGCGGTTGGTCAAAGCATATAACCAGTTGCGACTGTTCCCGGCAGTTGATGTGGTGCCCTTCTGAGGCGGGGGTGGTTTCGAAGAATTTTCCTGAGACTTTGCACCACCAACATTCTTTCTAGCAGATGGACATTCCCTCTGAAAGTGACCCGGCTGACAACATGAATAACACACTATCGAGCCCAACTGACACCTTCCCGAATGATTTCTACCACAAGTCTCACACCTTGGAAAAGTACGATACTGCTGAGCCACACTACCCTGTGATCCAGTATCCTGAGCTCTGGTTCCATGGTTAGTCTAAAAACTCTGAGATCGTCTGTCTGCTGGTGGTCGGGGTATGGGGCCTGGCAGTAGACTATGCATTACCCTAATTCTTCTTTTTTTTTTTCCATTTATTTCCCCAGTTACTGCCCTAAGGCTGACTGTGACTTTGGTCGGCTGATCTAGCTTTTTTTGCTTGTCTTTCCACCTCCCTAGCTTTAGGGATCTTCTTCTTTTTCTCTTCTACCTACTGCATATGAACGGTCAGCCTAGCAAAGTCTAACTTTTTATTCAACATTGCCCCTGGCACTCAAGCACCAGGTTATCAGAAAGGCCGGACGCAAATTTCCTCTTTCGAGTTCTCATATTACTAGTCAACTTTGGTGCATAGCCGGCTAGTTTATTAAACTTCAAAGTGTACTCCTGGACACTCATACTGCCCCTCTTCAGATTCATAAACTCTTCCTCTTTGGCCTCCCTCAACTCCAGAGGAAAGAATCGATCAAGGAAAACTTCCATAAATTCGCCCCAAACTGTGGGCTCAACACTCTCACCTTTTGCATCCTCCCAGCCGGTATACCACTGATTCGCAATATCCTTAAGCTGATAAGTTGCTAGTTCTACCCCTTCAACCTCATCCACATGCATTACCTTAAAGATTTTTTCCATCTCATCCACAAACTCCTGTGGATCTTCCTCCACCTTGGTGCCAGTGAACTTAGGTGGGTTCATTTTCATGAAATGTCTGACCCTGGTAGCCTCAGACGTAACAGATGCAGACCCAACATCTTCTGATCGTTGAGTCTGGTTAGCTACCAACTGTGTCAGTATATGAATAGACCATCTGAATTCTGCATTTGAAATATCTCTCTGAGTAGTCGGGGGACGGTTGTCATCAGTCCGTGGAGCTCGAGGTGGACTGGTCGGGACTCCCAGAGTAGGGACAGGTTCTGGAGTGTGAGCTCTGTTACGGGTTCGTATCCCATGGGTGGGACAGACCTCATCTTCCTAAGCATTATAATCGAGGCATAACTGTGTTTTTGAAATACAAGAGATCATTGATTATGGGACAGTTCAAACTCTGAAGCACGAACTAAATCACAAAGATGGGAAACATTTCCTAAACGCCTAGTAGCCTCTTTCTTATAAGTATGGTGTGCTACACACCCATAACCAAGAATCTACCCGACACAATTTTTCAGACACCCTGGGACCATGAACCGTGCTCTGATACCAAGTTTGTCATGACTCGAGCTGGGGCCCTAGCCGTGACGAGCATCCCGAACCATGAAGGCCCGGAACACCCTTCTCTATCTATCTATCTGGTAATCATGTACATAATTCATATGATAAAAAGTAATGCGGAAAGAGAAATCTAATACGTAAACATGGTCAATCTGAATGTGATCATAATACTGAAAACTAAAATCCAAAAAAACTAAAATCCAAAATATATCTGAATAATAATGTCTGACTCAGTCTGCGAAATCACTACAATGAACTAATCAAAGTTGTCTGAAAGCTGGTACAAGGCCCCCAGTAGACCAAAACCTAACTAATAGTAGTAATATGAAATAACCAGGCGTTCTGAATCATAGAAGGCTCACCACTGCAAACTTCGGTCTGTGATCTGAAATCTCTACTGTTTATCTGGACCCCTAGACTGTGCCTCAGAACCTGGAAGAAGGGGGTCAGCACAATTGTACTGGCACGCGAAGCAATCCAAAATAGAGTAATTGAACATATATATAATACGTGAGACCAATTTTCATCAAAACATCATACATAAAACAGTTTCTGAAAAACAGATGGGCATTTTCTAAAACTATGTAACTGGTCTGTAAATTTCAAATTCTAATCTGTATATTACTTCTGAGTTAGGTGGTATCCCCTACAAGTCTGATATTCCATGGGTGATATGGAATCCGCCATTGAATCGGTGGGGAAGCCTCCAACCCGAGTATGCCACAAGAGTTGGAGTTCCTGAATCTGATACGCCACACGACACTTAAGTCAACGTATAATAATATACCCGGGTCGGCAAACCATGGTTTTAGGCAATGAGCTGCTTGAACTCAAGCCCTTTTCAGGGAACCACCTAACATCTCTGTATGCCCATTTTTAACCTTTTCTATACATGCAACACTCTGAACGTCTAAAATCATGATAGTTTGAAATGTCTATTAGTCTGAGTCTGATATGGCATTGGTCTGAATTGGTATCGTCATACCAAGACTTGTAAGTCATGATTTCTGAGCCATAATACATTAAGCTAAATCTTTCATTTAAAGCATAATTTAGACCACCAAAAACATGCAACTGATATAGAAGATTTAGTGTTTCGAAACTCAAGTCAAAATAATGCAAAAACTTCATCAACACATGGTGGTCTAGTGCCTTTAGCAAATCCATGCACTCTTTCATTGCATGCATTATGAACATTAAACATTCATGCTAGATTCCCTCTTTAGTGATGTAAAACCACCTTTAAATCATAACAAGAGTTCAATCACTTCATATAGTGCTTTTCAAGGATGCATTGCAAAACAATTCGTATGCTATGAGAAATCTGAAAAAAATTCATAATAATAGGGAATTCACTGAAAATCATGCTCTCAACAAGAATTCATTTTTAAATACATGGTTTCATACAATCATATTCTCAAATCACTTTGGGAAAAGGTCAAAAGACCAAAACAATGATGTTAAAACATTTAATACATGAATATATACATAGATTCCAAAAACCCCATTCTAAAACATGATTTTTATATGCCCATGAGAATTTAGGAAAACCCTGCGTACCTCTATTTCGAAAAATAATGGGTGCTTCTTAAAGCCTGTGGATTAGGGATTCCAAATCTCTAATCGATTTTGAAAACCCACGGTTGAATCTTGATTTATTTGGATTTTTAGTTTGAAACCCTTGGGAGTGTTCTTGAGTTTTTTTAGATAAATGTGGATGTATTTTGGAGAATTGGGGACCGAATTTCGTGTTTATGGCCGAATAAGGGTGAGAAAAGGACCATTTTGCCCCAAAAACGGAGTGTTTAAGTCACTTGAAACCATTACATAGGCGCCGCATATGATATCGCCTATGTTTACATAGGAGCCGCCTATGCTATCGCCTATGTTTACATAGGCGCCGCATATACTATCGCATATGCTTTCCAATGATCATGTGCGATTGGTTAGGCGACGCATACTACTTTGAAAGGCCATAACTTCTTGCTCGGGTGCCGGATTTTAGCGAAATTGGTATCGTTGGAAAGCTAACTCGAAAACCTATCATTTTACACAAAGTAGGCTCTATAATTCGACATATACAAAATTCATGGTCGATAGAAGTTGACATAAATTATAATGTCCACTTAAACTTAATCGATCGAAGTAGTTTTCAACTCGTCCTTGAGTCAAAGGACCTCTATGGTCTAAATTCAAGCTTGAATGGATTCACATACTACACAAATAATTAACATGCCATATTGGCATAGGATTTATGGCTTCGGGATTATCAACGCATCGGAATCATGGTCTATATTGTAGCCCAAAATGTGGGGCGTTACAAATTCTTTCCCATTCAAAATATTATATTTTAACTAAGAACAAAATACAATATAATAGATGACAACCATTAATATTTCTTTCCTTGAATAAAATATAGTGAAAATAGTTACTAGTAATATTTTCCTGCCAGCTAACTCACTCCATATTTAGGGATGGGTATGGTAAGGTTTAGGACGGTTAATTGGAAATTTATATTTGTACGTTTTTGTTTTGCCAAAAATAAGATAATATTTGTTAGGGATCCTATTAAATGTCTAGTTTTTTCTACAAAAAATAATGCGAATTTTTTATTTTTAAATATAATTAATAAAAATTTAATTATTAAAGCATGTATTTGCCATTTTTACAACACCTACTTTGCGCATGATAGGGAGAAAGGTCAGTAATGTCGTCTTTGAAGTTTTTAGTATTATTCTGCATTGTACTTCTGATACTGTGGTATATAAAGCTAGATTTTCATCGTAGGAATATGGAATGAGGGAAATTCTGGGTTATTTTAAGTCATAATTTGAAGGGCATCCGAGGACACCCATGGGTGTAGCTTATAGTCAATGAAGTGGGAGGAGAAATATGATGAGGTTCAAATCCGAGCGGTGGCAAAAAAAAACACTAGGCGGTTCATTCCGTTTACCAAAGCCTTGCTAGGTAGAGTTACCCCATACCTGTGCTGGTGAGAGGTAGCAGGTACTCGGTGGAATAGCCAAAGTGAGCACAAGCTAGAGTTCACGCCGCCATCATAATTTTTTTTCTTTTTGAAGAGTATCCTAGGCAACTTATGTCGAGAACATGGTTCGGTAAACTCAATTATTACTCCATAGTTTCACATGGATGTGAGGGTGGACAGTTTAGTTCATACACCTTCTCGTTTTCCAGACAGTAGAAGGACAACCCCATCGTGTACTCCTGGAGGAGGTCCAAAGATTCGCGAAGAGAAAATCCTTGTAACGATTCCTGTAAAGCCTCTAAGCTCGAAAGAACAAGAAGCCTATGATCTTATTGCCTGGGATTTCCCTGATGAACAAACAATTGTTTCCAAGAACCTAACTCATGAATGACACACTGGTCCCTATTCATTTGGTACGTTGATTAATTGTCTGCTTACTTGTCTTTTAGCATGCCAGATTATATCTTTGACCCAACGTGTTCAACTAGCAATGTTGCTCTCTCTGCGCTAAATGGGATAAATAGTAGCAGCGAACATAGATTGTATCAGGAAAGAGTCGACAAAGATTCAAGATAGCGTCAAACAAGTACCAAAGGAATCATTGGTTCAAGATTTTTCAAATGAAGCTTTACCATCTGAGTTTGAGACTATTGGGAAGCAAATCACAAAGAAATGTCACGGGCTACCACTAACTAGTATCGTGGTTGCGGGGCTTCTCAAATCTAAAAAGACAATAGAAGATTGGGAAAACTTATCTAAGTTGGTCATACTTGGACATCATAGAGTTGCCTGACCTTGAGGTTCTTAAGAAAGGGATCCACATTCAACAAGAACAAAAAGACCTCAAAAACAACCCCGTGCATGTTCATATCACACCACTATCCAGATGTGTACATCAGGCATAATACATAAACGTGCCCCTTAACTTGCCATTTTGAGTGTGCATAAGTAAGTAGGCACTAAAACTTGCATAAAGTTAAACAAGTAGACACCCGCTTCTTACATTACAAATCATGTGAGATGCACGCGTTCTGCATAGCAAATATCTTTTAATCTTATGGTCTTAAACATACCATGTAAAAATTTAGAATATAATTGCCAAAAAAATAAAATGATTATTCTTTTTTAAACAAATCAAAAATAAAAATAGATCAATTTTTTTGAAATGGAAGAAATACTTTTTAAGTTGTTATATGGCCCACACAATAAAAAATTAACGACAATATTTTTGTTTTGCAAATTATAGATAGTCATAGCATTCATTACTCACCATATGAGTCAAAAACATTGCTTTTTCTAAGGAAAAATACTCCATTATTTGGCTCCTAAGTTGGAGATTTATTATTTCTTTATTGATTAGTCCACAATGTATCAGTTGCAGGCAACTAATATATATATAAAAAAATTAATATATCTAAATAATTTCATAAATGAGTCAAAGTATATGCAGATATATTGTCTATAATAACTTTCTATCTCAAAAATATAATTGAAGTTATCATCCCAATTTATCATAAGCCAACACTTTGTTATCTATAAAATTTAATACCATTATAGTCGCTCAGAGAGATCAGGTATGGCATAGTTCTATTGATTTTAATCAACTTGCTACTATATTTTTTTTTTTCATATACTCATATTTATGTTTTTATGTTCTTTCTCATAGTATATTATTGCAGTGATCAGTTGCTTATTCCCAAATTTCTACCATTGAAAGGTTAGTTTCCCTTAATTACTCATATTTATAATCTAATAACTATTAGTTGGGTGACCACATCAGTTTAGAAAAATCAATCTTCAACCCTAGTCTCGATCCATCATTTCGAAAATACGAATAACTTGAAATAAATATCTTGTATAAATAGTTTCAAGTATGAAAATTGAGCCTTGAATCTTGAACTCTGTGTGTTCTTGCTTCGAAGAATTTTTGGGAGGAAGAAAATGAGCGATTTTGAAGATTTCTCCTAGTTTAGGACGACTTTAGGATTATAAAATGGGTTGGGGAAGTACGTGGGATGAAAGGACAAGTTTGCCCCTAATTTAATAAGAGAAAATGGACTTTTACATCGTGAAGGTATGATCCGTGCCGCACAGCCCAACGCGCGGGCAAACTAGTGATCTCCTGACTTGAACTCCGCCTTGCGCTGCCCAACACGCAGTTGGGATGCTGCCTCACTAAAATGTCCATAAGTACTTTTTGGTTGGAAAGAAGACTCAGAAACCTAACTCATTATATACTAGGATTAATTATCATTGAGAATGTCAACTAAAATTCAATCGGTAGGATATTTCTATGACCTCAATTCATCTACAAAGATGTTCCATACTATAGAATGGGTATCACGGTACCATTGACCCTTGTGATTCGCTCTCTTTCAGGTCAAAATCGCAAAGGTAAACGTGAATATAGTAGATATGGCTCATGCAAGTGTGGCTTCTCTTGTGAGAACAATAGAATCGCTCTTGACATCCAATTCACCAATGCAATCTCTAACTTGTGATCACAGTGAAGACTTTTCTGCTCTTCATGAAAAGATTAGTTCTCTGGAAGTATTTCTCAAGAACTTTGAGAAAGACAATGTTTCTGGGGAAATGACAGATTTGGAATTACAAGTAAAAGAAGTTGCAAATATTGTTGAACACACAATACAAGTATGAGTAACTGAAGTTTTAGAAGATGATGAAAATCAGAGAGAAAAAGCACAAGAGAGGCTTTCTGATAGCCTGCTACTAGTAGCAGAGGACATTGATCGTATCTGGAAAGAGTCGACAAAGATTCAAAATAAGGGCAAACATGCATTAAAGGAATCAACGGCTCAAGAGTTTCCACGCTCATCAAGAAATATTCTGAATGTTGAGAACAGTATGGTTGGACGTGATGATCAAAGGAAACGGTTGGTACAAGATCTTACTAGAAGCTACTATGGTGAACCCAAAGTCATCCCGATTGTCGGGATGGGAGGCATAGGTAAAACAACCTTAGCGAACGAAGTCTACAATGATGCGTGCATTCGTTCTCATTTTGATGTTTGTGCCTGGGCTACTGTTTCTCAACAACACAATGTAAAGGAAATCTTGTTGAGCCTTTTGCGATCTACTAAAGGTGACACATTTGACATGAATGATGAGGCAGAGCTAGCAAACATGCTACAAAAGAGTTTAAAGGGTAAGAGATATTTAATTGTATTGGATGACATGTGAAAAAGTGAAGCATGGGATGCCGTGAGACTATGTTTTCCAAGTGAAAACAAGGGGAGTGGAATATTGTTGACGACCCGTAACACTGATGTAGCTCACGATGCTGGGACAAAGAATCTTTCTTTGCAGATGGATTTAATGGGTCCGGATGAGAGTTGGAACATTTTTAAAAGTGTAGCATTTGCAAATGAAGCATTACCATCTGAGTTCGAGACTATTGGGAAGCAAATAGCAGATGAATGTCATGGGTTACCACTAACTATTGCCGTTGTTGCTGGGCTTCTCAAATCTAAAAGGGCAATAGAAAATTGGAAAAGTGTTGAGGAAGATGTCAAGTCATTCGTCTCAAATGATCCTGATGAACGATGTTCACGTGTGGTTGGGTTGAGTTACGATCACTTGACCAGCGATCTAAAAGCATGTCTTCTGCATTTTGCGATTTTTCCAGAAGGCAGTGAGATTCCTGTTAAGAATTTGAGGAGATCATGGATGGCTGAGGGGTTCCTGAAGCTGGAAAATGATTTGGAAGGAGAGGCTGAGAAGTGTTTGCAAGAGCTTGTCGATAGATGTCTAGTCCTCGTCTGCAAGAAAAGTCTAGATGGAACAAAAATTAGATAATATAAGGTTCACGATCTAATATATGACCTGTGCTTGAGAGAAATTCAAAGGGGAAACGTTTTTATCATGAACGACATTGTGCTTTACGTAGCAGAACCAGAATGTCTAGATCTCAGTATGCATAAAATGCAGCCCTTTAAGCGCGTGCCTGGTGATTTAATTGATAATCCTTACTTTGGTCTTTATAGGGCTCTTCTTACCCCTGTACATCGTCAGTTGAGAGATCATGACAACAACGATCTTTTGAAACAAACCTGTTCTATTTTCTCTTTTCATCTTAATGATTCATGTTTTATTCTCAAATCAGAGCTTATTCATTTCAAATTACTCAAAGTCTTGGTGTTGAGACACAGAGATATTGATAATTTCCCTCTACAGATACTAAGCCTCATCTGGTTGAGGTACCTATCCTTGGTCGTCCATGGGCATTTGTTAATACCTCCAGAAATTTGCAGGTTATGGAATCTGCAGACCTTAGTTGTTAAAGAGTATGATCCATCATTTGTAACTTGTCCAGTGCAAATTTGGGAACTAGTTCAATTAAGGCATCTCAAACTACCCAGATTTTATTTGCCAGATCGCCCAAGTGTATCTGTTGACAAAGAGAGAGACGTGGGTTTTTCAAACTTACAAACTACTTCTCGCTTGTCTTCGTGTTGTTGCACGAGGGAGGTTATTATGGGGATTCAGAATGTTAAAAAATTAGAAATCAGTGGAGATGAAGATGATTATGAAAGTTTTTGGGAATCTGGGCTTGTCAACAATCTTGTCCATCTACATCAACTTGAAACATTGAGTTTAACTGGAACCTATATTTTGTGGCCACGCACTTTACCAGCGAGCACTCCAAGTGCAAAATCTTTTCCCGCAACGCTCAAGAAGCTGAACTTAACTAGTACTTATCTAAGTTGGTCGTACTTGGACATCATAGCTGAGTTACCTAACCTTGAGGTGCTGAAGTTGATGGGTTTTGCTTGTTGTGGCGAAGGCGAAGAATGGCATCCAATTGTTATGGGATTTAATCGATTGAAGATTTTGCTAATTGAACGCAGTTTTCTCAAGTACTGGAAAGCGACAGATGACAATTTTCCTGTCCTTGAGCGCCTCGTGCTTATTAATTGCAAGTGTTTGAAAGAGATACCCATAGAGTTTGCAGAAATCCACTCACTACAACTGATTGAGGTAGATTTGTGTCTTATCGAACTTGGGGAATCTGCTGCACGAATTCGACAACAACAACAAGACCTCGGAAACAACCCCTTGGATGTTCGTATCTCCATCCACATAAGTATATCGTATTTGTCAAGGTTACACTCCGTTTCTCATTTCCAAAAGTCAAGTCATACACAAAGTTATTTATCTTTGCCTCATATTCTTTCACAAAAATAACTTTGACAAAATTTGCTTTCTTTGTTGTCATTGGACACGAATTTTATGGTATCGATTAATATACACAACCTTTGGACAACACAATGCTTGTCTTGCTTGTATAAATAAACAGTTATAAAGTTGTAGTTGTGAAGAGAAGTTCTCTTCTTTTACAATGACCAAAACAACTAGTGATTTAGAAAAAAATTAAGTAAATAATCTTAAATAAAATGGTCGCGAATTCCCTTATTTTGCGTAGTTGCCTTATTTTGATTGGTACATAATGTGTTTGCTTTTGAAGCAATATCTCGTGCAAAATGATTAATTATAATGTCTGAACAAACTAAAATTATAGGTGCAAGTATGTGCACAAAGAATTGTATTGTTTTGGAGGCTTCCTCTTGAGTTTTTAAAAAATTAATTAGTTTAAAAAAAAAAAAGATATATGTCATTTTCAAGATTCAGTGTTAGAAATCTTTTTATAAGTATATGTTGGAGTTGATGAAGTTTTGGTGATTGACAAAATAGCCTAAACATGTTAATTGAAGTGGTTCATTGATGTTCAGACACAAGTTTTATACTCCCCGAAGGGATCAACTGATATGAGAGGACAAGATCACAGGAGTGTTTGATTTCTGGAATAGATAAGCAGGTGCATGCTCATAAACTCAATTGAACTATCACGTGTGGATATGAAGAGTTTTGAGTTTGAATACAACATAAGAGAGAAGTTGAGTTGAAGAAGGAGATTTAGTCGAAATAGAGTGAGTAATCTTCATAGTCGCTTACTCATTGACAAATTGACTTATCAGTTTGCAGCTTGAAGATTGAAGCAACACATTGCTGAACCTGATTCTAGTACTAGGAGTCTTAGTTTTGAGTTGTAACTTTGATGTAATCAGTGAAGCATAAACAGAACTAGGATTCTTGTCTTCAAGCCAGGGAACTCAAAGACTTGGGAGGTTTGTGAGTTTCGTTGAATAGGGGTTACAGTTTATAATTCCTAAATTACAAAAGTCCTGTAATTTGTTGTTGTAATGTGTAAAAAACAATTTAACTCCTCATAAACTAAAATATCCTGGCCTGCCTTGCTTACTTAGGTAATGTTTACTTAGGATGATGTATAGATCTACTGAAAAATATAGACTTTTACTATATTGATTGGGACACTTTAAAAAGTTTTTACACAGATCCTCAAAAAATGCACAACTTTTGAAGGATCCAACATGTAATCAACATTATTTTTGAAGAGTTGGAGCAACATAAATATATACATTACAAAGTGTTGTAGTGATATCTTTAGAAAATAGCCTAAATATAGTCCCTTAACATTAAATAGTAGGTTCACTTGGATCCCTATAATATAATGTTGAACATAAATGTTTCTTTTATCTCTGCAAATAGCTAGGTTGCACTTTTGGACCCTTCAAAGAGAAAACACTTTTTCCCTTTTGGATTTCATGTAATCAAACACCAAATTTGCTTCCCCCATTGATAAAAATTTTCTTCCAGAATCATTTTTATCATACCACTCGCATCGTGACGGTCAATTTTTTTTTTTTTTTTTTTTTAATAATTTAGGTTCTTGGAAACATTCTTTGGGGCTTAGTGATGACCCTGCTGGCTGTGTCTCATCAGGGTATAATATATTCTATCAGGAGTACCATCGTCCACCTAATTTTATTTGGAAAATTATCAACTCTTGGTATCTGACAACTCTTTTGCATTCAAATCTGACCACTTTTTCTCTTTCGAATGTACAGTACTAAGGCAAAATATAAGCGAAAGTGCGGCAGAAGTGGTCACGAAGCTTGTTGGATTCCGCGAATCAGGTGAACATTGGCTAATTGGATGTCAACAACAGTTCCATTGTTCTTATAAGAGACGTTGTACTTGCGTAGACCATATCTATTCCACTTCTTCCAAATGCAATTAAGACTTGAAAGCTGTAAGTTGTAGGAGGAAAATAGATTTAAAATAACACGATTCGCAAAGTTGCAAAAAGAACTACAAGAACAACAACAAAATACCTAATGTAATCCTACAAAGTGGGGTCTAGTGAGGGCAAAGTATTGAGAGACTGATTCCGATAGACAAAATTGCAAAAGAGTGAGCTAAAGACTAAGACATTTGGAAACTCCTGTCTGCACTAGTTTTATGCCATTTGCTATCCTGTACATGCTATATCATGAAATAGTAACTTCTTCCACTTTTCAAAAATAATCCCAATCGCGTTCCAACTTTTCAATTTGGAATAGTTATGGAATCTCTATGAATACGATCAAACCTTATTTCCTGGTATTTACATGACGTTTCTCTTTAAGAAAGTCTCCGATAATGCTTAGTTGATCCCTGATTTATGTTTCATCTTTCAATTTTGACTGACTTTTAAGGGAGAACAGGTGACTATAGTGAGGAAGCATGTTAGATTTAGAGCTGGTGATTATTAATAGGTACACTGATATGGCTGCATTTCATAATTATTAGTTATGATAATTTTCAAGCTTCAAGGAGCAACATTTCCCTCTGTAGTGATGGAGCTAGAATTTTCACTAAGGGAGTTCGAAATATAAAAAGTAGAACACAGAGGCCTATGGGGGGTTCAACATCTACTATATACGTAATAAAATTATTTGAGATAAGCATCCAATACCCCCTCGAACTATGACCAAAGTTCCTACGACACACTCCAACTTCACATGGGTCCTATTACCCCCTGAACTCAATTTTAGTTTATTTTTGTCACTCTTTTATGTTGACATGACACTTTTATTATATAAAAATGGGGCTCACGTCAGCTAAAAAGGTGTCACATCATCTAAAAGGGTGACAAAAATACACTAAAATTGAGTTAGGGGTAATAGGACTCCCATTAAGTTGGAATGTGTCGTAGCAAATTTGGTCATAGTTCAGAGGGGTACTAGATGCTTTACTCAAATTATTTTAACCATGTATAACTAGTGTAATTTTCCGTCGAAGGGGATTCGGATGAAACCCCTGGGCCCTTGGTAGCTCTGCCCTTGCTCACTTTTACTTTTCATTTTTTCCTTTATGTTTGCTCGGATCCGCAAAAATAGTGTTGCATATTTTTAAAGGATTCGAGCAACATAGGTTATAAAAGAAGTGGATCAGTCTTTATCCAAGCCGATCCACTTGCTGGTTAACTTCACCACCTGGGGAGAAGATGATTACAAATAGTCAAATAGCCACAAAAATTCCTTTTCCTTTTAATGAAATGACAAGAAGCAGTTGCTGATAAAGAGCACAATTAATCTACCAATGATTCACGTGAACTCAATAGCTTTTGCTCAAATCCACTAATATTTTTTTAAAACAAATTATCATTATACTATAGGAACCTATAAGCTTCGAATTTTTGATCCGTTTGACAAGCAGGTAACTACTAACTAGCCTTTCAATGACAGATTTAACAATATCTAAGTTCTAATGAGTGAAATCTGCTGCAACAAATACTTTTAAGCCAAAAAAAAAAAAAAAAAAAAAAAAAGACTAACGAAACACAAATATGAAGAGTCAAAATTGCATTACCTCTAACGGCTAAAATGTGAAATGGTGTTTGCTACCAAGTTACAAAAGGAAGTTCTACATATGAAAACTAGAAAGAAAAAAAAAAAGAGTCATCTTTATAGAAATGGGATGACAACAATAAGTTGCACCTCAAGATTTGTGTCTATCCAAGGAGAATAGAAAAGTGAATGCACTATTTCCACCCTGAACTATAAACGAAACTGTTGAGATACACCCAAACTTAAAGGTGGTCCTATTAACCCTGGACTAATTAAAACTGTATTTTTGGCAACCTTAGTGCCTACGTGGCGCATACGTGGACCTTCAGTGTTGTGCCACGCAGTGGAAATAGTGCATTTTCTCAAAATAGAATATTCTAACATATCATTCTCACCTTCGCATAGGGCGCTGCTTTAAGTTTGTGCATCTTATGAATTTAGAATAACAACAAATGATAGTTTGAACCTATTAGTTTACTCACCCTTGAGCGCTGAAAAGGGAAGCCCGGTGCACTGTGCACTAAATCCCCGATATACACAAAGATCCGCCTTTGAACAAGACAATTTATTGTGCGCAGCCTTATCCTGTACTTTTGTGTTTCTGTATTTCTGCAAGAGACGGATGACTAGAAATTGCTTTGATTTAGAGCATATAACTACTGAGTTTGCAGATATTGACTCACTACAACTAATTGTGTTAAAGAACCACCAAGCTTGAACTAGTGGATTCTAGATTCAGGAAAATCTCGGGAAAGCGAGAGGTGTTAGACTTAATTGGCAAGTTATTCAATTAAGAGATTGTCAGTTCGAGTCACCAAAGAAGAAGAAAAAAGTAGAGAACCATGGTTGATGTAACAAACGCAAATTCTCATTCTCTAAATATTAAGTGCTATTGAGGAATTCGCTTGGACTATGCACGTATGTAGATTCCAGCTTGCAAGTTTCTCTTTTAGTGGTCTTTCAATCAAAGTATTACGAGCTAGGTACGAAATGTTGAAACTATATTTTCTGGAGAGTTAAAATGCTATTAGTACATCTCAACTGACAATAATTTTCTAATACAAGAAATGAGTTGCAAGTATCGATGGATAATTTCATAGACTCTATAGTCGAATCATTATTTATTTTACTCAACTTGATAATATATCAAAAAGATGATTCTTCAATTTTGTTTTATATCTTTTTGAAAAACATCTACATTTACGAAAAACTTTAAATGTAACAGTATCAAATTGTTAATCCATTGTTTTCCTTCTCATTACATGTCATGACCCGAGCCGGGGCCCTAGCCGTGACGAGCATCCCGAACCGTAAAGGCCCGGAACACCCTTTCCTATCTGGTAATCATGCACAACATTCATAAAACAAAAGATAATGCGGAAATAGAAATCTAATACGGAAACGTGGTCAATCTGAATGTGATCATAATACTGAAAGATGTAATCCAAAATATATCTGAATAGTAATGTCTGACTCAATCTGCGAAATCTCTACTATGAACTAAACAAACTGTCTGAAAACTGGGACAAGGCCCCCAGTAGACCAAAATATAACTAAAGATAATTATCTAAAATAACCAGGCCTTCTGGATCATAGAAGGCTCACTACTGCACAATCAGATCTGCGATCTGAAATATCTACTGTTTATCTGGACCCCTAGACTATGCCCTAGAACCTGGAAGGAGGGGGGGTCAACACAAAAGTACTGGCACGCGAAGCAATCCAAAATAGTGTATTTGTATACGTATAAAGTAGATGAGAACAATTTAACAAAACATTATGTATAAAATAGTTTCCAAAACACATGGGCACCATTTTGAAACATTCTAAGACATTCTTGTCAAAACAGTTTCTGATCTTTGTATTACTTCTGAGTTAGGTGGCGCTCCCCTACAAGTCTAATATTCCATGGGCTATATGGAATCCGCCATTGACTCAGCGGGGAAGCCCCCAACCCGAGTGTGCCGCAAGGGTTGGAGTTTCTGATTCTGATACGCCACATGGCTCTAGGCCAGCGTAATATATAAACCCGGATCGGTAAATCACAATTTTGGGCAATGAGTTGTCTGAACTCATACCTTCTTTGGGGAACCACCTAACATCTCTTTATGCCCTATTTAGCCTTTTCTGAACATGCATCATTCTAAAGTTCTAAAATATGCAAATCTGATAAAGTCTGATTTCTGTATTAGTCTGTGTCTGTTATGGCATTTTCTGAGTTTGGTATCGTCATATCAAGATTTGCAAGTCCTATTTCTGAGCCATAATGTCATAAGCATGATCTTTCATAAAAATATAGTTTCATACCACCCAAACATGTAATTTGCATAAAAGATTTCATGTTCCGAAACTCAAGTCAATACCATGTAAAAACTTTCATCAAACATATGGTGGTCAAGTGCTTTTGGCAAAACCATACACTCTTTCATTATATGGATATTCAACATTTGTCAATACAAACAATCCTCTCTCTTTTGAAAGCAAAAATCGTAATCCAAAATCATTATTTAAGACTTTTCATAACATGCTTTTCAAGATATATTTCGAAACAATCCATATCATGTGAAACATGGGGAAAATTACATCAAGAGAGGAATTTCATATAAATCATGCTCTCAATTTATATTTCAAGACAAAAACTTACATACATATATGTATAACTTTCAAATCACTTTGGGGGAAATTCAAAAGGCCAAAACAATATCATTAACGCTTCTAACACATGAATACGTACATGAATTCAAAAACCCCTTTCTTAAAACATGATTTCTATGCCCATGAAAATTTAGGAAAACCTCCCGTACCTGAATTTATGACTCTTGAATGAACTCGTGCTTTAGGAATGCTATTCGAACAATTGATGGGTGCTTCTTGTACCCCTCGCAATGGGGATTCCGAATCTCGAAGAATTATTGAAAACCCATGGTGAAATCTTAAGATAATTTGATCTTTGGGTTGAAACCCTAAGAAGTTTTCTTGGTGATTTTGAGATAGAATGACCTTATTTTGGGGTTTGGGAGATTTAATCCCATGTTATGGCAGAATAGGGGATGGAAAATATCACTTTTTCCCTTAAAAACGTGAAAACAGGACCTGAAAATTGGGTGCGTGCGTTGCACGCTAATCGCGTGATGCTACTGTCTCGGTCACAAAAATGGCCATAACTTTGCGTTTGGGTATCGGATTTGGACGAAATTAGTATAGTTGGAAAGCTAATTCGAAGAGATTTCATTTGATATATAGTAGGCCACCCAGTTCGTCATATACAAGGAGTTATAGTCGATTGAAGTTGACCTAAGTTTTGATGCTCACTAAAACTCGAACGATAGGAAAACTTTCAACTTGACCTTGAGTTAGGGGATCTCTATGATCTCAATTCATGCTCAAATTGGTTCCCACACTACATAATATATTAACATACAAAATTTGCATAGGATTTATGGCTTTTGGAATATCAACGCGTAGAAATGACGGTTTTCGTTCTAGCCCGAAATACGGGGTGTTACATTACAGGTTAGAGTAAAGCATCTAGTACCCTCCTAAATTATGACCAAATTTTCTACAACACACTCCAACTTCACGGGGTCCCTATTGCCCCCGAATAAAATTTTAGCATATTTTTACCAACCTTTTTAGCTGACATGCCACATTTGATGTGGGCATCATTTTTATGTAATTATGGTGTCATATCAGCACAAAAGGGTGACAAAAATACGCTAAAATTGATTCTAGAGGGGTAATAGGACCCCTGTGAAGTTAGAGTGTGTCGTAGCAAGTTTGACCATAATTCGAGGGGTGGAGGAGAGGGGGATGATACTGAATGCTTATCTCTACGTGTTATCGTAAACAGATAACAACCAAAGATCTTAATTATCATCACGTTCTGCAGCATCAGCATCAGAATCTTCATTATCATTGTCTTCTGCAACATCAACATATGAATTTTCTTCTTCATCATCATCGTCGTCGTCATCATAATCATCATCGTCATCTTCATCATCGTCAAATTCATCATCTGTATGATGTGACTTGTGAAAATGAGAAACTGTGTGAAACCTTGATAAATATATACATACCTATATATACATACCTTGATAAAATTAATACGAAGTATTTCACTTGTTGATATTTCAAATATTTCATTAAAGAGTTGAATTCAAGTAAACCTCATTTTACTAGAATTTATGCAATAGATACCTTAAAATTCGTGTGCAATGGCAACAAAGAGAGCAAACATCTACTCTTCATTTTTCATTTTATTTTTATTGTAATTTAATGGCATGGTTTGACATTAGCTAATTTGTTTGTTCAACCCATCTTAACCTCCCAACTTCAGCCAAAACAACCCATTTGCCACTTCTGAGTTACAATTAGATCAAATGTTCTCACATTTAGCTAGCTTAAACTAAAGTACCAAAATTGCTCAAAAGTATATTTAAGGGTCCATTTTGAACTATCCTCAAATATAAGGGATATTCTTGTTAATTTCTCTTATATTTTAAGTAGGATTTTAACCAAATTTTATCAGTTATTTTTGTGAAAGAATATGGGGCAAAACTTAATAACTTTTGTGTATGACTTGACTTGTGGAAATGAGAAACAGAGTGTGGCCCTGATAAATATTATATACTTACATGGATTGGAGATCCGAACATCCACGGGGTTATTTCCGAGGTCTTCTTGTTCTTTTTGAATTCGTGTTGCAGATTCCCCAAGTTCGGGAAGACATCTTGTTAACTCAATCAGTTGTAGTGTGTGGATTTCTGCAAACTCAATAGGTATCTCTTTCAAATATCTGCACTCGTTGAGCACAAGGCTCTCAAGGACAGGAAAATTATCATCTGTGGCTTTCCAGTACTCGAGATCATTATATTCAATTAACAAAAGCTTCAATCGAGCAAATCGCCTAACATTTGGATGCCATTCTTCTCCACGACAAGCATAATCTATCACCTTCAGCATCTCTAAAATATATTGGAGAAGAAATTCTTGGAGCCGAATTAATTGAATTTAAAGTTTCATTGTATTAGGACTCTTGTGCTAACTAAGTAATGAGTCCTGTACGGCTATGGGATTATATTTTTCAAAAATAGTTATATTATACCAAAAATAATGATTGTTATAATCTAAAAAAAAAAAAAAATACACGAACATGTTTCGTCTATATTAAACGCTTCAATGTTAGTTCCTCTATTTTTGATTTTGAAATTCTTAAACTCTCCAGGTTCATACGATATATACTCAACATGGTTAGCCTATGAACAACTTGTCATAGGGTGGTAGTGTACGGGGTTGCGATTAGATTTGTGCTGGGCGCCGTAAGTACGAGAGGGGATAAGTTCACTTATTTTCTTGTGACAAGTAAAAATGAGTTATCTTGAAAAAAAAAATTCATTTCCTAAAAAATATCGTTTGATGTTTATTCTTACACAATTTTCTTGTTATACCTCTTATGATTTGGACTTTTTAAATAGAGAATTATATTTTTAGATTTCATATGGAGAAAAGGTGTTACTAAAGAAGGAAAATTATTTTCTACCTTTCTGGATATGAAATTGATCCACTAAATATAGTGAATCAAAATACATATAAGGTTTCATAACATATAAAGCCTTCTAAATCAATTAAAGTTGATTTTAAGAAGATTTGAAAAATACATAAATAAACATGAAAGAGTTAGAATAAGAAAAAAATAAAAAAAGTATCAAATTTCTAAAAGTTTTAAGTAAGTAATCAAAAATTTTCTAAAGATTTAACTTTAACAATAATAAAAAATTTAAAATATAAAAAAAAAGAAATAATTGTACAATAAATGCAAAAGTGACGATTCATTAACCACTTGAAACTTATGGTGGTAAAAATATATGTGCTTACAATAAAATATATTTTATGTTTAATTATATTAAAATGTGAAGAATCTTTAAAAAGTGATTTGAACTTTTTGCACGTCACTAAAAATCTTCGCAATAAACAAAATCGTCTGATTTTTATAATCAAAGTTACATGTGTGAGGCACGTGCATTTAAATTAGTTATTTTAAAAGAAGAAAGAAAATCTTTTGACTCATAGTGAATATGACTCAATTATTACTTCTTCTTTTTTTTATTTCGTACCTAAATTATTGAGCGTGTGAAAAACACACCAAAACTATCATTCACTAGTTTGAGAAACACACCTAAAAATTAATAAAAATAAAATAAAAAATGTGTTAGCAAAAAAGAATAAAAATATGCCACATGGACAGATTTTTAATGGCTAGACACCTAAATGAGTTTGTAAATGAATATTTAGTCTAGTCAATCTTTAGGTGTGTTTCTCAAATTAATAAGTAATAATTTAGTCGTGTTTTTTATACTTTCAATAATTTAGGTGTGAGACTCAAAAAAGATATTTATATATTTTAGGTGTGTTTTACATACTATATTCAAAAGTATTTTAATTTTTTATTCAGTGGGACATATAACATCTTAACGGGTATTATGTTAGTAATAATAAAGTAATTTGCAAAATGGTTGAGAAACACCCCTTGTACTTTGTGCATGTAATGACATTAACTAGCATTTGATACTTGGAATGGTGACTAAAGCGGTCTTCTCGAGCCTTCACTAGTCTGGGTTGCCCGTCACGCGTAGGACCTCGGCTCGAATTGTGACATTTTCGATCAAAAATCCTATATATCCGACGGAGACGTATGTCAGAAATACATATTTTTTTTATCACTGTTACATGTCATGATACCAAAACTAGTTCTAAAAGAATATTTTTGCAAAACATGAACAAATGGTCGAGTGCATTCTCCTATTCATAGGGTAACAATGGCTGGAGACAGTGATAGATTCTCCATTCAATTATCATCACTACCAAATGGAGATTACACCATAAAATCCCCAAAAGAACTTGTTGATGAAAAACATCCTTTACTCTTTAAGCCCTATGAAAGTGTTGAGTATTTTAAATATGTCCAAAAAGCAGGCACTGGTGTTTTCAAGGCTTATTGTGGTGTTTGAATGAGGGTCTATCCGAAAATAGTCTCTGTATCTATCACAAGGCGAGGGTAGATCTGTGTACGTCCTACCATTTTCTGTTGTTGTTGTTGTTGTATGTGGTGTTTGTATGAGGATTTATAAAATTTTCTGGTTGTTGTCACTTGGAATAAAAAGAGAAATTAAACTAGCACTTTTAATTCCTGAAGTATTGATAAATTCTGGTTTCTTTTTGGTAACTATCATTTCATTTATTAATCACCAAAATAGAATCATTACAAGCTCCATAGCATAGCTGCCCCTAGCGTACCCTTGATCTGGCATACTACTAGAACCGACTCTGAAAGATAAGCGGAAGCTTTGAATAACATAAAGTACGAACTAAGATAATGAAATCAAGTAACAAGATACTTTTATAAAGTTAGACATGACGTCAACTGAAAACTAAATACAACTAATTGACCAACTGATTGTCTACGAAGCCTCTACTGACATACTGAATAACGTTTATCAGGACAAGCCCTCTGAAAGTAAAAAGAGCTCATCCTAGCTGAATGGATAGGGTCTAGTGAAGTGTCTGAGCACGGACCCAAGCATAATTTTTTTTCTTTTTGAAGGGTATCCAAAGCAACTTATGTGGAGAACATGGTTCGATAAACTCAATTATTACACCATAGTTTCACATGGATGTGAGGATGGATAGTTTAGTTCATATCACAGCAATACACTTCTGTCATAAGCAACTTAGTATATAGGTCTTAGAATTTTCTGAATTACATTTTTCTCCTTCTTACCATAATGCCGATCATTCCCTTTTACTCGTTAGTACTTCAACCTTTGATGGATATTTGAAATATTACTAGTTCCTGTCGTTATGATCACTTAGCCCTAACCTGCAAACAAACTAAGCAACATTGTAAAAATGGAAATTTCAGTATTCATCAGTGCTAAAAATGTCCGGCAGACGATAAGTTCAGATTAGAAGAAATGTAACATGGAGTAATCCTAAACTGTCGATACAAATTCCTTTGTTGAACTAGTGCTGTCGTACAAGTTGTCGCCCTATTGCATTGTTTCTTTTCCTTCTTAGACCTACGAACGTTGAAGGAAAAAAGGTAACCAGTTACTGTCCACAATCTTGCTTCTTCTTGCTATATAGGTAGCTGAAAAGATACTCGACAAGAAAGAACTGGAATTCTACAAATGGGACAGCGACCTTTCTCAGCTGCTGCAGAATGTTAGAGATAAGCTGAACAAAGTTGCAGAAGCATAATCCTATCAACCATTTAAAACTATTATCATATTCTTTGACGTAATTTTTTATTATCGACTTTACATGATCCATTTTCGTCGATGCTTTTGTTCAGAACTGGACTAGAGAGGAGAAGAACCATTGTCTGGAAGAGACGGAGAAGTCATTCAAGTTCTCCGGGGCCATCCTCCGATTGATATTCTCTTGATGCACAACTTTTTACGCTCTGTTTCCTTGTTAACTTGTACATTGGATGGTTGAAACCTGCAAATTTCTGTGAATAGTCGTGTTTCTTTTTGCGTTTAATTCTGTCTATGGTGTATAAGAACTTGATTATAATTCAAGTGTTACATCATTACTCAATTCTCAATGTTGCTGATACTTAACTATGGGCTATCCAGCCTCATAGAAAGCGACGTTTTCTTTTTTCCTCTGTTGTAATGTGGTGCTTGTATATCGTTGTTTGGCCTAAGAAGCATTAGACAGGATGAAGTTCTTACCATTTGATGAACCTTGATCCAACTATAGATCAAAGGCTTGTTGGAAACTAATAGCATGTTTGGCCGAACTTCCTATTTCTGGCTTTTGTCCAAAGTATTTTTGGATGTAGCAGTTTGTGTTAGGCTAATCAATTTGAGAAAGAGTCTATATGTGAGCAGTAAATATCTTATTGCGGTTTAGAGCCTGGTCCAATAGCTTGGCCAACCGTTGTCCAATTATCTGGCTCATAAGTATTATCTGTGATAGCCGGGTTTACAGCAGAAAGTTCTGTGTACGCCACTGATTGTTTTCACCTGGATCATTGTAAGAACGAACATCTACAGCTTTGTTTCCTAGGCATTCTCGCTCTTCCTGAGTTCGTCTTGCAGAAGCCACGAGTTTTTCACTACAGTTTTGTAACTCGATTAGTTGTAGCATGGACAGAGCCACCTATATCAAAGGGTAGTCAGCACACCCTTCGTTGAAAAATTGTGTTGTGTTGTGTAGGTATAAGTTCTATACAAAGAAGGAAAGAAAGAAAACATCAAAGTTTATAAACTTTATAAAAATGGGCTGGCATATCTAGAATTTTCACTTAGAAAGTCAAAGGATAAAAATATAGTGCCTCTGATTTGAACTTGGCGAGAGTAGAGCGTAGGCAGACCTTATCACTACCTCGTGGAGGTAGAGAGACTGTTTTCAAATCATAGGGTGAGGACTGAGATTATTCACGAGAAGGTGGGAGTTGCTTCGGTGGAGGATTAGATGAGAGAAGTGAGGTTACGTTGGTTCGGGCACGTGATGAGGAGGGGCTTGGGTGCTCCAGTGCGGAGGTATGAGACACTAGCTATGGATGATTTTAATATAAAAAAGATGATTGTTCAAAATTTTTTATTTTTAATATCTTTTTGACAATATTATATGTATTTTTTTTTTATATATGGGATATAGACACAACACGCTTCATAGACTCTATAAAACCAAAGAACGTACTAATACATTTACATTTATGAAAAACATAGGGTGATGAACTAGCATCAACAGTCCACTGTATACTTGGAGGAAAAAGATACTCCCTTTGTTTCAAAAAGAATGAACTACGATCTTTCCTTTTTAATTAGTTTAAAAAAGAATGACTTCTTTCCTTTTTTGGCTATACTTTAATTTCAACTTTTCACGTGACATATTTAAGAATATAAGATTAAACGGCATTTTGGTACATTGACATATCTTTAATTTAAACTATATGATTAAGAAGGAGATAAGCATCTAGTACCCCAAATTATGGCCAAAGTTGTTACAACACACTCCAACTTCACATGGTGCCTATAACCCCATGAACTCAATTTTAGCGTACTTTTGACACTCTTTTATGCTGACGTGATATCTTTATACATAAAAATAGATTCCACATCAAAGGTGACAAGTCAGCTAAAAAGGTGCCACATCAGCTTAAAAGATTGACAAAAATACGGTGAAGTTGAGGGTGTAATAGGACCCCGTGAAGTTTGGAGTGTGTGGTGGCAAATTTGGTCATAGTTCAGGAAGGTACTAGATGCATGCTTTACTCGATTTATACTTTCACGTTAAGTCAAATAGATCATTCTTTTTTAAATGAAGGGCATAATTTTTTTTATCCGAGATCATCGGTAACATCCTTAAAAAAATTACAGGGTGGCAGTATGTATGCTAAGTTGTTGAGGTTGATATTCAAATGGTCACTCAACGAATAGTTATTAACTTAGAAAGATGAGTATTTAAGGAAAACTAACCTTTCAATGGTAGTTTGTGAATACAGGAAGAAAGTTGGGAAGAAGTAACTGATCACTGCAACAAAATACTATAAAAAACACAAATATGAGTATATAAAAACAAAAAAATTTTGTAGCAAGTAATCAAGATTAAAATCAAGAAAAAAAATGGCATACCTCTCTGAGTGTCTAACAAAGTGTTTGCCTTGTGATAAATTGGGATGAGAACTTCAATTATTGTTGTTGCATGTGGGGAAAGTGCTTTTATCTATTTAAATGGAACAACACTTCAATTGTATTTTTAAGATAAAAAGTTATTAAAGAATGATTATACAGATACATATCTTTATTATGTTTTAAAAATAAAGAACACTGTTTTTGTTGTCATCTTGTTTTTCTGAATATTATGTCCTTCTTTCTTTATTAGTTATCGTGCTTTCTTCACTAGCGTTTTACTTTTTCTATAACTAATTTGATTTATCATATTTGAGGAAGGTCCATCAAAAACAATTTCTGTACCTCCATGAGACATTGGCAAAGGTATGCATATTATGTCCTTCTTTCTTTATTAGTTATCGTGTTTTCTTCACTAGCGTTTTACTTTTTCTATAACTAATTTGATTTATCATATTTGAGGAAGGTCCATCAAAAACAATTTCTGTACCTCCATGAGACATTGGCAAAGGTATGCATATTATGTCCTTCTTTCTTTATTAGTTATCGTGTTTTCTTCACTAGCGTTTTACTTTTTCTATAACTAATTTGATTTATCATATTTGAGGAAGGTCCATCAAAAACAATTTCTGTACCTCCATGAGACATTGGCAAAGGTATGCATATTATGTCCTTCTTTCTTTATTAGTTATCGTGTTTTCTTCACTAGCGTTTTACTTTTTCTATAACTAATTTGATTTATCATATTTGAGGAAGGTCCATCAAAAACAATTTCTGTACCTCCATGAGACATTGGCAAAGGTATGCATAACTCTTCCCAGTGACATTATAAAAAGACCTTTACCAATTTTTACGTATGTATTAGGTGCCTGCCACTTATATTTTGTGACCTAATAAGTTAATAAAGAAATAATAAGATAAGGATGGAGGATCAAAACAAATCTCCTAGAATCAACATTGTTATTTTAAAAAGAGATAGAGAATCTTTTTGAACATGACTCAATTATCAAGACTACCTTCAATGGGACATATAACAACTTAATAAGTACTCCCTCCATTTTAGAAAAAAATGATCTGTTTTTACTTTTAGCCTGTTTATAAAAATGATCATTTTCTTTTTTGGCAGCAACATTTCAACTTTTCACATGGTATGTTTAAGACTACAAGATTAAAGGACATTTTAATACATTTGACATAACTTTAATTTAAAATCACAAGATTTAGAAGTCTTTTTTATTTTGTTAATACATGCTATGTTCTGATTTCTTTGGTAGCAGTCATGTTTTTTTTTTTTTTTATAACAAATTTGATTTACTGTATTTAAGTGACGGTCCTTCGAAAATGATCTATCTATTTTTATGAGATAGGAACAATGTCTGCATACACTTGACCCTATTCAGATCTCACTTGTGAAATTATTTAAAGATATACCTCATTGATGTATTAAAGAAAAAAATTGGCCAATTTGCTGTACCAATCACAAAATTTTTATTTATATTAGTTGTCTCCCACTAATACTTAGGAGCCAAATAGTGAAGTATCGTTTCTCTTAAATAAAAACAAACATTTTGACTCATACAGTGAGTTATGACACAATTATCAAGACTATCTACTTCCTCCGTTTCAACAAAAACTGATTTTATTTTATTTTTAGTCCATTTAAAAAAATTATTATTTTCTTTTTTGGTAACATTATTTCAACTTTCTACATGATATGTTTAAAACAACAAGATTAAATGATATTTTAGTACATTTGACATAACTTTAATTTAAGGCCATAAAATTTAAAAAAAAATTAATTTTGTTAAACTCCGCGCTAACTCAAAATCGATCATTATTTTTTAGAACGAGTGATTATTATGTTAGTGATTAATAATAAAATAAGAATGCAAAATTTGCAGAAAGTTTGAAAAATGCCCTTGTACTTTGCAGAAAGGTTGAAGTTTGGCTCGCTAAGTTTCTCCCCCTACTAGAAATTTGGTTCACTAGGTTATCGTCGTTACATTGTGCTAAATTTTATATTTATATTAGCACATAAACTTGCCACATGGCTACACGGCCACAGAGACACAACTCAAAATATCCCCAAGAAAAAATAGGAGGTTACAGGTGAAAATAACTCTAGAAGAAAATGTAGGGTAAGACTGTATGTACAATAGTCCCTTGTGGTTCAACCCTTTTCGAAACCCCCCACATACCAATAGTTTTAGTGCACAGGACTGCCCTATGCTTATAAAAGTTTTCTAACACTGAATCTTGATAATAAATGTTCACTTAATAATTCTTTTTCATAAACGGCTTAAGTTTTTAAAACTCAAGTGGGAGCATCGAAAACAAAACTAATGAATTATGCATAAACAAGCCATTTAACTTAGCCCCAACTGGCTTCTACACCCTCCAACTTTGGGCGTGTGCAAGTAGATATACGTGTCCTACATGAAAAATCTCACGTGATTTTCCATGTAGAATGCATGCACCTCACATGAGTTGTCATGTAAGAAGCGGATAAAACTTCTTTGAGGGTGAAATGGGTGTGGCATTTATATAAAAAACACACAGTTCATAAACATGTCCTTTAACTTAGCTTCAACACACATCTATGACCTCCAACTTTGGGTGTGCACTAATAAGCACTTAAACCTGTATAAAGTTAAACAAGTAGACACATACGTCCTATGTGGCATCCTACGTGGCCAATTCTTGTCCTACATGGTGTTCTACGTGCATTATGTCACATAGGACGTGTGTGTCTACATGTTCAACTTTATAGAAGTTTTAAGTGTCAACTTATTCACACCAAAGTTGGAGGTCATAGTTGTGATTTGAGGCCAAGTTAAAGGGCATGTTTATGTATTATGCCTATAAAAAATGACCCAACTTTCTGGGAATATAGACGACCTCAAGACTGCATTTGGTACTGAAGGGTGAAATGTCATCTTTGTATACACAAGGACAGTACAATCTTACTAGTTGGGGGAAGATATTCTATGACGAGTAGCTACATGGCTCCTCTGGGAACTGCTAAAGGAGATCGATTGGGTTCTGCTAACTTGATATGGAGCTCAGTATCTCAACCAAAGCATAGGTTTATTGCATGGTTAGTAGCTAAAGAGAGATTACTCGAACTAAAAGTAGACTAATCAAAATCAAACATTCAAGTAGACGATGTGACGACATGCTGTATATGTACCTCATCAGTGATGGAAACTGCCAAACACTTGTTTGCTGAGTGTAGCTGGTTATAAACTATTATGCACGCGTTGTTGGATTGGCTTGGAATCAAGCTGCAGCAAGTAAATGTGAAGCAAGTATTTGAAGGCATTAAGAAGAAACATTGGAAATGAATGCAAAAGCGTCTACTTACTTATGCACACCCAAAGTTGGACAACATAGATGCCAGTTGAGGCCAAGTAAAGGAGCACATTTATGTGTTATCCCTTCAATTACACAATCAAGCCAAAGCACTGAGTCATCCAAATGTTATAAACAATCGTGGGATGTTTATTCTGGAACATAATGCTATACACATCTTAGTACAAAGAAAAAGGATTTGCACTTGGAATGGTCAGCGAGTAACTGAATGAACTCAAAATAGAAAAAAATAATATTATGACATTCAATGTTTCAGGTTGATGCAGATTCCCGAAAACTTTCATAGTCATTGTTATTTCCACCTATTCGTATTTTGTTAACATTCTGAATCCCAGAAATAAGCTCTTTCGTGCAACAATGTGTAGACAAGTAAGAAAACAGTTTGTACATTTGAAAAACCCACGTGTCTCCCTTTGTCAACAGATATGCTTGGGCGATTTGGCAAATCAAATTTGTCCAGTTTGAGATCGAAGCCTTAACTGCATTAGTCCCCAAATTTTCTCAGGACAAAGAATGAAATCGCAGAAATTACTATATCTGTTGACTCTATAGATCATTGTGGAGTGGGCTAATTATTTTATTCGTTCATCTGTACATATTTTACATTGGCCCAACTAGTACATAGGCCTATTTTATTTATCCGAGTCTCTTATTTTCGGATCTTGTATATATATACTAAAAACCAATGTTTGTAGGGTAATGGGAAAAACATTTTTCTGTATGCACACCGATTCATAATGACATATTTTGCTCTCCAGCTCCGTCGAGAATTTTCGTCTCTCTTCGAACATTTTCCCTTCGAATTGGTAGATTCCAGCTTCTAACACGGTATCAGAGCGTCGATCCTTGTAGATCTGCTCCCTAGATTTCTTCCGATACTACCCTCGAGGTGTTTCGGTGACATTTGTTTTCGACGACCGGCGACATTTGGTGTTTGTTGGTTTTTTTGCTGATTTTTGGGGCATCTGCTTCGTGGTTCTCTTCCGATACTATCCTTGAAGTGT
The DNA here is from genome assembly GCA_030864225.1 of Capsicum baccatum var. pendulum. Lineage (NCBI taxonomy): Eukaryota > Viridiplantae > Streptophyta > Magnoliopsida > Solanales > Solanaceae > Capsicum > Capsicum baccatum. The sequence continues at coordinate 308,989,767 of CM061552.1, read as the reverse complement.
TTTGGTGGAGTATTTCTAGTCCTAGTCGAAGTCCGGCGACGATTGGTAACTGCTCAAAGTCGTCTCCTTCTGGTTGCGATGGTGTTGGTAATTGTATCTTTTTCTTCTTCCTATTACATCTCGTATCTGTGGTTTTACGTGGTGAATATGTCAACAACAATGGATCCATCGGGTTCCACGGCTAGTAGTCGCACTAATTTTTACAGTGAGGACTATACTCACCCTTGTCACCCTTTATATGTTCATCCTTCTGATGTGTTGGGTAATTCTCTTACCTCATGTCCTTTTGACGGGACTGGATTTGGTAGTTGGCGTAGGACCATTTTGGTAGCATTGTCTGTCAGAAATAAGATTGATTTCATAAATGGTTCATCGTCTAAACCCCCTGACTCCTCCCCTTTATCCCGACAGTGGCAGTGCTGTAATGATCTTGTAGTTTCCGATGGGTCTCAATGATACTTACATACAAGTGCGCAACAACATTCTTATGATGAAGCCACTTCCCTCCATTAGTACTGCTTATAGTATCCTCTTAGTTGATGAGAAACAGAGGAGTGTATCCTCTGCTTCTTCCTTCTTTCAACAATCTGCCTCTTTCCAGGATGGAGTTTCTAGATCATCTGCAACTCCAAAAATGCATTTCGAAGCTGCAAAGCCTTCCTCTCTGGTTTGCAAGTATTGTAAGAAACCATGTCATACTATTGACAAATGATATAAACTTCATGGCTTTCCTCCAAATTTTAAGTTCTCTAAGCCACCATCTAAAAGAACAGTTGCTCATGTTGAGCTTGCTAATTCTGGCCAAAAGGCTAACACTCCTGGGAATGATGATATTGTTTCTGAACCCAACACTTCTTCAACCTTCTGACATTCCTGGTCTCAACAAAGGGGAATTTTCTAAGCTGCTTGCTTTATTGTAAAGAGCTCAGCTTCCTGACATGTCTACAGCCTGCCCATCTTTAGCTTCTGCTAATTTTGCTGGTAAGCTGCCTCATACATGTTTGCTGACCAGGATAGATAGCACTTTATGGATTATAGACTCTGGAGCATCTGATCATATGACTTCTGATAAATGTCTTATACATTCCTCGTTTCCAGTATAATCTGATACCTGTATCCAAATTGCTTCACAAACCTGGTTTTACCTTACATTTCACCAAGTCTGCTTGCACTTTACAGGCCCCTTCTCTGAAGAAGCCAGTGGTGCTTGGTAAGCTTGATTGTGGTCTCTACAAATTTCTCTGGTCATCAGATTCCTTAGCTGGTCCTTTTTTTCCTTTACTTCTGTTTCTGATTCTCATGTATCCCCTGTTATTTCCACTTCTCTTTTTGCTCCTAGTTCATTTGTACCTTGTCCTTCTGTAACTACTGATGGTTCTATCAATAAAACTAATGTTTTGTGGCACTATAGACTTGGTCATGCCCATTTCTCTAAAATAAAATGTATTCCTGATATTGCAAGTGGTTTGTCTTCAAAACAATCTTTCACTTGTCCCATCTGTCCCTTAGCTAGGCAACCTCGATTACCTTTTAGTGATAGCTCTTCTACTTCCTCATCTCCTTTTGAAATTATTCACATTGATACTTGGGCCCTTATTATTCCCCCACCTATGATGGTTTTAGGTATTTTATTACCATTGTTGATGAGTACTCTAGAGCCACCTAGACACATCTTATGGGTACTAAAAGCAATGCTTTTGATCTCCTCAAAGCTTTTATTTCCTTAGTAGAAACTCAGTTTCATTCTCAAGTTAAAACTGTTCGAAGTGATAATGCTTTGGAGCTTGGTTCTTCCTTATCTGGGTCTCAGTTCTTTGTTTCCAAAGGCATTATTCACCAAACTTCCTGTCCTCATACTCCTCAACAAAATGGGGTTGTTGAAAGGAAGAATAAATTTCTTTTAGAAACTGCTAGAGCTCTTCTTTTCCAATCTCACCTTCCCATTAGATTCTAGGGGGATTGCCTATTGACATCAACCTATCTTATTAATAGGTTCCATCTCCTAGACTGCACCACAAGAGCCCTTTAGAGATACTTCACAAGAAAGTTTCTTCCTATTCTCATCTTAAAGCCTTTGGCTGCCTATGTTACTCTACAGTTCCCATCCCTTATAGGGGTACACTTTCTCTGCGTGCCATTCCTTGTGTATTTGTAGGGTATCCATTTGCTAAAAAAGGTTACAAACTTTATAACCTCCTTTCCAAGTCTTTTTTTGTCTCTAGGGATGTAGTTTTTCATGAGTCTATTTTTCCTTTTCTCTCCACCTCTTCATCATCCCCTCCTATGTGTACTTTTTATTTTTCTTACTTTGAAGATCCTGTTTTGCCTAATTCTTCTCTTGCTGCACCTTCCTCGATTGCTTCTACTTTTTCTCCTGCTGCTGCACATGTACCTCCTCCTAGGAAATCTTCCAGGATTTCACACCCTACTAGTTACCTTTAAGACTATGTCTGTCATACTTTCTTTATTCCATGCTCCTCTTCTTGTGCTTCTATTCTTAGTCAGGATCCTGTCTCTGAGCCTCGTAGTTATTCTCAAGCTGCTCTATTTCCTCAATGGCAATTTGCCATGATATAGGAATTTGACGCTTTGGAGGCTAATAATTCATGGTCCATTGTTCCTCTCCCTTCTGGTAAAAATCCCATTGGGTGCAAGTGGGTCTACAAAATCAAATATAGCGTTGATGGCTCTTTGGAAAGATATAAGGCTCACTTGGTGGTTCGGGGTGACACTCAAGTTGAAGGTATTGATTTTCATGAAACATTTTCCCCTGTGGTCAAAATGACCACCATTAGGACTCTTGTGGCTGTTGTTGTTAAACATCATTGGTCTCTTTTCCAACTTGATGTTAACAATGCTTTTCTACATGGGGATTTGGATAAAGAGGTCTATATGAAGTTGCCCCCTGGTCTTTCTGTTTCAGCTTCTTCTTCTGTCCCTATGGTCTGCAAGATTAATAAGTCACTTTATGGGCTTCATCTGGCCTCTCGTCAATGGTATGCAAAATTGTCCACTGCTCTTTAGTCGAGGGGCTACACTCATTCTCTTAATGACTACTCCTTATTCACTAAGGGGTCTGCTAATTCTCTTGTTATCTTGGTTGTTTACGTTGATGATATTATTTTGACTGGTATTGACCTTGGGGAGATCTCTGCTCTTAAGTTGTTTCTCCATGATCAGTTTAAAATCAAGGATCTAGGTTTATTACATTACATCTTGGGAATTGAGGTTTCCTACTCTACTGCTCGTGTGCTTTTGCATCAAAGTAAGTTTGTTACTGATTTGCTATCTGATTATGCTTGTGATGTTGCTTCTCTTGTGGTTTGTCCTTTGGAACTTCACAAGAAGTTGTATGCTGATATGGGGGATCCCTTGGCTCATCCTGAGTCTTATCGCAGTCTAGTGGGAAAATTGAATTTTTTGACCCACACTCGCCCAGATCTCTCTTTTGCTGTTCAGCATTTAAGCCAGTACTTGCAACATCCTTGTGTGCCTCATATGCAAGATGCTTTACATCTTTTGCGATACCTCAAAGGTTCTCCGGGTTTTGGTTTGTTTTGCTTCTAGGGAACACACATCTTGCTGGAGTTTTAGCAAAGACATTTAGTTGTTCGTTTTTTTTCAAGAAAAACTAAAAGTAACATTCATGAATGACTATGACCGGGGAGGGTATAGTGTATGCGAACCTTACCCCTACCTTGGAGGTAGAAAGGCTGTTTCCGATAGACGAGTAAAAACAAATCAATGCAATCCAAAAAAAGAAGTAACAGATGTGAAATCATAACAAAGCATGCTGAATAGTAACTAAAAAAAGGGGGTGCTGGATACGACTTATATAAATGCTTGCATTTGAAGTCATTAGCATAACTGAATTTAAGGTTCACAGTTTATGAGGAAAGAACGTAAGCTTGTATGGCGAAGAAGAGAACAGAACGAGTGCAGTATCCCGATCTATCCATAATCTCATCAATATCTTCACTGAATCTCACCTTCGTATTTGAAAAATTCCGAAAAACAGAAGACATGTAAACGTTGTTCATCAGGATCATGTGTTGCAAATGACTTGACATCTTCAGCAACATTTTTCGAATCTTCCAATGTCTTTAGATTTAGACAAAATCGCAACAACCGAGATGGCATTTGTCTATAATCTGCTTCCCCATATATAGTCTCAAATTCAGATGGTAATGCTTCATTTACAAAACACTGCATTTTTATAAAGGTTCCAACTCTAACATGGAACCGGTCTGCAATGAAGTACCTCTTACCATTTAAACTTTTTGGTATCATGTCTGCTAGCTGGGCTGCTAATGGAAAATTAATTGTAAAAAGTAACACGAGAATCACCATATAAATGCACATTTCCGTTCATTTAATAAATAACGTGACTAAATAAAATGAGTGTGCGATCATGTTAACCATTGTGGGCTCATGAACTCAGAACTTCAGTAATGACCAACTGAGTAAAATTACAAAAAACTCTATCAACGCAAAAATATGTTACAATACATAAGGGATCATATCTCCTTGGAAGCCACACGTTGCTTGAACTCCTTTGCTAATATTCTTCTGAATCAGAATCACTTTCCCCCCCCTGAGAAGAAACAAAATGGGTCAGTAGAAGTTCGACAAGTCACATTATTCAGATGCAGATTTAGCGCGTGTTCAACTGAATTCACATCTTTCAACTCAACTTCATGTGAGAACACACATACACACACTGACAGACACAAGAACACACATATGACAAACATTTAAAAGTGTGACAAATATTCTGAATTCGCTGACTCTAAATTATGGATCGTCAATAAAGCATCTTGAGAAAATAATACAGGGATATGTGAGATGTAATTGACTTGAGTTCTTCCTCTTTGACTTAGAAAAGTTTTAACGGAGAATTCTTCATTCAATTTCAGAAAGTTTATTGTAACACCCCGCATTTCGGGCTAGAACGAAAATTGTCATTTCTATGCGTAGATGATCCAAAAGCCATAAATCCTATGCAAATTTGGTATGTTAATCAATTATGTAGTGTGGGAACCTATTTGAGCATGAATTAAGATCATAGAGGTCCCCTAATTCAAGGAGAGTTGGAAGCTTTCCTATCGTTCGAGTTTGAGTGAGCCTCGAAACTTGGGTCAACTTCAATCGACCATAACTCTTTGTATATAACGATTTAGAGGGCCTACTATATATCAAATGAAATCACTTCGAATTATTTTTCCAACGATACCAATTTCGCCAAAATCCAAAACCTGAGCGAAAAGTTACAACCATTTTCATGAGAGGTAGTAAGCCAGGGCGATAAGCGAGGCGGCGCCCTACCTATTCCTGCCAGTGTAATTTCCTGCAGTCAAGCTCCGCATCCAAGAGGGGTATTTAGGTCATTTTCCACCCTTAAATAGCCCCAATAACACGAGATTCAGCCTCTAATAACCAAATTATACCCTCATTCTCTCAAATTCTCTCAAGAACACTTCTTAGGGTTTATCAACATATCTTAAGATTTCATTATGGGTTTTCAATAATTCTTTGAGATTCAGAATCCTCATTGCGAGGGCTAGAAGTCACCCATCAATTGTTCGAATAGCAGTCCTAAAGCACGAGTTCATTCAAGAGTCATAAATTCAGGTACGTGGAATTTTTCTAAAAATTCATGGGCAAAGAAACCTTCTTTAATTCATGCTAAAGGTTTAGAAATCATGATTTTTCAGAAAAGGTTTGAATTTTACTATTACTAGCATATTTTAGAAGCCTTGATTAGTATTGTTTTGGTTTTTAGGCCTTTCCCCTAAGTGATTTGAAATCGTACATATATATGTATGTGTTTTAAGTTGATATTAGAATCGAGAGCATGACTCACATGAAATCCCTCTCTTAATATGATTTGTCCCATTTTCATATGATATAGATTGTTTTGAAATGCATCTTGAAAAGCATGATACGGAATGTATTGATTTATACTATGACTTGAATATGATTTTGGAATCAAAAGAGAGGGTTGTGCATGTTGATAAATGTTGAATATTCATATAATGAAAGAGTTGCATGGTTTTGCCAAAAGCGTATGAACACCATATGCTTGAAGAATTCTTGCATAGTTTTGACTTATGTTTCAGAGCATGAAATCTCTTATACTATTTGCATATTTGGGTGGTTTGAATTGAGTTTTAATGAAAGAATCATACATGATACATTATGGCTCAGAAATAGGACTTTCCAGTCTTGGTGTGACGACATCAACTCAGATAATGCCATGGTAATTCAGAACAGAATAGAATGCATGTTTGAAATCAGATTTCAGATTTTGAAACTAGAATAATGCATGTTTCAAAACAGGATAAAATGAGCATACAGAGAGCTTAGGTGGTTCCCCGAACAAGGCATGAGTTCAGACAACTCATTGCCTGAAATCGTGTTTTGCCGATACGAGTATATTATCGTACGCTAGCGATGGCCCTGTGGCGTAGTAGATTCAGAGACTCCAACCCTTACGGCAAACATGGGTTGGGGGCTTCCCCACCAAGGGATTCCATGTATTCCGTGGAATATTAGACATGTAGGAGAGTGTCATCTAACTCAGAAGTAATACAAAGATCAGAAATTACATTGACAAAAAGGTTTTATGATTATCAAAAATGCCCATGTGTTTTGAAATGATATCTTTCATGATGATTATGACAAGCTCTCAACTATTTTATTTATATACAAGCTTTATTTTGGATTTCTTCGCGTACCAGTACATTTGTATTGACTTCCTCCTCCCAGGGTCTAAAGCTTAGTTCAGAGGTTCTGCTAGGCCGTAAAGTTTTCAGATAACAGTGATGTGTGCAGTTGGTGAGCCTTCTTTTTCCAGAAAGCCTATGTCTTTCAGATTATATTATTTATTTTGGTTTAGGTCCACTGGGCCCTTATCCCAATTTCAAACAGTTGTCATTTTCAAAGGTAGTAAAGATTTCGCAGACTGATCCAGATGTTGTGTAGTTAATATTGGATTTCATTTTTCATAGTTTAATTTAACTCAGAGTATGACCATGTTTCCGTAATGATTTACAATTCCACATTTTCTATTATAATTTATGAATATTGTGCATGATTACCAGATAAAGAAGGGCGTACGGGCCTTCATGGTTCGGGATGCTCGTCAAGGTCAGGGCCTCAGTTCGGGTCGTGACAAACTTGGTATCAAAACACGGTTTAGGTCCCAGGGTGTCTGCAAAATTGCGTCGGGTAGAGTCTTGTTTATGGGTGTGTAGCGCGTCACACTTATAAGCAGGAGACTACTAGGCGTTTAGGAATGTTTCCCTTTCTTCATGTTCTAGTTCGTGCTATGCATCTAGTACCCCTAAACTATGACCAAATTTGCTACGCAACTTCACGAGGGTCCTATTACCCCCACTGAGCTACGTATTTTGGTCATTCTTTTTAACTGCTGCGGCACCTTTTGTCAGCCTTTTTAGTTGATATGGCACCTTTGACGTGGGCCTCATTTTATGTCGGCACCTTTGACGTGGGCCTTATTTTATATAATAAAGGTGCTATGTCACTACAAAAGGGTGACAAAAATACGCTAAAATTAAGTTTGAGGGTAATAGGACTCCTATAAAGTTGGAGTGTGTCATAGCAACTTTCATCATAGTTCTTTATTTTAGATTACATATGATTTAATTATCATTTAGTAAATTCTTTTGCTAAATCACTAGTTACTTTGGTCATTGTAAAAGAAAAAAATTTCTCTTCAAAACTATAACATGATAACTGTTTATTTACACAAGCATTCTGTCGTCCAAATGTTGTGTGTACTAATCAAGAACAAAAAAGTATAACCTTAATTGTATTATTTTATTCATACTATCAGTAAATTTAAGTTAATAAATATTATTTTCAATTTTTTTTTGTAACAATATCTATGAATATTATTATGAACGAATTAATAACACAAATGGTCACTCAACTATGATTTTATCCAATAAAGTCACTCAACTTTGGTCTTTAGTTCAAAAGTCATTCAACTATCATGTTTTTACTAAGAAAGTTACTCAACCTATTTAATTATTTTTTTCAATAAAATTTGCTTACATGGAATTTTTAATTGAAAACAAAATCTAAAATCTTGTGTATGGCTTGACTTGGGGAAATGAGAAACGAAGTGTAACCTTGATAAATATATATATACTTACATGGATTGGATATACGAACATCCACGGGGTTGTTTCCGAGGTCTTGTTGTTCTTTTTGAATTCGTGCCGCATATTTCCCAAGTCCAGGAAGACAACTTGTTAGCTCAATCAGTTGTAGTGAGTGGATTTCTGCAAACTCAATGGGCATCTCTTTCAAAGTACTGCATTTGCTAAGCATGAGGCGCTCAAGGACAGGAAAGTTGTCATTTGTGGCTTTCCAGCACTTGAAACGATTATCATGAATAAACAAAAGCTTCAATCGAGTAAATCCCTTAACATTTTGTTGCCATTCTTCTCCATCACAAGCATCATCGATCAGCTTCAGCACCTCAAGGTTAGGCAACTCAGCTATGATGTCCATGTACGACCAATCTAGATAAGTACTTTCCAACTTCAACTTCTTGAGCGTTGCTGGAAAAACTTTTGCACTGGTCACTGGAAAAAGGATGCAAGAACATCTTATAAAACTCAATATTTCAAGTTGCTGCAGATAGACAAGATTGCTGTGAAGCCCAGAGTCCGAAAGATTGTTTCCACTGAATCCTAATTTTTTAACATTCCGAATCCCCGAAATAACCTCCTTTGTGCAACAACAGGAAGATAAGTAAGAAGTAGTTTGTATGTTTGAAAAACGCGTGTGACTACCTTTGTCAGCAGATACGCTTGGGGGATTTGGCAGATAAAATCTCTTCCCTTTGAGATGCCTTAGTTGCATTAGTCCCCAAATTTCCTCAGGAAAAGCTATTAGAATTGATTTACCACGCCATTGAACAATGAATGTCTGCAGATTCCATAACCTGCAAATTTCTGGAGGTACATCAAAATCCGCATTGCAGACCAATGATAGGTACCTCAACCAGATGAGACTTAATATCTGTAGAGGGAAATTATCAATCTCTACGTGTCTCAACTCCAAGACTTTGAGTAATTTGAAATGAATAAGCTCTGATTTGAGGAGAACATGTGAATCATTCAGATGAAAACAGAAAATAGAACGGGTTTGTTTCGAAAGATCGTTGTTATCATGATCTCTCAACTGACGATGTACAGGGGTAAGAAGAGCCCTATAAAGACCGAAGTAACTTAAATCACCAGTCACATGTTTAAAGGGCTGCATTTTACGCATACTGAGATATAGACCTCTTGAATAATTTTGTTCAAGCTCAATGTCGTTCATGCTAAAAACGTTTCCCCTTTCAACTTCTCTCAAGCACAGCTCATATATTAGATCATGAACCTTACATGATATAATTTTTGTTTCATCTCGACTTTTCTTGCAGACGAGGACTAGACATCTATTGACAAGATCTTGCAAACACTTCTCAGCCTCTCCTTCCAAATCATTTTCCAACTTCAGAAACCCCTCAGCCATCCATGATCTCATCAATTTCTTCACTGGTATCTCACTGTCTTCTGGAAAAATTCCAAAATGTAGTAGACAAGTCTTTAGATCGCTAGTCAAGTGATTGTAACTCAACCCAAGCACACGTGAACATTGTTTGTCAGGATCATTTGTGACAAATGACGTGACATCTTTGGCAACACTTTTCCAATATTCTATTTCCCTTTTAGATTTGAGAAGCCCAGCAACCACGACAATAGTTAGTGGTAACCCGTGACATTTCTCTGCGATTTTCTTCCCAATAGTTTCAAACTCCGATGACAATGCTTCATTTGAAAATGCTGCACTTTTAAAAAGGTTCCAACTCTCATCTTGATCCATGAAGTTCATCTGCATAGAAAGATTCTCTGTACCAGCATAACAGGCTACTTCACTGTTACGGGTAGTCAACAGTATTCGACTCCCTGCATTGTCTTCAGTTGGAAAGCATTGTCTCACGCCATCCCACACTTCACAACTCCAGATATCATCCAAGACAATTAAGTACCTCTTTCTCTTTAAACTTTTCTGCAGCTTGTCCGCTAGCTCTGCTTCACTTTTCATCTTAACCGTGTCATCCATTTTGATTGTGGAATGCAGAAGGCCCAGCAAAATTTCCTTTCTGTCGTGCTGTTGAGATACCGTAGCCCAGGCATGAACATCAAAATGGCGTAGAACTGATTCATTATTGTAAACTGCTTTCGCTAAGGTTGTTTTACCTATGCCTCCCATCCCGACAATCGGGATGACTTTGGGTTCACCAGAGTAGCTTGCAGTCAGATCTTCTAACAACCGTTCCTTTTGATCATCACGTCCAACCATACTGTTGTTAACATTTAGAATATTGTTTGTTGAACTTGAAAAATCTTGAACCGTTGATTTCTTTGATGCTTGTTTTCCTTTATCTTGAATCTTTGTTGACTCTATCCAGATACGATCAATGTCCTTTGCTGCTTGTTGCAGGGTATCAGAAAGCCTCTCATGTACCTTTACTTTCATGTGCCTTTTCAATACAACTTCAGTTACTCTTAGTTGAATTGTTTGTTCAACAATATTTGCAACTTCTTTTATCTGCACTTCCAAATCTGTCAGTTCCCTAGAAACATTGTTTTTCTCAAAGTTCTTGAGAAGTACTTCCAGGGAACTAATCTTTTCATGAAGAGCAGAAAAGTCTTCTCTGTGATCACAGGATACAGATCGCATCGGTGAATTGGATGACAAGAGAGATTCTATTGTTCTCAGAAGAGAAGCCACATTTGCATGAGCCATATCTACTATATTCACGTTTGCCTTTGTGATTATGTCCTGAAAGCTGCAGGTTGCAAGAGGTCAATGGTATTATAGATATCGTGATACCATTCTTTAGTGAATATTTGTCTATATCTATCGGATCGATAATCGATCTGTCCATATATTGGTAGGATCGATAATCAATCTATCTATATTCGGTCAGATCAATAATCTATCTGTTCATGTGAATCAGGTTTATTTGTAATTTTTAAAAGATTTTGGTGGGAGGATTTTCCAAAAATAAATTCTTGATAGTTGGTAATTTGTGGACTAATTTATAACTTTTAATACTTAAAATTAAATTTTAAATCACAAATAAATTAAAATATTCAAAAGGATGATAAACAAGCATTCCAGTAATAAAATGACAAGGTCAACTAACCTTTTAGTGGCAGATAAAGGTTAAAAGGATTGCAAACTAAAAGCTTGTACTGCAGCAAATACAATGACAAGAAAATAGAAGAAATTAAACACAAATATGAATAACAATCAACAAATGAATGAAGCAAGAAAAATGGCGGACCCATATAGCCGTGGGTAATCATGTTTTTAGGGTGTACCAACTAGTAAAGGAAAGAGTTGAGTCATGATTTAAAAGAATGTTTAGAAACTCCTGAGTTGTGACCATGCGTATTTACTTATATTCTATTAGATTGATTTCGAATTGCTCTCAATTATCTTACATGAATTATACGTTATTTTTGGTTGTTCTACATACCAATACTTTTCAAGTATTGACCCCCCATATTTCAGGTTCTGAGCCACAGTCTCAAAGTCCAGCTAAACAGTAGATTATTTCTAGATAATCAGAGTTGGTGAGCCTCCCTTACTTCGGACGACATCTTTCCCATATGTTGATTCCTTTTTAGTTTCGTGGTCCGACCGGGGGGCCTTGTCCCGATTTAGAAAGACTAGTATGTTCAGTTTAGTTGAGGCTTCGTAGATTTGTTTTGATTGAATTTGGGTTTTATTGTGGATTGTTGTCATGACATATTAAGTTTGATTATGGGATCCTCTTGTTTTCAGTTTATCTTCTGCATTTTTATTCCATACCTATTATGCTTATGATCACATGCTAAGGGGTCTCTCGGGCCTTCGAGGTTCGGGATTCATGTCACGGTCAGGGCCTCGGTACGGGTCGTGACACCGAGGTTGTAGAATATATCCTATCAGGATAAAATTCTACCGAACAACAAACACACTCAATGGTAGCTGATCATACTCGAGTTTTGTAAGAAATAACTACAAATTTTCGTACCAAGATCTAAGGAAAAATAAAATATCTATAACCAAAAGGTGTTTCTTCAACTTTCTCCTTTTTGAAGCTAATATTTTATTTCTAAATGTAACGTCTTCTCCCAAATTGTTACTTCTTTAATTTTATTTCTGCTCTTCTTTAATTTTAGTACCATGTCTTTCATCTGGGATGGGGATCCTTATCGATCTCTTTTTATCTGACCGATATATATATATATATATATATATATATATCGGTCGGATAAAAAGAGATCGATGATTAATCTGTCGGACTAATTACGATAATCGGCCAGTTATTGAATAACATAGAAGACCAATGTATAATATCGATTGCATCGATAATCGATCTATTCGTGTGTTGATCGAATCAATAATCGATCTGTCCACATATCGGTCGGATCAATAATCGATCTATCTATATCGGTCAGATCAATTTATCTATATCGGTCGGATCGATAATTGATCTGTATCCATATATCGGCCGGATCAATAATCGATCTATCCATATATGAGTTGGATCGACAATCCATCTATTTATATCGTTCGGATCGATAATCGATCTCTCCGAGCATAAATTATGACATGCAAGGATGATATACAAACATTCCAATAATAAAATGACAAGGTCAACTAACCTCTTAGTGGCAGATAAAGGTTAAAAGGACTGCAAGCTAAATGCTTGTACTGCAACAAATACAATGACAAAATAATAGAAGAAATTAAACACAAATATGAATAAAAATCAACAAAGGAATGAAGCAAGAAAGATATATTTATATAGTACAGTAACCAAGAAAAAGGATCTGAGAAGAGACAGAAAAGTGGCATACCAATAAAGGGCTGCAAGCAATAATGTATAGGCAATCAGAGTTACCAAGTAAATTCTATATAAAGAAGAAAAGAGTTGACTTCATAATTTTTTTTTTATTTTTTTTTAAAGACTTCATGAAATGGGTATATAATATTTATTTACAACATGGGTGTTAGTATATATTATACCGAACCAAGTTGGTTGCCTCTTAACTGGCATTGTAGTTTCCCAGAAGAAAATGACAGTCCAATGTACTAGTGGGGTGTGGAGAAGGGTCGAACCATAAGGGTCTACTGTATCCAGTCTTACCTTGCATTTCTGCCGGAGGTTGTTTTTATGTATTGAACTCGTGATTTTCTCATCACGTGGTAACAACTTTACCAGTTACTCCAAGGCTCTAAAAAGTGAAAAAAAAGAAAGATTAATTCAATACATGGAAAGAAAGAGTTGACTTCATAAAATGGAGAAGGGTGGGTCAATGTCCTTTGCTACTTACTTGTTGCACGCTGTCAGAAAGTTGCTCATGTGCTTTTCCTCTCTGCGGTTCATCTTCTGCTATCATAGCTTCTCGTAGTCCAAATTCAATTGTCTTGACCGATATTTGCAAAATCTTTTCTCCAGGCTTCCAAATCTGTTCAGTGATTATGAGGTACAATTCGAAGGGGATCTCTGGAATAAACGGATAAAACAACATCTTGCAGAATTCAAGGTAAAACTGCGTACGATAAGCCCTAGTCGTTCGGTCCTTCGCGGGAGCTTTAATGCACCGAACTACCATTTTTTAAAGGCACAATACATAAACATGCCTTTTTAATTTGGAATCAAATGACATCTATGACTTCAAACTTTGTGTGTGCACAAGTAGATATTTAAACTTGTATAAAATTGAACAAGTAGATACATATACCCTATGTGGCAAATTCTTATTCTACATGACGTTCTACGTGTATTATGCCACAAATGATTCACTTTGAAGTCGAAGAATAAAAAATGGGCCGACGACAGTGATAGATCCAGAATTTTCTCTTATGAAGTTGAAGAATAAGAAAGTAGTGCCTATTATTTGAACTTGGAACTACTAACATAAATTTGAAACCTCTAAACTACTTAGTCAACCTCTTGTCTCGTGGTCAGGAGATTTGCATTTAATGTTATTTTAGGTGCTTAAAAATAAGCGAATCCAAACACTCCCTAAGTAACGCCTAGGGAAGTGTGACCAAGGAAAATGGAAATACTAGAATATATTATTATAAAGCATTCACGTGATTGCAGCCCCATGTGCCATGTTTTAATGTTTCACTAACTTAATTTATGCAACCCACTTGTGCCATGTTATAGTGTTTCATTATTTTTAAATATAATTTATAATATATTACAATAATTTTTTATTACTGTCCAATATTTTCATGGGACAATTACAACTTACGAACAACATGACTTTTGATATAAAGGTGTAGAGGACGCGGATTAGGATAGATGGATAGTAGGTAGGAATACGTTCGTAATAGTAGGGAAGGGTGCTTTGTTTGTATCTATGCCTATAGTTTCTTATAGCCTGTTGTTCGTGGTGTTTTGGTGATGTCTATGATTTCATCTAGTTAATTTATAGCATTGCTTTGTGGATGTCTTATTTCCAGTGGCGGATCTCGAATTTAGTGGTCGTGGGTGCCCGAGAGATCCGACCACAGATATTGACGCTGAAAGCTTTAAAGTTTCGTTGAAAATTAAAGCACCCTATCTTCTTGATTTATTAAGTGCTTTTGTAAGTTTTATACCAATTTTAATACATTTTTTTTATAATTATACCTAATCCGCATCGAATTTAACAGGTGTCGGAGTACCCAAAAATTAGCCTTAGGTCCGCCTCTACTTGTTTCCTTACTATCTAGCCATGTGATATCTCTTTTTGTTGTATTCTTTTGTATTTTTTGTTTGTTATACTCTTATATGTCCTTAGTCGGGGGTCTATTGGAAGCAATCTCTTTACTCCATCTAAGGTAGTTGTATGAACTGCGTACACTTCACCCTCCCCAGACCCCATTTTGTGGGAATACATTGGGTATGTAGTGAGGCCTGGGAAGGGTAAAGTGTACACAGACCTTATCACTACCTCGTGGAGGTAGAGAGGCTGTTTTCGAAAGTATTTGGAAAAGACGAGAAAATTTTTACATGTCTAAATCCCTGATAAACAAATTTTTTGAGAAAAGTGTTGTATTCCTTTCATACGAGTGAAGCTGAAATTAGTTCCGATAATTGACAAACAGCTACAAAAGTCTACAAATCAAAAATCTGATGTAACAACTCAAATTTCTCAACACAACTGTAGCGGAGACTACAAGATAATAGTGAAAAATACAAAGAAGATCGTAAGTAGAAGGAGATGAGAGGATAGCAGACTAAGCAAAGCTTCAACATAATTGCATAACCCCTTCAATAGGGACTGCCTCCTTTTAACGTGCTTGCTTAA
Source organism: Capsicum baccatum var. pendulum (assembly GCA_030864225.1). Lineage (NCBI taxonomy): Eukaryota > Viridiplantae > Streptophyta > Magnoliopsida > Solanales > Solanaceae > Capsicum > Capsicum baccatum. The sequence continues at coordinate 308,974,381 of CM061552.1, read as the reverse complement.
CCCAGATCTCAGTGGAAATCCACTCAGGCCCAAGTCCATCGTTTACTATGTTATTACTTGTGTTGTCGACAAATCCCATAACACGGTTCATAACATCTGAAATCTTCAATCCTTAGCAAATATCAGTCAGAATCAGAATCACTTCGGCTAAGTTCACATTCAGCTGTAGCAAGAAGAACAAAAAGGGTCAACTATAAACTTCAAAATTGTTTGAAACTTCAAAGGCAATTATTGTACTCACCTGGATCGTTGTAAGAACGAACCTCCACAGCTTTTTTTCCTAGGTATTCTTTCTCTTCTTGAATTCGCGCAGCAGAAGTCTCGAGTTTTGCACTACAGTTCTGTAACTCCATTAGTTATCACGAGTAAATATCTGCAAACTCAATAGGGATCTCCTCCAAATGAAGGCAATGTCTGATCACCAGATGCTCAAGAGCAGGAAAATGATCATCTGTGGCTTTCCAGTACTCCAGATTTGTACCTTCAATTATCAAAAACTTCAACCTACGAAATCCTCCTTCAATTGGATGCCATTCTAGGCCACGACAAGCATTTGATTTCAGCTTCAGCACCTCGAGGTTAGGCCATTGACCTATGATGTTCAAGTCCTCCCATACTAGACGAGTTCCAACCAGCTTTAACTCTTGAGCTTTGTTGGAAAACGTGTTGCACTAGGTTCACAAATTGTAGATTTATGTGATCTTGAACTCCAGTGACTTACGTGATAACGATCAACTTTAATACTCAATGTTTCTAGCTGATGCAGATCAACAATTTCACGCAAGTCCATAACTTCTTCACGCATGTCAGTCATAGACGTGTCCCCGAATACATAATTTCTTAATGTTTTGAAACCTGGAAAGGATAGTGAAACAATAAGGAAGCATGCCCGAAACAGTCTTTATGTTTGACAATTTGAAATGTTGGAACTATATTTTTTCTGGAGAGCTAAAATGCTTATATTCTCAACAAACAATAATTTTCTAATTCAAGAAATGAGTTGCAAATATCGATGTATAATTTCATAGACTCGATAATCGAGTCATTATTTATCTCACTTACCTCGATAATATATCAAAAAGATGATTGTTCACAATTCGGGGTGGATGATAATGGATGCTTATCTCTACTAGTTATTCTGAGCAGCTAACAACCAAAGATCTTAATTATCATCATGTTCTGCAGCATCAACATCAGAATGTTCATTATCTTCATCTTCTGCAACATCAACATTTGAATTTTCTTCTTCATCATCATCATCATCATCGCCATTGGCATTATCACCATTATGATGTAATCATAATAGTACCACTGTATGATGTGACTTGTGGAAATGAGAAACTGTGTGTAACCTTGATAAATATATACTTACCTCGATAAAATTAATACAAAGTATTGCACTTTTTGATATTTCAATTATTTCATAAAAGAGTTGAATCCAAGTAAACCTCATTTTACTAGAATTTATCCAATCAATGCCTTAAAATTCATGTGCAAATGACAACAAAGAGAGCAAGCATCTACTCTTCATTTTTCATTTTATTTTTATTGTAATTTAATGGCAGGGTTGGACATTAGCCCATTTGTTCGTTCAACCCATCTTAACCTGCCCAACTTCAGCCCAAACAACCCATTTGCCACCTCTATGAGTAACAATTAGACCAAAACTGCTCAAAAATATATTTAAGGGGTCATTTTGAATTACCCTCAAATATAAGGGATATTCTTGTTAATTTCTCTTATATTTTAAGTAGGATTTTAACCAAATTTTGTCAAAATTATTTTTGTGAAATAATATGGGGTAAAGCTAAATAACTTTTGTGCATGACTTGACTGTGGAAACGAGAAAGAGAGTGTGACCGGATAAATACATATACTTACATGGATTGGAGATACAAACATCCAAGTGATCGTTTCCGAGGTCTTTTTGTTCTTTTTTAATTCGTGCTGCAGATTCCCCATGTTCGGGAAGACATCTTGTTAACTCAATCAGTTGTAGTGTGTGGATATCTGCAAACTCGATGGGTATCTCTTTCAAATGATAGCAACCTCTGAGCACAAGACACTCAAGGACAGGAAATCTGTCTTCTGTGGCTTTCCAATACTTGAGGCGATTATCTTCAATTAGCAAAAGCTTCAATCGAGTAAATCCCTTAACATTTGGATGCCATTCTTCGCCATCACAAGCATCATCCATCAACTTCAGCACCTCAAGGTTAGGCAACTCAGCTATGATGTTCATGTACGACCAATCTAGATAAGTACTTTCCAAATTCAACTTCTTGAGCGTTGCTGGAAAAGCTTTTGCACTGGTCACTGGCAAAGGGATGCAAGAACATCTTATAAAACTCAATATTTCAAGTTGCTGCAGATAGACAAGTTTGTTGTGAAGCCCAGAGTCCGAAAGATTGTTTCCACGGAATCCTAATTTTTTAACATTCTGAATCCTTGAAAAAACTAACTTCGTGCAACGACAGGAAGATAAGTAAGAAGTAGTTTGTATGTTTGAAGAACCCACGTGACTCCCTCTGTCAATAGATACAGTTAGGGGATTTTGCCGATAAGATGAGATCACTTTGAGATGCCTTAATTGCATTAGTCCCCAAATTTCCTCAGGAAGAGTTATAACTAATCCAGTAGGCCCTTTAACAATGAATGTCTGCAGATTCCATAACCTACAAATTTCTGAAGGTATGTCTAAATTCTTATGGAGTTGCAATGATAGGTACCTCAGCCAGATGAGGCTTAGTATCTGTAGAGGGAAACTATCAGTCCTCACGTGACTAACATCCAAGACTTTGAGTAATTTGAAATGAGTAAGCTCTGATTTGAGAATAAGAGTTGAAATGCCACGATCATAAAAGAAAATAGAACGGGTTTGTTTCAAAAGATCATTGTTGTCCTGATCTCTCAACTGACGATGTACAGGGGTAAGAAGAGCCCTATAAAAACCACCGCCAAAATTAAACATTTCCACAGGAGTCCAGCATTTAAAGGGATTCATTTTATGCATACTGAGAGATTTAGCTTTTCTTGCATGTAAATGTTCAAACACAATCAAATACATTCTACTAAGAGAATGGCATCCTGAAGAAACATGAGCTGGATCACAATCATCTGGTTTTTCAAAAACAACGTCGTTCATGGTAAAAACATTTCCCACATGATCTAATTTTTGTTTCATCTCGACTTCTCTTGCTGACGAGAACTAGACATCTGTAGACAAGATCTTGTAAACACTTCTCAGCCTCTCCTTCCAAGTCTTTTTCTGAATTCATGAAACCCTCAGCCATCCATAACCTCATCAAATGCTTCACTGGAATCTGAGTGTCTTCCGGAAAAGTTCCAAAATACAGAAGACACGTTTTTAGATCGCTGGTCAAGTGACTATAACTCTACCCAAGCACACGTGAACATTGCTCATGAGGATCATTTGTGACAAATGACGTGACATCTTTGGCAACACTTTCCCAATCTTCTATTGCCCTCCAGCAACCACGACAATAGTTAGTGGTAACCCGTGACATTCATCTGCGATTTGCTTCCCAACAGTCTCGAACTCATATGGTAATGCTTCACTTGAAAATGCTGCACTTTTGAAAAGACTCCAACTCTCATCTTGATCCATAAAGTTCATCCACAAAGAAAGATTCTCTGTATCAGCATAACAAGCTAATTCATTGTTACGGGTAGTCAACAGTATTCGACTCCCTGCATTGTCTTCAGTTGGAAAACATCGTGTCAGACCATCCCACACTTCACAACTCCAGATATCATCCAAGACAATTAAGTACCTCTTTCTCTTTAAACTTTTCTGCAGCTTGTCTGCTAGCTCTGCTTCACTTTTCATCTTAACCGTGTCATCCATTTTGATTGTGGAATGCAGAAGGCCCAGCAAAATTTCCTTTTTGTTGTGCTGTTGAGATACGGTAGCCCAGGCATGAACATCAAAATGGCATAGAATTGGTTTATGATTGTAAACTTCTTTCGCCAAGGTTGTTTTACCTATGCCTCCCATCCCGACAATCGGGATGACTTTGGGTTCATCAGAGCTGCTTCTAGTCAGATCTTTTAACAACCGTTTCAGTTGATCATCACGTCCAACCATATTGTTCTTAACCTTCAGAATATCGTTTGTTGAACTTGAAAAATCATGAACCAATGATTCCTTTGATACTTGTTTGCCTTTATCCTGGATCTTTGTCGACCCTGTCCAGATACGATCCATGTCCTTTGCTACTTGTTGAAGGCTTTGATGAAACCTTCGATGCGCCTTTTTTTTTCTGGCTTTTATTTTCTCCCAGTACAACTTCTGTTACACTTAGTTGAATTGCGTGTTCAGCAGCACTTGCAACTTCTTTTACCTCTACTTCAAAATCTGTCATTTCCCCAGAAACATTGTTTTTCTCAAAGTTGTTGAGAAATACTTCCAGGGAACTAACTATTTCATGAAGAGCGCAAAGTTCTACTCTCTGATCACAGATGAGATTGCATCGGTGAATTGAATGTCAAGAGCGATTCTATTGTTCTCGTAAGAGAAGCCACACTTGCATGACCCATATCTACTATATTCTCGTTTTTGTCCTGTGTGACTATGACCTGAAAGCTGCAGGTTTGCAAGATGTCAATGGTATTACAAATAACGAGATACGCAGATTTGCAGAAAAGGCACGCATAAACTAAATAACATCAGGTAATGTATTTGCCTTAATCATAGGTATAAATTCTCCCAAATTCAGTAGCTTTAGCTCATTTAACTCCCAGTATGCAAAATAGGTTGTGGTTCTAAACTCCGCTTTGCTTACCCGTGTCAGATCCTTCAGAAAATGCACAACTTTTGAAGGATCAAACACGTACACCATTATTTTTGAGGAGTTCGAGCAATATAACTATACACAGTACAAAGAGCAAAATTATACATTGATAAGCCACTACAAGTGTTGTTTTGCTCTGAAACTTTAATAAAATGAGAGAGTAGTTAAGGGAAACTAACCTTTCAATGGTAGATCAGACAGCTTCAAAATCAATGCAAGAAATATTTGAAAAAAGGATAGAAGAAATGACAATATTATGTGTATCAATAAACAAATATGTAAAGAACAAAAGAAAGAGTACCTAATCAAGATAAAATTTGAGTGGCTGAAATGATATCTGCAGAATTTATCAGCCTTTACACAGTAGGTTCACTTAGGTCCCTACAATATAATGCTGAACATAAATGGTCATTTGTCTCTCTAAAAAAAAAAGGGTGCACTTTGAAAAAAATGTAGTGCTATCTCGGAGGTGGAGAAGATGTTTTCGATAGACCCTTTACTAAAGATAAACGGTTTAAAGCAGTCGAGAAATAGATGCCTTCTTATTTAAAATATAGAGAAATTACATCTCCTTGAAAGCCAGAGAATAATGCTAAAACATCTTTGGAAATTCTGAAAATGCTCAACAACATCTTGATCACAATGAGTTTTTGAAAGTAGAAGAGCGTTTATAATTCTAAAAAAAATTTTGTTACTACCTGTGGAAAAAATACAGGTATTTATATCCATCAAGTGCCTCTTACAAAAGAAAATAATGGTTCATCAGAAAAGTGTATCCCTTATGTTTAGTAATGCTTTTCACTAATGGAATTTACACCATGAAGTGATTAATTTTGACAAACAGCAAAGATATCCGTGCCTTCCAATTTTCAAGCACTCATTCCTTCCAATTTTCAAGCACACATTCTCCAGAGAGACGTATAAATAAACTAATTTAGCCGCAATGGCTTCGCACATGTAACTTTTCATTATTAAAATTAAACGATTTTGTCTATTAAAAATATTTTTAATGAAGTGCAAAAAATTCAAATAACTTCTCAAATACAACTACACCAAATTTAAGTGGTGAAAGAACGAAAAAACAAACCACATCTCAAGCTAAGTTAACAGTAATATGAAAATCAAATCGAAATATCTAACCAAAAATAAAGTAAATTTGTAATTACAAATCAAAGAATTAAATGTATGGTAAATATGAAGAATGTTCCAATCAAAAATTTGAATTGATGCATAATACAACTGGAATTTTTATTTTTCTTTCCTTAAATATTAAAAAAATTAAATCTTTAATGACAAATTTTTATTCGGGATTTTTTTTCTTAAAAAAAAAATTGTTATCTTCTCTAAATGTAATTTGTCTTTTTTCTAAAGGAACGTTTGTTACCTTTTCTAGTTGAACTTTGTTATCCGCTTATTTAAGTTAAGTAATGAAATAGATTTTTAAAATTTTTAAACCAATGAAAAAGGTCTTAATTGTCATTAATTCTGAAGACTTCTAATAAGAAAAATTTTACTATAAATATTTAATTAATTTTTAAATCTTTAAATATTATGAAAATAGTGAAAAGACAATTTTGTCTAAAGCAGAGACTTTTAATAAAGCACAAAAAGTTCAAACAATATTTCGAAGGCCCTACACACTTTTTATATTATATTATATTATATATATATATATATATATATGTATATATATATATATATATATATATATATGTATATATATATATATTAACCGCACGTGTAACATTCGATTATCTAAGATTAAATGATTTTATCTATTGCGAAAATTTTTAATGAAGCCTAAAAGTTTAAATCATTTTTCAAAGATTCCTCACACTTTAATATAATATAAGTATAAATATATATTTTACTGTAGACACTTATATGTTTTATCACTAGAAGTTTCAAGTGGTTGTTGGGTATCGCTTTTGTGTTTGTCAAGCAGTACATCGTTTTCTTGCTGCCAGAAACTAATAGAGACGCATCATTGATTCATTTGGCGGGAAATTCTTTCAAATTTTTCGATTAAAAATTCTCATCTAAAAGAGAAACACAAGAAATTAAAAGAAGAGAATTCGTTATCAATTGTTGATTATGAATAACTCATATATAATCTTTAAAACTATTAATTAAAAGAAATAAATGAAGGTATAAAGTGTGATGATAATAAATTCAAGAATACACATGAATCAAAATTAAAATAAGAAAAAGTAAAAATAGGAGTATGTTTCTTGTAACTTTTACAAAATCATTGATCACATTCTTATTATGTACTTAAAACTTTGGTACTTCTAAAATTTTTCTAATCCTAACGCTTTTATATTTATTTCTAGAGTTTTCAAATCTTCTTAAAATCAAATTTAGTTGATTTAGAATTGTTAAGCTTATGAAAAAAATATTAGTTGTCATTAATTTTGATGACTTCTAATAAGGAAAGGTTTTACCAATACCATAAATATATTTAATTAATTTTCAAATCTTAAATATTTAAAAAATAGCTAAAAGATGATTTTATATAAAACAAAAGCTTTTAATGGAGGGTAAAAAGTTCAAACAATATTTCTAAGGTTATTCACACTTTGAATATATTAGTTTAATATACGTGTTTTACACGTGTGTCTCACGTTAATATATTTAAGTTACAAAATAAATACCAACGAAAAACTTTAAGTTTCTAAAATAGTTAAAATTTTTTGAGGCTTAATTACACGTCTCTTTTCTAGAAATTATAAACGACTTATTGCTTGGAACTTCGAAATAAATTGAGATTTGCCATTTTAACTTTCAAGTTTCTGTTCAATATTTAGGTCCAAATGTTAAAAATTAATATTAACATTAAAATACCTTCTAAAATTCTAATTTCAAGGTTTTAATATCTCACCTAAATCACTTACGAAAAATATTAATTTTTTTCCTAGCAGTAAAATTGTAAACTAAATTTGCTAATAACATCATTTTGAAGTTATGATGGTGCATAAGATATAAAGGCAACATACCCAAAAACTCTCTCAATTGGAATTTAATAGAACAAAATCGAAAGAAAAAAAAAGAGAAGGGGCATTCCAAAAGTACCACTTAAGCATCAGCATCAGAGCCTTGCTTTTCTTCTTTTTGTAGTTTCTTATATAGAATTCCAATTCTGTCACGATCCGAGCCGGGGCCCTAGCCGTGACGAGCATTTCGAACCATGAAGGCTCGGAACACCCTTCTCTATCTATCTGATAATCATGCACATAATTCATATGATAAAAGGTAATGCGGAAAGAGAAATCTAATACGGAAACATGGTCAATCTGAATGTGATCATAATACTGAAAACTGAAATCCAAAATATATCTGAATAATAATGTCTGACTCAGTCTGCGAAATCACTACCATGAACTAGTCAAAGTTGTCTGAAAGCTGGGACAAGGCCCCTAGTAGACCAAAACCTAACTAATAGTAGTAATATGAAATAACCAGCCCTTCTGAATCATAGAAGGCTCACCACTGCAAACTTCGGTCTGTGATCTGAAATCTCTACTATTTATCTAGACCCCTAGACTGTGCCTCAGAACCTGAAAGGGGGGGGGGGGGGGGTCGGCACAATTGTATTGGCACGCGAAACAATCCACATTAGAGTAATTGAACGTATATATATATATATATATATAATACGTGGGAGCAATTTTCATCAAAACATCATGCATAAAACAGTTTCTGAAAAACACATGACACTTTCTAAAAACATGTAACCTGTCTGTAAATTTTAAATTTTGATTTGTGTATTACTTCTAAGTTAGGTGGTATCCCCTACAAGTCTGATATTCCACGGGCGTTATGGAATCCGCCATTGACTCGGCGGGGAAGCCTCCAACCCGAGTATACCGCAAGGGTTGGAGTTCCTGAATCTGATACGCCACACGACTCTTAAGTCAGCGTATAATAATATACCCGAGTCGGCAAACCACAGTTTTAGGCAAAGAGTTGCTTGAACTCAAGCCCTCTTCAGGAACCACCTAACATCTCTGTATGCCCATTTTTAACCTTTTCTGTACATGCAACATTCTGAATGTCTAAAATCATGATAGTCTGAAATGTCTATTAGTCTGAGTCTGATATGACATTGGTCTGAATTGGTATCGTCATACCAAGACTTGCAAGTCATGATTTCTGAGCCATAATACATTAAGCTAAATCTTTCATTTAAAGCATAATTTAGGCCACCAAAAATATGCAACTGATATAGAAGATTTCGTGTTTCGAAACTCAAGTCAAAATCATGCAAAAACTTCATCAACATATGGTGGTCTAGTGCCTTTAGCAAATCCATGCACTCTTTCATTACATGCATTATGAACATTAAACATTCATGCTAGATTCTCTCTTTAGTGATTTTAAAACCACATTTAAATCATAACAAGAGTTCAATCACTTCATATAGTGCTTTTTAAGGATGCATTGCAAAACAATTCATATGCTATGAGAAATCTGAAAAAAAATTCATAATAAGAGGGAATTCACCGAAAATCATGCTCTCAACAAGAATTCATTCTTAAATACATGGTTTCATACATTCATATTCTCAAATCACTTTGGGGAAAGGTCCAAAGACCAAAACAATGATGTTAAAATATTTAATTCATGAATATATACATAGATTCAAAAAACTCCATTCTAAAACATGATTTTTTATGCCCATGAGAATTTAGGAAAACCCCACGTACCTCTATTTCGGAAAATAATGGGTGCTTCTTGAAGTCTGTGGATTGGGGATTCCGAATCTCTAATCGATTTTGAAAACCCACGGTTGAATCTTGGTTTATTTGGATTTTTAGTTTGAAAATCTTGGGAGTGTTCTTGAGAATTTTTAGATAAATGTGGATGTATTTTGGAGAATTGGGGACCGAATTTCGTGATTATGGCCGAATAAGGGTGGGAAAAGGACCATTTTGCCCCCAAAACGTAGTGTTTAAGTCACTTGAAACCATTACATAGGCGCCGCATATGATATCGCCTATGTTTACATAGGTGCCGCCTATGCTATCACCTATGTTTACATAGGCGCCGCATATACTATCGCATATGCTTTCCAGTGGCCATGTGTAATTGGTTAGGCGACGCATACTACTTTGAAAGGCCATAACTTCTTGCTTGGGTGCCGGATTTTAGCGAAATTGGTATCGTTGGAAAGCTAACTCAAAAACCTATCATTTTACATATAGTAGGCTCTCTAATTCGACATATACAAAGAGTCATGGTCAATATAAGTTGACACAAATTACAATGTCCACTTAAACTTAATCGATCGAAGTAGTTTTCAACTCGTCCTTGAGTCAAAGGACCTCTATGGTCTAAATTCAAGCTTGAATGGATTCACATACCACACAAATAATTAACATGCCATATTGGCATAGAATTCATGGCTTCAGGATTATCAACGCATCGGAATCATGGTTTATATTGTAGCCCGAAATGCGGGGCGTTACAAATTCTTTTCCATTTAAAATATTATATTTTAACTAAGAACACAATACAATAAAATAGATGACAACCACTTAAATAGAGCCAAACCTTTTCACTGTTAAATAATTTAAGCTAATCATCAATTTGGAGTCGAATTTGTGAGCAATTGCTAATGATTTATTATCGATCCAAACGCACGGTTGACAACATAACAATAAAGTGAATTGCACAAAATTGAACCAAAGAAATAAAAATATTAAGAGAAAAAAATAACCATGCCTACATATTTTTAATTCACATAAATTTAATCACCAAACAACCATATAAAGATGGTACATAGAAAGAGAATATCGATTGTTGAAAGGAAAAGGGTGTAGGCGTGTATCACACCCTTTAGCTCATTCTAAAATTTAAATAATTTTCTGCAACTTGCAAAGTGCTACCATTAATGTTTCTTTCCTTGAATAAAATATAGTGAAAATAGTTACTAATAGCCCGAAATACGGGGCATTTCATTATCCCCTTCGGATCATTCGTCCCCGAATGATGATGCGGGACACAGACAGACACGATTTCAAGCATAATAAGGACTAGAAAAGATAAGATAGGAATAGTACCTTCTGTCTCATCATCCATCGAAGAAAAAAATTGGGATATCTAATTCTCATGTCATCTTCTGACTCCCAAGTTGGTTCTTCAACTTTCTGATTCCTCCACAATACCTTCACTGAGGCTATCTCTTTGCTCCTCAACTTTCGAACTTGGCGATCGAAAATTTCAATGGGCTCTTCTTCGTAAGAAGAGGAATCTGTCACTTTTATGTCCTCTACTGGCAATACCAAAGAATGATCTCCAATACATTTCTTCAACATGGATACGTGGAATATCGGATGAACGAAACCCAAACTTGCAGGCAATTCTAGCTCATAAGCAACTGCACCAATCTTTCTCATAATCTGATATGGCCCTATATAGAGAGGTCTTAATTTACCCCTTTTGCCAAACCGCGTAACTCCTTTTATAGGAGAAACCTTGAGAAACGCCTAATCACCAACTTCAAACTCTAATTCTCTTCTCCGAACATCGGCATAGGAATTCTGACGACTCTGAGCAGTCTTGAGTCGTTCTCTAATGATCTTTACTTTCTCCATCGCCTGATGAACAAGATCAGGCCCATACAACTGAGTCTCACCCACTTCATACCATCCTATCGGAGACCTACATCTCCTCCCATACAAAGCCTCAAAAGGAGCCGTCTTGATGCTGACATGGTAACTATTATTGTAAGAAAATTCAATTAGTGGCAGGTGATCTACCCAACTACCTTTGAAATCAATGACACATTCCCTCAACATATCCTCGAGGGTCTGAATGGTACACTCAGCTTGCCCATCCGTTTGAGGGTGGAAAGTTGTGCTCAAATTCACCTGTGTACCTAAAACTTTCTGAAAAGATCACCAGAACTAAGATAAAAACTGCGTACCTCTATCGAATATAATAGACACTGGTGCCCCATGCAACCGAACTATCTCCTCAATGTAAATCTTAGCATAACCCACTCCCGAATAATTAGTCCTCATAGGCTAAAAGTGGGCTGACTTTGTCAATCGATCTACAATCACCCATATAGAATCATACTGGTTTTGGGATCTTGGAAGTCCTGTAATGAAGTCCATGTTTATCATTTTCCACCTCCATAAACGCAGGGCTATCTCTTGGGAAGTACCACCTAGCCTCATGTGTTCTACCTTCACTTGTTGACAGTTCAAACACTTGGACACGAAATCAGCTACATCACGTTTCATGTTATTCCACCAATACAAGGTTTTCAGATCGTGGTACATCTTAGTAGATCCTATGTGAATGACATACCTAAAAGTGTACACCTCATCAAGGATTCTTTCCCACAGTCCATCAACATTCGGAATGCACAATCTACCCTGAGATCTCATAATACCATCACCACCAATTTCAAACGACATAACCTTTTGTTGACCCACATCTTTCTTGATTTGCATCAAGATGGGATATTCAACCTGCTTCTCCTTAAACTTTGCACAAAGGGATGACTTAGCTAACTCATGAACAATTACCCCTCCATCTTTGGAATCTAAGATTCGCAGTCCCAGATTTGCAAGGCGGTGAATATCCTTCACCGTCTCTTTCTTTCTTTCTTTTACATGAGAAAGGCTTCCCATAGACAACCTACTGAGGGTGTCGGCTACAACATTTGCCTTGCCCAGATGGTAATGCAGGCTCATATCATAGTCTTTCAGAAGCTCCATACAGCGCCTCTGCCTGAGGTTCAATTCTTTCTGCGAGAAAACATACTGCAGACTCTTATGGTCAGTGAGGATATCAACGTGAACACCGTACAAGTAGTACCACCAAATCTTAAGTGCAAACACCACAGCTGCTAACTCCAAATCATAGGTGGGGTAGTTTCGCTCGTGTACCTTTAACTGCCTTGATGAATAAGCCACTACCTTACCATGCTGCATCAACACACAAACAAGTCCGACACGGGATGCATCACAGTATACGACAAAGCCATCTACACCCTTGGGAAGGGTCAAAACAGGAGCAGTGGTCAGTTTGTCTTTCAACTTCTCAAAACTATTCTCACACAGATCAGACCACACAAACTTTACCTTTTTTTGAGTCAATTTAGTGAGTGGAGAAGCTATGGAAGAAAAACTCTCTACGAACCTTCTGTAATACCCCACCAAACCCAAGAAGCTCTGAATATCGGTTGGAGTCATGGTTCTGAGCCATTTTCTCACTGCTTCAACTTTCTGGGGATCCACTCCTATCACGTCACTGGACACTATAAGCCCCAAGAAGGCAATAGCATCTAACCAGAATTCACACTTAGAAAATTTGGCATACAGCTGATGATCCTTAAGGGTCTGAAGAATAATTCGGAGGTGATTGGCGTGATCCTCTTTACTCTTGGAATAGATCAAGATATCATCAATAAATACAATGACAAACAAGTCAAGAAACTGATGAAATACTCTATTCATAAGATCCATGAAGGTTACAGGGGCGTTAGTTAACCCAAAGGACATGACTAGGAATTCGTAGTGACCATATCGGGTTTGGAAGGCTGTCTTGGGTATGTCTGACTCCCTAACTTTCAACTGATAATAACCCGAACGAAGGTCTATTTTTGAAAAACACTTGGCACACTAAAACTGGTCAAAAAGGTCGTCAATCCTAGGAAGAGGATATTTATTTTTAATCGTGACCTTATTCAGCTGATGGTAGTCTACGCACATACGAAGGGAACCATCTTTCTTTCGCAAGAAAAGTACATGCGCGCCCCAAGGAGACACACTGGGGCATATAAAACCCTTATCTAGGAGATCTGGTAACTGTTCTTTCAACTCTTTTAGTTCTGCACGAGCCATTCTATATGGCGGAATAGAAATAGGACGAGTGTCTGGCAACACATCAATACCAAACTCAACCTCCCTATCAGGTGGTATTCCTGGGAGATCATTTGGAAAGAATTCTGGGAATTCTTTTACTACGGGAATAGATTGAAGAGGAAGACTCTCGAAATTAGAGTCCATAACTCGGATAAGGTGGTACAAGCAACCTTTAGAAAGAGTTTGCGGGCTCTGAGATAGGATATAAAGTGCCCTCTGGGTGCTAAAAAATGTCCTTCCCACTCTATCACTGGTTTATTTGGGAAAGAAAAAGTGACCCTTCGAGTCCTACAATCTAATGTGGCATAGCACGAATGGAGCCAATCCATTCCCAAGATAGCATCAAAAGCAAACATATCTAACTCTATAAGATCTGCTAATGTATCCCGGCTACCAACAGTCACAACACAACCCCTGTACACCCTCTTAGCAACAATAGAATCCCCCACTGGGGTGGAAACAAAAAAGGGTTCAGAAATCACACTGGGCTCAAACCTGAAACGAACAATCACATAAGGGGTCATATAGGATAAAGTAGACCCGGGATCAAGTAACACATAAACATCACGAAAAAATATTTGTAACGTACCATTAAAAACATCAGGGGAAGCTTCGGCCTCCTGGCGGTTGGTCAATGCATATAACCAGTTGCGACTGTTCCCGGCAGCAGATATGGCGCCCTTCTGAGGCGGGGGTGGTGCCAAAGAATTTGCCTGAGACTTTGCAACACCAATATTCTTTCTAACAGATGGACATTCTTTTTGAAAGTGACCCGACTGACCATATGAATAACAGACTATCGAGCCCAACTGACACCTTCCCGAATGATTTCTACCACAAGTCTTACACAGCGGAAAAGTACGATGCTGTTGAGCCACACTACCCTGTGACCGAGTATCCTGAGCTCTAGTTTCATGGTTAGTTTGAAAACTCTAAGATCGTTTTTCTGCTGGTGGTCGGGGTACTGGGGCCTGGCAGTAGACTGTGCATTACCCCAATTTTTTTTTCTGCCATTTATTTCCCCACTTACTTTCTTGAGGCTGACTGTGACTTTGGTCGGCTGATCTGACTCTTTTCGCTTATCTTTCCACCTCTCTAGCTTCAGAGATTTTCTTCTTTTTCTCTTTTACCTGCTGCATATGAACGATCATCTAGCAAAATCTAACTCCTTATTCAACATTGCCCCTGGAACTCAAGCACCAAGTTATAAAAAAGGCCGGATGTAAATTTTCTCATCCGGGCTATTATATTACTAGTCAACTCTGGTGCATAGCGGGCTAGTTTATTAAACTTCAAAGTGTATTCCTAGACACTCATACTGCCCTGCTTTAGATTCATAAACTCTTCTTCTTTTGCCTCCCTCAACTCCAGATGAAAGAATCGATCAAGGAAAACTTCCACAAATTTACCCCAAATTGTGGGCTCAGCAATCTCACCTTTTGCATCCTCCCAACCGGCATACCACTGATTCGTAACATCCTTAAGCTGATAAGTTTCTAGTTCCACCCCTTCAACCTCATCCACATGGATTACCTTAAAAATCTTTTCCATCTCATCTATGAAATCCTATGGATCTTCCTCCACCTTGGTGCCAGTGAACTTAGGTGGGTTCATTTTTATGAAATGTCCGACCCTGGTAGCTCAGACGTAACAGATGCAGACCCAACAATTTCTGATCATTGAGTCTAGTTAGCTACTAACTGTGTCAGCATATGAATAGACCATCTAAATTCTGTATTTAAAATATCTCTCTGAGCAGTTGGGGGATGGTTGTCATCAGTCCACGGAGCTCGAGGTGGACTGGTCGGGACTCCCGGAGAAGGGACAGGTTCTGGAGTGTGAGCTCTGTTACGGGTCCGTATCCCATGGGTGGGACAGACCTCATCTGTCTAAGCATTCTGATCGATGATACGATGTGGGGGCATAACTGTGTTTCTGAAATACAAGAGATCATTGATTAGGGGACAGTTCAGACTCTGAAGTACAAACTAAATCACAAAGAAGGGAAACATTTCCTAAATGCCTAGTAGCCTCTTTCTTATAAGTGTGGCGCGCTACACACCCATAACCAAGACTCTACCCGACGCGATTTCGCATACACCCTGGTACCATGAACAGTGCTCTGATACCAAGTTTGTCAAAACCCAAGCCGGGGCCCTAGCCGTGATGAGCATCCTGAACCATGATGGCCCAAAATACACTTCTCTATCTATCTGGAAATCATGCATATAATTTATATGATAAAAGGTAATGTGGAAAGAGAAATCTAATACGAAAACATGGTCAATCTGAATGTTATCATAATACTAAAAACTAAAATCCAAAATATATTTGACTAATAATGTCTGACTCAGTCTGCGAAATCTCTACCATGAACTAATCAAAGTTTTTTGAAATCTGGGACAAGGCCCCTAGTAGACCAAAACCTAACTAATAGTAGTAATATTAAACAACTAGGCCTTCTGAATCATAGAAGGCTCACCACTACAAACTTCGGTCTGTGATTTGAAATCTCTACTATTTATCTGGACCCTAGACTGTGCCTCAGAACCTGGAAGGGGGGGAGGGTCAGCATATTTGTACTGGCAGGAGAAGCAATCCAAAATAGAGTAATTGAACATATATATATATATATATACATATATATATATATATATATATATATATATATATATATAATACGTGAGAACAATTTTCATCAAAACATCATGCATAAAACAGTTTCTGAAAAATACATGAGCACTTTCTAAAAACATGTAACCTTTCTGTAAATTTCAAATTCTGATCTGTGTATTACTATTGAGTTAGGTGGTATCCCCTACAAGCATGATATTCCACGGGCGATATGAAATTAGCCATTGACTCGGCGGGGAAGCCTCCAACCCGAGTATACCGCAAGGGTTGGAGTTCCTGAATCTGATACGCCACACGACACTTAAGTCAGTGTATAATAATATACCCGGGTCGGCAAACCACAGTTTTAGGCAAAGAGTTGCTTGAACTCAAGCCCTCTTCAGGAACCACCTAATATCTCTGTATGCCCATTTTTAACCTTTTCTGTACATGCAACATTCTGAATGTCTAAAATCATGATAGTCTGAAATGTCTATTAGTCTGAGTCTGATATGGCATTGGTCTAAATTGGTATCGTCATACCAAGACTTGCAAGTCATGATTTCTGAGTCATAATACATTAAGCTAAATCTTTCATTTAAAGCATAATTTAGACCACCAAAAACATGCAACTGATATAGAAGATTTCGTGTTTCGAAACTCAAGTCAAAATCATGCAAAAACTTCATCAACATATGGTGGTCTAGTACGTTTAGCAAATCCATGCACTCTTTCATTACATGCATTATGAATATTAAACATTCATGCTAGATTCCCTCTTTAGTGATGTAAAACCACCTTTAAATCATAACAAGAGTTCAATCACTTCATATAGTGCTTTTCAAGGATGCATTGCAAAACAATTCATATGCTATGAGAAATCTGAAAAAAATTCATAATAAGAGGGAATTCACCGAAAATCATGCTCTCAACAAGAATTCATTCTTAAATACATGGTTTCATACATTCATATTCTCAAATCACTTTGGGGAAAGGTCTAAAGACCAAAACAATGATGTTCAAATATTTAATACATGAATATGTACATAGATTCAAAAAACTCCATTCTAAAACATGATTTTTTTATGCCCATGAGAATTTAGGAAAACCCCGCGTACCTATATTTCAAAAAATAATGGGTGCTTCTTGAAGTCTGTGGATTGGGGATTCCGAATCTCTAATCGATTTTGAAAACCCACGGTTGAATCTTAATTTATTTGGGTTTTTAGTTTGAAAATCATGGGAGTGTTCTTGAGAATTTTTAGATAAATGTGGATGTATTTTGGAGAATTGGGTATTGGATTTAGTGTTTATGGCCGAATAATGGTGGAAAAAGGACCATTTTGCCCCTAAAACGTAGTGTTTAAGTCACTTGAAACCATTACATAGGCGCCGCATATGATATCGCCTATGTTTACATAGGCGCCGCCTATGCTATTGCCTATGTTTACATAGGCGCCGCATATACTATCGCATATGCTTTTCAGTGGCCATGTGCAATTGGTTAGGCGACGCATACTACTTTGAAAGGCCATAACTTCTTGCTTGGGTGGCGGATTTTAGTGAAATTGGTATCGTTGGAAAACTAACTAAAAAATCTATCATTTTACACATAGTAGGCTCTCTAATTCGACATATACAAAGAGTCAATCTGAATGTGATTGACATATACAAAGGTAATGTAACACCCCGTAAATTTTTCCGTACACTTATCGCGATTATATGGAGTTCTAAAGACTTGCGTATGGGTTAAATTAAGTTTATGGTGTTCAGAAGTATCCCGTCAATAGTTGTATGTGTAGGTATTGGAATAATCTTTCCAACTATATAAAGTTTGCCCAAAACAGAGTAGTATTTCATATAAGCGAGCACATTCAAAATTTCAAAACGGTGGCCGGGAAGCCTGTGAACAGTAATTCTGCAGGAAAATTTCTGCAGCTAGGCACTCCAACTTGAGACGATCATAACTCCTTGTACAAAAAGAACTGTGTGAGTTGCTATATATAGACGAAAATCTTCGAGAGTCTTCTTTCCGATGAAATTGGTTTCATACAAATCCAACATCGGAGTAAGGAGTTATACTCGTTTTACTTCAGCCTCTCAAAACAGATTTTTGTGAACAGTAAATTAGCAGGAAAATACTGAGGCCTACCAGTTTTTGGGTCAACTTTGAACGATCATAACTTCCTCAATATAATGAACTGGGCGAGCTACCATATATCAAAAGAAAGATCTTTGATTCTCCTTTCTAATGCAATTGGTTTCATCCAAATCCAACATCTGAGTAAGGAGTTATACTCGATTTACTTCAGCCTGTCAAAACTGTCCACTGGGGACAGATTCGGGATTTATTTCAATTTTTAGGGTACAATGGTCATTTTCTATTTGGACGAAAATTGGTCTTAAAAACCTGCACTTAGCCTCAATTTTATCAGATTTTATCCAAATTTTAGGAAAGGTGAAAACCCTATCCAATTTCAACCTCAAATATTTTGTGATTCAACTGTAGAAAATTCAAATTGGTTTCGTAGTTGTGTTCACCATCTCGGAAGCTTCAAGAAGCACCCCATGGTTATGTAAGGAGGATCCTAAATACAAGAGTTCATTGTTAAGGTATAAATATTGTTTATTCTTGATTCTTATCCATGAATAAGTATTGATAAAGGATTATGAGTATTGTCTTGATGTTGGAAGATAACTAGAAACATAGTTATGAATTGTTGTGTATAAATTGTTAGTAGTAAATTATGGAAGTTGCTGTATTGGATTATGGAGGATGAATTGTGGTGATATATCATTATATTAGTGGTTGTATGCCTAGTGATCATGTTGGTATTGGATGGTGATTAAGAACGGAAATAAGGCTAAGAGTGATGTTGAGAGATATTTCATGAAAATGCATGATATGTGAATGTAATAAGAGTATAAGAGGATGTATGTAGTACTCTTATTGATGAGCTAAAGGATTACTTCCTAGACATTATTTGGTGAAGTTAATACCTAAATGGTAAGGTTTGGTTGCTAATACTAGTTTGCCACAAATGACTTATTGTAGATAAGTGTTCGAAGAGTACGGGAAGTCACTTGTATTGAAGTGGTTATATCAAGGTATGTAAGACATACTCTATCTAATCTTTGGCATGAATAATGACCCATGACACTCTCAAGTAAGCTTCCAACATTGTCCTACGACACATGACACATAATAACATCATATGATCTTCGACACTACCAATTGAACTTGTTTTCACTTTTAAGATGTCCGGCTAGTCAAAAAATGTCCATATACTATTGTTGACTCCGAAATGGTTTAATGAGGTATCCATGATTCTCTACTTCATCTTCATGATACTGATTACCTATTTACATATTTTTCCTATTGAGGTATCATGGTTTCAAGGACCATAAAGTGTGACCACAAAGTAACCAATCTCAAAGATTAATTGAATTAAGAAATGGAATGTCTGTATTTTAAATTGATAATATGATGTATTGTATTAGTACCACTGATCAGTTGGCCATTGTATTATAAAGATTATGTATATATGCTATTCCAGGGGTGGTCCCTGATGTATTGTATTAGTACCACTGATCAGTTGGCCATTGTATGACATATGTTATGTATTGATAAGGATTACGGGAAGTAATGATATGAAAGTAATGTGCAGGTATCCCATCAGTTCTTTTAAGTGTGGTCTACTCATACTGTTTATTCACTGGTATCTGGGTTCTGTTGATCTTTTGTATCTCATCTTGATACTCACTGCCTTACATACTCAGTACATATTTTCGTACTAACGTCCCTCACGGGGGACCTGCATTCATGCCTGCAGGAACAGGTATTTCAGGTCGTACACCTCCGCAGTAAGAGCCAGGACATTCTGTTGTTAGTGGTGAGCTCCAGTTGCTTCGGGGCATCCCAAGTCGTCTCTATATGTACTTTTGGTATTTGCATAAAAGTCTTTTGTGGGCGGGAGTTTGTCCAGACCCCAACTCAGTTGTGTATCTATGTAGAGGCTTTTGTAGACATATTGTACAGCCATAGGAGTGTTTGGTTGATAGACGTGATGGCTTTGACGGCCAATTACTGTTCATATATATATTTATGCATGTCTGCTGGGCTGATACAGGTACTGTTTTGTTCTATTTACAACGAAGTGCTGCCCAAATTTCTAATTTTCATAAGTAATGTAAATGTGAAAGTATAGGTTATGAACGGGTTCTCCCGGGCCTCCTCGGCTACGGGTGCCAGTCCGCTCCAATGGGATTTGGGGCATGACAGGTAATGCGGAAAGAGAAATCTAATACGGAAAAATGGTCAATCTGAATGTGATCATAATACTGAAAACTGAAATCCAAAATATGTCTGAATAATAATGTCTGACTTAGTCTGCGAAATCTCTACCATGAACTAATCAAAGTTGTCTAAAAGCTGGGACAAGGTCCCTAGTAGACCAAAACCTAACTAATAGTAGTAATATGAAATAACCAGGCCTTCTGAATCATAGAAGGCTCACCACTGCAAACTTCGGTGGCACTTTCTAAAAACATGTAACCTGTCTGTAAATTTTAAATTTTGATTTGTGTATTACTTTTGAGTTAGGTGGTATCCCCTACAAGTCTGATATTCCACGGGCGATATGGAATCAGCCATTGACTCGGCGGGGAAGCCTCCAACCCGAGTATGCCGCAAGGGTTGGAGTTCCTGAATCTGATACGCCACACGACTCTTAAGTCAGCGTATAATAATATACCCGGGTCGGCAAATCGTGGTTTTAGGTAATGAGTTGCTTGAACTCAAGCCCTCTTCAGGTTACCGCCTAACATCTCTGTATGCCCATTTTTAACCTTTTCTGTACATGCAACATTCTGAATGTCTAAAAGCATGATAGTCTGAAATGTCTATTAGTCTGAGTTTGATATGGCATTGGTCTGAATTGGTATCGTCATACCAAGACTTGCAAGTCATGATTTCTGAGCCATAATACATTAAGCTAAATAATTCATTTAAAGCATAATTTAGACCACCAAAAACATGCAACTGATATAGAAGATTTCATGTTTCGAAACTCAAGTCAAAATCATGCAAAAACTTCATCAACATATGGTGGTCTAGTGCCTTTAGCAAATCTATACAGTCTTTCATTACATGCATTATGAGCATTAAACATTCATGCTAGATTCCCTCTTTAGTGATGTGAAACCACCTTTAAATCATAACAAGAGTTCAATCACTTTATATAGTGCTTTTGAAGGATGCATTGCAAAACAATTCATATGCTATAAGAAATCTGAAAAAAATTCATAATAAGAGGGAATTCACCGAAAATCATGCTCTCAACAAAAATTCATTCTTAATACATGGTTTCATACATTCATATTCTCAAATCACTTTGGGGAAAGGATCAAAGACCAAAACAATGATGTTCAAATATTTAATACATGAATATATACATATTTTCAAAAAAACCCATTCTAAAACATGATTTTTCTATGCCCATGAGAATTTAAGAAAACCCCGCGTACCTCTATTTCGGAAAATAATGGGTGCTTCTTCAAGTCTGTGGATTGGAGATTCCGAATCTCTAATCGATTTTGAAAACCCACGGCTGAATTTTGATTTATTTGGATTTTTAGTTTGAAACTCTTGGGAGTGTTTTTGAGAATTTTTAGATAAATGTGGATGTATTTTGGAGAATTGGGGACCGAATTTCGTGTTTATGGCCGAATAAGGGTGGAAAAAGGACCATTTTGCCCTAAAAACGGAGTGTTTAAGTCACTTGAAACCATTACATAGGCGTTGCATATGATATCGCCTATGTTTACATAGGCGCCGCCTATGCTATCGCCTATGTTTACATAGGCGCCACATATACTATCGCATATGCTTTCCAGTGGCCATGTGCGATTGGTTAGGTGATGCATACTACTTTGAAAGGCCATAACTTCTTGCTTGGGTGCCGGATTTTAGCAAAATTGGTATCGTTGGAAAGCTAACTTGAAAACCTATCATTTTACACATAGTAGGCTCTCTAATTCGACATATGCAAAGAGTCATGGTCGATAGATGTTGACACAAATTACAATGTCCACTTAAACTTAATCGATCGAAGTAGTTTTCAACTCGTCCTTGAGTCAAGGGACCTCTATGGTCTAAATTCAAGCTTGAATGGATTCAAATACTACACAAATAATTAACATGCCATATTGGCATAGGATTTATGGCTTCAGGATTATCAACGCATCGGAATCATGGTCTATATTGTAGCCCGAAATGCGGGGCGTTACAAATTCTTTCCCATTCAAAATATTATATTTTAACTAATAACACAATACAATATAATAGATGACAACCACTTAAATAGAGCCAAATACTTTTCGCTGTTAAATAATTTAAGCTAATCATCAATTTGGAGTTGAATTTGTGAGCAATTGATAATAATTTATTATTAATCCAAACGCATGGTTGACAACATAACAATAAAGTGAATTGCACAAAATTGAACCAAAGAAACAAAAATATTAAGAGAAAAAAATAACCGTGCCTACATACTTTTTATTCACATAATTTAATCACCAAACAACCATATAAAGATGGTACATAGGAAGAGAATATCGATTATCGAAAGGAAAAGGGTGTAGGCGTGTAGCACACCCTTTAGCTCATTCTAAAATTTAAATAATTTGCTGCAACTTGCAAAGTGCTACGATTAATATTTCTTTCCTTGAATAAAATATAGTGAAAATAGTTACTAGTAATATTTTCCTGCCAGCTAACTCACTCCATATCTAGGGATGGGTATGGTAAGGTTTTGGACGGTTAATTGGAAATTTATATTTGTACGTTTTTGTTTTGCCAAAAATAAGATAATATTTGTAAGGGCTCCTATTAAATGTCTAGTTTTTTTTTTTACAAAAAATAATGCGAATTTTTTATTTTTAAATATAATTAATAAATAGTAAATGACAATTTTGTCTAAAGAAGTGCCTTGGCAAAAAGTTCAAATCAGTTTTGTAATATATATATTACTTAGAGGAGCCATCAGAAAAGGATCCTCAAGCATGTATTTTCCATTTTTACAACACCGACTTAGCGCATGATAGGGAGAAAGGTCAGTAATGTCGTCTTTGAAGTTTTTAGTATTATTCTACATTGTACTTCTGATAATGTGGTATATAAAGCTAGATTTTCATCGTATGAATATGGAATGAGGGAAATTCTGGGTTATTTTAAGTCATAATTTGAAGGGCATCTGAGGACACCCATGGGTGTAGCTTAGTAGTCAATGAAGTGGGAGGAGAAATATGATGAGGTTCAAATCCGAGCGGTGGCAAAAAAAAACACTAGGCGGTTCATTCCGTTTACCAAAGCCTTGCTAGGTAGAGTTACCCCATACCAGTGCTGGTGAGAGGCAGCAGGTACTCGGTGGAATAGCCAAAGTGAGCACAAGCTAGACTTCACGCCGCCATCATAATTTTTTTTTCTTTTTGAAGAGTATCCTAGGCAACTTATGTCGAGAACATGGTTCGGTAAACTCAATTATTACGCCATAGTTTCACATGGATGTGAGGGTGGACAGTTTAGTTCATACACCTCGTTTTCCAGACAGTAGAAGGACAACCCCATCGTGTACTCCTGGAGGAGGTCCAAAGATTCGCGAAGAGAAAATCCTTGTAACGATTCCTGTAAAGCCTCTAAGCTCGAAAGAACAAGAAGCCTATGATCTTATTGCCTGGGATTTCCCTGATGAACAAACAATTGTTTCCAAGAACCTAACTCATGAATGACACACTGGTCCCTATTCATTTGGTACGTTGATTAATTGTCTGCTTACTTGTCTTTTAGCCAACGTGTTCAACTAGCAATGTTGCTCTCTCTGCGCTAAATGGGATAAATAGTAGCAGCGAACATAGATTGTATTAGGAAAGAGTCGACAAAGATTCAAGATAGCGGCAAACAAGTACCAAAGGAATCATTGGTTCAAGATTTTTCAAATGAAGCTTTACCATTTGAGTTTGAGACTATTGGGAAGCAAATCACAAAGAAATGTCACGGCTACCACTAACTATTATCGTGGTTGCGGGGCTTCTCAAATCTAAAAAGACAATAGAAGATTGGGAAAACTTATCTAAGTTGGTCATACTTGGACATCATAGAGTTGCCTGACCTCGAGGTTCTTAAGAAAGGGATCCAAATTCAACAAGAACAAAAATACCTCGAAAACAACCCCGTGAAATGTTCATATCACACCACTATCCAGATGTGTACATCAGGCATAATACATAATCGTGCCCCTTAACTTGCCATTTTGAGTGTGCATAAGTAAGTATGCACTAAAACTTGCATAAAGTTAAATAAGTAAACACCCTCTTCTTACATTACAAATCACGTGAGATGCACGTATTCTGCATAGCAAATATCTTTTTCTTGTGGTCTTAAACATACCATGTAAAAATTTAGAATATAATTGCCAAAAAAATAAAATGATTATTCTTTTTTAAACAGATCAAAAATAAAAATAGATCAATTTTTTTGAAGCGGAAGAAATACTTTTTAAGTTGTGGCCCACACAATAAAAAATTAACGACAATATTTTGTTGTGCAAATTATAGATAGTCATTGCATTCATTACTAACCATATGAGTCAAAAAGATTGTTTTTTCTAAGAAAAAATACTCCATTATTTGGCTCCTAAGATGGAGATTTATTATTTCTTTATTGATTAGTCCACAATGTATCAGTTGCAGGCAGCGAATACATATATATAAAAAAAATTAATATATCTAAATAATTTCATAAATGAGCTTTGAGAAAAGTCAAAGTATATGCAGATATATTGTCTATAATCATCTTTTAATAACTTTCTATCTCAAAAATATAATTGAAGTTATCATCCCAATTTATCATAAGCCAACACTTTGTTATCTATAAAATTTAATACCATTTTAGTCACTCAGAGATCAGGTATGACATATTTCTATTGATTTTAATCTTCATTACTTGCTACTATTTCTATCTTTTTTCCATATACTCATATTTATGTTTTTTATGTTCTTTTCTCATAGTATATATATTATTGCAGTGATCAGTTGCTTCTTCCCAAATTTCTACCATTCAAAGGTTAGTTTCCCTCAATTACTCATATTTATAATCTAATAATTATTAGCTGAGCGACCACATAAGTTTAGAAAAATCAATCTTCAACTCTAGTCTCAATCCATCGTTTAGAAAATACGAATAACTTGAAATAAATATCTTGTATAAATAGTTTCAAGTATGAAATTTGAGCCTTGTCATTGGACACGAATTTTTTGGTATCGATTAATATACACAACCTTTGGACAACACAATGCTTGTCTTGCTTGTATAAATAAACAGTTATAAAGTTGTAGTTGTGAAGAGAAGTTCTCTTCTTTTACAATGACCAAAACAACTAGTGATTTAGAAAAAAATTAAGTAAATAATCTTAAATAAAATGGTCGCGAATTCCCTTATTTTGCGTAGTTGCCTTATTTTGATTGGTACATAATGTGTTTGCATTTGAAGCAATATCCCATGCAAAATGATTTATTATAATGTCTGAACAAACTAAAATTATAGGTGCAAGGATGTGCACAAAGAATTGTATTGTTTTGGAGGCTTCCTCTTGAGTTTTTAAAAAATTAATTAGTTTTTTTAAAAAAAAAGATATATGTCATTTTCAAGATTCAGTGTTAGAAATCTTTTTATAAGTATATGTTGGAGTTGATGAAGTTTTGGAGATTGACAAAATAGGCTAAACATGTTAATTGAAGTGGTTCATTGATGTTCAGGCACAAGTTTTATAAGGGATCAACTGATATGAGAGGACAAGATCACAAGAGTGTTTGATTTCTGGAATAGATAAGCAGGTGCATCCTCATAAACTCAATTGAACTATCACGTGTGGAGATGAAGAGTTTTGAGTTTGAATACAACATAAGAGAGAAGTTGAGTTGAAGAAGGAGATTTAGTCGAAATAGAGTGAGTAATCTTCATAGTCGCTTACTCATTGACAAATTGACTTATCAGTTTGCAGCTTGAAGATTGAAGCAACACGTTGCTGAACCTGATTCTAGTACTAGGAGTCTTAGTTTTGAGTTGTAACTTTGATGTAATCAGTGAAGCATAAACAGAACTAGGATTCTTGTCTTCAAGCCAGGGAACTCAAAGACTTGGGAGGTTTGTGAGTTTCGTTGAATAGGGGTTACAGTTTATAATTCCTAAATTACAAAAGTCCTGTAATTTGTTGTTGTAATGTGTAAAAAACAATTTAACTCCTCATAAACTAAAATATCCTGGCCTGCCTTGCTTACTTAGGTAATGTTTACTTAGGATGATGTATAGATCTACTGAAAAATATAGACTTTTACTATATTGATTGGGACACTTTAAAAAGTTTTTACACAGATCCTCAAAAAATGCACAACTTTTGAAGGATCCAACATGTAATCAACATTATTTTTGAAGAGTTGGAGCAACATAAATATATACATTACAAAGTGTTGTAGTGATATCTTTAGAAAATAGCCTAAATATAGTCCCTTAACATTAAATAGTAGGTTCACTTGGATCCCTATAATATAATGTTGAACATAAATGTTTCTTTTATCTCTGCAAATAGCTAGGTTGCACTTTTGGACCCTTCAAAGAGAAAACACTTTTTCCCTTTTGGATTTCATGTAATCAAACACCAAATTTGCTTCCCCCATTGATAAAAATTTTCTTCCAGAATCATTTTTATCATACCACTCGCATCGTGACGGTCAATTTTTATTTTTTTTTTTTTAATTTTTTTATGATGTAATTTTTGAATTATGAAAATAACCCAATAAACTACACTTATATAATACGTGCGTACAAATAGGTCCTAGGCCCAAAAACATAAAAGTCCATACATGGGTCCAATCTCTACGCTACCATCACATACCCCATTGAAAATTACAAACATGGGTCGCACTGCAAAACGAAACTTTCAGGGCCGGATCAACAAAATTCACGTCACAACTCTAACAGGTGGTACTGGTATGCCTATCACATTACAAAGAGCTAAATTACACATTGATAAGCAAGTCACTACAAGTGTTGTTTTTCTCGAACTTTTTTTAATTAAATGAGAGAGTAATTAAGGGAAACTAACCTTTCAAAGGCAGATCATACAATTCACTGAAAGAGATATTTGAGAAAAGGATAGAAGATGAAAAGGTTAGAAAGCTAAATTTTGTGATCTTAAATTAAAGTTATGTTAGATGTACTAAAATATTTTTTAATCTTGTGGTCTTAAACATACCTTGTAGAAAGCTGGAATAGTATTGCCAAAAAATAAAATGACCATTCTTTTTTTAAACAGACTAAAAATAAAAGAATAATACACAAACAGAATCTTTAACTTGACACCAAATTATAACTATGAACTTTACCAACATGAATTGTAGTACAGTGGATGGGGCTGCTCCACCCTTAACCAGAGGTCGAGGATTCGATCCTGGATACGGAGAAAGCTCTATTTGGGAGCGCTTCCCCCCTGAATGGGGCTACGCGGCGCGAATCCAGATTAGTCGGGCTCCAATGCGGATACTGAATACCGGATGGGAAATCAAAAAAAAAAATTATGACCTTTTAACTTTGTCAGTGCACAAGCAGACACTTTAATTATATAAAAGCTAAAAAAAAAAACACTCCACTCAGATGCTGCCACCTAATAAAAAGACACTATAATTATGACCTTTTAACTTTGTCGGTGCACAAGTAGACCCTTTAACTATACAAAAACTGAATAAAAAAATACTTCAATTCTAACTTTGACGAGCGTGATTTTGTGTGTATACACGCATTTTGTCAGACTTGTGCACTGACAAAGTTAAAGGACCTAGTTATAATTTGGTGTCAAATTAAAGTTTTTGTTTATGTATTATGCCAAAAATAAAAACAAATCAATTTTTATGGAACGGAAGGAATACGTTTTTAAGGTGTTATATGTCCCACTGAATAAAAATTTAAAATATTTTTTTTCTGCAAATTAAAGATAGCCTTGATAATTGAGTCATAGCATTACTCACCGTATGAGTCAAAAAGATTGCTTTTCTTAAGATAAAAATAGTACATTATTTGGCTTCTATGCTGGAGATTTATTATTAGTTTATTGATTAGTCCACAAAGTATCACTTGCAGGCAGCTAATATATATATAAAAAAAAATTTGATTGGTACAGCAAATTGGCAAAGTTCTTTCTTTAATATATCAATGAGCTTTGAGAAAAGTATATGCAGATATTGTCTATAATCATCTTTTAATAACTCTATCTCAAAAATATAATTGAATTTATCATAAGCCAACACTTTGTTATCTATAAAATTTAACATCATTTTAGTCACTCAGAAATCAGGTATGACCTTTTTCTATTGATTTAAATCTTGATTGCTTGCTACTATATCTTTTTTTCATATACTCATCTTTGTGCTTTTTTCATTTACTCATATTTATCATATTATTGCTACTATATCTTCTTCCCAAATTTCTACCATTCAAAGGTTAGTTTCCCATAATTACTTGTATTTATAATCTAATAACTATTAGTTGAGCAACCACATAAGTTTAGAAAAATCAATATTCAATCCTACTCTCAATCCATCATTTAGAAAATACGAATAACTTGAAATAAATACCTTGTATAAACAGTTTCAATTTTGGAATTTGAGCCTTGAAATCTTGGAATTTTTGGGAGGAAGAAAATGAGGGATTTTGAAAATTTCTACTAGTTTAGGATGACTTTAGGGTTATAAAACGGGTTGGGAAAGTTACATGGGGTGAAAGGACAAGTTTGCCCCTAATTTAATATACTAGGATCATTGGAAGTTGACCCAAGTATGAACGTTGGCTAAAACTCAATCGGTAGGAAAGTTCTCAACTCCACTTTGAGCTAGGAGATTTTTATCACCTCAATTCATCTACAAAGATGTTTCCATACTAAACAATGGGTATCACGTTATCTATAATACCATCGACTTCTTGCACAGCTTGCAGCTTTCAGGTCATAATCGCAAAGGCAAACGCGAATATAGTAGATATGGCTCATGCAAGTGTGGCGTCTCTTATGAGAACAATAGAATCGCTCTTGACATCCAATTCACCAATGCAATCTCTAACCTGTGATCACAGTGAAGACTTTTCTGCTCTTCATGAAAAGATTAGTTCTCTAGTAGTTTTTCTCAAGAACTTTGAGAAAAACAATGTTTCTGTGGAAATGACAGATGTGGAAGTACATATAAAGGAAGTTGCAAATATTGTTGAACACACAATTCAACTAAGTGTAACTGAAATTGTATTGGAGAATGATGAAAATCTGAGAGAAAAGGCACATGAGAGGCTTTCTGATAGCCTGCAACAAGTAGCAAAGGACATTGATCGTATCTGGAAAGAGTCAACAAAGATTCAAGATAAGGGCAAACATGCATCAAAGGAATCAACGGTTCAAGAGTTTCCAAGCTCATCAAAAGATATTCGGTATGTTGAGAACAATATGGTTGGACGTGATGATCAAAGGAAACGGTTGGTAGAAGATCTTACTAGAAGCTACTCTGGTGAACCCAAAGTCATCCCGATTGTCGGGATGGGGGGCATAGGTAAAACAACCTTAGCGAACGAAGTTTACAACAATGCGCGCATTAGTTCTCATTTTGATGTTTGTGCCTGGGCTACTGTTTCTCAACAACAAAATGTAAAGGATATTTTGTTGAGCCTTTTGCGTTCAACAAAGGTTGACAAAGTTTTCACGGGCAGTGAGGCAAAGCTAGCAGACATGCTACAAAAGAGTTTAAAAGGTAAGAGATATTTAATTGTATTGGATGACATGTGGAAAACAGAAGCGTGGGATTCCGTGAGACTATGTTTTCCAAGTGAAAACAAGGGGAGTGGAATACTGTTAACTACCCGTAACACTGAAGTAGCTCGCTATGCTGGTTCAGAGAATCTCTCTTTGCAGATGGACTTCATGGATCAAGATGATAGTTGGAACCTTTTTAAAAGTGCAGCATTTGCAAATGAAGCATTACCATCCGAGTACAAGAATATTGGGAAACAAATCGTAGATGAATGTCACGGGTTACCACTAACTATTGTTGTGGTTGCTGGGCTTCTCAAATCTAAAAGGGCAATAGAAGATTGGAAAAGTGTTGCAAAAGATGTCAAGTCGTTTGTCACAAATGATGCTGATGAACGATGTTCACGTGTGCTTGGGTTGAGTTATAATCACCTGACCAATGATCTAAAAACGTGTCTTCTGTATTTTGAAATTTTCCCGGAAGACGCAGAGATTCCAGTGAATCATTTGATGAGGATATGGATGGCTGAGGGGTTCCTGAATTTGGAAAATGACTTGGGAGAAGAGGCTGAGAAGTGTTTGCAGCATCTCGTCGATAGATGTCTAGTTCTTGTCTGCAAGAAAAGTCGAGATGAAACAAAAATTAGATCATGTAAGGTTCATGATCTAATATACGACCTGTGCTTGAGAGAATTTCAAAGGGGAAACGTTCGTTCAAAATTCCAATCTATTTGTATTTCAACTGTTATTCACCAATCACAGCTTATTCCTTTCAAATTACTCAGAGTCTTGGACTGGAGTGACGTGAAGATTGATGTTTTCCCTGTAGAGATACTAAGCCTCATCTGGTTGAGGTACCTATCATTGCGCTGCCGTGAGAATTTAGACATACCTCCAGAAATTTGCAGGTTATGGAATCTGCAGACATTCATTGTTCAAGGGCCTATTCGATCAGTTATAACTATAAATTTTCCTGAGGAAATTTGGGGACTAAAGCAATTAAGGCATCTCAAAGTGAGCAAATTTTATCTGCCAAAACCCCCAACCGTATCTGCTGACAAAGGGAGTTACGCGGGGTTTTCAAACATACAAACTGCTTCTTACTTGTCTTCCTGCTGGAAGGAGGTTATTTTGGGGATTCAGAATGTTAAAAAATTAGGAATCACTAAAGACTATCTTTGGGACTATGAGCTTCTCGACAATCTTGTCTATCTGCAGCAACTGGAAATATTGAGTCTTATATGTGTTTCCTATAGCCATGTGTCATTGATCATTCCAAGTGCAAAAGCATTTCCAGCAACGCTCAAGAAGTTGAAGTTGTATAGAACTCATCTAGATTGGTCGTACTTGGACAACATAGCTGAGTTGCCTAACCTTGAGGTGCTGAAGCTGATGGATGATGCTTGCGATGGCGTAGAATGGCATCCAACTGTTAGGGGATTTACTCGATTGAAGTTTTTGTTAATTGAAAATAATGATCTCAAGTACTGGAAAGCCACAGATGACAATTTCCCTGTCCTTGAGCATCTCGTGCTTAGCAATTTATATTATTTGGAAGAGATACCCATTGAGTTTGCAGATATCCACACACTACAACTGATTGAGTTAACAATGTGTCTTCCCGAACTTGGTAAATCTGCTGCACAAATTCAACAAGAACAAGAAGACCTCGGAAACAACCCCGTGGATGTTCGTATCTCCCATCCATGTAAGTATATAGTATTTATCATCGTTACACACTGTTTGTCATTTCCACAAGTCATACACAAAAGTTTTTTAGCTTTGCCCCATATTCTTTCACAAAAATATCTTTGATAAAATTTGGTTAAAATCCTACTTAAAATGTGAGTAAAATGATTCTAAATTGAAATATCAGTAAGTAAAACACGACGTATAAATTTTCAAATATTTTTAGCATGTCACCATAATAAATCTTTCAGCTTCGTCTTGGTCCCCTCCAAAATATTGTCATCCAAAAAAAAGTATTTTATTTTATTTTATAATAATTAATTAACTTTATGTTTTACGTTGGAGTTGATGATGTTTGGTGATTGATGAAAGAGATACCCATTGAATTTACAGATACCCGCACAGTAAAACTCATTGAGTTAAAACGCTTTCTTCCCCAACTTGAGGAATCTGCTGCATGAATTCTACAAGAACAAGAAGACCTCAGAAACAACCCTGTGGATGTTCGTATTTCCAATCCATGTATGTATATATAGATAGTATTTATCAAGGTTACACTCTGTTTCTCATTTACACAAAAGTTTTTTAGCTTTGCTCCATACTCTTTCACAACAATAACTTTCACAAAATTTCGTTAAAACCTACTTAAAATGTGAGATTAAAATGATTCTGTAAATATATTTTTGAACAGTTTTGGTACTTTAGTTTAAGCTTGCTAAATGCGAGCACATTTGTTACTCACTCCGTCCATCAATAGTTGTCCATTATTTACTTGGCACACAGGTTAAGAAATAGTACACAATAGGAATGGTTTTATCATATTACCCTTTGAATTTAGAGTAAAGCATCCAGTACCCCCTCGAACTATGACCAAAGTTGCTACGACACACTTCGACTTGACGAGGGTCTTATTACCTCCTAACTAAATTTTAGTGTATTTTTTGTCATTTTTAGCTGACATGACACCTTTGACGTGGTCCCATTGAATGTAATAAAGGTATCACGTCAGTGCAAAAGGGTTACAAAAATACGCTAAAATTGTGTTGGGGGTAATAGGACCCCTATGAAGTTGGGGTGTGTCGTAGCAACTTTGATCATAGTTCAAGGGGTACTGGATGCTTATCTCTTTAAATATATTTAATGCTTTGGAAAACACATTAGATAATGAATCGTATTTGATGCTAAGGATAAAATGGATAAACTATCCATTGTATAAATTATAGAAAAATGAGGTTTATTTGGAACCAATTCTTTTACGAAATAATTGAACTATCAAGAAGCGAAGTATTAATTTTATCAAGGTTACTCTCTTGTTTCTCATTTCTACGAGTCGCATCATACAGGGATGCTCCTCCAGTCACTACATCATAATTACGATGATGACGATACTGAAGATTCAGATGCTGATGCTGTGGAAGATGATGATAATTAAGATCGTTTGGCGTTATCTGTTCAGAATAACCTGTAATGAAAAGGGAAATTGTAGATTAACAATTTGATACTGTTATAGACTGTTGATGCTAGTTCAGCACACTATGTTTTTCATAAATGTAAAATGTATTTCATTTTTCGATTGATGTAGTTATTGTTGTTGTTTTATGTGGTATTTGAATGAGGGTCTAGCAGAAAATAGTCTCTATATCTCTCAAAAGGCGAGGGTAGATCTACGTACACCCTGCCATTTTAGACTCACTTATGAGATCATGGTACTGTTGTTGTTGTTTTATGTGGTGTTTGAATGAGGTTCTATCGGAAAACAATCTCTCTATTTTTCACAAGGCGAGGGTAGATCTACGTACACCTTGTCGTTTTTAGACTCACTTATGAGATCATGGTACTGTTGTTGTTGTCGTTGTTGTTTCTGTTGTTATTGTTCTTGTTTTATGTGGTGTTTGAATGAGGGTCTAGCGAAAAATACTCTCAAATCTCTCAATAGGCGAGGGTAGATCTACATACACCCTGGCGTTTTCAGGCCCCACTTATGAGATCATGGTACTGTTGTTGTTGTTGTTGTTGTTGTTTTATGTGGTGTTTGAACGAGGGTCTAGAGGAAAACATTCTTTTTATCTCTCACAAAGAGGGTAGATTTACGTACACCCTACCATTTTCAGACTCACTCATCAGATCACGCTACTGTTATTGGTGTTGTTTTATGCGGTGTTTGAATGAGGGTCTAGAGGAAAATAGTCTTTTGTGCTTCCTAATTCCATGAAGTCCTTGGAGCATGTGCAATAACAAGCTAGTGTGCAATGGCTGAAAAACCGTTGTCGCGCAAGCAGGCTCGAAAATCTCTCTTTCGTCTCTCCTCCCTTTCTGAATTCTGATTGATTAGCTTCTTCCGTCACGCAAGCTACGGTCTAACGATTCCCTTGTTGTGTTGCTAGCGGAAAATAGTCTCCCGTGCTTCCTAATTTTGTGAAGTCCTTGGAGCATCTGCGATAACAAGCTAGCGCGCAACGGTTG
The DNA here is from genome assembly GCA_030864225.1 of Capsicum baccatum var. pendulum. NCBI lineage: Eukaryota > Viridiplantae > Streptophyta > Magnoliopsida > Solanales > Solanaceae > Capsicum > Capsicum baccatum. The sequence goes on along the minus strand of CM061552.1, from coordinate 308,940,085 downwards.
AAAAGCTGTTGTTGCTTGCTGCTTGCTGGCTCAAAAATCGTCAAAAACACACCTATAGTATCTTGGTTTTTCGAGTTTTTTACCTGAATTATCAGGTGCGTAAATTTCCTACATGAACTATCACCACCTACTTATTAAGTTAATATGGACTAGAGGGAGTATTAATTAGAGAAAAAATAATAACTTTTATCGATTCAACTGAACTCAGTATTTTTACACAACATGAATGCATATGTGAAAAGTCACACTTCAAGTTGTAATAAATATCAACTTATGAAACTCATAATGTCAAAACCACAATGAATTCAATACTGGAAACTTTTGAAATTGAACTCATCGATTTTAGATTCTGCATCTGCCTCTACCTTCCTCCGAGTCTAGCTGAGCCCAGCGCATATGAAGTCTACTCATCGAACGTACTCATAAATCCACCAAGAAATCCAGCACCATTGCACTCACCACATAACATGCTCTTTTTACCTCTGCATTTAAAAAAATAAATAAATAAAAAATCGAACATGAGACCAACAACGAGAACATACCCTGTGTAATTGCACAAGAGTGTCCGGGAATATAGTGTATGCAGATCTTACCTAAAAACAACAACAACATACCCCGTGTAATCCCACAAGTGAGGTCCGGAGATAGAGTGTATGCAGATCTTACCTAACAACAACATACCCCTAACGACAACAACAACATACCCCGTGTAATCCCACAAGTGGGAATTATAAAATGTATGCAGATCTTACCTAACAACAACAACGTACCCTGTGTAATCCCACAGGTGGGGTCCGGGGATAGAGTGTATGCAGATCTTACCTAACAACAACAACATACCCCTAACGACAACAACGACATAGCCCGTGTAATCCCACAAATGGGGGTCCGGGGGATAGAGTGTATGCAGATCTTACCTAAAAACAACAACATACCCCGTGTAATCTCACAAGTGGGGTCCGGAAATAGAGTCTGTGAAGATCTTATCTAACGAGAACAACATACCCCGTGTAATCCCACAAGTGGGGTCCAGGAATAGTGTATATGCAAATCTTACCTAACAACGACAACAACATACCCGGTGTAATCATAGACCCTCAGCTCAAGCAGGGTCTGGGGTAAAGCGTACGCAGCCTTACCCCTACCTTGGAAGGTAGAGAGGTCGTTCCTCATAGACCCTCAACTCAAGGAAAAGCATATTGAGAAAGAAATAAGGGAAGTGAAGAAATCATAACAAAATCCTAGAAGAGCATGAAACCAAAGGACAATAGTGCGTTAATCGAAGTACAAGAGACAGTAGATAGTAACAGAAATTAAAGGACAAGAAACTATGGGAGAAATACACGACTTAGAGTATGAAACCATAATCACCAAAGAGTACAAGTGATAGTACAAGTACCTGCACAGCCAACATAGTCCACCGGCTTTAAACCGTCCGTTGAAATGATCGACGGAGTTAACCCCAGTTCCTTTACATTGTGCGCACGCCACTGCACCTCAGAGCGATACAGCGTATAAGAAACAGAAAGTTGTGAACAAAACCAAGTTGAAATTTTACTATTTCAGGTCTCGTCGATTGTATGTACTGACGTCTGATGATTCGGAAATTTGATACTGTAATGAATATAAACAAAGAAGAAAGAACCATAATAGCAAATTTAAGTATCTAACATGGTAAAGAACCAGTAAGACTGCAGCATTAGCAAATCCCTTGGAGCTAGACACTTTTCACTCAGACGCATCGTAATTCTCACATAACTTTGACGAATATTTGAGAGACGTTCGTAAGAAAGGTGATCACTGATCGAGCAGTCAACATCAAGAGTCAAATTACTTCTTGATGCATATATCATTTCAAGAAAAAAATCCAAACAGAACGTAAATATACATAAATGCACAGTTACAATGTTAAGAAATAATAGTCACTTTGAATACGGAGCAATATGAGAGTCTCATTAATGACAAGTCAGAATTCAAAATTCACCAAATATGCATCAATCACTTACCATTTCCATGAGGGTTGAACCACATAAGGGATTATTGTACACAGTGTTATCCTGCGTTTTCTTCTGAAGGTTGTTTTCCACGGCTTGAACCCGTCATCTCTTTTTTTTTTGGGGATCTTTTGAGTTGTGTCTCTGCGGCGGTGTAGCCACGTGGCAAGTTTATAAAAAAATAAAAAGGGCATTCCAGTGCACTAAAGCTATCGCTAGGTGCGGTGTCCGGGAAAAAACCTCACCACAAGGGTGTATTGTGCACAATCTTTCCTTGCATAAGGATGTATTTTACGCAATCTTACCTTGCATTTCTGCCAGAGGCTGTTTCCTAGGCAAGTTTATGTACTGATACAAATATAAAATTTAGTTCAGCTATGACCCTGCCTTTATTGACTATGGGTAATGTTAGAAATCGGGCAGAAATAAAGCAAACCATAAGCAGAAAGAAAATAAGAACACACAGATTTACGTGAAAATCGTTGCGGAAAAAGTCACAAGCAGAGGTAGAGGAGGTTTCACTATAAAAGGAGAGAAGTACAATGTGGAGCGACGTAATTTCTTAATAACCAAAATCGACCCACTAATTGCACTTATATAATATGTGCATATAAATAAGTCCTAAGTCCAAAAACATAAAGGTCGGCCCGACCCGAAGCCCACCACTGACCTCATTAAAAATCACAGACATGGGTCACACCGCAAAACTTTCTGAACCGGATTAACAAAATTTGAATCACAACTCTAATAATTTTCAAGCCAACATTGTAACGACAATAACATAATGAGTCAAACTTTTAGCAGGGGCAAAGTTCAACCTTCCTATTTTGTTATTAATTACTTACATAATACTCTTCCGTTTAAAAAGACTATCTATTTTGATTTATCACGGAATTTAACAAAATAAAAATGACTTCTAAATCTTGTGATTTTAAATAAAGTTATATCAAATGTACTTGTAGTGTTAAACATATCATGTGGAAAATTAAAATAATGTTACTAAAAAATGATTATTTTTTTTTCAAACAGATTAAATATAAAACCAAATTAATTTTTTTTTAAAGGGAGGGAATACTTTTTAAGATGTTATATGTCCCACCGAATAAAAAATTAAAATATTTTTTGTTTTGCAAATAAAAGAAAGCCTTGAGCCATGGCATTACTCCAGACAAAAAGTTTGCCTTTTTTAAGAAAAAAACTACACTATTTGGCTCGTAAGTTGGAGATTTATTATTTCTTTATTGATTAGTCCACAATGTATTAGTTGCAGACAGCTAATATAAATAAAAAAATTGTGATTGATACAACAAATTGGCAAGGTCTCTTTTTAATATATCAATGAGGTATATTTCTACCTAATTTCATAATTGAGATTTGGGGAGTTATTATGTGGCTAATTTTTGTTCTACATACATGTTATGTGGTGTTTTACGTGATTAATTCTTGTTCTACATAGCGTCTTATGTATATTAAGCCATATATGATGCATGTGTTTACTTGTTCAACTTTATATAAGTTTAAGTGTCGACTTGTATGCACCCAAAATTGGAGGTCATAAATATGATTTGGTGTCAAGTTAAAAGGGCAATGTTTATGTATTATGCCAATCAAATTAGTTCATTACTGAAAGTTCATTTCGGAATATAGCTAGAAGAATTGAAGTTCAAGGATTTCATCATAGTTTTTACTGTTTAAACTTTAAATTTTACCGTTATAATACTATATTTTAACATTATTTTCTGGCTTCCAAGGAAATGTAATTTCTCTATATTTTAAATAAGGCTGCGACTATTTCTTGATTGCTTTGAACTGTTTATCTTTAGCAAAGAGTCTATCGCAAACATCATCTCTACCTACATTTTTTTTTTTCTAAGTGCACCTTTTTTTGCAGAGATAAAGGACCATTTATGTTCAACATTATATTACAGGGACCTAAGTGAACCTACTATGTAAAGTTAAGGGCCTTTTTGGGCTGATAAATTCTGCAGATATCATCTCTCAGCCACTCAAATTTTATTTGGTTAGGTAATGCATTTGTTTATTGATACTCATAATATTGTCATTTCTTTTATCCTTTTCTCAAATATCTCTTGTAGTGATTTTGAAGCTGTCTAATCTGCCATTGAAAGGTTAGTTTCACTTAATTACTCTCTCATTTTATTAAAGTTTCAGAGCAAAAACAACACTTGTAGTGGCTTATCAATGTATAATTTAGCTTTTTGCAAACATAATCCTTCAAAAATTGAGCATTTCTTTAAGAATCTGACACAGGTACGACATCTTTTTAAAAGAGTCCTTGTGTTGATTTTTAGCTTTGAAATTAGAGAAATAACAGACAAGACAAAGAGTTGGTATTGTAAAGAAAATTATTTTATTAATAACTCAAAACATATATTTATATCTAAATTTCTAACTATACTTCAATTTAAATTGGATAACTAATTCTTATTCAACACCCAGCAACATAGAAAACACTACCTAGGTAAGCAAAGTGGAGTTTTGAACCACAATCTTGTTTGTGTACTGGGAGTTAAATGAGCTAAAGCTACTGAGTTTGGGACTGAACTCACTGTTACCCTGTGATAGCTATGATTAAGGAAAATACATTACCTGATCTGATTTAGTTTATGCGTGCCTTTGTTGTTTATCAACAAATGATACTAGTCAAGAAGAAGAAGAAGAAGAACACTCAGATTAAGAGGAAGTAGAAGCTGTAGTTTAGTAAGTCTTGAAAGAGTGTTTTATACTAGTACATGAAGGTAGTTTATATAGCAGTTATAACTAACTTTTGTACTAGTTAGTTAACTAGCTGACTGGACTAATTAACTAACAACAACTGACTCTTTATATGACATCCACAGTCTTTTCTGCAAATCTGTGTATCTCGTTATTTGTAATACCATTGACCTCTTGCAACCTGCAGCTTTCAGGTCATAACCGCAAAGGAAAGAAACGATAATACAGTAGATATGGCTCATGCAAGTGTGGCTTCTCTTATGAGAACAATGGAATCGCTCTTGACATCCAATTCACCAATGCGATCTCTAATCTGTGATCACAGAGATGAAATTTGCTCTCTTCATGAAAAAGTTAGTTCACTGGAAGTATTTGTCAAGAACTTTGAGAAAAACAATGTTGCTGGGGAACTGACGGATTTTGAAGTAGAGGTAAAAGAAATTGCACGTGCTGCTGAATACACAATTCAACTGAGACTAACAGGAACTGTACTGAGAGAAAATAAAAGCATCATAGGAATCATTGGCTCAATATTTTTCAAAGGAATCTCGAATATATGGACACGCCGAAAGTTTCAGAAAAGCCTTCAACAATTAGCAAAGGACATTGATCATGTCTGTAAAGAATCAACAAAGATTCAAGATAAAGGCAAACAAGTATCAAAGGAATCATTGGTTCATGAGTTTTCAAGTTCAACAAACGATATTCTGAATGTTAAGAGCAATATGGTTGGACGTGATGATCAAAAGGAACGCTTGTTAGAAGATCTGACGGTAAGCTACTCCGGTGAACCCAAAGTCATCCCGATTGTCGGGATGGGAGGCATAGGTAAAACAACCTTAGCGAAAGAAGTTTACAATCATGAATCAATTCTACAACGTTTTGATGTTCGTGCCTGGGCTACTATATCTCAACAGCACAACATAAAGGAAATTTTGCTGAGCCTTCTGCAATCGACGATCAAAATGGATGGCACGGTTAAGACGAAAGGTAAACCAGAGCTAGCAGACATGTTGCAAAAAAGTTTAAAGAGAAGGAGGTACTTAATTGTCTTGGATGATATCTGGAGTTGTGAAGTGTGGGATGGCGTGAGACAGTGCTTTCCAACTGAAGACAATGCAGGGAGTCGAATACTGTTGACAACCCGTAACGATGAAGTAGCTTGTTATGCTGATACAGAGAATCTTTCTTTGCGGATGAGCTTTATGGATCAAGATAAGAGTTGGAGTCTTTTCAAAAGTGCAGCATTTACAAATGAAGCATTACCATCTGAGTTCGAGACTGTTGGGAAGCAAATCGCAGAGAAATGCCACGGGTTACCACTTACTATTGTCGTGGTAGCTGGGCTTCTCAAATCTAAAAGGGCAATAGCAGACTGGGAAAATGTTGCTAGAGATGTCAAGTCATTCGTCACAAATGATCCTGACGAACAATGTTCACGTGTGCTTGGGTTGAGTTACAATCACTTGACAAGCGATCTAAAAACATGTCTTCTGCATTTCGGAATTTTTCCAGAAGACATTGATATTCCAGTGAAGAGATTGGTGAGATCATGGATGGCTGAGGGGTTCCTGAAGTTGGAAAATGATTTGGAAGGAGAGGCCGAGAAGTGTTTGCAAGAGCTTGTCGATAGATGTCTAGTCCTCGTCTGTAAGAAAAGTCTAGATGGAACAAAAATTAGATCATGTAAGGTTCATGATCTAATACATGACATGTGTGTGAGAGAAATTCAAAGGGGAAACGTTCGTTCAAAATTCCAATCTATTTGTATTTCAACTGTTATTCCTTTCAAATTACGCAAAGTCTTGGACTTGAGTGATGTGAGGATTGATGTTTTCCCTTTAGAGATACTAAGACTCATCTGGTTGAGGTACATATCATTGTTCATCGATAGGAAGTTAGACATACCTCCAGAAATTTGTAGGTTGTGGAATCTGCAGACATTCATTGTTCAAGGGACTAGTGGAAGTTTTCCGAAGGAAATTTGGGGACTAATGCAATTAAGGCATCTCAAACTGCCCCAATTTTATCTGCCAAATCCCCCAAGTGTATCGGCTGGCAAAGGGAGTCACATGGGTTTTTCAAACATACAAACTATTTCTTACTTGTCTCCACTTTGTTGCACGAAGGAGGTTATTATGGGGATTCAGAATGTCAAAGAATTAGGGATCTGTGGATGTGGGACTGACTCTAAGAGTATTCGAGATTCTGGGCTTCTCAACCATCTTGTCCATCTGCAGCAACTTGAAACATTGAGTTTTATACATTGCTTTGATCTTTTTCCAGCAAGTGCAAAAGCTTTTCCAGCAACGCTCAAGAAGCTGAAGTTGGAAAGAACTTTCGTACGTTGGACGTACATGGACATCATAGCTGAATTGCCTAACCTTGAGGTGCTGAAGCTGATGGATTATGCTTGTCGTGGAGAAGAATGGCATCCAAATTTTACGGGATTTACTGTATTGAAGGTTTTGTTAATTGAAAAAAATTATCTCAGGTACTGGAAAGCCACAAATGACAATTTTCCTGTTCTTGAGTGTCTCGTGATTAATTGTTGCTATAAATTGGAAGAGATACCCATTGAGTTTGCAGATATCCACTCACTACAACTGATTGTGTTAGATCGGTGTCCTCCCGCACTTGGGGAATCTGCAGCACGAATTCAACAAGAGCAAGAAGAGCTCGGAAACGACCCCGTGGATGTTCGTATCTCCCGTCCATGTAAGTATATATTTATCAAGGTTACACTCGGTTTCTCATTTCACAAGTCAATTCATGCACAAAAGTAATTTAGCTTTGCCCCATATTCTTTCACAAAAATAACTTTGACAAAATTTAGTTAAAACTCTACTTAAAATGTAAGAGAAATTAACAAGAATATCTCTTATATTTGAGGGTAATTCAAAATGGCCCCTTAAATATATTTTTGAGCAATTTTGGTATTTTAGTTTAAGGTTTGCTAAACGTGAGCACATTTGGTCTGATTGTTACTCCATCAATCAATTGTTGTCCACTATTGACTTGACACACAAGTTAAGAAATAGTAAATGATAGTTAGGAGATAGCTTTATGTTAGAGTGGGTAAAAAGTCCCACATTGGTTGGAGAATTAGGCCCAAGGTCCATTCTTGACACTTTACCATATTAGCTTTTGAATCTAATACATTTGGCCATGAAAACTAAACTTTTTTGGAGTTGTAGTTGATTTGATTTTATATTTCTAATTTATTATGTTTCTTTGTTATAGTAATACCCGAGTAAGAAGGCTTGAGCTCATCCTAAGTATGGTGGGATTCTTCGAGCAGCTTTTGGGAAAAAGAAAACAAGAGCATGCAATCGGTTTCTATTCAATAATTTATGTTGTGGGAACTGGATGATGATTTCTCCTTCAGGGAGCAATTTTTGACTTCTTCAACTAAGTGATATTCAAAAGAACAATTTAACCAAAAGGCATAAGTTCCCTCAACATATGATTGACGTTCCAAGGACAGACATTTCGTTTTGGGTGGCACGAGTATGTATAGTTCACTGCCCTGAGAAAATTTGGGGACTAATGCAATTAAGGCATCTCTAACTGGACGAATTTGATTTGCCAAATCGCCCAAGCGCATCTGTTGACAAAGGGAGACCACATGGGTTTTTCAAATGTACAAACTATTTTCTTACTTTGTCTCCACGTTGTTGCACGAAAGACGTTATTTCAGGGATTCAACAACAACAACAAACCCAGTGTATTCTCACATAGTGAGGTCTGGGGAGGGTAAGATGTACGCAGTCTATACCCCTACTTCTAAAGAAGTAGAAAGGCTGTTTCAATTTTTGGGATTCAGAACGTTAAAAAATTAGAACCACTATCTAAATTCAACAAGAACAAAAAGATCTCGAAAACAACCCTGCGGATGTTCGTATCACACCACCATCCAGATGTGTACATCAGGCATAATACATAAATGAGCTCCTTAACTTGCCTCGGTTGGCATCTATGTCATCCAATTTTGAGTGTGCATATAAGTAAATAGGCACTTAAACTTTGATAAAGTTGAACAAGTGGACACCCGTTTCTTATATGACAAATCATGTGAGGTTCATGCGTTTTGCGTGACGAATAAAGTGAGATTTTACGTATAGGACGCATGTATTTACTTATGCAAGACCAAAATTGGAGGACAGAGATGCCAACTGGAGCCAAGTTAAAGGGCGCATTTATGAATAATTCATTAGTTATGTTTTCGAGGCTTCTCACTTGAATATTAAGAAATATAAACAATTTATGAAAAAAATTGAATCTATCACCTCCTATTTACCTGACAACAGCATTGTAACGACGATGGCACAGTGAGTCAAACTTCTAGCACAGTGATTAATAAAATAAAAATATTTTTAAATCTTGTGATCTTAAATTAAAATTATGTTAAATGTACTAAATTGTACTTTAATCTTGTGGTTTTAAACATACCATATCATGTGAAAAGTTGGAATAATATTGCCAAAAATATAATATTTTTTTTAAACAGACAAAAAATGAAAGTAAATCAGCTTTTTAAAAAAAAAAACGGAGAAAGTAATTGTTAAGTGATTCTATGTCCCACTGAATAAAAAATTAAAATATTTTTTGTTTTGTAAATTAAAAATAGTCTTGATAATTGAGTGATAGCATTACTCACTGTATGAGTCAAAGAGACTTGCTTTTTTTAAGAAAATATATTCCACTACGTGGCTCCTAGATTTGTACTCCCTCCGTTTAAAAAAGAATGAATTAATTTGATTTAGTATGATGTTTAAGAAAATAAAGAAACTTTTGAATCTTATAGTCCTAAATTAAAGTTATGTCAAATGTACCAAAATGCTCTTTAATCTTATGGTTTAAACATGTCATATGGAAAGTTAAATTTAAAATATTACAAAAATAGGAAAGAATCATTTTTTAAAAAAAAATAAATTAAAAAGAAAAATAGGTCATTCTAATGGAGGAGGTATTTGTTTATTGACTAGTCACAAAGTATCAGTTGCAGACAGCTAATATAAAAAAAAGAATTTGTGATTGGTACAGCAAATTGGCCAAGTTCTTTCTTTAATATATGAGATATGAGAAAAGTCTAAGTATATGTAGATATATTGTCTATAATCATCTTTTAATAACTTCCTATTTCAAAAATATAATTGAAGTTATCATCCCAATTTATCATAAGCCAACACTTTGTTATCTATAAAATTTAATACCATTTTAGTCACTCGGAGATTTTGTATGACATATTTTGTAAAGCCCCGCATTTCGGGCTACAATATAGACCATGATTTCGATAAGTTGATAAATTCCGAAGCCATAAAATCCTATTCCAATACGGCATGTTAATTATTTGTGTAGCATGTGAATCCATTCAAGCTTGAATTTAGACCATAGAGGTCCTTCAACTCAAGGACGAGTTGAAACTATTTCGATCGACTAAGTTTTAGTGGACGTTGTAAATTGTGTCAGCTTCTATCGACCATAAAATATGTTGAAATGCATGTCATGAAATGTCTTGAAATGCATGTCATGAAATGTCTTAAACATGTCATGATTTGGATATGGTTTTTGACTTTCAAAGAGAGGATTGTTTTGTTCATGTTGAAATATGTTGCATATGATGATTGAATGAAGAGAATGATATGATACTGATGACTTGCAAGTCGGGTATGACGATATCCTACAGAGTATGACATGTGATTGATTTGAACAAAGTTTGAATGCATTGATTTTACATGAGAACGGTGGATGCCCGAAGAAGGCGTTTGAGTGAAAGGGCTCATCGCTGGAAACCGTAGTTGCCGATGCGGGTCATATGATATTGTATCCTACATGGGAGGATAATAAAATAATTGGGACATCTCACATGGGGGGATTCTCTGCGGTATACTCACATGGGGGTATACCGGCTCCAAATCCTGGCGGCTACTTGGATTGGAGGTTTGGCCGCCGAGCACCAGAGGCGGATTCCACATAACCGTGGAATTACAATTGTAGGGAATTCCACCTAGCTCAATCGCATTACATTGGTACTGAAAACTATTACATTATGCCTATGTGTTTTCAAATAATTTGATATGAATTGTGTGCGTGATTACCAGACAGATAGGGGTGTTTTCGGGCCTCATGGTTCGGAATACTCGTCACGACCAGGGCTCGGTTCGGTTCGTGACAAACTTGGTATCAAAGCACGGTTCATGGTCCCAGGGTGTCTGCGAAATCGTGTGAGTCCTGTTTATGGGTGTGTAGCGCGCCACACTTATAAGCAGGAGGCTGCTAGGCGTTTAGGAAATGTTTCCCTTCTTTGTGATTTAGTTCGTGCTTCAGAGTCTGAACTGTCCCCTAATCAATGATCATTTGTATTTCAGAAACACAGTTATGCCTCCACGTCGTATCATCGATCAGAATGCTCAGGCGGATGAGGTCCGTCCCACCCATGGGATGCGGACCCGTAACAGAGCTCACACTCTAGAACTTGTCCCTACTCCGGGAGTCCCTCCAGTCCCGACCAGTCTACCTCGGGCTCCGTGGACTAATCAACCATCCCCCGACTGCTCAGGGAGATATTTCAAATGCAGAATTTAGACGATCTATTCATATGTTGACACAGTTGGTAGCTAACCAGGCTCAACAATCGGAAGATGTTGGGTCTACATCTGTTACGTCTGAGGCTACTAGGGTCAGACATTTCATGAAGATAAACCCACCTAAGTTCACTGGCACCAAGGTGGAGGAAGATCCACAGGAGTTCGTGGATAAGATGGAAAAGATCTTTAAGGTAATGCATGTGGATGAGGTTGGAGGGGTGGAACTGGCAACTTATCAGCTCAAGGATGTTGCAAATCAGTGGTATGCCGACTGGGAGGATGTAAAAGGTGAGAGTGTTGAGCGCACAATTTGGGGCGAATTTGTGGAAGCTTTCCTTGATCGATTCTTTCCTCTGGAGTTGAGGGAGGCCAAGGCAGAAGAGTTTATGAATCTGAAGCAGGGCAGTATGAGTGTCCAAGAGTACACTTAGAAGTTTAATAAACTAGCCCTCTATGCACCAGAGTTGACTAGTAATATGAGAGCCCGGATGAGAAAATTTGCATCCGGCCTTTCTGATAACCTGGTACTTGAGTGCCAGGGGGCTATGTTGAACAAGGAGTTAGACTTTGCTCGGCTGACCATTCATATGCAGCAGATTGAAGAGAAGAAAAAGAAAATTTCAGAAATAAGAGAGAAAGACAAGCAATCAAAGAGAGCCAAAACCGCGGATCAGAATCACAGCCAGCCACAGAGCGGCAACTGGGGAAATAGATGGCAAAAGAAGAAGTCATGGAGTAATGCACAGTCTGCTGCCAGCGCCCGAACCACCAGCAGACAGACGATCTCAGAGTTTCCAGGCACATCATAGATCGAGAGCCCTAGATACTCAGTCGCAGGGGAGTGTGGCCCAACAGCGTCGTACTTATCCACGGTGTGAGATTTATGGGAGGAATCACCCAGGGAAGTGCTTTTTTTAGGGGGAATATTGCTATACTTGTGGCAAAGTGGGACATCTTCAGAAAGACTGCCCTTCTGCTGGAGGAAATGCGGGAGGGACTAAGCCCCACGCCGCGTTCATGGCTCCTCCTCATAAGGGTGCCCCTTCAGCTAGCGGCAACAATCGCAACCAGTTATATGCTTTGACCAACCGCCAGGAGGTGGAAGTTTCCCCAGATGTTGTTACAGGTACGTTACAAATCTTTTCCCATGATGTTTATGTGTTAATTGATCCCGGGTCTACTTTATCTTATGTGACCCCCTATGTGGCTGTTGGTTATGGGTTCAATCCCGAAGTCATTGAAGAACCCTTCACTGTTTCCACTCCTGTAGGTGATTCTATTGTTGCTAGAAGGGTTTATAGAAATTGTGTTGTGTCTATCTTAGTAGGGTTATTATGGCTAACCTTATAGAACTTGATATGGTAGATTTTGATGCCATCTTGGGATGGACTGGCTCCATTCGTGTTATGCCACCCTTGATTGCAGAACCCGAACGGTCACTTTTTCTTTTTCGAATGAGACACCAATTGTATGGGCAGGGAGTTCTTTGAAACCTAGAAGTCACTTTATCTCTTATCTTAGAGCCTGAAAGCTTATCTCCGAAGGTTGTATGTACCATCTAATCCGAGTAAAAGACTTAAGAGTTGAAAATCTTTCTTTTCAGTCGATCATTTTAGTGAATGAGTTTCCAGAAGTGTTTCCCGAAGATCTCCCATGGATACCACCTGATAGGGAAATAGATTTTGGCATTAATGTGTTGCCAGACACCGGTCCTATTTCTATTCCGCCATATAGAATGGATCCCGCAAATCTGAAAGAGTTAAAAGAGCAGCTGGCAGACCTTCTAGATAAGGGTTTTATTCGCCCCAGTGTGTCCCCTTGGGGTGCACCTGTACTTTTCGTGCGAAAGAAAGACGGTTCCCTTCATATGTGCATAGACTATCGTCAGCTGAATAAGGTCACGATTAAAAACAAGTATCCTCTTTCTAGGATTGATGATCTTTTTTACTAGCTTCAGGGTGCTAAGTGTTTTTCAAAAATAGATCTTCGTTCGGGTTATCATCAGTTGAAAGTTATGGAGTCAGACATTCCCAAGACAGCCTTCCAAACCCGATATGGTCACTACGAATTTCTAGTCATGTCCTTCGGGTTGACTAACTCCACTGCAGCCTTCATGGATCTTATGAATACAGTGTTCCGTCAGTTTCTTGACTTGTTCGTCATTGTATTTATTGATGATATTTTGATCTATTCTAAGAGTGAAGAGGATCACCCCAATCACCTCCGAATTATTCTTCAGACCCTTAAGGATCATCAGCTGTATGCCAAATTTTCTAAGTGTGAATTCGGGTTAGATGTTATTGCTTTTCTGGGGCATATTGTGTCCAGTGAAGAGATAAGAGTGGATCCCCAGAAAGTTGAAGGAGTGAGAAAATGGCCCAGACCTACGACTCCAATCGATATTCGGAGCTTCTTAGGTTTGGCGGGGTATTACAGAAGGTTCGTAGAGATTTTTTCTTCCATAGCTGTTTCGCTTACTAAACTGACTCAAAAAAAGATTAAGTTTGTGTGGTCTGACTTGTGTGAAAATAGTTTTGAGAAGTTGAAGGACAAGCTGACTACTGCTCCTGTTTTGACCCTTCCTAGGGGTGTAGATGATTTTGTGGTTTATTGTGATGCGTCCCATGTGGGACTTGGTTGTGTATTGATGCAACGTGGTAAGGTGATAGCTTATGCATCTAGGCAGTTAAAGGTGCATGAGCGCAATTACCCCACTCATGACTTGGAGTTAGCAGTCGTGGTGTTTGCACTTAGAATCTGGAGGCACTATCTCTATGGAGTGCATGTTGATATTTATACTGACCATAAAAGTTTGCAGTATGTTTTCTCACAGAAAGAATTGAACCTCAGGCAGAGGCGTTGGATGGAGCTTTTGAAAGACTATGATATAAGTCTGCATTACCATCCGGGCAAGGCAAATGTTGTAGCCGACGCCCTCAGCAGGTTGTCTATGGGCATCCTTTCTTATGTAGAAGAAGGAAAGAAAGATATGGTGAAGGATATTCACCGCCTTGCAAATCTGGGAGTGCGACTCTTAGATTCCGAAGATGTAGGGGTGATTGTTCATGAGTTAGCTAAGTCATACCTTTGTGCTGAAGTTAAGGAGAAGCAGGTTGAAGATCCCATCTTGATGCAAATCAAGAAAGATGTAGGTCAACAAAAGGTTATGTCGTTTGAAATTGGTGGTGATGGTATTTTGAGATTTCAGGGTAGGTTGTGCGTTCCGAATGTTGATGGGCTGCGGAAAAAAATCCTTAATGAGGCGCATACTTCAAGGTATGTCGTTCACCCAGGCTCTTCTAATATGTACCATGATCTGAAAACCTTGTATTGGTGGAATAACATGAAACGTGATGTGGCTTATTTTGTGTCCAACTGTTTGAACTGTCAACAAGTGAAGGTAGAACACATGAAGCCAGGTGATACTTCCCAAGAGATAGCCCTGCCTTTATGGAAGTGGGAGATGATAAACATGGACTTCATTACAGGACTTCCGAGATCCCGAAACCAGTATGATTCTATATGGGTGATTGTAGATCGGTTGACAAAGTCAGCCCACTTTTTGCCTGTGAGGACTAATTATTCGGGAGAGGGTTATGCTAAGATTTACATTGAGGAGTTAGTTCGGTTTCATGGGGCATCAGTGTCCATTATATCTGATAGAGGTACGCAGTATTCATCCCAGTTCTGGAGATCTTTTCAGAAGGGTTTAGGTACACAAGTGAATTTGAGCACAGCTTTCCACCCTCAGACGGATAGGCAAGCTGATAGTACCATTCAGACCCTCGATGATATGTTGAGGGCATGGGTCATTGATTTCAAAGGTAGTTGGGTAGATCACCTGCCACTGGTTGAATTCGCTTACAATAATAGTTACCATGCCAGCATCAAGATGGCTCCTTTTGAGACTCTGTATGGGAGGAGATGTAGGTCTCTGATAGGATGGTATGAAGTGGGTGAGACCCAGTTATATGGGCCTGATCTTGTTCATCAGGTGATGGAGAAAGTAAAGATCGTTAGAGAACGACTCAAGACTGCTCAGAGTCGTCAGAAGTCCTATACCGATGTTCGTAGAAGAGAACTAGAGTTTGAAGTTGGTGATTGGGTGTTTCTCAAGGTTTCTCCTATGAAAGGAGTTATGCGGTTCGAAAAAAGGGGTAAATTGAGCCCTCGCTATATAGGGTCATATCAGATTTTGAGAAAGATTGGTGCAGTTGCTTATGAGCTAGAATTGCCTGCAAGTTTGGGTTCCGTTCATTCGGTATTCCATGTATCCATGTTAAAAAAATGCACCGGAGATCATTCTTTGGTATTGCCAGTAAAGGGTGTCAAAGTGACAGATTCCTTGTCTTACGAAGAAGATCCCATTGAAATTTTAGATCGCCAAGTTCGAAAGCTGAGGAGAAAAGAGATAGCCTCAGTAAAGGTACTATGGAGGAATCAGAAAGTCGAAGAAGCAACTTGGGAGTCAGAAGATGACATGAGAATTAGATATCCCAATTTGTTTGCTTCGATGGAGGATGAGACAGAAGGTACTATTCCTATCTTATCTTTCCTAGACCTTTATTATTCTTGAAATCGTGTCTGTCTGTGTCCCGCATCATCATTCGGGTATGAATGATCCTAAGAGGGATAATATAACGCCCCGCATTTCGGGCTACAATATAGACCATGATTCCGATGTGTTGATAAATCCTGAATCCATAAAATACTATGCCAATATGGCATGTTAATTATTTGTGTAGCATGTGAATCCATTCAAGCTTGAATTTATACCATAGAGGTCCTTCAACTCAAGGACGAGTTGAAACTATTTCGATTGACTAAGTTTTAGTAGACGTTGTAGATTGTGTCATCTTCCATCGAAGATAAATCTCTTTATATGTCAAATTAGGGAGCCTACTATGTGTCAAATGATAGGTCTTCGAGTTAGCTTTCCAACGATACCAATTTTGCTAAAATCCGACACCCGAGCAAGAAGTTATGGCCTTTCAAAGTGATACGCGTCGCCTAACCAATCGCCCATGGCCACTGGAAAGCATAGGCGATAGCCTAGGCGGCGCCTATGTAAACATAGGTAATAGCCTAGGCGGCGCCCAAGTAAACATAGGCGATGGCCTAGGCGGCGCCTATGTAAACATAGGCGATGGAATGGGTGGCGCCCATGTAAAGAATTCAAGTGACGTAAACACTCAGTTTTGGGGCAAAATGGTCCTTTTCCACCCTTGCTTAGCCCTAAAACACGAAATTCAGTTCCAAGGACCCCAAAATATACCTTCATTCATTAAAAGTGATCAAGGATTCTCCTTATGGTTTCAAAATAAAAACCCAAATAGCTCAAGATTCGACCATAGGTTTTCGAAGATAATTACATATTTGGAATCACCAATCCGCAAGCTTCAAGAAACATCTATTATCTTTGGAAATAGAGGTACGTGGGGTTATCTCAAAAACCTCATGGGCTTTAAAAATTCATGTTTTCAAAATGGGGGTTTTGAAATTACGAATATGATTATGTTTTAAATGTTTTATGATATTGATTTGGTCTTTAGGCCTAATTCCAATGTGATTTGATATATTATATATGGATATGCATGTGTTCCATAATGATGATAGATTGAGAGCATGATTTACATGGAACCCTTCTCTTGATATGATATTGTTTTAAGTTTTCACATGATATGAATCATTTGAAATCATCTTGAAATGCATGTCATGAAATGTCTTTAAAATTTCATGATTTGGATATGATTTTTGACTTTCAAAGAGAGGGTTGTTTTGTTCATGTTGAAATATGTTACATATGATGATTGAATGAAGAGAATGATATGATACTGATTGACTTGCAAGTCGGGTATGACGATACCCTACAGAGTATGACATGTGATTGATTTGAACAATGTTTGAATGCATTGATTTTACATGAGAACGATGGATGCCCGAAGAAGGCGTTTGAGTGAAAGGGCTCATCGCTGGAAACCGTAGTTGTCGATGCGGGTCATATGATATTTTATCCTACATGGGAGGATAATAAAATAATTGGGACATCTCACATGGGGGATTCCCTGCGGTATACTCACATGGGGATGTACCGACTCCAAATCCTGGCGGCTACTTGGATTGGAGGTTTGGCCGCCGAGCACCAGAGGCGGATTCCACATAACCGTGGAATTACAATTGTAGGGTATTCCACCTAGCTCAATCGCATTACATTGGTATTAAAAACTATTACATTATGTGTCACGACCCGAGCCTAGGCCCTAGCCGTGACGAGCATCCCGAACCATAAAGGCCCGGAACACCCATTCCCTGTCTGGTTATCATGCACAACAGTCATACTCATAATAAAATGCAGAATTGGAACTGAGTACGGAAAACATGGTCAAGTTCTGCAACATTTCTGAATAATATTATCTGACATCAGTCTGCGAAATCTCTACTGAGAATATAAAGATTTATCTGAAAAGAAACTGGGACAAGGCCCCCAGTAGACCAAAACATAATATATAAGATAATGTCTGACATAAATAGGCCTTCTGAATAATAGAAGGCTCACCACGGTGAGATCAAGTCTGCAAGCCCGAGAATGTCTACTGAGTAGCTGGACCCCTAGACTGTGCCTCAAAACCTGGAAGGAGGAGGGGGGGTCAGCACAAAAGTACTGGCACGCGAAGCACTCCAAAAATAGTATAATGGAACATACATACATATATATAAGTGAAAGCAATTTTTCATCAAGACATCCTGTATAAAACTGTTTCTGAAAAATACATGGGCACTTTCTGAAAACATGCAACCTGTCTATTCATTTCAAATCATGATCTGTGTTTTACTTTTGAGTTAGGTGGTGTTCCCCTACAAGTCTGAATATTCCACGGGCTGTATGGAATCCGCCATTGACTCGGCGTGGAAGCCCCCAACCCGAGTGTGCCGCAAGGGTTGGAGTGTCTGAGTCTAATACGCCACAGGACATTTAAGTCAGCGCATAATAATATACCCGGGTCGGCAAACCACGGTTTTAGGCAAGAGTTTTCTGAACTCAAGCCCTCTTCGGGGGACCACCTAACATCTCTGTATGCCCATTTTTAACCTTTTCTGTACATGCAACATTCTGAATGTCTAAAATCATGGAAGCCTGATAAACGTCTGATTTCTGAACTAGTCTGAAAAGTCTGTTAGTCTGAGTCTGATATGGCATTTATCTGAGTTGGTATCGTCATACCAAGACCTGCAGGTTCTATTTCTGAGCCATAATGCATTAAGCATGATCTTTCATAAAAGTGTAGTTTCAGACCACCCAAACATGTAATTTGCATAAAAGATTTCATGTTCCGAAACTCAAGTCAAAACCATGCAAAAACTTTCATCAAACATATGGTGGTCATGTGCTTTTGGCAAAATTATGCAATCTTTCATTATATGTATATTCAACATTTACAACCCTCTCTTTCGTGTTCAAAATCGAATTCAAAACATAGCAAAGCCAAAGCATTTCATATCATGATTTTTTTTCAAGACTTATTTCAAAACAATCTATATCATGTGAAACATGGGAAAATTACATCAAGAGGGGAATTTCATGTAAATTGTGCTCTCAAATCATATTTCAAGGCAAAACACATATCTACATATACATATAATTTTTAAGTCACTTTGGGGGAAAGCCAAAAGGCTAAAACAATATCATATAAAGCTTCTAAAACATGAATATGTACTTGAAATCAAAAAACCCTTTCTTAAAATATGATTTCTATGCCCATGAGAATTTAGGAAAACCCCGCGTACCTTGTTCTCCACGAATTTTGGGTGTCTATCAAAGCCTACGTCGAGAGGATTCCAAATCTGAAATTATCTTCCAAAACCAACGGTTGAATCTTGAGTTATTTGGGATTTTTTTTGTTTGAAACCTAATGGTGTTCTTGAGAGGATTTGAGAAAAAAGGATGTATTTTGCTGAATTTGGTCTGAATCAGGTGTTATAAACGAAATTGGGTAAGTGAAATGACTAAAATGCCCCTAAGAAAACAAGAAAAGTCGAAACTATCCCTCAGTTGACAAACTGACAGGCTGAAGTAAAACGGATGTAACTCCTTACTCAGATGTTGGATTTGGATGAAACCAGTTGCATTGGAAAGAGGACTCAAATATATTTCGTTTGATATATAATAGCTCACACAGTTCATTATATACAGGAAGATATGATCGTTTCAAGTTGACCCTGAAATGCTAAAAAAAAAACTGGGCAACAGGCTATGCGTTTTGCTACTGTTTTGAAATCCAAACGCAGCCTTATGCATTCCGAAAAATTCCAAAACTTATCCGAGATGTACTATGAGATTGCTCGATCGTAACGCAACTTGAAAATCTAAAAATGAAGGTCGGGAAGGTCGAGAAGTTGTATCCCGAAGGTTGCCAGCTAAGAATGAGTCTAATACATGCACGACTTTTACGGGGTGTTACATTATCCCCCCCTTGGGATCATTCGTCCCCGAATGATGACGCGGAACTAGTCACGCACGATTTTCAAACAGATTCATACATGGAAGGAAACATAAAGCAAGAATTGTACCTTCAAATTCGTCACTTGCTGATTCAAATAGGCTTGGGTATCTCGCTTTCATGTCATGCTCCGACTCCCAAGTTGCTTCTTCAACCTTCTGATTTCGCCATAACACTTTAACTGAAACTATCTCCTTACTCCTCAATTTTCTCACTTGTCGATCTAGGATTTCCACGGGCTCTTCTTCGTAAGACAAGGAATCACTCACCTTGATCTCATCAATGGGCACCACCAAAGAGTGATCTCCAATGCACTTCTTCAACATGGATATGTGGAATACTGGATGAACAGAACCCAAACTAGCAGGCAATTCCAATTCATACGCAACTCCACCTATTCTTCTTATAATCTGATACGGGCCTATATAGCGAGGGCTTAGCTTACCCTTCTTCCCGAAACGCATAACTCCCTTCATGGGAGAAACTTTGAGGAAGACCCAATCTCCAATCTCAAACTCTAACTCTCTTCTTCTGACGTCGGCATAGGATTTCTGACGACTCTGAGCTGTCTTAAGTCGTTCCCTAATGAGTTTCACATCTTCCATTGCCTGATGAACAAGATCAGGCCCATACATCTGCATCTCACCTACTTCATACCAGCCTATTGGAGACCTACATCTTCTACCATACAATGCCTCAAAAGGTGCCATCTTAATACTAGAGTGGAAGCTGTTGTTATAGGCAAACTCTATCAGTGGCAAGTGATCAACCCAACAACCTTTAAAGTCTATCACACAGGCCCTCAACATGTCCTCCAGGGTCTGGATGGTGCGTTTAGCTTGCCCATCAGTCTGAGGGTGGAAAGCTGTACTTAAGTTCACCTGGGTACCTAAACCTTTCTGGAATGATCTCCAAAACTGAGAAGAAAACTGCGTACCTCGATCGGATATAATGGAGACAGGCGCTCCATGCAAACGGACAATATCCGAAATGAACAGCTTGGCATAATCTTCCCCCGAATAGTTAGTCCTGACAGGCAGAAAGTGAGCTGACTTGGTTAGCCTATCCACAATCACCCATATAGAGTCGTACTGATTTCGGGACTTCGGAAGTCCTGCAATAAAGTCCATATTGATCATTTCCCACTTCCACAAGGGTAACGCTATTTCTTGGGAAGTACCTCCTGGCCTCAAATGTTCTACTTTCACTTGTTGGCAATTCAAGCACTTAGAAACAAAGTTAGCCACATCTCGCTTCATATTGCTCCACCAAAACATAGATTTCAAATCATGGTACATCTTAGTAGAACCAGGATGAACAACATACCTCGAGGTGTGAGCTTCATCAAGAATTCTTTCTCGAAGCCCGTCGACATTCGGAACACATAATCTACCCTGAAACCTCAGAATGCCATCACCATCAATTTCAAAAGACATCACCTTCTGTTGACCCACATCTTTCTTGATTTGCATCAAGATGGAATCTTCAACCTGCTTCTCTTTCACTTCCGTACAAAGGGATGACTTAGCTAACTCATGAACAACCACACCTCCATCTTCAGAATCTAAAAGTCGCACTCCCAGATTCGCAAGGCGGTGAATATCCTTCACCATCTCCTTCTTTTCTTCTTCTACATGAGAAAGGCTGCCCATAGACAACCTGCTGAGGGCATCGGCTACAACATTTGCCTTGCCCGGATGGTAATGCAGGCTCATATCATAGTCTTTCAGGAGTTCCAACCACCGCCTCTGCCTGAGATTCAATTCTTTCTGCGAGAAAACATACTGCAGACTCTTGTGATCGGTGAAGATATCAACATGAACACCGTACAAGTAGTGCCGCCAAATCTTAAGGGCAAACACCACAGCCGCTAACTCTAAATCATGAGTAGGGTAGTTTCGCTCGTGCACCTTCAACTGCCTAGATGCATAAGCTACCACCTTACCATGTTGCATCAAAACGCAGCCAAGTCCCACACGGGATGCATCACAATAAACCACAAAACCATCAACACCCTCGGGAAGAGTCAAAACGGGGGCAGTGGTTAGTCTGTCTTTCAACTTCTCAAAACTATTTTCACATAAATCAGACCACACAAACTTTACCTTTTTCTGAGTCAATTTAGTGAGTGGAGCCGCTATGGATGAAAAACCCTCTACGAACCTTCTGTAATAACCTGCCAAACCCAAGAAGCTCCGAATATCGGTTGGAGTCGTGGGTCTGGGCCATTTCCTCACTGCCTCAACTTTCTGGGGGTACACTCTAATCCCGTCACGGGACACAATATGCCCTAAGAATGCAATAGCATCTAACCAGAACTCACACTTGGAAAACTTGGCATATAACCGATGATCCTTAAGGGTCTGAAGAATGATTCGAAGGTGATCGGCATGATCCTCCTTACTCTTAGAATAAATCAGAATATCATCAATAAATACAATGACAAACGAGTCAAGAAACTGACGGAAAACTCTGTTCATAAGATCCATGAAGGCTGCAGGGGCATTAGTTAACCCGAAGGACATGACAAGAAACTCATAGTGACCATATCGGGTTCGGAAAGCCGTCTTGGGAATGTCTGACTCCCGAACTTTCAACTGATGATAGCCCAAACGAAGGTCTATTTTTGAAAAACATCTAGCACCCTGAAGCTGGTCAAAAAGATCATCAATCCTAGGAAGAGGATATTTGTTTTTAACTGTGACCTTATTCAACTGACGGTAATCTATGCACATACGAAGGGAACCGTCTTTCTTACGCACGAAAAGTACAGGTGCACCCCAAGGAGATACACTAGGGCGTATAAATCCCTTATCTAGGAGGTCTGCTTGCTGCTCTTTCAACTCTTTTAGCTCTGCGGGAGCCATTCTATATGGCGGAATAGAAATGGGGCGGGTATCTGGCAACACATCAATACCAAACTCTATCTCCCTATCAGGGGGTATCCCTGGGAGATCTTCGGGAAAGACTTCTGGAAATTTATTCACCACAGGGACAGACTGAAAAGGAGGATTTTCAACTTTGGAGTCCTGGACTCGAATAAGGTGATACAAACAACCCTTAGAAATAAGTTTTCGGGCTCTGAGATGAGATATAAAGTGCCCTTTGGGTGCTAAAGAATGTCCCTCCCATTCTATCATTGGTTCATTCGGGAAAGAAAAGGTAACTCTACGGGTCCTACAATCCAAAATGGCATAGCATGAATGGAGCCAATCCATCCCCAAGATAGCATCAAATACAACCATGTCCAACTCTATAAGGTCTGCCACCGTATCCCGACTACCAACAGTCACCACACAACCCCTATATACCCTTCTAGCAACAACAGAATCCCCTACCGGGGTAGAAATAGAAAAGGGTTCAGAAATCACACTGGGCTCAAACCCGAAACCAACAGCCACATAAGGAGTCACATAGGATAAGGTAGATCCGGGATCAAGTAACACACAGACATCACGGGAAAAGATTTGTAACGTACCGGTAACAACATCTGGGGAAGCTTTCGCCTCCTGGCGGTTGGTCAAGGCATATAACCAGTTGCGACTGTTCCCGACAGCTGATGTGGTGCCCTTCCGAGATGGGGGTGGCACTGTAGAATTGCCCTGAAACTTCGCACCACCAGCACTCCTCCTAGAAGATGGACAGTCCCTCTGAAAGTGGCCTGGCTGACCACATGAATAACATACAAGTGTGCCCAACTGACATTTCCCCGGATGATTCTTACCACACTTTTCACATCGCGGGTAAGTGCGATGCTGCTGAGCCACACTACCCTGCGACTGAGTATCTGATGCTCTAGATCCATGAGGAGTCTGATAGCTCTGAGTTTGTCTGTCTGCAGGGGGTCTGGGTGCTGGGGCGCTGGCTGCCGACTGCATATTATTCCAAAACCTCGTCTTCTTCGACCACCTATTTCCCCAATTACCACTCTGCGGCTGACTACGGTGCTGGTCTGCAGATTTGACTCTCTTGGCCTGCCTGTCCTTCTCTCTAGATTCAGCAATCTTTCTCTTCTTCTCTTCCACTTGCTGCATGTGGACTGTCAGTCTAGCAAAGTCTAACTCCCTATTCAACATTGCCCCTGGCACTCAAGTATCAGGTTATCAGCAAGGCCGGATGCAAATTTCCTCATCCGGGCTCTCATATTGCTAGTCAATTCTGGTGCATAGCGGGCTAGTTGATTAAACTTCAAAGTGTACTCCTGTACACTCATACTGCCCTGCTTCAGGTTCATGAACTCTTCTGCTTTGGCCTCCCTCAACTCCAGAGGAAAGAATCTGTCAAGGAAAGCTTCTACAAACTCACCCCAAACTGTAGGCTCAGCACTCTCACCTTTTGCATCTTCCCAGTCTGCATACCACTGATTTGCAACATCCTTAAGCTGATAAGTTGCCAATTCCACTCCTTCTATCTCATCTACATGCATTACCTTAAAGATCTTCTCCATCTCATCCACGAACTCCTGTGGATCTTCCTCCACCTTTGTACCAGTGAACTTAGGTGGATTCATCTTCATAAAATGCCCGACTCTAGTAGCCCCAGACGTAACGAATGCAGACCCAACATCTTCCGATCGTTGAGCCTGGTTAGCTACCAGCTGTGTCAGCACATGGATAGACTGTCTGAACTCTGCATTCGAGATATTTCTCTGAGTAGTTTGCGGACGGTTGGCATTAGTCCGCGGAGTACGAGGTGGACTATTTGGGACTGGAGGAACTCCCGAAGTAGGGACAAGTTCTGGCGTGGAAGATCTATAACGGGTCCGCATCCCGTGGGTGGGACGGACCACATCTGCCTGAGCACTCTGATCAATGTTGCGACGGGGAGGCATAGTCGTGTTTCTGAAATACAAGAGATCATTGATTAGGGGACAATTTAGAATCTGAAGCACGAACTAAATCACAAAGAAGGGAAATATTCCTAAACACCCAGTAGCCTCCTGCTTATAAGTGTGGCGCGCTACACACCCATACACAGAACTCTACTCGACGCGATTTCGCAGACACCCTGGGACCATGAACCGTGCTCTGATACCAAGTTTGTCACGACCCGAGCCTAGGCCCTAGCCGTGACGAGCATCCCGAACCATAAAGGCCCGGAACACCCATTCCCTGTCTGGTTATCATGCACAACAGTCATACTCATAATAAAATGCAGAATTGGAACTGAGTACGGAAAACATGGTCAAGTTCTGCAACATTTCTGAATAATATTATCTGACATCAGTCTGCGAAATCTCTACTGAGAATATAAAGATTTATCTGAAAAGAAACTGGGACAAGGCCCCCAGTAGACCAAAACATAATATATAAGATAATGTCTGACATAAATAGGCCTTCTGAATAATAGAAGGCTCACCACGGTGAGATCAAGTCTGCAAGCCCGAGAATGTCTACTGAGTAGCTGGACCCCTAGACTGTGCCTCAAAACCTGGAAGGAGGAGGGGGGGGTAGCACAAAAGTACTGGCACGCGAAGCACTCCAAAAATAGTATAATGGAACATACATACATATATATAAGTGAAAGCAATTTTTCATCAAGACATCCTGTATAAAACTGTTTCTGAAAAATACATGGGCACTTTCTGAAAACATGCAACCTGTCTATTCATTTCAAATCATGATCTGTGTTTTACTTTTGAGTTAGGTGGTGTTCCCCTACAAGTCTGAATATTCCACGGGCTGTATGGAATCCGCCATTGACTCGGCGTGGAAGCCCCCAACCCGAGTGTGCCGCAAGGGTTGGAGTGTCTGAGTCTGATACGCCACAGGACATTTAAGTCAGCGCATAATAATATACCCGGGTCGGCAAACCACGGTTTTAGGCAAGAGTTTTCTGAACTCAAGCCCTCTTCGGGGGACCACCTAACATCTCTGTATGCCCATTTTTAACCTTTTCTGTACATGCAACATTCTGAATGTCTAAAATCATGGAAGTCTGATAAACGTCTGATTTCTGAACTAGTCTGAAAAGTCTGTTAGTCTGAGTCTGATATGGCATTTATCTGAGTTGGTATCGTCATACCAAGACCTGCAGGTTCTATTTCTGAGCCATAATGCATTAAGCATGATCTTTCATAAAAGTGTAGTTTCAGACCACCCAAACATGTAATTTGCATAAAAGATTTCATGTTCCGAAACTCAAGTCAAAACCATGCAAAAACTTTCATCAAACATATGGTGGTCATGTGCTTTTGGCAAAATTATGCAATCTTTCATTATATGTATATTCAACATTTACAACCCTCTCTTTCGTGTTCAAAATCGAATTCAAAACATAGCAAAGCCAAAGCATTTCATATCATGATTTTTTTTCAAGACTTATTTCAAAACAATCTATATCATGTGAAACATGGGAAAATTACATCAAGAGGGGAATTTCATGTAAATTGTGCTCTCAAATCATATTTCAAGGCAAAACACATATCTACATATACATATAATTTTTAAGTCACTTTGGGGGAAAGCCAAAAGGCTAAAACAATATCATATAAAGCTTCTAAAACATGAATATGTACTTGAAATCAAAAAAACATTTTCTTAAAACATGATTTCTATGCCCATGAGAATTTAGGAAAACCCCGCGTACCTTGTTCTCCACGAATTTTGGGTGTCTATCAAAGCCTACGTCGAGAGGATTCCAAATCTGAAATTATCTTCCAAAACCAACGGTTGAATCTTGAGTTATTTGGAATTTTTTTTGTTTGAAACCTAATGGTTCTTGAGAGGATTTGAGAAAAAAGGATGTATTTTGCTGAATTTGGTCTGAATCAGGTGTTATAAACGAAATTGGGTAAGTGAAATGACTAAAATGCCCCTAAGAAAACAAGAAAAGTCGAAACTATCCCTCAGTTGACAAACTGACAGGCTGAAGTAAAACGGATGTAACTCCTTACTCAGATGTTGGATTTGGATGAAACCAGTTGCATTGGAAAGAGTACTCAAATATCTTTCGTTTGATATATAATAGCTCACACAGTTCATTATATAAAGGAAGATATGATTGTTTCAAGTTGACCCTGAAATGCTAAAAAAAAAACTGGGCAACAGGCTATGCGTTTTGCTACTGTTTTGAAATCCAAACGCAGCCTTATGCATTCCGAAAAATTCCAAAACTTATCCGAGATGTACTATGAGATTGCCCGATCGTAACGCAACTTGAAAATCTAAAAATGAAGGTCGGGAAGGTCGAGAAGTTGTATCCCGAAGGTTGCCAGCTAAGAATGAGTCTAATACATGCACGACTTTTACGGGGCGTTACATTATGCCCATGTGTTTTCAAATAATTTGATATGAATTGTGTGCGTGATTACCAGACAGATAGGGGTGTTTTCGGGCCTCATGGTTCGGAATACTCGTCACGGCCAGGGCCCGATTCGGGTCGTGACATATTTCTATTGATTTTAATCTTGATTACTTGCTACTGTATCTTTTTTTTCATATACTCATATTTATGTTTTTCATATTGATTACTTGCAGTGATCAGTTGCTTCTTCCCAAATTTCTACCATTAAAAGGTTAGTTTTCCTTAATTACTCATATATATAATCTAATAACTATTAATTGAGCGACCACATAAGTTTAGAAAAACTAATCTTCAACCGTAGTCTCAATCCATCATTTAGAAAATATGAATTACTTGAAATAAATACCTTGTATAAATAGTCTTCTTGTTTCTAAGAATTTTTGGGAGGAAGAAAATGAGGAATTTTGAAGATTTCTGCTAGTTTAGGACGACTTTAGGGTTATAAAACGGCTTGGGAAAGTAACATGGGGTGAAAGGACAAGTTTGCACCTAATTTAATGGACTTTTACGTCGGAGAGGTATGCTCCGTGCTGCGCACCGCAACGCGGAGGCAAACAAGTGTTCTCCTGGCTTGAGCTCCACCCTGCGCTTCCAAACGCTTAGCTGGGATGCTGCCTTATTAAAATGTCCATAACTTTTTGCTTGGAAAGAAAACTCAAAAACCTTTAATTTGGTAGGTAATGGGCCATCTAACTCATTATATACTAGGATTAATGATCATTGGAAGTTGACCCAAGTAAAAACGTCGACTAAAACTCAATCGGTAGGAAAGTTCTCAGCTCAACTTTGAGCTAGGAGATTTTTATGACCTCAATTCATCTACAAAGATGTTCCCATACTAAAGAATGGGTTTCACGTTATCTATAATACCATTGACCTCTTGCATCTTGCAGCTTTCAGGTCATAATCGCAAAGGCAAACGTGAATACAGTAGATATGGCTCATACTAGTGTGGCGTCTCTTATGAGAACAATAGAACTCTTAACATCCAATTCACCAATACAATCTCTAACCTGTGATCACACTGAAGACTTTTCTGCTCTTCATGAAAAGATTAGTTCCCTCGAAGTAGTTGTCAAGAACTTTGAGAAAAACAATGTTTTTGGGGAAATGACAGATTTGGAAGTGCAGATAAAAGAAGTTGCAAATGTTGTTGAACGCACAATTCAACTAGGAGTAACTGAAGTTGTACTGGAAGATGATGAAAATCTGAGAGAAAAGGCACAAGAGAGGCTTTCTGATAGCCTGCAACAAGCAGCAAAGGATATTGATCGTATCTGGAAAGAGTCAACAAAGATTCAAGGTAAAGGGAACGTGATGAATTTTCAATGGTTCAAGATTTTTCTGTGCTTCATGATTTTTCAGTGGTTCAATATTTTTCAATGGTTCAACAAAACATCAAAGGAATACACAAATGTTGAGAAAATAATGGTTGGACGTGATGATCAAAGGGAACGGTTGTTAAATGATCTGACTATAGGCTACTCTGGTGAACCCAAAGGCATCCCGATTGTCGGGATGGGAGGCATAGGTAAAACAACCTTAGCGAAAGAGGTTTACAACGATGCGTGCATTCGTTCTCATTTTGATGTTTGTGCCTGGGCTACTGTTTCTCAACAACACAACGTAAAGGAAATCTTGTTGAGCCTTTTGCGTTCAACAAAGGATGACAAAGTTTTCACGAGCCGTGAGGCAGAGCTGGCAGACATGCTACAAAAGAGTTTAAAGGGTAAGAGATATTTAATTGTATTGGATGACATATGGAAAAGTGAAGCATGGGATGCCGTGAGACTATGCTTGCCAATGTGGAAAAGTGAAGAGAATATTGTAGACGACCCGTAACACTGAAGTAGCGCGCTATGCTGGTACAGAGAATTCTTTGCCAATGAGGTTCATGGATCAATAAGAGAGTTGGAACCTTTTTAAAAGTGTAGCATTTGCAAATGAAGCATTACCATCTGAGTTCGAGACTATCGGGAAGCAGATTGCAGAAATGTCGCGGGCTACCACTAACTATTGTCGTGGTTGCGGGGCTTCTCAAATCTAAAAGGGCTATAGAAGATTGGGAAAGTGTTGCCAAAGATGTCACGTCATTTGTCACAAATGATCCTGATGAACAATGTTCACATATTCTCGGGTTGAGTTTCAATCACTTAACCAGCGATCTAAAAGCATGTCTTCTGTATTTCTGAATTTTTTCGGAAGACGCTGAGATTCCAGTGAAGTATTTGATGAGATTGAGGATGGCTGAAGGGTTCCTGAATTTGGAAAGCGACTTGGAAAGAGAGGCTGAGAATTGTTTACAAGATCTTATCGACAGATGTCTAGTTCTTGTCAGCAAGAAAAGTCGAGATGGAACGAAAATTAGATCATGTAAGGTTCATGATCTAATACATGACCTGTGCTTGAGAGAAGTTCTAAGGGGAAACGTCTTTATCATGAACGAAATTGTGTTTGAAAAATCAGATGCAAATCATGTTTCTTCAGAATGCCAATCTCTCAGTAGCCTTAGAATGAAGCCCTTTAAGCGTGGGACTGATGGTGAAATTAGTAATTCTCGCTACGAACTTTATAGGGCCCTTCTTTCCCCTGGACATCATCAGTTGACAGATGATAACAACAACAATCTTTTGAAAAGAACTCATTCTATTTTCTTTGCTTGTAGAACTTCTTCAACTTTTATTCTCAAGTCGGAGCTTATTCATTTCAAATTACTCAAAATTTTGGACTTGGATGGCATAGAGATTGATGTTTTCCCTCTAGAGATACTACTCCTCATCTGGTTGAGGTACCTATCATTGCTCCGCCGTAGTAAACTTGTCATACCGACAGAAATTTGCAGGTTATGGAATCTGCAGATATTCATTATTGAAAGGTCTCATACAACTATTCCTGAGCAAATTTGGGGACTAACGCAATTAAGGCATCTCGAACTGCAAAGATTTTATTTGCCAAATCCCCCAAATGGATGTGTTAACAAAGGGAGACACTTGGATTTTCCAAATATACAAACTATTTCTTACTTGTCTCCATGTTGCTGCACGAAGGAGGTTATTTTGGGGATTCAGAATGTTAAAAAACTAGGAATCGGAGGCGATGTGGATGACTTTAAAAGTATTCAGGAGTCTGGGCTTCTCAACAATCTTGTCCATCTGCAGAAACTTGAAACATTGAGTTTAAAATTATTTTTGTTGGAAAGTATAAGCATCTCACCAGTGACCATTCCAAGTGCAAAAGCTTTTCCAGCCACGCTCAAGAAGCTGAAGTTAAAAAGTACTTATCTAAGCTGGTCGTACTTGGACATCATAGCTGAGTTGCCTAACCTTGAGGTGCTAAAGCTGATGCGTAATGCTTGTGATGGCGAAGAATGGAATCCAAATGTTAATGATCTCAGGTACTGGAAAGCCACAGATGACAACTTTCCTGTCCTTGAGCGCCTCATGATAGGAAGTTGCCATCATTTGAAAGAGATACCCATTGAGTTTGCAGCTATCCACACACTACAACTGATTGAGTTTAGAGACTGTCCTCCCAGACTTGGGGAGTCTGCTGCGCGAATTCAACAAGAACAAGAAGACCTCGGAAACAACCCCGTGGATGTTCGTATCACTGATCCTTGTAAGTATATATATAGTATTTATCAAGGTCACACTTTGTTTCTCATTTACACAAAAATTATTTGGCTTTGCTACATACTCTTTCACAACAATAGCTTTCACAAAATTTAGTTAAAATCCTAGTTAAATTGTGAGAGTAAAATGGTCCTTTAAATATATTTTTGAACAGTTTTGGTACTTTCTTTTAAGCTTGCTAAATGTGAGCACATTTGGTCTAATTGTTACTCACTCCGTCCATCAATAGTTGTCCATTATTATTTACTTGTCACACAGGTTAAGAAATAGTAAATAAAAGGAATTGTTTTATCATATTACCCTTTGAATTTAGAGTAAAGCATCCAGTACCCCCTACTCGAACTACGACCAAAGTTGCTACGACACACTCCGACTTCACGAGGGTTTTATTACCTCCTAACTAAATTTTAGCGTATTTTTGTCAACCTTTTTAGCTAATGTGGCATCCTTTGTCAACCTTTTGAGCTGACATGACACCTTTGACGTGGGCAAAAGGGTCACAAAAATACGCTAAAATTGTGTTGGGGTTAATAGGACCCTTGTGAAGTAGGGGTGTGTCGTAGCAACTTTAGCCATAGTTCGAGGGGGTACTGGATGCTTATCTCTTTAAATAAATTTAATGCTTTGGAACACACTTTGGATAGTGAATCGTATTTGATGTTAAGGATAAAATGAATAAACTATCCATTGTATAAATTATAGTAAAATGAGGTTTACATGGAACCAAATATGAAGTAGCGAAACACTTTGTATTAATTTTATCAAGGTTACACTCTTGTTTCTCATTTCTACAAGTCACATATACAGGGATGCTCCTCCAAGCACTTCATAATTACGATTATGACGATAGTGAAGATTCAGATTCAGATGCTGATGCTGCGGATGGTGATGTTAATTAAGATCGTTGGTCGTTATCTGTTCGGAATAACCTGTAATGAAAAGGGAAACTATAGATTAACAATTTGATACTGTTATAGACTGTTGATGCTAGTTCATCACATTATGTTTTTCATAAATGTAACATGTATTACATTCTTCGATTGCTGTAGTTGTTGTTGTTTTATGTGGTGTTTGAATGAGGGTCTAGCAGAAAATACTCTTATCTCTCAAAAGGCGAGGGTAGATTTGTGGACACCCTACCGTTTTCATACCCCACTTATGAGATCATGGTACTGTTGTTGTTTTATAAGGTGTTTGAATTAGGAACTAGCGGAAAATAGTCTCTCTATCTCTCAAAAGGCGAGGGTAGATCTACGTATACCCTGCCATTTTTAGACTAACTTATGAGATCATGGTACTGTTGTTGTTGTTGTTTTATGTGGTGTTTGAATGAGGGTCTATCGAAAACAATCTCTTTATTTTTCACAAGGTGAGGGTAGATCTACATACACCCTGTCGTTTTTAGACTCACTTATGAAATCATGGTGTTGTTGTTGTTGTTGTCGTTGTTGTTTCTGTTGTTGTTGTTTTATGTGGTGTTTGAATGAGGGTCTAGCGAAAAATAGTCTCTCTATCTCTCAAAAGGCCCACTTATGAGATCATGGTACTGTTATTATTGTTGTTATTGTTGTTTTATGTGGTGTTTGAACAAGGGTCTAGCAGAAAAGGGCCTTTTTATCTCTCACAAAGCGAGGGTAGATTTACGTACACCCTGCCGTTTTTAGACTCACTTATGAGATCACGGTACTGTTGGTGGTGGTGGTGGTGTTGCTGTTGATTTACTGTACTGTTGTCGCACAAGCAGGCTTGAAAATCTCTCTTTCACCTCTCCTCCCTGTCTCAATTTTGATTGATTAGCTCCTTCCTTTGCGCAAGCTACGGTCTAACGATCCCCTTGTTGTGTTACTAGCAGAAAATAGTCTCCCGTGCTTCCTTAGTCCATGAAGTCCTTGGAGCATGTGCGATAACAAGCTAGCGCGCAATGGTTGAAAAGCCGCTGTTGCTTGCTGCTTGCAGGATCGAAAATCGTCAAAAACACACCTAAAGTATCTTAATTTTTCGATTTTTTTACCTGAATTATCAGATGCGTAAATTTCCTACATGAACTATCACCATCTTCCTTTTAAGTTAATATGGACTAGAGGGAGTATATTAATTAGCGAAAAAATAATAACTTTTATCGATTCAACTGAACTCAGTATGTTTTACACAACATGAATACACATGTGAAAAGACACACTTCAAGTTGCAATAAATATCAAGTTATGAAACTCATAATGTCAAAAGCACAATGAATTCAATACTGAAAACTTTTGAAATTGAACTCATCGAGTTTAGATTTTGAATCTGCCTCTACCTGCCTCCAAGTCTAGCCGAGACCAGTGCATATCAAGTCTAGTCATCGAACGTACTCAAAAATCCACCAAGAAATCCAGCACCATTGCATTCACCACATAACATGTCCTTTTTACCTCTGCATTTAAAAAAATAAATAAATAAATAAATCAAACATGAGACCAACAACGAGAACATACCCTGTGTAATCACACAAGTGGGGTCCGGGAATAGAGTGTATGCAGATCTTACCTAACAACAACAACATACCGCGTGTAATTCCACAAGTGGGGGTCCGGGGGATAGAGTGTATGCAGATCTTACCTAACAACAACAACATACCCCGTGTAATCCCACAAGTGGGGGGTCCGGATAGAGTGTATGCAGATCTTACCTAACAACAACAACATACCCTGTGTAATCCTACAAGTGGGGTCCGGGGATAGAGTGTATGCACATCTTACCTAACAACACCAACAACACACCCCTAACGATAACAACAACATACCCCATGTAATCCCACAAGTGGGAGTCCAGGGGATAGAGTGTATGTAGATCTTACCTAACAACAACATACCCCTAATGACAACAACATACCCCGTGTAATCCCGCAAATGGGGTCCGGGGGATAGAGTGTACGCAGATCTTACCTAAAAACAACAACATACCCGTATAATCCCACAAGTGGGGTCCACGGGATAGAGTGTATGCAAGTCTTACCTAACAACAACATACCCGTGTAATCCCACAAGTGGGGCCCGAGGATAGAGTGTATGCAGATCTTACCTAATAACAATAACATACCCCGTGTAATCCCACAAGTGGGGTCCAGGAATAGAGTGTATGCAAATCTTACCTAACAACGACAACATAATACCCATGTAATCATAGACCCTCAGCTCAAGCGGGGTATGGGGTAGAGTGTACGCAGACCTTACCCCTACCTTGGAACGTAGAGAGGTTGTTCCACATAGACCCTCAGCTCAAGGAAAAGCATATGGAAAAAGAAATAAGGGAAGTGAAGAAATCATAACAAAATCCTAAAAGAGCATGAAACCAAAGGACAATAGTGCGCTAATCGAAGTACAAGAGACAGTAGATAGTAACACTAATCAAAGGACAAGAAACTACGGGAGAAATACTACGACTAAGAGTACGAAACCATAATCACCAAAAGTACAAGTGATAGTACAAGTACCTGCACAGCCAACATAGTCCACCGGCTTTAAACCGGCCGTTGAAATGATCGACCGAGTTAACCCCAGTTCCTTTACATTGTGAGCACGCCACTGCACCTGAGAGCGATACAGCGTATAAGAAACAGAAAGTTCTGAACAAAATCAAGTTGAAATTTAACTATTTCAGGTCTGGTCGATTGTATGTATTGACTTCAGATGAATCGGAAACTTGATATGTTAATGAATATAAGCAAGAAAAAAGAAAGATAATAGCGAATTTAACTATGCAACATGGTAAAGAACCAGTAAGACTGCAGTATTAGCAAACGTCTTGAAACTAGACACTTTTCACTCAAGACACATCGTAATTCTCACACAACTTTGACGAATAATTTGAGAGACGTTCGTAAGAAAGGTGATCTCTGATCGAGCAGTCAACATCAAGAGAAATTACTTCTTGATGCACATATCATTTCAAGAAAAAAATCCAAACAGAACGTAAAATATACAGAAATGCACAGTTACAATATCAAGAAATATTAGTCACTTGGAATACGGAGCAGCATGAGAGTGTTCGTCGAGAAAAGTCCGCTCAGTAATGACAAATCGGAATTCAAAATTCACCTAAAATGCATCAATCACTTACCATTTCCATCACAATTTTGACAGACGATGCTCCTCACTTTGGTGTCTTTATCACTGTTAGTGGCCTAGAAAAAAGTGTATCGTATTAGTATCTGCAAAATACAGCCAACTCAAGGAAAGAGAAGCAAATATGCTGTAATACTATAATTTTTTTGAGTGAAGAAAATTTCTGGAGCAAACTGAAGTTTCTATAGAACTCGAGTAAGTTCTCGTAGACCGTCGTAGTAACAGGTAGCATTAAGCTTAGGATTTCCATCTGTACGAATTACTCAATTCGATTTATACGAAAAGAGAAATGAAAAAGAAAGACACAGAGATCCTCATTAGGAATGACATTATGTTGCCCTATGTTGCTCGGACTTTTCAAAAATGTCATCGGGTGCGTGTCGAATCCTTTAAAAGTAGTGCATTTTTGAAGGATCCAACGTGAGTGCGGCAACAATTTTGGAGAGTCCGAGCTTGCCTGATCCCGTTTCACATAAAATTGAGTGATGAATTTAATATGATGCAGATTCTACCACATATTATGACAAACTTCCGTAATCTTTATTTAGCTTTTTAGCCTAGCCAAGTATGTCACAGCAATCATCTCGTATTAGTCCTTCTCGATTACGGACCATTTTGAGCATCAGAAACTTCTTTTAAAGCTTCATCGATCCAGTCTCAAGTCAAGACTGAACATTAAGCACAGAAACTTCTCATTCAACGAGTTTTACACGATTCGTTATTTACTTTTGTGATTGTTTCTCTTCTAAATTCCGAATCTCCGTTCCTCATCTATAAACTGTTACTGTTAATTATTCAGCTGAAATTTGTTGTACCAGTTTACTACGGAACTTAAAAACTTATTCATCACAGTTCTAGGTAGGTGTTGGACAAGCATGCCATAGGGGCACATTTTCATAATGCATCTACTACTTCAATTAATTATAACGAACGAGCAGCACTTAACAAGAATACGTGTAGCTATGCTTAGTTGACGGTACCCCTCTTTTTTTTTTCCATTTTCTCGGTGTTGCTATCTTGCAGAATGGATGAAATTGGAAAAGCAGTTCTGAAGGTTCACTCGGCAGTATCTCATATATGCAGCACTGTCCCAGAAAAATGCCTAGCGAATTTCGCCAAGTATACCTACCTAAGTGTCATATAACTTCAGCGCTTGAGTTACGTATGTCTAAAGGCACACTGGTTCTGCTATGACCCTCACTGTCTAGCCGTTGGAGCACGTACACTTCTGATATTATGGGTTCAAATTTTCATATTTTTAGAATTTTAGTGTGTGAAAACATTGGGTACAATTGAACCCGCTGATTTTGTGTTCCATCCACTGTTGTGACCAGCGGCGGAGCCAGCATTGACATCAAAGGGGTTCACAAGTGAACATACGAACTAACCGAAAGGGGGGTCAACATCTACTATATAAACATACAAAAATAATTTTAACCATGTATATATATAGTATAATTTTTCGTCGAACGGGGTTCGGATGAACCCCCTACCTTATATGTAGCTCCGCCCCTAGCTGTGTCTAGGCATAAAAGTAAGCACACGTAGCCATTGCATATCCATGTAGCATATAAAACTGCATATTTGCACTTATATTTATCCACAGAAGCGCGAATTTACCTTCACTTCCACGACTGTTAAGTTACTCTTGGAGCTGTAGCTAACATCTTTGATCCATTGAATCTTTCTTGCACCGCTGTTCCCGTTCCCATGAATTAGACCTGACAAGAATAGAGATTCATATAAACCAAGTATCCAGCCATTCACGTGACCTTATGGGCTATCTTTCAAGTGTGCGATCTCAACTGGGGCGGAGCTACACTTGGCTTAGGGGGTTAACCCCCTTTAGAAAAAAATTATACTATTTATACATAGTTAAAATTATTTTTTATGTATATACAGTAGATGTTGAACCCCCTTTGATTAGTTCATCTGTTTACTTCTAAACCCCCTTAACGAAAATTCTGGCTCCGCCACTGGATCTCAACTACATAAAAGGTTTCCAAAAAAATTGAATCTTTAAAACCAAACACGTTTATATTCTACGAAGAGTTGCAGAACCACTAAACATAGAGAATTTGCCATTAATACAGTGAATTTAGTTGTTTCTGAAAAGGTTCTCAATCTTTTTTTGGTTCCCATAGGGGTACACATTGGGCTTGACTAAATTCAAATTCGTGCCTAGAAGTCTCATATTGGTTATTAAAAAAGAAAAGGAATCTTGAAAACCAAACACAACAAAAATGAACCAAGAAACCATGAAACACCGATACATCAACTACTCCCTCCG
Organism: Capsicum baccatum var. pendulum; assembly: GCA_030864225.1. Taxonomy (NCBI): domain Eukaryota; kingdom Viridiplantae; phylum Streptophyta; class Magnoliopsida; order Solanales; family Solanaceae; genus Capsicum; species Capsicum baccatum. The sequence continues at coordinate 308,902,937 of CM061552.1, read as the reverse complement.
TTCGTTTTTACTTGTCAGATTTGCTTCTCGAGAGCCAAACTGTATAAACTTTAACCAACATTTTAAGATAATTTACTCTATCACATTAATATAAGAAGGATTGCAACTTAAAGCATTTTTCGTATAGTTTTTAAACATCAAAATTTTAAGAGATAAGCATCCTGTACCTCAGCCAAAGTTGCTACGACACACTCTAACTTCACAGGATCCTATTACCTCCCTGAACTCAATTTTAGCGTATTTTTGTCACCCTTTTTGCTGACGTAGAACTTTTATTACATAAAAATAGGGGTTATGTTAAAGGTGTCCCGTCAACTAAAAAGGTGTCATGTCGGCTAAAAAGATTTACAAAAATACGCTAAAATTTGGTTCAGAAGTAATAGAACCCCATCAAGTTCAAGTGTGTCCTAGCAAATTTGATTATAGTTCGAAGGAGTATGGGATGTTTTACTCAAATTTTAATTATAAAATGTTAAATTAATCTCCTTCAATGTAGCTTTAAAATCTAGTTAAATAACTTTAATAAAACAAAATATGACAAGTAAAAATGAACGGAGTAAGTAAGTAAGAACAAAAATCATAAATATCCATAAAGCAAAAAAAAAAAAAAAACACACACAAAAATTACAACAAAGAGAAATTGAGTATAACCATATGTACCTGGTTTATTGAAAGAGTTCAGTGAAGCTAAAGGTGTGAAACATAGAGAATTTGCCATTAAGACAATTGAATCTTTAGTTGTTTTGTGAAGTGGTTTGGGAGAAGTAAAGCAGTTGTTGAACTGCTAAAGTAATAATGTTGGTAATAACAAAAACATGCAACCGCAGGTTACTAGATAAGGTCAGTTGTTGCTATAAATATCTAAAAGAAAATGACTCATTTAGCCTTTATCCTACCAAAGGCAAAAAGTAGTTGTATAAAATCTCATTTATTTCCGCCGTCCAATAATATTTGTTACTGTTGACTTGATAAATATGAGAAAATTTGGCTATTAAGCCTCTTTGGATTTTCAAGCCTACAAGAAAATTTAGCTATTAAGGCTCTTCAAGTTTTTAATTAGCAAAATAATTTACTTCTATTCTCTCATCTGTCATATTGATAATCGATCTATCCATATATAGGTCGGATCGATGATCGATTTTTTCATATATAGGTCGGATCGATAATCGATTTATTTATATATCGATCGGATAGATAATAAATCCATTTGAAAAATGGGTCATATCGCAAAAAAAAATAAAAATTTTAGTCTATTTAATTAAATAGAAGACTTGAAAAGGTCATTTAACAAAAGATCCCGATAAATATAGCTTAAGAAATACTAAATTATGGAGTTTATCCTTTAAATATATTTTATTCTTTGGTCTTCTTGCTAAAAATGTTTATTTCAATTTAGTTATCTCATTTATAAAAAAAAATAAAAATTATTTCTTTCAATATTATCTCTATCATTAAATATGACTATATAAAGTATATATACTCAAATTTTCATTTTTTGGTCTTCTTGATAAAAATATTTATTTCAATTTAGTTATCTCATTTATAAAATCAAAAAATATAATATTATTTCTTTCAATATTATCTCTATCATTAAATATTACTATATAAAGTATATATACTCAAATTTATATTTTTTAAAGTATAATTAATAAGGCTAATTTAATAAAATAAATTCTTAATAAATATTTTATTAAGCGAAGTGACAAGTCAATAAGAATCAACTACAATGTAATGCTTAAAAGAATGTATTAGATAATGATATTTAATTAGATAATGATATTTAATAATAAAAAAAAAGAACTTTAAAACTTGTTTTCCTAAAATATTTGTGTGCGATAAATTATTTTTATTAAGGGTAAAATAATAATATTAAAGCTAAATTATTTTTAGTTATAGTAAGATAACATTATTTTTTAGACAGATTAAAAAGAAAAAGTTTTCATATAAAATACATCCTTTTTTCAATAATATTTATCCATTATACTAAAAATATATGTCTAATAATATTTGTTCAGTTTGAAAAATTAATGTATAATTTACCCTTTTGCTACACATTTTTACGTTTACTATTAAATATAATTCATCACTCAATGTATTTTTCAAAACTAAATTTATTACAATCAAACGGTGATAGTAAAATTACTTCAATTATTTATTTTTCTTAACATGTGTGTCAATAATAGAAAAATATTATTAAATGAAGAAAGTAGTATTTAATATCAAGGGTAAAATATATTTATTTCAGTTGTTTCTTGATTGTGTATAACATTTTTAATATCTTTTGATTATGTAAAACATCACTTATTTTAAAATAAATTGAAATAATAAAGACACCGCTAATTTTGAAATGGAAAAAATATTTTTCAAGAAGATATTTTCCTCCACACCAAATACACTGTTAAGTAAAGAATGAGATTCTTTATTAAATGACCTTTTCAAGTCTTCTTTTTAATTAAATAGATTATAATTTTTTATTTATTTTAGGAAAATGATTCATTTTTAAGACAAATCTATTATCTATCCGACTGATATATAGACAAATCGATTATGGATCCGACCTATATATGAACAAGTCGATTATCAATCTGAAAGATCGATTATCGATCCGACCTATATATGGATAGGTCGATTATCAATCCGACAAAATCGATTATCGATCCGACCTATATATGGATAGGTCGATTAACAATCCGACAGATGAGAAAATAGAAGTAGGACATTTTGCTAATTGAAAACATGAACATGCTTAATAGCCAAATTTTCTTAGTATGCCATTTTGTTAATTAGAAAATTGAAGAGATTTAATAGCCAAATTTTCTCATAAAGACGGACCCAACCCCCTTAGTTGATTCATCTGTTTTAATCCGTCTAAATGTAGAACAAGCAGTATCAGAGCCATTTGTACTTGAGGGATGTCAATCGATACTCTTACATCGAAAAATTTACATTGTGTAATTAGGTGAAAAAAATGTTTTGTTATGAACATATATTATATATATGGACACTTCTTAACCTCTTCGTAATTTTCACACCTTTTTTGTAAAAATCTTGACTCTACGAAGCTTAACCCGCTCATTTGACACCCATAAAATGAACTAATTAAAGTCAATCTTTGCTTTTTCAGTGTGGGTCAATTGAAAAAGTGCACTTTTCCCCAGTAATTTTTTTGCAATTTTCTAACAGTAATTGGAACTTGGAGGTTGTTTTATTTGAGTCACATGTGGGAATAAATTTTTTGGCACTTTCTTGTGAAGTTCATCGATTGATGTATTTTCTCATATTTTTTATAAATAGAACATGAAAAAAGCTAATGTATTTAGCTATGGATGAATTTTTTTTCAGAAAACAGAAGTTATTTTCACAACACATTGTAGCAAAGGTATAATTTATCAATGTACATTCTCTTTAATATGTTTTTTTTTAATTTCTTTATGATAATCGAGAAATCTCAGAAGGTCAGTTGATACGTAGTTTAAGACTCGGTGGATACCTAACACTCTACCAAGTTGTAGTTACACTTCCTTTTTTAGTATGCTTTATCATACTTTCTTTAGTATTTTATCGCGACTCTTATTTTTGTATTTTTTCCCATTATACTTTACTTGAGCAGAGGGTAAATCGAAAATAGTTTTTGTAGCTTTTAAGGTAGGGATAAGGTTTGTATATACAATACTCGCCCCCCGGTCCTCGCTTGTGAGATAACACTGAGTATGTTATTGTTGTTGTCGTCGATCGTTCTCCACCTAAATATACTAAAACTAGTTTGGTTTACTACCAGAGTTCTCATGACGTGCGTCTAACACATTGTGTGCCCCATTTTGTCATATCAGCGATTAGGTTATTCCCATTTTATCGGTATTTGTGTTGGTGGGAGGTAAGAGGTACTCAATGGATTGATCGAGATGTGCAATCTGACTGAACACCATGTCGGAAAAACACTTCAGCTATCAGTAGAACAGGCTAGGAGAAAGTAGCAAGAGTTCGACTTTTTTTTTTCGTGATACCAGGCTAGCTTGAGCGCACCTCGACTAATTCCACGGGATACCTGCCACCTCCCACCTCGACTAATTCCACCGGATCCCTGCCAGGCTAGGAGAAAGTAGCAAGAGTTCAATGTTGTTTTTTGATAACCGTGGTGTTCGGGCTAGCTTGTGCGCACCTCGACTAATTCCAAGGGATACTTGCCACCTCCCACGTCAACTAACTCTACCGGATCACTGCCAGGCTAGGAGAAAGCAGCAAGAGTTTAGAGTTCAATGTTGAGGCATCATTGTAGGCAAAATGAAGATTCTGCAGGTTGCACTCCTTGAAAATCATCATATTGGGCATCCCGGAGCACTAAAGCTCCCGCTATGTGCAGGGTCCGGAGAATGGCCCACCACAAGGGCGTATTGTACGCAGCCTTTACCTTGCATATTGAACACGCTTTAATATCAGCTTTAAAATTTTCTGCTAAATGTAGCTGCCAATCAAGCCTTGGAGTTACCAAGTCAAGGTGGAGGTGCTGAGACCATGAGGTTCCAAATTCAGCTCCCAACGATGTATGGACTTACGATACAGAGACCATGATCGACTTTCCAAGCACATTACGCAATCTGCAATGTAGCTGTTCGTGTAAATATTTCAACGTCTTCTTAATGCTGGACATCAAAATACTACTTATAACGAAAGAAACCTCACCCTACTTGTATGTGCTTATGATGCTAACTTAGCACACAAGTGGGGTACGGGGAGGGTAGAGTGTACGCAGACCTTACCCCTACCTCACGGAGGTAGAGAGGTTGTTTCCGAAAGATTTCTGGCTCAGGTTACGCATATCAAAGAGATAAAAATGAAAAGTTGTTGAAGCGCTTTATAGCACTTGAACAACTGCATTGCAAGATTCTGGGAAATGATCACCTGTTGGTATCAAGTTTCATAGCTAGCTAGAATTGTTTCAATCGGAAGCTTTACCTCGAAACTCGTTAAATTTGTTCCTGGCTTCAGATCACCAAGTTGATTATATTGCAGCAGAAATGCATTCACTAGCCAAACATGTCTGCTCTCACCTTCCAACAAAGTGCCCTCGAGTTCCTCGGATACTGTAATTCTGTCTATGCTCTATCCAACTAATGAGCTAGTAACTTACGAAAATGTAAAGGCTTGTTAGCTTGGTAGACAGAGTTACCTGGTATTTGCGCTGGTGGGAGGTAGTGGGTACCCCATGGAATTAGTCGAGGTGTAAGCAAGCTTGGACACCACGGTTATTCTCAAAAAACAAAAACGTAAAGTCTATGTGCAGAAGCCCCAATCACACTCTCTTTCCTCCTCTTTTGCAGGCTGAATGTAGCCTATGTTGCTTCGACTCTTCAACAACGTTGCCGGGTGCATGTCGGATCCGTTAAAAGCAGTACAGTTTTAGAGGATTCGACATGGGTTTGGCAACATTGGAGAGTCCGAGCAACATAGAATGTAGCTCCATGTGAAAGCAGCCACTCATAATGGAGGAGTACAACAACAACAACAACATACCCAGTGAATTCCCATTTCCCACCAAGTGGGGTCTAGGGAGGGTAAAATGTACGTAGTCCATACCACTACCTCGGAAGAAGTAGAGAGGTTGTTTTCGATTGACCCCCGGCTCAAGACACAGAGACAGTAAATAAGGTCGTTATAAAACATGAAACAAGAAACATGAGACAAGATGAAATAACAGGAATAAGGCACCCACTCATAATAGAGGAGTAAAGGTGAATTAATGCCATAAAGCAGATGGATAAAAGGAAGTATTTAAGAGAACTTCACCTAACAACAAATTTGACCTCATTAAACACAAATGTAAACCTGGAAAAGATGCTATTAATGAAAGTTTATCTTGAAACACCAACTACTAATCAACTTTTCATCAGGATCATTAATGTAATTTGACCTGCATAACTTAAGGAAGAACGTCATTCACACAGTTTCAAAGAAATCCGTAAACAGAAAGGCAATGGTTGGTAAGAGGAAGAATGGTATTAGATGTACTTAATGATCAAACAAAGAGTAAAAGGAGAGAAAAATACAGATTAAAGAAACTTCTTCGACGAGAAAAGTATTATAAATAGCCTGTGCACACATTACATATGTTATAACCAGCAAGCAAAAAGTGTGAGAAAACATCTCGCCACTGTCTAAAATCATCAATCTCTTTTCCGATCTGCTTTACCCAACCACAAACCTATCAGCAAAGTTAGTATTTTTCATAATCCCCTCAACATGGTATCAGTTAGCCTTCCAATTCACATGAACTGAAAAAACAAGAGCTCGGCTTTGAACAACTAGTACGCCAGGTTCTCGATCCTCAAACCATTCTAAGCTTAACGCGGCAAAATAATATGATGATTGACCACTAAAATTGGTGTAGCACAACTGTTAAGAATTTAAAGTACTGATGGTCCTTCCGGAGTTGTAGCTGAAGAGCATTTATACATGAATAACCTCTGTCAATCTGTTTTTGTGCAGTGTGCATCTGTACCGTGTTGAGTGCAACGGTTGTAGCCCACACTGCGTAGAAACTCCCGGATTTCCTTGGTGCTGCTATTGCTGGCTTGCAACAATCGCTCATCTTCCTCGTAGATTAGGTAAGGTGCTTCACCTTTCTTTCTCGACAATATCTTTGATGCTCCCTTAAGTACATGATACTCCCAGCCTTGAACATCTATTTTTATTAGCAGAACACGTTCCATTTCTTGAATAACTTCATCAAGGGGAATAGTTTTTACTTGAACTTCAATCTCTTCGTTTGACTTAAAAGCCAACTTGGCACCAGTGGCCGAGACTGCACTATTATCGAGCCTACCAACCAACTAAGAACATATCATGAAAAACAAAAAAGAAACTATCAGTAAGGTAGCTAACTAACAAACAACATAATAAATAACGCTGAAAACGAGGCAGTACTCTCTTGTTTCTTTCCTTCTTTAATTTTTTCCTTTTCAAATGCTAAAAGTCCAATAACAACAACATACCCAGTGTAGTCCGACAAGTGGGTTTGGGGAGGGTAGTGTGTTCGCAGGCTATGCTAAAAGGTCAAAAGCAACAACATGATAAAGGACAATACAAGCCAGGAATAACTCTACTCATGATTTCATATAACCGAATCAATTCAGACCAGTTAATCTATGAATTTTATGGCAAAAGGTCAGTTCTTTAGCTATGTTATGTCACCGTTGCATGAATTCTATCTCGCAATTAGTTGCACTATCAAATTTCACATAATAAATCTAGACATCATAACAAGTACTTCGTCTGTTTCAATCTGTTTGTCTTCCCTTTTTAGTCCGTCTCATAAAGCATCTCTTTTTCCTTTTTTGACAACTCTATACTTCTTATTTTCCACTTGACATGTTTAAGACTACAAGATTTAATGACATTTTAGTACATTCGACATATCTTTGGTTTAGTTTAACACAACAAGATTCAAAAGTCATTCTTTACATTCTGAAACTCCTTGCCAAGTCAAAACCAGACAATCAAATTAAAACGGAGGGAGTGTAACAAACTAAAAAGCAAACTATATCAACCAAAAATAACTTCTAAACACTAATATATGAACCAAATTATACTGAAAAAAATACCTTATGAAAGGTAATATTCCCATTATGATCTGAAACAGCAGCTTCATAAACCTCAACTAACTCCCCAACTCTATTAAAATAAATCCCTTCACAAATCTTTTGCAAATTCTCAAAAACAGGTTCAAAGGCCAAAACTTTAAACCCCATAACAGCAGCAGCAAAACTAGCCATTCCTACATTAGCACCAACGTCAATAACAATTCCATTTTTACCCTTCATTTTTTCCAACAATTCTTGAATTGTCACAGATATATCAGGCCTTCTAAAGGGTTTTCCTTTAAGTATTCTTTGAATATTCTTGTGAGGTTTTTCAGGCAAATTACCAAAATCTGAAAGTGAAAAAAGAAAAGGGTATTTTACACCTTCAACTATATTAGCTATAATAGGATAAGCTTGTTGTGAATTGTAACAATTAAAGGGTGTAATTGGAACATTAAAGATTGTTTTTTCAATGGATTTTGTGTGGGGTTGCTGAGTTTGTGATGTGAGGTAAAGGAAAATGAGAAGGAGAAGTGAAGTGAAGAAGAAAAGGAGGAGATTTTTGGGTGTTAAAATCTTGATTTGTTGATTTCTTCTCCATGAATTTGCCATCTTTCAAGAAATTTTTGTGTTGTGTGAAATGTGTGAAAGATTGGATCTTGAAATTGAAGTGTGATTTTAGCAACTTTGAACACTAAAGAAGAGGATTTTAGTGTTGTTTTTTGCTTTGTCACTTTGTTTTTTCACATTTTATATTTAAATTTAAACATGAGATATTTGATTAAATAAACAAATAAATATTCAGTACTTCCTTGAACAATGATCAAAATTATTACAATGCACTCCAAATTCATAAAAGTTCTCATGTGCGTGAATTTAATTTTAGCATATTTTGCTAATTGAAAACTTGAATATGCTGAATAGCCAAATTATCTCAATTGGCCATTATGCTAATTGGAAGCTTGAAAGAGGTTTAATAGTCAAATTTGTTCTATTTTTATCACTCTTTTGTGCTAACATGACATTTTTATTTTATAAAATAGGATCCACGTCAAAGATATCACGTCAGCTAAAAAGATTAACAAAAGATATCACGTTAGCATAAAAAATGATAAAAATATACTCAAATTGAGTTCATGAATAATAGAACCTCGTGAAATTGGATTATATCGTATCAAGTTTTATCATAGTTTAACGCCTAAGGGTACTAAATACTTTACTCCAAAATAAATAGTCTCACTATTAATAATCAATGTAGAGAAAGTTTAAATAGGGTTCTTACATTAGTTAGTTTTGTGGCAAATAGCATGGATTTTAACAGTTAGGAGATTAATTGCAGCAAATTCTGATATTTTATATAATCATTGAAAATCTTGATTTTGAATCTATCGAGATGGATAATTAATTCTCGATATATATAGTAAAGATACATTTTTTCTTTGTAAAGATACATAATTAACTTTCTATATATTTTTTTTTTTTCTGATTTCGGGTATGTGGAGATACATAACACATTTAATAAAGATATATTTTTTCCTTAGCTCCCGATATATTTTTTCAATTTTAGATCTTTTAAGATACATATTAGCTCCCGATACAATTAAAGAAAATACATAATTAATTTGAATTTTTGTAATTATGATAAGTTAAGGGCAAATTTCAGAAAAAGCATACTTATCCCCTTAATTATTTCATAACAACAGTTTCATAATTACATAATATAACAAATTTTATTTTGTATTTTTGTAAACTGTTGCTACAAAAATACAATTACATATGATTTTTACTGCTCTTATGATTGATATGTATTTTGTATTTTTGCAAGCGTTGCTACAAAAATACAAATACATATGCTACAAAATGTAATTTGATAAAAGTGTTGCTATTTTTTATAATTTAATACTCAATTATGCTACTTTATGTATTTTTTCCATAAGTTAACGGTGTATATTTATGTTTTTTTTTTTTGGGTACAAAAGGTATATGGTCCAAGGTCCAACAAATCTGAAAAGTTGGACTTTAGGCCCAAATTGGTGTTAGCCCATTATCCAAAAATTCTGAAACATGTCATGGATTAGCCACGTACAGACAAGTCCAATAAGGGACAGTGACTATATGAGTATTAATATTTAAAAAATTAATTATTATTATTATTATTTTTTATAATTATAGTATCTGATTAGTTTATGTGCACCTCGACTAATTTCATGAAATATCTTTGACCTCCCACTAGCAATAGTACGGCAACTCTATCCACCAAAATTCTGACTGATGAGAATAAATCGCATGTTATTTTTCTATTTGTGTTCAAATTTAAATATGAGACGTTATAATTTTTATCCTACTTTATTGACCACTAAATCGCTTGGTGAGTCAAAATTGATGAAATTAAAAAGGGTATATATAAAAGTAGTTTAATAAAATAATTATTATGGGAAAGCTTTTTCGACCTTTGAAGCAACAGTTACTTGGCAAATAAGTCCAAGCTATGTAAACATTAAACCAATATTCTTATTTGCCTCCACAATATCCAATCACAATCCTCCATAGTATATAATAATGAACTAATAAAAAGAAATACATAAAAGAAAGAAAAAAAATAAAACCACATTGATCTATTAGTTAAGTTAAATAGATAATCAATATTGACCTATTTTAGATCGTTTCAACGAATGACAGATCTATAATTTAGATATTGTAAATTTAAATCGAGTAAATTTTAAAATATATATTTATATTTATAATTGATTTTCGATATATATCTTTAACTATGCGAGTTAAAAACGTGTGGTGAATGCATGAAAAATAATAGACTTTATAATTTTATTTTCTTGTTTATTTTTGAGTGAGCATTATAATCCTCATTAAATGTTTCTTTTTTTCCTTCAACTTATAATATAAACTATAAATAAAGTGTTGGCTTTGCATGCTTGGATTGGCAAATTCTAATCATAAATCAAACTTAATTTGCACTCCAATTCTGACATAAATATTCTTATCTTAAATTGTTACAAAAATCTTCAACTTGTCATGTTGCTTTCTTTTCAATCTTTTCATACAATGGCAAAAATTCCATTTATATATATCACATATTCATAAAGATCATGTCTTAAAAAATTTGCCATTGTAAGTTTTGTATATTGAATAATCTCCCCTTATTTTCCAATAAAGAAAATAAAATTAGCTACAAATTTCATCATTTTCCTATCGTTAAATATAATTAGCAACAGATTTTGTTGTTTAGCTATATAATTTTTTCGTCGTTAAATCCATTTTTTTTAAGTAGTGTTTATTCAAAATATATCTAGACTTAAGCTTTTTGAAGTATTTAATGAAGTCTATTAGACTAAATAAGCTACCTAATTACAAGATTATCTTCATTAATTATTACTACAATCTGTAGTATGCATTTTTTTTCTTTTTCTCAAGAACTAATGTTATGATTTTTTTTTTTTTGGCATGGCACAGATAATTATCAGTTTCCAATGTGTTCTTCTAACACTTTATATACTATGGTAAGGATTCTTGAATATTGAAGCTCATTATCATCCTATTTATTTGATTTTATTTTTCGGCGTAGCTCATAAAGTTGTTGTCATATGATCAGGAGGTCACAGGTTTGAGCAAAACCGTTGAGGTCCGGCCGATCCCTAGAGCAGGGGTGGAGCTATACTTAGGATAGGGGGCTCATCCGAACCTCTTTCGACTAAAAATTATACTATATATATATACATGGTTAAAATTATTTTTTACGTATATATGGTAAATGTCGAACCCCCTTCGGTTAGCTCGTATGTTCACTTGCGAACCCCTTTAGTGAAAATCCTAGCTCCGCCACTGCCCTAGAGTCCTGCACCATGCATGCATGTAGCATGAACTTAGTGCACCGGGCTGTCATTTCGCTCTCTTTTATTAAAAAAACCATTTACAATTTATATGACAATAATAATATTGATTTTTTATTTTTTTTGTAGAAAACTTTGGTTCCCTTGTTCATTTTAATTGGCTTAACAGATTCAAGAACATACAGTGCAAGTATATTTGGAAATGCAGGAAGTTTTAATGTCCTGGATTATGGAGCTGCTGCTGATGGCATTACAGATGATTCTCACGTAAGACTTGTTATATACTTTTGTTCCTTCATTTTCTAACTAATCTGTATTCGCGCTGCATAAGGCTTAAGCGCTCCTAGTTGGTTTCCGACCTGGTGTCTGTTAGTTGCATTGGAGCCGCCAACTAATAATCTAGGTTTGGTCCATATGACGCCTAATGGTCTCCCACCTAGTGTTTGGTGGTTGCATTGGAGCCGCCAGCTAATCCAGGTTCGCTCCATATTAATCCTATTAGCGGGAGAAGCACTCTTGGTTGGTATCAGACCCAGTGTCCGATACCTACAGTGGGCCCCCGACTAATCCAGGTTCGCACCATATAAGACATTACATGGGGAAGCACACCTGGTTGGTTTGCCACCTAGTGTCTGGTAGTTGCATTGGAGGGGACAACTAATCTAGGTTCGCTTCATATTCATCCTATATATTAGAGGGAGAAGCACTCTTGGTTGGTATCTTACTCATTGCCCGATACCTACATTGGGCTCCCGACTTATCCAGGTTCGTGCCCTATAAGACCTATTAGATGGGGAAGCACTCCTTGTTCGTTTCCCACCTAGTGTCCGGTATCTTCATTAGCGCCTCAACTAATCCGAATGTGTATGCATAAGACCTATTAGAGGGGAGAAGCACTCTTGGTTGGTATCTCACCCAGTGTCCGGCACCTACATTGGGGCCCCCGACTAATCAAGGTTCGCACCATATAAGACCTATTAGATGGGAAGCACACCAGGTTGGTTTCCCACCTAGTGTCCAGTAGCTGCATTAGGGCCCCAATTAATCCGAATTTGCACGCATAAGGCCTATTAGAGGGAAAAATTGCTCCCCTCTAGGATCTTTTTCCATACGCATGGCTCGAACCAGAGACCTCTATGTAAGGGTCGAGTGGTCTTATCCATCCTACCGCAACTCGTCTTGCTTGTGTTCCTTAAATATCAAGTATATTTTGTTAAGGAATTTTTTTTTTCAGGCATTACTTAATGCTTGGAATGCTGCATGTTCATCATCAGCTGGATCTGCTGAAGTGGTTATTCCTCCAAATATGATATTTTTTCTTAGCCCTGTGATACTCAGAGGCCCCTGCAATTCCGAAAACATCTATTTTGTGGTAAAAAATCGTTATATATTCAGTGTATATACGTATATATCATATTTGGAAACGATCAGCCTAAGTGAAGCGTGTGAATTTCTATGGCTCTTGTAGATATCAGGTACACTTGTTTCACCAGGCTCACCTAGTACATGGACCGGGCAAGACTCGAGTCAGTGGTTGGCTTTCAGAAATGTTACTGGTCTAATCGTCGATGGCTCAGGAACCATTGATGGTCAAGGACAAAGATGGTGGGATCAATCATGTCGATACCACCCTGAAATGGTATGTCACACATAAGCTAACTTTGGTTTTTTTCCAATAACTGTAATGTCTGGATCAGCTCGTACGTACCAGCACAAATACTGTTGTTTTGTGCACTAACATTATTTACTTTTCAGGACGGATGCACAAGATTAGCTCCAACTGTAAGTGCTTCTTGACAACATTTGATTTTGAATTTAACTGTGTTTGGTTGGTGAATGAAAAATATTTTCCGAAGGAATATGTATTGTAGATTAATAATGATATATATATTAGCATATCGCCTCTTCAAAAATGCCACCAGGTGTATGTCGGCTCCTCCAAAAAATGACTTCTGTCATACCAAAAACCCATATTGCAGACTTTTGAATACACATTTCTTCACTTCTTACTATAACAACAACAACTACGGCTTAGTCCCAAACAAGTTTGGATCGGCTATATGAATCCACATTTCTTCACTTCTTACTATAACAACAACAACAACAACTACGGCTTAGTCCCAAACAAGTTTGGATCGTCTATATGAATCCTGATTTTGTCACTTATTCCGCAGGCCTTGAAGTTCATTTTTTGCACTCAGAGTTCAATCAGTAACATGTACTTTGCAAACAGTGCACAAACTCATATACTTATAGAGAGATGCAATGGCTTTAAAGTGGACAATGTAATGATTCAATCTCCAGGAAATAGTCCAAATACTGATGGCATTCACATTCAAGCTTCTCAATATGTGGACATAACAAATTCTAAAATTAGCAGTGGTAATATTAACTTGTCAATTATTTTTAAAATTTCTTTTATGTAGTATACTTTACTGTCATAATACATAAACGTGCCCTTTAACTTAGCCTCAGCTTGCATGTATGCCCTCCAACTTTGGATGTGCACATGCAGACACTTAAACTTATATGAAATTGAACAGTAAGTAGACACATGTCCTATGTGGCGTCCTACATGGCAATTTGCCTGAGATGCCATGTAGGATAGCACGTAGGATACATATGTCTATTTGTTCAACTTAATGATAGTTTAAGTGCCTACTCGTGCACGCCCAAAGTTGGAGGGCATAAACGCAAGCTGAGGACAAGTTAAAAAGTACGTTTATGTATTATTCCTACTTTAATTATTACTTATATTTGTGATTAACAGGAGATGATTGTATTTCAATTGGAGATTACTCTTCTAATGTCCAAATATACAACATTCAATGTGGACCAGGTCATGGTATAAGGTTGTCTCTTCAACACTACATTTTCTTTTTTTGTTTAACTATCTTGTATCCACAATTCATTTGCCTGACTAATTCAGATTCGTGCCTAGTAAGTCGACTAAGGGGGTTAAGAACTTTTCACCAAGAAGATCTCTATTCCGGGCTCGAAATAGAGACCTCTGGTTAAGGGAGGAGGGATCCAAACCTATCCCACCATACTCTTTGGTGGTGTTCTAATCTTCTCTAATAATAATATAATAGATAAGCATCCAGTATCCCCTCGAACTATGGCCAAAGTTGCTACGACACACTCTAACTTCACATGGGTCCTATTACCCCTGAACTCAATTTTAGTATATTTTTGTCACCCTTTTGTGCTGACGTGACATTTTTATTACATAAAATGGGGCCCGCATCAAAGGTGCCACGTCATCATAAAAGGGTGACAAAATACCCTAAAATTGAGTTCAGGGGGTAATAGGAGTGTCGTAGCAAATTTGGTCATAATTCAGGAGGTACTAGATGCTTTACTCATAATATAATAAACTATACTGTGATGCAAAAGATAATAACAATAAGGTGACAAAAGACTATATGAACTCTTAAGGTTTAAATTGGCTTGAATAAAATAAGTGATCTTTGGAAATTAAATGGAACAAAATCCACTTACGGGCTAAACCTACATTGCTCGGACTCTCTAAAAATGTTGACGCACCGTAGCAGATCTGATACACACGCGTCAGCATTTTTGAAGAGTTCGAGCAACGTAGTACTCTTGAACTCCGAATTGTGTCA
The DNA here is from genome assembly GCA_030864225.1 of Capsicum baccatum var. pendulum. Classification (NCBI taxonomy): domain Eukaryota; kingdom Viridiplantae; phylum Streptophyta; class Magnoliopsida; order Solanales; family Solanaceae; genus Capsicum; species Capsicum baccatum. The sequence goes on along the minus strand of CM061552.1, from coordinate 308,887,889 downwards.
CATAAATTGCGACAGAGGGAGTAGTGTGTTTTAACTTCCTAATACTAATGAAGTCTTTTTATTCTACTTGTATTCAGTATTGGAAGCTTAGGAAAACATGGTAATTCTGCTCAAGTAGAGAACATTCATGTGAGCAATGCTTTCTTCTATGGAACTACGAACGGAGCTCGTATCAAGACATGGCAGGTATATATATCAATGTTATCTGTCGAAAATTCTGAATTCAGTTGACCACATATAGTATAAATGCTCCACCCACCATTGGCTATTAACTTCGCGTGGATGTCATGATGTGAACAGGTTGGCAGAGGATATGTACGCGATGTCATATTTGAGAATCTTGAATTTAACTCCGTCAAGAATCCCATCATAATCGACCAGAATTACTGTGATGTTCGAGGGGCTTGCAAGGAAATGGTAATACAATCTTACGCGGCTTGATATACAGTACATATTCAGCTATATAATTGCTCGGATTCTTCAAAATATATTGATGTAAAATACCTCTTGATACCTCAGACACAACTAGTGCATTCTAATATCGTAGTCCGTGTCAGATCCTCCAAAATACTGCATGATTTGAGGATCCGACAGGGTTGCAGCAACATTTAGAAAAGTTCGAGTAATATAGATAAGAGCTTACTCGCACCTGATGTTTACCTCGTGATACCTCAGACACAACTAGTGCACTCCAATATCGTAGTCCGTGTCAGATCTTCCAAAAATACTGCATGATTTGATGATCCGACAGGAGTGCAGCAACATTTAGAAGAGTTCGAATAATATAGATAAGAGCTTACTCGCACCTGATGTGTACCTTGTGATACCTCAGACACAACTAGTGTAATCCAATATCGTAGTCCGTGTCAGATCCTCCAAAAATACTGCATGATTTGAGGATCTGACAGGGGTGCAGCAATATTTGGAAGAGTTCGAGTGATATAGATAAGAGCTTACTCACATCTGATGTTTACGCTAAATCAATAAATGTATGACACGTATCTTGTGCAGGTAACTGGAGTGCAAGTCAGCAATGTTGTTTATCAGAACATAGTTGGAACATCGAGCTCGGATATCGCGATAAATTTGAACTGCAGCATTTCAGTGCCATGTACTGATATAACAATGCAGTTCATACAACTAACACCAGCAACATCAGGAAGGAAAGTTAAAGCTTATTGTAGGAATGCTAATGGCCAAGAATACGGAATCGAACCCGGTCCTTGTCTCTCATAAGTTTAGGATTTTACTTTGGCATAACACATAAACGTGTCCTTTAATTTAACGTAGGGCTAACACCAACAATTATTTGTTGTGTGCATAACCAGAATGAACACATTTGTAAGTGTTGTAGCATACTAGTTAATGTACTTTCAATTTTCTTTTTCTTTGGCTTTGATTTTAAGGTTTAAGTTGTGTACTGATAATTTTCTATGTTGTACCATAGTTGATGTTGGTAAATTAAACACATAATACATAAATAGGACCTTTAACTTGACATCAAATTATAATTATGACATTTAACTTTACCAGTGCACAAGTAAGCTCTTTAACTATACAAAAGCTGAACAAAAAAATACTCCAATCCTACCTGTCAAAATGCGTGTATACACTCAAATGGCATCTGAAAACAGTACGATGTACGCAGATCTACCAACAAGTTCTTTTGAGACTTTTATGGTGTAATTTAATCTCCATTTGGGCCTAATAACATTAAAATGTAACTCATTATATGTTTTTAATTATCAAATTAATTTTTTTGGTTCAAATTTTGCGCGTTTTAATAGGTAGATTGTCAATGAAGAACGTAATACATTTATATTTATGAAAAACATAGTGTGATGAACTAGCATCAGCAGTCTATAACAGTATCAAATTGTTTATCTATAGTTTCCCTTTTCATTACAGGTTATTCTGAACAGATAACGACCAACGATCTTAATTATCATCATCCTCCGCAGCATCAGCATCTGAATCTTTATTATCGTCATCTTCTGCAGCATCAGCATCTGAATCTTCATTATCATCATCATCATCATTATGATGCGATTGGACGAGTGACACTGTATGATGTGACTTGAAGAAATGAGAAACAAGAGTGTAACCTTGATAAAATTAATACTAAATGTTTCACTTCTTGATATTTCAATTATTTCGTAAAAGAATTGGTTCCAAGTAAACCTCATTTTACTAGAATTTATACAATGGATAGTTCATCCATTTTATCCTTAGCATCAAATACGATTCATTATCCACTTTGTTTTACAACAACAACAATATACCCAGTATAATCCCACAAAGTGGGGTCTGGGGAGGGTAAAGTGTACGCAGCCCATACCACTACCTCAGATGAAGTAGAGAAGTTGTTTCCTATAGACCCCTGACTCAGGACAGATAACAATATAATCAAACAAACAAAGAAAAAACGTAAAAGCACACAACAAAAATGGGATACACACCTCTAGATAATAAAGAAAATAAGACACCCATAAGGTAAAAGTATAAACTATCTATTTAAAATCAAAGATCACCGAAGCACCACGAACAAGCAAGATACAAACAAAAACATTAAATTTGTTAGATCCAAATGGTAATATGATAAAACTATCCCTATCGTTTACTATTTCTTAACCTATGTGTCAAGTAAATAATGGACAACTATTAATGGTCGGAGTGAGTAACAATTAGACCAAATGTGCTCACATTTAGCAAGCTTAAACTAAAGTACAAAAACTGCGTAAAAATTTTGTCAAAATTATTGTGAAATAGTATCGAACAAACCTAAATAATTTTTGTGTAAATGAGAAACAAAGTGTGACCTCGATAAATACTCTATATATATACTTACATGGATCAATGATACGAACATCCACGGGGTTGTTTCCGAGGTCTTCCTGTTCTTGTTGAATTCGTATAGCAGATTCTCCAAGTTCGGGAAGACAAAAGTCTACCTCAATCAGTTGTAGCGAGTGAATATCTGCAAACTCAATAGGTATCTCTTTCAAATGATGGCAATAGCTAAGCAGGAGGCGCTCAAGGACAGGAAAATTGTCATTTGTGGCTTTCCAGTACTTGAGATGATTACCTTCAATTAGCAAAAGCTTCAATCGATTAAATCCCATAACCGTTGGACACCATTCTTCGCCATCACAAGCATTAAACATCAGCTTTAGCACCTCAAGGTTAGGCAACTCAGCTATGATGTCCAAGTACGACCAGCTTAGATAAGTACTTTTTAACTTCAGCTTCTTGAGCGTGGCTGGAAAAGCTTTTGCAATTGGAATGGTCACCGGTGAAATGCTTATACTTTCCAACGAAAATAATTTTAAACTCAATGTTTCAAGTTTCTGCAGATGGACAAGATTGTTGAGAAGCCCAAACTCCTGAATACTTTTAAAGTCATCCACATCGCCTCCGATTCCTAGTTTTTTAACATTCTGAATCCCCAAAATAACCTCCTTCGTGCAGCAACATGGAGACAAGTAAGAAATAGTTTGTATATTTGGAAAATCCAAGTGTCTCCCTTTGTTAACACATCCATTTGGGGGATTTGGCAAATAAAATCTTTGCAGTTCGAGATGCCTTAATTGCGTTAGTCCCCAAATTTGCTCAGGAATAGTTGTATGTAACAGAAATTCTTGTGTATGAGACCCTTCAATAATGAATATCTGCAGATTCCATAACCTGCAAATTTCTAGAGGTATGTCAAGTTTCCAACGGCGGAGCAATGCTAGGTACCTCAACCAGATGAGGCTTAGTATCTGTACAGGGAAAACGTCAATCTCTATGTCACCCAAGTCCAAGATTTTGAGTAATTTGAAATGAATAAGATCCGACTTGAGAATAAAAGTTGAAGGAGAGCTACCAGCAAAGAAAATAGAGCGAGTTCTTTTCAAAAGATTGTTGTTGTTATCATCTGTCAACTGATGATGTCCAGGGAAAAGAAGGGCCCTATAAAGTTCGTAGCGAGAATCACTAATTTCATCATCAGTCGAACGCTTAAAGGGCTTCATTCTAAGGCTACTGAGAGATTGGCATTCTGAAGAAACATGATATGCATCTGATTTTTCAAACACAATTTCGTTCATGATAAAGACGTTTTCCCTTAGAACTTCTCTCAAGCACAGGTCATGTATTAGATCATGAACCTTACATGATCTAATTTTCGTTCCATCTCGACTTTTCTTGCAGTCGAGGACAAGACATCTATCGACAAGCTCTTGCAAACACTTCTCAGCCTCTCCTTCCAAGTCACTTTCCAAATTCAGGAACCCTTCTGCCATCCACAATCTCATCAAATACTTCACTGGAATCTCAGCGTCTTCCGAAAAAATTCCGAAATACAGAAGACATGCTTTTAGATCGCTGTTTAAGTGATTGAAACTCAACCCGAGAATATGTGAACATTGTTCATCAGGATCATTTGTGACAAATGACGTGACATCTTTGGAAACACTTTCCCAATCTTCTATTGCCCTTTTAGATTTGAGAAGCCCAGCAACTACGACAATTGTTAGTGGTAACCCGTGACATTCATCTGCGATTTGCTTCCCAATAGTCTCAAACTCAGATGGTAATGCTTCATTTGAAAAAGCTGCACTTTTAAAAAGGTTCCAACTCTCATCTTGATCCATGAAGTCTATCTGCGTCGAAAGATTCTCTGTACCAGCATGACAAGCTACTTCATTGCTACGGGTAGTCAACAATATTCGACTCCCTGCATTGTTTTCACTTGGAAAGCATAGTCTCACATCATCCCACACTTCACTACTCCAAATGTCATCCAATACAATTAAATATCTCTTACCCTTTAAACTCTTTTGTAGCATGTCTGCCAGCTCTGCCTCACTGCCCGTGCAAAATTTGTCACCTTTTGTCGAATGCAAAAGGCTCAGCAAAATTTCCTTTACATTGTGTTTTTGAGATACAGTAGCCCAGGCACGAACATCAAAATGATAGATAATTGACACATGATTGTAAACTTCTTTTGCTAAGGTTGTTTTACCTATGCCTCCCATCCCGACAATCGGGATGACTTTGAGTTCTCCAAAGTAGCTTCTAGTCAGATCATCTAACAATCGTTCCCTTTGATCATCACGTCCAACCATACTGTTCTTAACATTCAGAATATCGTTTTTCGATTCCTTTGGTACTTGTTTGCCTTTGTCTTGAATCTTTGCCGACTCTTTCCAGACACGATCAATGTCCTCTGCTACTTGTTGCAGGCTTTGGCGAAACCTTCGACGTGCCTTTTTTTTCTGGCTTTTATTTTCTCCCAGTACAGTTTCAGCTAGTCTCAGTTGAATTGTGTATTCAACATCATTTGCAGCTTCTTTTACCTCTACTTCAAAAACCGTCATTTCCCCAAAAACATTGTTTTTCTCAAAGTTCTTGAGAAATACGTCCAGGGAACTAACTTTTTCATGAAGAGCGCAAAATTCTTCTCTGTGATCACAGATTAGAGAATGCATTGGTGAATTGAATGTCAAGAGAGATTCTATTGTTCTCGTAAGAGAAGCCACACTTGCATGAGCCATAGTTACTGTATTCCCGTTTCTGTCCTTTGTGGTTATGACCTGAAAGCTGCAGGTTGCAAGAGGTCAATGGTATTACAAATAACAAGATACGCAGATTTGCTGAAAAGGCACGCATAAACTAAATAAGATCAGGTAATTTATTTGTCATAATCATAGCTATCACAGGGTAACAGTGAGTTGAGTCCCAAATCGGTGGGATGAGATAGGCCTATGGTTCAGTTCTGTATCACAGTGGAATCTGATTCACTTTTGATCACGTAAATGATCAAGAAGGGAATTAGAACTTCAGCACAGATATAAGAAGACATCGAGGAGGTACAATAAATGAGCATGTAAAGCAATAATCATCGTCACAGACTTTTAACTTAATGGTTCGCAGAAATCCACTTAAATCTTAATCTGCATTCACTGATTTCTGTTGATTCCTTAGCTTTAGCTCATGTAATATGTAAAACAATTTAACTCGCGGTAAACAAAAAATATTATGGTTCGGAACCCGTCGACTAAAATCCTGGCTCCGCCTCTGCTTAGTTACGTTCTATAAAAAAGTTGTCACACTAGTGTCAGATCCTCATAAAATGCACAACTCTTAAAAAATTCAATACGTAATCAATGTTATTTTTGAAGAGTTCGAGCAATATAAATATATATAGTACAAAGAGCTAAATTATACATTGATAAGCAACTACAAGTGTTGTTTTGCTGTAAAACTCTAATCAAATGAAACTAACCTTGCAATGGCAGATCATACAACTTCAAAGTCACTTCAAGAAATATTTGAGAAAAGAATAGAAGAAATGACAATATTATGAGTAACAATAAACAAATGTGTAAAGAACAAAAGCTAACATTTGAATGGCTGAAATGATACCTTGAAAAAACTTTAGAGATAAGCATCCAATACCACTCCAACTATCACCAAAGTTGTTATGACACACTCCAATTTCACAAGGATCTTATTATCTTCAAACTCAATTTTAGCGTATTTTTTGTCACCCTTTTATGCTAACGCGGAACCTTTATTACATTAATGGGGCTCACATCAAAGATGCCACTTCAGCTAAAAATATTGACAAAAGGTGTCACATCATCTAAAAAGGTTGACAAAAATACGTAAAATTTTAGTTCAGGGGTGATAGGATCTAGTCATAGTTCAAGGGGCATTAGATGCTTTACTCTTAACTTTAAAAGTAGGTTCACTTAGTTCCCTTTTAATCTAAGTTGCTCGGACTCTTCAAAAATATCTATAGATGCGTGGCAGATCCTCCAAAAATAGTGTATTTTTGAAAGATCCGACACGGACACGACAATATTTTTTGAGAATCCGAACAACTTAGCTTTAATAATGATGAACAGAAGTGGTCCTTTTATCTATGTAGAAAGGCTGCACTTTGGGTCCTAGTCAAAAAGAAGACACTTTTTCCCTTTTGGACTTCATGTAATCAAACACCAAAAACTAACTTCCTCATAGAATGTTTTTTTATCATAGTTCTTGCAGTTAAGTTAACTTGACCTCGGCTAGCATTTATGTCCTTCAACTTTAGGTATGCATAAGTAGACACTTGTACAAAGTTGAACAAATAGACACACACGTCCGACCAATGTGCAATCAACATGGCAATAAACTCTGGTCAGATCCTCTTAACATGTAAAATTTAAGTGAAAGAGCTGAAGTAGTCGCGAACGCGTGTCCTAATCTGCATCCTCCACAACCTTATATCTAAGTCCATGTCCTCGGTAAGGTGAAATTATGTCATGTACTGATTGATTTCAATACAATTAAGTTGTGACACCCTGATTTCCTTGAGCCTGCCTTAGAGGGAACTTGAAGCATATCATGTTAAAATGGCCATGTTGGCATATTGTTTTAAACAAGTTGGAAAGATAATTTGATAAGCCAATGATTTTTTTCATGTTTCAGAATACGGTTAAAAAACATGTTAACTAATCGATTATGGTTGATTGGATCGGATTTTTTTTTCTTTCTGAAGCACCTCGACGTGACATGAGCGTGAAGGGTGTTTAAGAATCAATCTTCATTTTAGAGATAAGCATCTAGTACCCTGGAACTATGGACAAAGTTGCTATGACACACTTCAACTTTACAAGGGTCCTATTAACTTTCTGAACTTAATTTTAATGTACTTTTGTCATTATATAAATTGGGGCCCACGTAAGCTAAAAAGGTTGACAAAAATAGGATAAAATTTAGTTCCGAGAGGTAATTGGACTCCATGTAGTTAGAGTGTGTCATAGAAAATTTGGTTATAGTTCGCGGGGGCGGGGGGCGGGGGGCGGGGGTGGGGGTGTACTAGATGCTTTAAACATCACATACAACAACATAAAACGGTAGGACGTACACAGATCTACCCTCGCCTTGTGATGGTTTAAGTGTGTTTCTCACACTAGTAAGTGATAATTTAGGTTTGTTTCTAGTTTTAGTATGAAACTCAAAAAGAAAAAAGGGTAATAATTTCAGTGTGTTTTTGACACTTAATACTTTTTGCAAAGCGATAAGCATCTAGTACCGCTCGAATTATAGCCGAAATTGCTACAACAAACTTCAATTTCACATGGGTCCTATTATCTCTCAACTTAATTTCAGTGAATTTTTATCACTCTTTTATGCTGACATGCCATCTTCATTACATAAAAAGGAACTCACGTCAAAAATGTTACGCTAGCTAAAAAGGTGTCACACCAGCTAAAATTGGTGACAAAAATACATTAACATTGAGTTTAGAGGGTAATTGAACCCTTGTAAAATTGAAGTATATTGCAGCAAATTTCATCATAATTCAGGTGGGTATAGGATGCTTTACTCTTTTGCAAATTAAAAATGGTCTTGATAATTGAGTCATATTCACTTTTATGAGTCAAAAAGATTTCCTTTTTCTTAAAAAAAAAAAAAAAGGAAGAAACTATTTGGCTCCTAAACTTAAGATTTATTTTGATCCACCACTTTTATTTTATTATATCATTATTGATTTTTAAGTCCACAACATATTAGTGGCAGACAACTAATATATATAAGAAAATTGTGATTGGTATAACAAATTGTCCAAGGTCTTTTTTTAATATATCAATAAGATATATTTCTACATAATTCCATAAGTGAAATCCGGAGAGAGTCAAGTATATGTAGACCTTACTCCTATTTTGTGGAAGTAAGAAGGTTGTTTTCGAACGACCCTCACTTAATATAGTAATTTTATCAAATTAGTTATAAAAAAACGATAGTGATAAAAACATGAAAACTAATAAAGAAAGCAACGTATGATAACAATTGAATCACAATATAATCATCTTTATCTTTATTTTTAAAAATATAATAAAGGTATATATCTGCAAAGCATCTTTTTATCTTAAAACTACATAAAGCACTTTCCCCACATGTAACAATAATTGAAGTTCTCATCCCAATTTTTCAGAATCATTGAAAGGTTCGTTTCCTTTAATTACTCATCGTTTTGAGTTAATAACTATTAGTTAAGTGGCCATCTGAAATCAACCTCAAAAACATAACATACATACTGCTACCCTGTAATTTTTTGTGAAGGATGTTATCGAAGATCTCGGAGAAAAAAATTACGCACTTCGTTTAAATAAGAATTATATATTTGATTTAACGCGAATTTTAAAAAGATAGAGAAGACTTTTGAATCGAGTAAAATATCTAGTACCCTCCTAAATTATGACCAAATTTGTCACGACACACTCTAACGTTACGGGAGTCCTATTACCCCTCAACTAAATTTTAGCATATTTTTGTCAACTTTTTTAGCTAATGTGTCACTTTTGACGTGGGTTTCATTTTTATGTAATAAAGGTTTCACGTCAGCACAAAAAGACAACAAAAATACGCTAAAATTGAATTCAGGGATAAAAGTTCCCCTGTGAAATTGGAGTTTGTTATAGCAACTTTGACCATAATTCGGGAATACTAGATGCTTATCTCCTTTTAAGGCCTATAATTAAAGCTATATCAATGTACCAAAATGATCTTTAATCTTATAGTCTAAATATGACTCATGGAAAATAGAAATTAAAGCATTTCTAGAAAAGAAAAGAAGTCATTCTTTTTTTAAACGGATTAAAAAGAAAAGTATCGTATGTAAAAGCTGACTAGACCAAATATTTGGTTACAAACTTATTTAGGTGTATCTAGCCATTAAAAATCAATCCACGTGGCATATTTTAGTCTTTGAGATAATACATAAATATGATCCTAAACTTGATACCAAATTATAACTTTGACAGTGCACAAATATGACCTTTAACTATTTGAAACTACACAAATATGACCTTCGATCCTACATGCCAAAACGTGTGTTTAACATGCAAAACTGTGTAAAGGGTGAAGCATCCCACTGCACCACAACCAAATTTGGTAACTTTTTATCTTAAAACTACCATTGATGTGGTCTTCCACTTAAGTAGATAAAAGCACTTTCCCCACATGCAACAATAATTGAAGTTCTCATCCCAATTTTTCAGAAGCCAATAAAAATTAATACCATTTTAGTCATTCAGAGAGGTATCCATTTTTCTCTTGATTTTAATCTTGATTACTTGCTACTGTATTACTTGGTTTTAATCTTTTGTGTTTTACACCTTTTCTTCATATACTCATATTTCTGTTTTTATGTTCTTTTCTTATAGTATTTTGTTGCAGTGATCAGTTGCTTCTTCCCAACCATTGAAAGGTTAGTTTCCCTTAGTTATTCATCTTTCTAATCTAATAACTATTAATTAAGTGACCACATAAGTTTAGAATATGGTGACACTGTGTAAGAACAATGTAAATATATCTGAGTCTGAAAATAAAACTGATGAGGTAGGAGGTCGACTCTAGAAGCATAGAGCGGCCAGTACCAGCTGCCGTGCGGCGCACTCATACTTAGATCTGCACCAAAAGAGCACAGTAGGGATGAGTATGGTCCACTTGTACTCAGTAGCCAGTAGGTATCTGAGCAAAGTAGAAAATAAAGTATATAAGATACACACTATGGGCACATCACCGCAATCAGAAAAGATCCTAAATGATATCCCACACCGTCTCCACCGACAGTTCTAATATAATACATATACCAAGTACAAGTACGAAAGAGAAGCGCACAATAGATAGACATGAAGGTACAATCACAAAGAGTGCAGAATGTATGAAATGCAATGAGAATGATAATGATGATGTGATAAGTCTGAGGTTGTCGCACAACCTCCGTATACACCTACTGAAAACTGCTCTGAACGAAAAAAGTTTGGAAAAGATTGATTTTGAGCATTGAATCTTGTACTCTATGTGTTCTTGCTTCTAAGAATATTTGGGAGGAAGAAAATGAGGGATTTGAAAATTTCGACTAGTTTAGGACGACTTTAGGGTTATAAAATGGATTGGGGAAGTTACATGGGTGAAAGGACAAGTTTTCCCCTAATTTAATAAGAGAAAAACAGACTTTTACTGCAGAGAGGTTTGATCTCCTGGCTCGAGCTTCGCCCCATGCTGCCCATCACACAGCTGGGATGCTGGCTCACTAAAATGTTTATAACTTTTTGCTTGGGACTCGTATTGATGAACGGTCGGTGGCGTTGGAAAGAAGACTCAAAAACCTTTAATTTGGTAGGTAGTAGGCGACCAAAAATCATTATATATTTGGATTAATGATAGTTGGAAGTTGACCCAAGTAAGAATAAAAAATTTCTACTTAACTTTGAGCTAGGAGATTTCTATAACCTCAATTCATCTACAGAGATGTTCCACACTAAAGAATTGATCCTCACACTTATAAAATAAATATAAATTATTGGGTTCGGGTCTATACACATATGAAGGAAGGTTCAAACCGAAGACTAATAAATCACCTAATCTTATTTACATTATGCGTACCTTTTTTGCCAATCTGAGTATCACGTTACCTATAATACCATTGACCTCTTGCATCTTGCAGCTTTCAGGTCATAATTACAAAGGCAAACGTGAATACAGTAGATATGGCTCATGCAAGTGTGGCTTCTCTTATGCGAACAATAGAATCGCTCTTGACATCCAATTCGCCGATGCAATCTCTAATCTGTGATCACAGAGAAGAATTTTGCACTCTTCATGAAAAAGCTAGGTCCCTGGAAGTATTTCTCAATAACTTTGAGAAAAACAATGTTTCTGGGGAAATGACGGATTTTGAAGTAGAGGTAAGTGAAGTTGCAAATTCTGTTGAACAAACAATTCAACTAGGAGTAACTGAAGTTGTATTGGCAAATAATGAAAATCTGAGAGAAAAGGCACAAGAGAGGCTTTTTGATAGCCGGCAACAAGTAGCAGAGAACGTTGATCGTATCTGGAAAGAGTCAACAGAGATTCAAGATAAAGGCAAACAAGCATCAAAGGAATCAGCGGTTCAAGAGTTTCCAAGCTCGTCAAAAGATAATGTTGAGAACAATATGGTTGGACGTGATGATCAAAGGGAACGATTGGTAGAGCATCTTACTACAGGCTACTCTGGTGAACCCAAAGTCATCCCGATTGTCGGGATGGGAGGCATAGGTAAAACAACTTTAGCGAACGAAGTTTACAACGATGCGTGCATTCGTTCTCATTTTTATGTTTGTGCCTGGGCTACTATTTCGCAACAACACAATGTAAAGGAAATCTTGTTGAGCCTTCTGCATTCTACAAAGGGTGACAAAGTTTTCACGGAAAGTGAGGCAGAGCTGGCAGACATGCTACAAAAGAGTTTAAAGGGTAAGAGATATTTAATTGTATTGGATGACATGTGGAAAACTGAAGCATGGGATGCCGTGAGACAATGTTTTCCACGTGAAAACAAGGGGAGTGGAATATTGTTGACGACCCGTAACACTGAAGTAGCGCGCTATGCCGGTACAAAGAATTCTTTGCTGATGAGGTTCATGGATGAAGATGAGAGTTGGAACCTTTTCAAAAGTGTAGCATTTTCAAGTGAAGAATTACCATTTGATTTGGAGACTATTGGGAAGCAAATCGCAGATGAATGTCATGGGTTACCACTAACTATTGTCGTGGTTGCTGGACTTCTCAAATCTAAAAGGGTAATAGAAGATTGGGAAAGTGTTGGTAAAGATGTCAAGTCATTCGTCACAAATGATCCTGATGAACGATGTTCACGTGTGCTTGGGTTGAGTTACGATCACTTGACAAGCGATCTAAAGACATGTCTTCTGCATTTCGGAATTTTTCCAGAAGACAGTGATATTCCAGTGAAGAGATTAGTGAGATCATGGATGGCTGAGGGGTTCCTGAAGTTGGAAAATGATATGGAAGGAGAGGCTGAGAAGTGTTTGCAAGAGCTTGTCGATAGATGTCTAGTCCTCGTCGGCAAGAAAAGTCTAGATGGAACAAAAATTAGATCATGTAAGGTTCATGATCTAATATATGACCTGTGCTTGAGAGAAATTCAAAGGGGAAACGTTTTTATCATGAACGACATTGTGCTTGATTACTCAGATTCACATCATTATCTCAGTATGCAAAAAATGCAGCCCTTTAAACGCATGACTGGTGATAAAATTGATTATTGTCCCCATGGTCATTATAGGGCTCTTCTTACCCCTGTACATCGTCAGTTGAGAGATCATGACAACAGCGATCTTATGAAACGAACCCGTTCTATTTTCTCTTTTCATCTTAAGGATTCATTTTTTGTTCTCAAATCAGAGCTTATTCATTTCAAATTACTCAAAGTCTTGGAGTTGAGAAACATAGATATGGATCATTTCCCTGTACAGATTCTAAGCCTAATCTGGTTGAGGTACCTATTATTGCATTTCCGTAAGAAAGTAGACATACCTCCAGAGATTTGCAGGTTATGGAATCTGCAGACATTCATTGTTCAAGGGCCTATGCTATGGAAAATAACTTTTCCTGAGGAAATTTTGGGACTAATGCAATTGAGGCATCTCAAACTGCCCGAATTTTATCTGCCAAATCCCCCAAACGTATCTGCTGACAAAGGGAGTCACATGGGTTTCTCAAACATACAAACTATTTCTTACATGTCTCCATGTTGTTGCACGGAGGAGTTTATTATGAGGATTCAGAATGTCAAAGAATTAGGACTCAGTGCATATTGGATTGACTCTGATGGGCCTCTCAACAGTCTTGTCCATCTGCAGCAACTTGAAACATTGAGTCTTACATATCGTTTTGGAGGATTTTGGCCAGCAAGTGCAGAAGCTTTTCCAGCAACGCTCAAGAAGCTGAAGTTGGACGAAACTTATCTAAGTTGGTCGTACTTGGACATCATAGCGGAATTGCCTAACCTTGAGGTGCTGAAGCTGATGTATCATGCTTGTGATGGCGAAGAATGGCATCCAACGGTTATGGGATTTAATCGATTGAAGCTTTTGTTAATTGAACATAATGATCTCAAGTACTGGAAATCCACACATGACAATTTTCCAGTCCTTGAGCGCCTTGTGCTTAGATGTTGCTGTTATTTAGATAAGATACCCATTAAGTTTGCAGAAATCCACACACTACAACTGATTGAGTTAAGAAAGTGTCCTCCCAAGCTTGGGGATTCTGCTGCAAGAATTCAACAAGAACAAGAAGAGCTCGGAAACAACCCCGTGGATGTTCGTATCTCCGATCCATGTAAGTATATAGTATTTATCAGGGTCACACTCTGTTTCTCATTTGCACAAGTCAAGTCATACACAAAAGTTATTTAGCTTTGCCCCATATTCTTTCACAAAAATAACTTTGACAAAATTTGGTTAAAACTCTACTTAAAATGTAAGAGAAATTAACTTATATTTGAGGGTAGTTCAAAATGAACTAATGTATGAACAAAATATTTATTCATATTCAATTCTAGGCTTGTGTACATAAAACATACTGCTGAATAGTTATTAAACAGTTACCAAGTTCTAGTCATAAAAAGTTCTTTTCTTTTACAATGACCAAAATAACTAGTGATATTAGCAAAAAAGCAAAATTAGTACATGATAATAAATAAAGAGTATAGCATCCAGTATCCACTATGACCGAATATGCTACGACACGCTCCAACTTCACGGGGTCCTATGCCTGAACTAAATTTTAGCATATTTTTGTCATTCTTTTAAGCTGATGTGGCACCTTATGTCAACGTTTTAGCTGACACGTCACTTTGATGTGGACCCTATTTTAAAGGTGCCACGTCCATCACAAAAGGGTGATAAAAATACGCTAAAATTGAGTTCGTGAGGGTGGGTGGGGGTGATAGGATCCCTTTGAAGTTGGAGTGTGTCGTAGCAACTTTGGTCATAGTTTGAGGGGTACTAGATACTAATCTCATAAATGAATAATCTAAAATAAAATGTCCGCTAATTCCCTTATTTTGATCTGTAGCTGATGTGTTGGTGTTTGAAGTATTGTGGTCGCGCACAAAATGATTTATTATAATGTTCTAAAAACCCAAAATTTGAATAAAAACTTCAAGATGTAGGAAACATTTAGCTTACCTTTCTCAAGTTTGTTTAGTTTTGGAGGAATGCATAAAATATCATGTCTCACGCGATGAAGGCAAAGATGTGTCAGGTTGCGTTAACTAGGTGACAAGTGCAATGTTATATATCAGATTGCATAAAATTTCTGAAACTGAATGCAGAATCCTCTGTTAAAACTTTTCTAAGTCAAAGAGGAAGAACTCAAGTCGATTACATCTCACATATCCCCGTATTGCTCAAGATACTTTATTGACGATCCATAATTTAGAGTCAGCGGATTCAACATATTTGTCACACTTTTAAATGATTGTCATATGTGTGTTCTTGTGTCTGTCAGTGTGTAAGTGTGTTCTCACATGAAGTTTTTGTGAAAGATGTGAGTTCAATTGAACACGCTCTTAATCTGCATCTGCATAATATGACTTGTCGAACTTCTACTGACCCTTTATTGTTTCTTTTCAGTCGAGAAGATAGATTCAGAAGAATATTTTTGGTGGACGGATTGAACTCTTGGGATTTCATTTCGGTTCCTTTTGTCGCAAATTACCACTAAATTAGCGGTTTCAAGCAATGTGTGGCTTCCAAGGAGATGTGATAGCTTTTGTATTGTAACATATTTTTGAGTTGATAGAATTATTAGTAATATTACTCAGTTGGGCATTACTAAATTTTTTAGTTCATGAGCTCAGAGTGTAAATACGATTGCACACTCATTTTAGTTAGTAACGTTATTTATTAAATGAATGGAAATGTGCATTTATATGGTGATTCTTGTGTTACTTTTTACTGTTGATGTTCCGTTAGCGGCACAGCTCGCAGACATTTATATTGTTGACAGGTTCCATGGATCGATCCATGTGAGAGTTGGAACCTTTTTAAGAGTAAAGTATCTAATACCCCTGAATTATGATTACCCCCCCCCCCCCCGCCCCCCCCTCCCAAACTAAATTTTTGTCAACCTTTTTAGCTAACGTGGCGTCTTTGAAGTGGCCCCCAGTGTCGTAGCAACTTTGGTCATAGTTCGAGCGGGTACTATATGTTTATCTCTTAAATAGTGCTGTGTCTATAAATGAAGCATTACTGTAACACCCCGAATTTTTGGGCTAGAGTTTAGAACGTCGTTCCTACGTATATAGACTCGAACTGAATTATTCTTTATGAACATACGTGTGGTAATCACTCCTATTGTAATGCCTCGTAAAAATTCTCGAGTCGATTTCATTTTTAGTGTTATGTTTGAGGGGCTAACAACTAGAACATTGTTCTAAGTGTAGAATAAAGACTTACTTTTATTTTTAACTCTTAATCTTTGGGATACAACTTTTCAGTCTTCCCGACCTCCGATTTTAGAAATTTTTGTCGCGTTGTGATTGGGGAAGTTAAGGGTACGCCTCGGAAGAGTTTCGGAATTTTTAGACGGGCTTAAGGTCACGTTTGGGATTCCATTCCAGTAGCTGCGCGCGATTGGCCCGCGGCACCTGCTAAATCGCGTGTGATGGACCTTAGCCCGCGATTGAGTCGGCGACGCCTGCTTAATCGCGGTGCTCTAGACCAGGCGGCGCCTGGTGGATCACCCCACGCCTTTTTCAGCGAGTCCTCCTAAATTTTAATGGCATTTTGGTAATTAACCATTCCCCAATCATCTTAAACACGAGATTTAATCCCTCAAACACCATAATACACATACTTTCTCCAAAATTATTCAAGAACTCTCTTTAGGGTTTCAAAATAAAAACCCAAGTAGTTCAAGATTCAACCATGGGTTTTCAAAACAAATTAGAGATTCGGAATCCCCAATCCACAAGCTTCAAGAATCATCCGTTATTTTCTGAAATAGAGGTACGCGGGGTTTTCCTAAATTCTCATGGGCTTAGAAAAATCATGTTTTAGAATGGGGTTTTTGAAAATATATATATATATATATATATATTCATGTATTAGATGTTTTAACATCATTATTTTGGTCTTTTGACCTTCCCCAAAGTGATTTGAGAATATGTATGTATGAAAGCATGTATTTAAGAACGATTTCTTGTTGAGAGCATGACTTTTGGTGAATTCCCTCTTATTATGAATTTTCAGATTTTTCATAGCACATGAATTGTTTTGCAATGCATTCTTGAAAAACACTATATAAAATGGTTGAACTCTTGTTATGATTTGAAGGTGGTTTTAAATCACTAAAGAGGGAATTTAGCATGAATGTTTAATGTTCATAATGCATGTAATGAAAGAGTGCATGAATTTGCTAAAGGCATTAGACCACCATATGTTTGATGAAATTTTTGCATGATTTTGACTTGAGTTTCGGAACACGAAATCTTCTATATCAGTTGCATATTTTTGGGTGGTCTAAGCTATGCTTAAATGAAAGATTTAGCTTAATGTATTATGGCTCAGAAATCATGACTTGCAAGTCTTGGTATGACGATACCAATTCAGACCAATTCCATATCAGACTCAGACTAATAGACATTTCAGACTTTCATGATTTTAGACATTCAGAATGTTGCATGTACAGAAAAGGTTAAAAATGGGCATACAGAGATGTTAGGTGGTTTCCTGAAGAGGGCTTGAGTTCAAGCAATTCGTTGCCTAGAACCGTAGTTTGCCGACCTAGGTATATTATTATACGCTGACTTAAGTGTCGTGTGGCGTATTAGACTCATACACTCCAACCCTTGCGGCACACTTGGGTTGGGGGCTTTCCCGCCGAGTCAATGACGGATTCCATATAGCCCGTGGAATATCAGACTTGTAGGGGAGTGCCACCTAACTCAAAAGTAATACAAAGATCAGAAATTGTTTTGACAAAAATGTCTTATGATTTTTGAATGATGCCCATGTGTTTTCAGAAAATATTTTATTCATAATGTGTTGATGAAAATTGCTCTCATCTATTATATATATGTTCAAATACTTTATTTTGGATTGCTTCGCGTGCCAGTACATTTGTGCTGACCCCCCCCCCCCCCCCCCTCCCCTCTTCTAGGTTCTAAGGCACAGTCTAGGGGTCCAGCTAATCAGTAGATACTTTCAAATTGCAGATCGGATTTTGTAGTGGGGAGCCTTCTATCATTCAGAAGGCCTAGTCATGTCCGACTTTCATTATTGTTTATGTTTTGGTCTACTGGGGGCCTTGTCCCAGTTTTCAGACAGATTATTTAGTTCAAAGTAGAGATTTTGCAGACTGAGTCAGATAGTATTATTCAGATACATTTTCAGTTTCAGTATTATTATCTTATTCAGATTGACCATGTTTCCATTTCAAATTTCTATTTTCGCATTATCTTTTATTATATGAATGTTGTGCATGATTATCAGATAGACAGAGGGCGTCCCGAGCCTTCACAGTTTGGGAATGCTCGTCACAGCCAGGGCCCCGGCTCGGGTCTTGACAAACTTGGTATCAAAGCAAGGTTCATGGTCCCAAGGTATCTGCGAAATCGCGTCGGGTAGAGTCTTGTTTATGGGTGTGTAGCGCGCCACACTTATAAGAAGGAGGCTACAAGACATTTAGGAATGTCTCTCTTTCTTCATGTTTTAGTTCGTGCAGAGTCAAAATGTTTCTCTTTCATACTCTAATTCGTGCTATGGTGACGTCCATACGAAAGTAAAATCATCCCAAATTCTTTCCTTACTCGGATGTTCTCAGACCCGTCACATTACTGGGGTGATTCAAGTGCAGAAGTTTAGAGTCTAAATGGTATTGTCCCTTCGGATCGCATCATATAAGATCTTAAAATTGTGTAAGGACTTGAGAAGAGTCCATTATTTCTTCAGAGTGTATTGGTTCTAGTGTGAACCTTGATCTTGATGAAATCGTGCTTTTCGACCTTCTGTATTGAGTATATTCAGCCCTTTTCAGAAATTTGTGTTGCAGATGTCATGCTTAAGGGAAAAGATGTGTAGTAGAAGTGTTGGAATTGTATTTCCACCCAAATAGTAGTATAAGTTAAAGTGTCGGTGTCATGACCTATTGGTAGCTAGTAGCGTGTGTGGATTGTATGATAATCTGTGGGGGAAATATTTGACTTAGATTTTCATCTATACAAAGTAAGATGTGTATTCTCAGATAATGAAATATTGTGTGACAAGTTTCTATCTCTTGAAAATATTTTATCATCGTGTTGATGAAACTAAAAAGTCTAGTGAAGCCGTGTAGGGCTTTTTCGATTCACTAACATAGTTGCCTTGTCATTCATCTCATTTTTTAGTTCAAACCACAAAAAAATCAAAGTCTAGTGAAGCCGTGTGAGGCCTATTTTGATTCACTAGCAATTTGTCGTTCAACGTGTTGTTCTTGTAGTGGTTGAATGTATGTATAGCTGAATCTTTTTGCATGAGATAGAGTTGGTAATGAAGCGATTCGTCCTTGTGTGTTAGTTTATTAGTAGAAGATAGAGAAGGAGTTATTAGCCAAGGTGAATTGTCCTTGGTTGAAGTATGAAAATGGCCAGATTAGCCAGTAGGTTATAAGTATAGACTCATGGTTGTTGTGGACTTTGAAAGTAGTGTAAATGTATGCTTGGGTAAGTAATTGTGATGTGAGAAAGCAGTATAAGTAGATACGATTGTACGGGGTTATATATAAGGATAAGGTTGACCATGTCTATTATGCAGATTTAACCCCCTTGATCCTCTTTTCATTGGTAGTTGTAAAATAGTGCTACTTGTGAGAAGGTATGTAGTAGATTTTCGAGATATTTGGGTAGAATGTCCCAATTTGATGGATTAGTATATTTATATTATGTTGCATTCTTCATTGGTGGTAAATGATTGATACTAAACTATAGGCTTGAATTTAAATGGTCTGGTGGTAAATAGTGGCAAGAGTTTGATGATGCATGTTTTGTGGGATTAAATTAGTAGGCTTGATGTGCTGAAATAGTACATGCTAATGGATTATGATAAGGAAAACCGTTAGGTCATGATCGATTATTGTGGTTATGAAGTTCTAGTGCACTAGTGTTTCGTGATGTTTATTTATAGTTTCCAAGTGAAAATTTTGTGTAAGGTTGGGTTGTAAATCATGCATAGCACTAGATATTAAGTTTGAATAGTTGATGTCCATGAAGGTGGATGTGAAGATTTCTTGGTTAATGAATACTAGTTGTATAAAAGTGATCTAGAAGGCTTGAATGGGGCATGCAATAGATTAACTTTATTTGATTCGTAGTGATGTATGATATTGTATGTATGATGTAGAAGTATGCCTAAGGTGACATGAGGTTGCGGCATTCTTTCTAAGGCTATTACATATTGCGTGTGGCTAGTAGTACCGTTGAGTTGCTAGATGGAGAAAGACTAGTAGATGTTATACGGGTTCTAAATAGTTAGGTTAAAGAGTTTTGATTGATAGTGTTGAGCCTTTTATATGATCTTGATTCTCATAGTAATGAGGCATAAGTTGGGAGTCGCGATATTAGTACGCTATGTCGAAAGTGGTTTGGTTCATCAAAGGCTTGGTGATATCCATGTTAAGTGTTATAATCTAAGTTTGAGTTTTGAAGGTTGAACCGATAGAAATAAGTGTGCAAACTAATGTATCCCAGAAGGTAGTCATTCGGGTTAAGTTCTATGATATGCATGCATTATCATTTTTTTTCAGACCCTAGAGTGCAGTAAGTGTAGTTCAGTTAGAATCTGGTAAAGGATCTCCCAAACTCTAGATGATGACGTGAAGCTGGGGGGGAGATGATAGAACGAATGACCAAGTAAGGCTCTCAGATTCTAGTAGTGATGCAGTATGATTTAGAACATCAGAAAGTGAAGGTGGATCTCAACCCATTCCTACCTCAGTATTTTTTTAGTTATCCGGATGCTTACTCATGCCTTACAATTCAATTCCGTGATCATAGTTCATGATTCCTGTATATGATAGAGAGTCACGTACTCTTCCAGTTCCAAGATAATGAGTTCTAGTTCATTCAAGTAGTCGGAATCACATTCCTTATGTTATGAACTCTAGTTGAGGTCATGCAACTCATGACGCATGTACTCACTCTTTATAGTGTGCTCAGTCCCGTATAAAAATCTTTTCATGCTTAAGGGTCTTATGTTTTAACCTTTTAGCGACCCTTCCTATGCAATGATAGTGGTGATGATGTAAATGTTCTTGTTGATGAAAGATCATAGTATGCTTGTTTAGATAAGGCCATAAGTATGATGTAAGAGTTGGGGCCAAGTCTTTGATACATGTGATGGTTAGTGAAAAAGTTTGTGTGTGTATGTTTTTAGGGTAGCGCGTGGGAGTTGTATTGACAATAGTTTAGAAACTATGTGAAGTATGTATTTATGGGTGGTTGCCTTGAAGTTAACATGTGGTTATAAAATAGGCTTGAATTTTTGAGATTGTAGTGGAAGGTCGCAATATGCATTAGCGACTTCATATTAAGAGTTCAGAGTAGTCATTGAAGTGGTAAGACATGTTATGCTTAGGATGTGATCTTTAAAAGATGTATAGAAGGTGGCATCTTATGGTTTAGAATAATAGCGTGGTATAGCATGTTGTATGTTTGTGACTTAGAGTTAGGTTTGATCGCGGTGTAAGGATTAAGCTATTTTAGACACTAGTAGAAAAATTTGTCAATGCTCATATGAGAATTTTAAGTTGAATTGAATGAATAAGATATTTATAGGGAATAGTATAGTCAAGGGATATTGGAGAAGTGTGCTAAGCTTGAAAGTAAGAAGTTGTATTGCCAAAGGTCTGAAAATTCTATCCTAATTCAGGAGTTATATGTCTATATTCCAGACTGCAGAGTAGTGTCAATGTTGTGATTTCCTCAGTTGGATGTCTTGTGTAATCCATACCCAAGATTCGTGGCTCCTTATTACTGTTAGAACTTCTTTAGAGAGAGCGTTGAAGAGATACTCCAGTTAAGTATGAGGGTCCAGCGTAATTCAGTCTGTATATCCAGTAAGTCAGTTTAGCAGTCAGATTCACATGACTTGTTTTCTCGTCTTTTCATTTATTCATGCTACCCGAAATCTCAGACATGATACTATTCCAAGATAGAGTATACTAGTAATTGCAAGTATAGCTCAGTTCATGCGTCATGCATTAGATTCAAATTCCGGATGTTCAGTTATGAATCAATTCGTAGGTGCCTTGTGCATCATCTCAGTTTTCCGAGTATCCTAGTGAATTGAGCATTCATATAGGCACATAGTGTCCTAAGGGGGAGATACCCCATTTAGTTGTAAGCATAGATTCTTATTACAAGTTTCGCATCAGTTATCACTGCATATTCAGTCATCCGTTCATACGTCAGTTCAGTCAAATATGCATGCATTAGAAATGCATGTTCATTATGAGAATTCAGCTTATGAGTAGCTTCAGTCGTGTATTCCATGCATCAGATATGCATGTCCGGTATAAGAATTCAGAACATCAGTAGTTCTAGCCATATGGTTATGCTTCAAATCAGTGTATTCTTTATTAGAGGACATGTCTTGTCCGCGTTATTCCGTACCTCTAAGCTTCAATATGTTCCTACCTATCATTCGAGGACGAATGATCCCAAGGGGGAGATAATGTAACACCCTGTATTTTTTGGGCTAGAGTTTAGACCGTCGTTCCTACGTATATAGACCCGAACTGAAATATTCTTTATTAACATACGTGTGGTAATCACTCCTATCGTAATGCCCCATAAAAATTCTCGAGTCGATTTCATTTTTAGTGTTATGTTTGAGGGGCTAACAACTAGAACATTGTTCTAAGTGTAGAATAAAGACTTAGTTTTATTTTTAACTCTTAATCTTTGGGATACAACTTTTCAGTCTTCCCGACCTCCGATTTTAGAAATTTTTGTTGCGTTGTGATCGGAGAAGTTAAGGGTACGCCTCGGAAGAGTTTTGAAATATTTAGACGAGCTTAAGGACACGTTTGGGATTCCATTCCAGTAGATGCGCGTAATTGGCCCGCGGCGCTTGCTAAATCGCGTGTGATGGACCTTAGCCCATGATTGAGAGGGCGACGCCTGCTTAATCGCGGTGCTTTAGACCAGGCGGCGCCTGGTGGATCGCCCCAAGCCTTTTTTAGTGAGTCCTCCTAAATTTTAATGGCATTTTGGCAATTAACCATTCCCCAATCATCTTAAACACGGGATTTAATCCCTTAAACACCATAATACACATACTTTCCCCAAAATTATTCAAGAACTCTCTCTAGGGTTTCAAAATAAAAACCCAAGTAGTTCAAGATTCAACCATGGGTTTTCAAAACAAATTAGAGATTCGGAATCCCCAATCCACAAGCTTCAAGAATCATCCGTTATTTTCTGAAATAGAGGTACGCGGGATTTTCCTAAATTCTCATGGGCTTAGAAAAATCATGTTTTAGATTGGGATATATATATATATATATATATATATATTCGTGTATTAGACGTTTTAACATCATTATTTTGGTCTTTTGACCTTCCCCAAAGTGATTTGAGAATATGTTTGTATGAAAGCATGTATTTAAGAACGATTTCTTGTTGAGAGCATAACTTTTGGTGAATTCCCTCTTATTATGAATTTTCAGATTTTTCATAGCATATGAATTGTTTTGCAATGCATTCTTGAAAAGCACTATATGAAATGGTTGAACTCTTGTTATGATTTGAAGGTGGTTTTAAATCACTAAAGAGGGAATTTAGCCTGAATGTTTAATGTTCATAATGCATGTAATGAAAGAGTGCATGGATTTGCTAAAGGCATTAGACCACCATATGTTTGATGAAGTTTTTGGATGATTTTGACTTGAGTTTCGGAACACGAAATCTTCTATATCAGTTGCATGTTTTTGGGTGGTCTAAGCTATGCTTAAATGAAAGATTTAGCTTAATGTTTATGGCTCAGAAATCATGCTGACGATACCAATTCAGACAAACGCCATATCAGACTCAGACTAATAGACATTTCAGACTTTTATGATTTTAGACATTCAGAATGTTGCATGTACAGAAAAGGTTAAAAATGGGCATACAGAGATGTTAGGTGGTTCCCTGAAGAGGGCTTGAGTTCAAGCAACTCGTTGCCTAGAACCGTAGTTTGCCGACCCAGGTATATTATTATACGCTGACTTAAGTGTCGTGTGGCGTATTAGACTCAGACACTCCAACCCTTGCGGCACACTTGGGTTGGGGGCTTTCCCGCCGAGTCAATGGCGGATTCCATATAGCCCGTGGAATATCAGACTTGTAGGGGAGTGCCACCTAACTCAAAAGTAATACAAAGATCAGAAATTGTTTTGACAAGAATGTCTTATGATTTTCGAATGATGCCCATGTGTTTTCAGAAAATATTTTATTCATAATGTGTTGATGAAAATTGCTCTCATCTATTATATATATGTTCAAACACTTTATTTTGGATTGCTTCGCGTGCCAGTACATTTGTGCTGACCCCCCACCCCCTTCTAGGTTCTGAGACACAGTCTAGGGGTCCAGCTAATCAGTAGATACTTTCAGATTGCAGACCGGATTTTGCAGTGGGGAGCCTTTTATCATTCAGAAGGCCTAGTCATGTCCGACTTTTTTTATTGTTTATGTTTTGGTCTACTGGGGGCCTTGTCCCAGTTTCAGACAGCTTGTTTAGTTTAGAGTAGAGATTTCACAGACTGAGTCAGATAATATTATTCAGATACATTTTCAGTTTCAGTATTATTATCTTATTCAGATTGACCATGTTTCCGTTTCAGATTTCTATTTCTGCATTATCAGATAGACAGAGGGTGTCCCGGGCCTTCGCGGTTCGGGAATGCTCTTCACGGTTCGGGAATGCTTGTCACGGTTAGGGCCCTGGATCGGGTCATGACAATTACCATCTGAATTTGAGACTATCGGGAAGCAGATTATAGACAAATGTCATCTCAGTTGTTGGGATTTTGTCTAAATCTAAAGACATTGGAAGATTCAAAAAATGTTGCTGAAGATGTCAAGTCATTTGCAATAGATGATCCTGATGAACAACGTTTACATGTCTTCTGTTTTTTTGGAATTTTTCAAATACGACGGTGAGATTTCAGTGAAGAAATTGGTGAGATTATGGATAGATTGGGACACTGCACTAGTTCTGTTCTCTTTTTCGCCATACAAGTTTATGTTCTTTTCTCATAAACTGTGAACCTTAAATTCAGTTATACTAATGACTATTCAGCATAACTAATTTTTGTTATGAAAATATTAGCGTGCTCTTTGGAACTACAAATGTAACAAGTTTGATTTCAGATTCCAACCTATAGCCTTGTCTTTTTGTCACCGGCGGAAACAAAATTGAGCTGAAACATGTTCCCCTGATTCGCGAAATCCAACAAGCCTCACGACTACTTCAGCACTTTCGCTTACATTTTTACGTGTTAAGAGGATCTGATCAGAGTTTATCTGCAAGCTGTAGCCGTCTTCTCTGTTTACTTTCTGGTGAAATGTCCCATTTCACGTAAAACATTTCCTTTTCGTCTGTAATTAGCTTCAATCTCACCCTTTTCGCTAGATATTCCCTCTCCTGCTTCAGTGGCTTAATACTGTATTTCAGATACCAAGAGTTGGTAATTTACGTAAACGACACTGCTCCTGAAAGAATATATTATACCTTGATGAGACATAGCCAGCAAGCAGGTCATCACCCATGAGCACAGGGATCGATGTATATCTGTAATTGTACAAGATAGCAGTAAGCTTCTTGTTTATTCAACGATGGAGGAAGTACAGATGTATAGAGTTTGATAGTAGTAGAAGAAGAGAGGAAGAAAGAGAACTGGGAGAGAAAGAAGTTGAGAGATGAGAGAATCAGTTTGTATTGTATTATTAGTCATTGTGTACATTGTCTATATATAGACTACATTGTGAGCTATCCAACTAACTAAACTAGCCGTTAGGATTCTCTGTAACTAACTCTGAAAACAGTTGTAACTGTAATCAGGAAACGAGACTTCTCTGCTTCTCCTTTTTAGTTCTTCACTTTCTCTATATCTTCAACACCCCCACTCAAGCTAGGAAGGTGAGAAAATGTCACTGATTCCTAGCTTGGTCTTGAGATGGACTTGTTGAGCTCTTGTTAGTCCTTTAATTAGCATGTCTGCAGGTTGGTCTGTAGTTGCAATGTAGTGTGTTCTGATTATTCCTTCAACAATCTTTTCCCTTATCAAAAAACTGTCAATATGAATATGTTTAGTCCTCTCATGATATATTGGATTAGCTGCTATTTGTATGGCAGATTTGCTATCACTGAACAAATCCACAGGTAGCAATACTTCACTCCCAATCTCCTTCATCAAGCCTAGTATCCATACCAGTTTCTGTTACTGCTGCAAGGCTTCTGAACTCTGGATCAGCTGAGCTCTTGGATTCAATTGTTTGTTTGTTTGATTTCCAGGACACTACTGATTTCCCAATCTTTGCAAAGTAACCAGTCACAGAACTCCTAGTTTGAGGGCAGGATGCCCAATCTGCATCACAATAGGCACTTACTCTATTATCTGAGTCACTAGACTGTAACACACCCCTGACCTGGTTGACCTTTAACATACTTCACCACTCTTGAGTGCAGCTTCCATGTGGGACTTCTTAGGATCTTGGAGGAATTGGCTTAGAGTTTGAACACAAAAGGCTATATCTGGTCTTGTCATAGTTAAGTACAATAGCTTGCCAATCAACTTTTGATAAGCTGCTTGATTTGCTGGTGGATCCTCAGCAGTCTGATTTTGCTTGACATGCTCATCAAACTATCTAGATGTCAGCTTAGTATTGTAGTCCATAGGAGTAGCTGCAGGCTTGGCTGCTGTCAATCCTAGTTCAGATAGTAACTCCGATGCATATTTTCTCTGATGCATCAATATTCCTTTATCAAGCGAAGAAGATAACACAAGCAATTCGGGAATCCAACTAATCACTCGATCTAAGCTAACAATTGGAATTGAATCCAATCACTACCCTAACCTAGAGTAATCAAATATCAAGTCTACTCAAGAAAATTCAATCATCCAAAATCTTCGAATAAAAATGGCTAAGACGACTATTTATAGTTATCGCCTTTTACAAAAATAGCCCAAAAGTGACTTTGTAGGAAATAACCCACAAGGTCCTTATTGATTTCCCAAATGGCATCTTGATTGCCCATTGCCTTGTGTATTTATTGCTCCATGGTTCCTCCGAGCGCCAAACTATCATCCATATGTGGAAGCCCCTACTAGTATGCCCGAAGTTAACCATGCTCATATCGTAATTGGTCTCGTCCGATGCATGGCCGATGAGGTATCAACTATCCATTATCCTCTTTACCTACCTAAAGCAACGTAAATTGCATTGATTGGCCAATTCAGGGTAGGCGTTTCAGAAGAAGACGACTTACAAAGGATGACGAATATGGACCTCAACGGAACCTCCATAGTTTTCTTGAATGTCCTGTTGAATCTGCTTAGCGGAATTCCCAACAGATTCCGTACACCTGGTTATATCAATAAGAACAAGTGTGGTAATCTCTGCAAAATCTTGAGGGATTGAATCTAATCCGTGGCAATTATCAAGAAATAGTCGTTCAAGGCGGGGAAAGTGATCACAACTGGCTATCCAGTACCAAATTTCAATATTGATCAGCTGCAAGAACTTCAACTGAGGAAATCCTTCCTCGGCTACTTCCCACTCATTGTCTCCGAAGGTAATATTTGATAGTTTAAGGGACTCGAGTTTGGGCAATTTTCCAACAATGCTCAAATCATTCCATGAAAAGAAGAAATGTCCACTATAAGATAAAATCTTAAGGGTTAGAAAAGCATCTGGAGAATGTAGGACCAAAAGTGGAACAACACGTACAAAACAAAATGGCAGTCGATTCTGAAAACTCATAGAACCTGAAGGGTCGATTCCTACAGACCGTACCAATTCTGAGGTATCTAGAATGCTAAGATTGAATTCCAATTCCTCGAGATGATATAAGTAGCAAAAATCATACCAGTCCTTGAGACTACGGAAGTCTTCTCGGACACCAAGTACGTTCAACTTCTTTAGATTGGGAAGCAGTCTAAAGAGAGCTGCAGTACAATGCACAGGATTCAACCCATAGAGACATTGCAAATTTTTTAGAACCAAACTTTTCTCTGTAGGCTTATGATTCCTTAAGTAACTCCAGTCCAAACGGAGGTGCCTCAACTGCAGCATCGTCAAAATTTCTGATGGCAATATCAAAGGATATTCCTCTGTGACAAGACGACTCTCAAGAGGTGATCGGTAAAGCACGAAAGTTTGCAGATAACATAGGCTTGATATCGATAAAGGAATCACGTCTATTAGTGATGAGGGAAGATAGTAATCTACAAGAGGACGAAGACACAAAGCTAGGTATCTCAAGTGAAGTAAATGAAGTATTCCCCTGGGAAAAAATGGACGGTGAACTGAAGCAAGATCTAGTACTCTTACTTGCTTGAAAGAAAATTCCGGCATGAACTGATGGAATCTACCAAACAAGATAATAGAATGAGCATCACTGTTATAGCACACAGCCAATTCTTCCTTACCTTGGATACTGATCCGACCTCGACTCTTAGAGGAACACTGCACGGACTGAGCACGTGGATTTAGAAAACTCTGTACTCCGAGATAATTCACAATATTCATGGTTTGAGCTTTCCTCAAGCAGAGTTCACGTATCACATCATGTATGCCACAACTCTCTATTTTTCCATCAAATCTCGAATGACCTATGGAAATTAAACTTCTGTCGATAAGATCTTTCAGATACTTTTCTGCCACCTCTTCTATGCTTTTCATCTCTTCTACCTTCAAAAATCCCTCTACAACCCATAATTCCACAAGTTTATCCGCAGAAATCAGTTTATCCTCCGGAAAAATTGCAAAATATAGAAAGCACGGTTTTAGGTGAGAAGGCAAGTGATGGTAACTCAAAGCCAACACTTTCATGCATTGGACTTCGGTGCTTACCACTGAACTTACATTTTCGGCCACACTTCTCCACATATTCAATGTTTTATCAGTATTGGAGAGAAGTCCTGCAATCAGAACAATTGCTAGAGGCAATCCTCCGCATTTTAATGCAATTTGTTTCCCAAGCCGTTCAAATTCAGGTGGAAAAGAATCGTTTGCGAAGACCCTTTCGTACAATAAACTCCAACTTTCTTCAAAATTCATGAGGCGCATCTGATAAGGAGGCTTACCTGAGCTAGCATATTCAGCCACTTCCACATTCCGAGTAGTCAAGAGTATTCGGCTTCCATTATTACAGTCTGGGAAACATCCTCTCATATTATCCCAAGCTCCTGTAGTCCATATGTCATCAATGACTACAAAATATCTCTTGCCTTTTAGAAGCTTCTGCAGTTGGTCAGCTAGTTTCCAATCCTCTAGGTGCTCATGAGATTCATCAGTCTTTCCACTAATTGAAGAAAGAAGGAACAAGAGTACGTTTCTCGCACAAAACTCTTGTGAAACAGTAACTTCTCCACGAATATCAAATCGTGACATAATGCATGGATAGTTGTAGAGTTTTCTAGCCAAAGTTGTCTTCCCGATGCCCCCCATCCCTACAACTGAGACAACTTCTAGTTCACTTCTTCCTCTAGCAAGTAGATCCAGCATCATCTCGAATTCAGTTTCATGGCCAACCATTATATTCTTGGGCTGCTCTACATCATGTTCTGGTGAACCGGCAAGAGAGTACGTTTGTACTTTTAGATCTTTCATGCTGTACGATGTTGCCATCCACTGTTTCATGGTGGAATCAATGCATTCTAGTGCTTGTTCAAGGACAAAAAGGAGCTCCCACATAGATCTGCTTCTTTCCTCCACATTTTGTGCTAAAAGAACATTTCTTGATTCCGAGTCAATCATATCCTCTGCACTGTATGCTAGTTCTGTGATTTCAGCTTCCAAGCTTGTTAATGCCTCGACATCATCTGTTGCTTTGCACGGTTTCTCCAGAATAGCTCTCAAACATTCGAGCTTTTCATAGAACGGTTGCGAATCACATCCAGTAAGCTCCATTGATTGGTGTATGGTTCTCATAAGACAAGTAATCGCAGCATACGCCATATCGCTCTTCCTCTCTTTTATTTTTCTCTTATGTGTGTGATAAAAATAGGGAATTTCTACACAGAGAAGAAGGCAGAATATCTAAGTAGGAAAATGAATGAATTGCTACAAGTTGTGTAATTTCTCAATTTAACAAAAACAGAAAGTTATAAGGTCTTTCTTTCAATTATTTCCATCACATTTCTCTATCAACCAGCTGGAAGTCACACTTGCTAATTTGAATACTCAAAAAAATATTTAAGAAATCAACAATATTCCAAGTGTATATTAAAGAAAAGCCATCTTCTTTGACTGCTTCTCAAAGTGAGCAGACTAAAATTGGGGGAGAAAACAAGTAGACTTTCATTCAATATCCTATTGTGGTGATAAAACTAATATCGGAAATGCGGAATTAAACACCACAAATTGAAGATAGAGCTAAGTTGCGCGGACTCTTCAGTTTCGAAGTCGCACCCGTGTCGAATTCTCCAAAGTACACTAGTTTGGATGAATCCGACAGGCACCCGTTGACATTATTGAAGAGTTTGAGCAACATAGAGATAGAGGGATAGAATAGAATGAGGAATGATAATAGAAGAAAGAACGACCTAAATGAATTCACAAATAGATCGAGAAAGAAGAGAACTCAATCAAGTGCACGAGAAATCAAATTGAATCCACAATATAATAACTTGATGATCAATCAAGCGAAGAAGATAACACAAGCAATTTGGGAATCCAACCTAATCACTACCCTAACCTAGAGTATAAAATATCAAGTCAACTCAAGAAAATTCAATCATCCAAAATCTTCGAATGAAAATGGCTAAGATGACTATTTATAGTTATCGCCTTTTACAAAAATAGCCCAAAAGTGACTATTTAGGAAATAACCCACAAGGTCCTTATTGATTTCCCAAATGGCATCTGGATTGCCCATTGCCTTGTGTATTTACTGCTCCATGGTTCCTCCGGGCGCCAAGCTATCATCCATATGTGGAAGCCCCTTCTAATATGCCCGAAGTTAACCATGCTCATGTCGTAATTGGTCTCGTCCGATGCATGGCCGATGAGGTATCAACTATCCATTATCCTCTTTACCTACTTAAAGCAACGTAAATTGCATTGATTGGCCAATTCATGGTAGCCGTTTCAGAAGAAGACGACTCACAAAGGATGAAGAATATGGACCTCAACGGAACCTCCATAGTTTTCTTGAATGTCCCGTTGAATCTGCTTAGCGGAATTCCCAACAGATTCCGGACACCTGGTTATATCAATAAGAGCAAGTGTGGTAATCTCTGCAAAATCTTGAGGGATTGAATCTAATCCGCGGCAATTATCAAGAAATAGTCGTACAAGGCGGGGAAAGTGATCACAACTGGCTATCCAGTACCAAATTTCAATATTGATCAGTTGCAAGAACTTCAACTGCGGAAATCCTTCCTCGGCTACTTCCCATTCATTGCTTCCGAAGGTAATATTTGATAGTTTAAGGGACTCGAGTTTGGGCAATTTTCCAACATTGCTCAAATCATTCCATGAAAAGAAGAAATGTCCGCTATAAGATAAAATCTTAAGGTTTAGAAAAGCATCAGGAGAATGTAGGACCAAAAGTGGAACAACACGTACAAAAGAAAATAGCAGTCGATTCTGAAAACTCATAGAACCTGAAGGGTCGATTCCTACAGACCGTACCAATTCTGAGGTATCTAGAATGCTAAGATTGAATTCCAATTCCTCGAGATGATATAAGTAGCAAAAATCATACCAGTCCTTGAGACTACGGAAGTCTTCTCGGACACCAAGTACGATCAACTTCTTTAGATTGGGAAGCAGTCTAAAGAGAGATGCAGTACAATGCAAAGGATTCAACCCAGAGAGACATTGCAAATTTTTTAGAACCAAACTTTTCTCTGTAGGCTTATGATTCCTTAAGTAACTCCAGTCCAAATGGAGGTGCCTCAACTGCGGCATCGTCAAAATTTCTGATGGCAATATCAAAGGATATTCCTCTGTGACAAGACGACTCTCAAGAGATGATCGGTAAAGCACGAAAGTTTGCAGATAACATAGGCTTGATATCGATAAAGGAATCACGACTATTAGTGATGAGGGAAGATAGTAATTTACAAGAGGACGAAGACACAAAGCTAGGTATCTCAAGTGGAGTAAATGAAGTATACCACTGGGAAAAAATGGACGGTGAACTGAAGCAAGATCTAGTACTCTTACTTGCTTGAAAGAAAATTCCGGCATGAACTGATGGAATCTACCAAACATGATAATAGAATGAGCATCGCTGTTATGGCACACAGCCAATTCTTCCTCACCTTGGATACTGATCCGACCTCGACTCTTAGAGGAACACTGCACGGACTGAGCACGTGGATTTAGAAAACTCTGTACTCCGAGATAATTCACAATATTCATGGTTTGAGCTTTCCTCAAGCAGAGTTCGCGTATCACATCATGTATGCCACAACTCTCTATTTTTCCATCAAATCTCGAATGACCTATGGAAATTAAACTTCTGTCTATAAGATCTTTCAGATACTTTTCTATGCTTTTCATCTCTTCTACCTTCAAAAATCCCTCTACAACCCATAATTCCACAAGTCTATCGACAGAAATCAGTTTATCCTCCGGGAAAATTGCAAAATATAGAAAGCACGGTTTCAGGTGAGAAGGTAAGTGATGGTAACTCAAAGCCAACACTTTCATGCATTGGACTTCGGTGCTTACCACTGAACTTACATTCTCGGCCACACTTCTCCACATATTCAATGTTTTATCAGTATTGGAGAGAAGTCCTGCAATCAGAACAATTGCTAGAGGCAATCCTCCGCATTTTAATGCAATTTGTCTCCCAAACCATTCAAATTCAGGTGGAAAAGAATCGTTTGCGAAGACCTTTTCGTACAATAAACTCCAACTTTCTTCAAAATTCATGAGGCGCATCGGATAAGGAGGCTTACCTGAGCTAGCATATTCAGCCACTTCCACATTCCGAGTAGTCAAGAGTATTCGGCTTCCATTATTACAGTCAGGGAAACATCGTCTCATATTATCCCAAGCTCCTGTAGTCCATATGTCATCAATGACTACAAAATATCTCTTGCCTTTTAGAAGCTTCTGCAGTTGGTCTGCTAGTTTCCAATCCTCTTGGTGCTCATGAGATTCATCAGTCTTTCCACTAATTGAAGAAAGAAGGAACAAGAGTACGTTTCTCGCACAAAACTCTTGTGAAACAGTAACTTCTCCACGAATATCAAATCGAGACATAATACATGGATAGTTGTAGAGTTTTGTAGCCAAAGTTGTCTTCCCGATGCCCCCCATCCCTACAACTGAGACAACTTCTAGTTCACTTTCTCCTCTAGCAAGTACATCCAGCATCATCTCGAATTCAGTTTCATGGCCAACCATTATATTCTCAGGCCGCTCTACAGCTTGTTCTGGTACACCGGAAAGAGCGTAAGTTTGTGGTTTTAGATCTTCCATGCTGTACGATCTCCGACAGACCATCTGCAGTATACCAAAATTTTTAAGAGAAAAGGGAAAGGGAAACAATACATAGTTGGCTTCCGAATTGACATTTCTTTCCGAGGTCATCACCACCACCATTCATCATCATCATCATCGTCCATGTTACTGTATCGAGCCACAAAAGATGAAAAATGAAATGTTACTAGATATTTGAAGGATTCAAATCATACACAAAGACAACGTAAAGATTTATGTTGAATCAGAGCACTATAACATATTAAAGCAGGTTGTTATTCTATTATCCAGGTAATTGTATCAATTTTTTCTTTAGGTAACTGTATCACGCTTGCTATGAAGACCAACTTTACGCAATGGTTAAAAAACTATACATCATGAAAGCAGCAAACTATGAATCTAACATAAACTATATAATTCCAAACAAGAGAACGACGGAATTCTGTTTGCTATTCGACTAAAGTTTCAGAGGAAGAAAGGCTTAGAATGAAAAATTATTTTGGAAATATTTGGTTTGTATGAAGAAATCGGAAGGTTTTTTTAAAATATAAATGATTGTAGTGATAGCATTAAAGTTCGATATTCTGTTCAACGGGTTCAGCCAACCCAAAGTCGCTCTTATATGGTGTGATATTGTCCGCTTTGAGCCAAGCCTGCACGGTTTTCCTCAAAAGGCCTTATACCATTAAAAGATCATATACCTTATATGTAGCTTCCCAATCCTTTCAGCTACCAATGCGGGACTTTGGTTTGCACACCCGACAAGGCAACAAAAAGGTTAACTCAAAGAATCTTGACCAAACAAGTATTATCCATAGCATATATAATTTGGAAGCACAAATACAAGCAACAATTATAAGAAGTAAATCAAGGAAGAAAATGTCTTACAACGTGTCACAATAGAACCTCCATAGCTGTCGTGAACGTCCTGTTGAATTTGCTTGGCGGAATTCTCAACAGATTCTGAACAGAACCGTAAGTCAATTAGCTGAAGTGTGGGTATATCTCCAAATTCTTGAGGGATTGAGTCCAAATCACAGCAACTATCAAGAAATAGTCGTTCAAGGCGTGGAAAGTGATAACCGTTGGCTCTCCAGTACTGAATGCCTATATAACTCAGTAGCAAGAACTTCAAACGAGGAAACCCATCGCCAGCTACTACCCACTCCTCGCCTGGGAAGGCATTATCTGATAGTTCAAGGACCTCGATTTTGGGTAATTTACCAACAATGCTCAAATCCTTCCTTGCCAAGAAGAAATTTCCGCTAAAAGCTAAACTCTAAAGATTTCGTGGAAAAGCATCTGGAGGAGGTAGATGCAAAACTTGAACATCATCTGCAGGATCTGAAGGCGTACAGCTCTCCCGAAAGCACGAACAACATGGATAAGCTACACGAAATTCCAATTCCTCGAGCTGATCTAAGCAGCGAAAATCATACAAGTCCTCTCGACTAAGAAAGTCATCTGGGACACCACGTACTTGCAACTTCTTTAAATTAGGAAATAGTCTAAAGAAAGACCCATCACAATACCTAGGATTCCATCCAAACAGACAATGCAAATTCTTCAAAACCAAACTTTTCTCCGTAGGCTCACGATATCGCAAGTAATTCCAGGCCAAATGGAGGTGCCTCAACTATGTCAGTAATTTCAGCTTCCAAACTTGTTGATGCCTCGAGATCGTCTGTTGTTTTACATGGTTTCTCCAGAATAGCTCTCAAACATTCGAGCTTTTCATAGAACGGTTGAAAATCACATCCAGCAAGTTCCATTGATTGATGTATGGTTCTCATAAGACAAGTAATAGCAGCATAAGCCATATCTCTTAATTTCTCACTTATGTATGCGACTGAAAATAGGGGGTTTCTGCATAGAAAAGAAGGTAAAATATCTCTCAATACGAAAATGGATGGCTTGTTTCGCAGGCCCGTCCCTGTATCATGACCGGACCGGCCTCCTTACCGGTCTAACGTTGATGGCACCCAAAGGGTGGCCACCTATCTCGGGTTGGCCTTGGTTGGTGGTGTGGGTCGGGTTCGTGCCCCGTATGGTTCAGGGCCTATAAAGGGTGGGTTGCGCCTCTCTCTATCAGCTATAGCTTTTAGTGCAGTTGGTTAGCGGTTCACTCTTAAGGTTTGGTATCAGAGCGGAGGTCACGGGTTCGAATCCCGCTTACACCATGCGCAGGTTCGAGGACGAACCTTTCCCAAAGAAAGGGGGAATGATGGCACCCAAAGGCTGGCCACCTATCTCGGGTTGGCCTTGGTTGGGGGTGTGGGTCGGGTTCGTGCCCCGTATGGTTCAGGGCCTATAAAGGGTGGGTTGCACCTCTCTCTATCAGCTATAGCTGTTAGTGCAGTTGGTTAGCGGTTCACTCTTAAGGTTGATACCAAATGATACAAGACAAACAAAAGGAACATGAAACAGCCACAAAACAGTCCAATACACCCTCCAAAACAGTCCACAAATCACAACAAATCGTGGACCAAATGGAGACATCACTCGGATTCAACAAATACAACAAGAATACAAGAAACAAAGGTGTATTTAACACCCAAAACAGCCACAAATCGTGAAGAACAAGATGACAACAAGAACACAAATTTTCGGATTCAACAAGACACAAAAACAGTACTACAAACAATAACAAGATTACAAAAATAAAAGGATAGATAGTGAGATATAGATTTGTTACAAGACTTAGGAACAAAGTGTGATTCAAACACTAAACCCCTAATTAATGTAACAACAACACCACACTCACCTCAAGATCCACCGTTTCCAAGCAAAGAACAATATTGGCTTTTCCAAGCCCTATACTAAGGATGACTTTTCCAAGACCTAACTAAGAACTATACTAAGGTGTTGCACTCTCCAAAGAGAGAATAAGTCTTTCAAATGTTCATCATTCATTAACTAAAGAGAAATGACCTAAAATAGACTATATATAGTATATTACAAAACAAAGATAAAATGACTCCAATGCCCTTAATGAGGTGGGTGGCAATGGAGTGTCATTTAGACAAGGCTAAAAGACCAAAATGACCTTGAGGCTAAGTGACCAAAATGACCTTAATAAAGGGTCCAAAATCGTGAACCATCAAATGTGGTCCAAACCCGTGAGTCCTTTAGTCTTCAAGGCTCCAAGCAATCTTCCACACACGGATTTGTTTGATGGCATGCTCAAAATAGCCCCTACAAGTATGATCCCGTGCCCTCCATGGGACCAAAGCTTGATTCTTCACGTAGTGACTTTGAATAATATCATCGAAAGCTAGGGCGGTCATTTCACTTGTATCAAACGTGTTGTCTGGACCGAGCTGTACACAGGCCGGCCCAGCTGTTAGACAAGTATAGTTTCACTTGTTTCTGCAAGACTTTCATCAAAAGGTTTTCCGATTATACATAAAGATGCATTTGATAAAGAACACAACGAACATATTAAAGTTCCCACTTGACTTCTTTTAACTTCTTCTTTTAACTTTATTAAAAGGAGATTAGTGATCAATATCACACCCTAAAAGTGTCCACTGACCCAACTTTGCTAATCTCTCAAATAAACAAAATACAAATACAAAGACCAAAGATCTCTCTTTTCTTTTAAATTTTTCAAAAAGATGGAAGGCTCATAGGGAAAAGGAGAAAGATTTGTCATCTCCCGAGCATCTTTAATCATCCATTCACCTAACTTTTTAGGATCGATTCCATCTATATGGCGCCATAGTTCTTATCTAGTACCAAATAATTGAAATCTCAGTTCCCCGGAGGAATAATTTTTTCCAGAGAAACGAACACGGAATGATTCAAATTGATGTGAAGACATATTCTTGAATAGTTGTAAAAACTAGAAATACTATGACTGAGATCAAAGTCCTAGGTGTTAAGGACTAATTGTCGACAAACGGTCAACAAAACCATAAGAAAATGTTGAAAGGAACCACAGATAAGACTCTATGAAACAAGACATACTATGACAAATTTCTGTCGAATGCCTCTCAATATTGAGAGTCTTGTCATTAAATAGAAAGTATTCAAATATTACATTCCTAAAGATCCGTCGTTCCTATCACTAAAGATCAGCTATTCTATCCCTCTAAATCCGCTATGTTATCTCACCAATACAGGTATTCTATCACAATATATATTCTCTTTGGTTGCTAAATCAAATCTCGACAATTACACTTATATACAGCAATACATAGTTACATTAACTTGTACAATATTCACTATTAGTTCATGATCTGTGAGCTATCCATCATGCTAACGATGCTCTGGTAAATAACATCGTGAAAAGAGAAATGACTTAGATATCACACCTTTCGCACAATTTTGCCGTCTGTTACTTCCTTTGTGAAGTTTTCAGTAAGTTGGTGCAATTTCTCTAGTGACACTGGAGTTAGTCTTTCGTCCTTCGCAGGGTAGATTGAAGACTCCAAGAAAAGCAAACAATGTTACAAATAGTCATAAATTGTTACTTATCTCAGAATCAGTTGTGAAATTTCTGGAAAGCTGCTTCAATAGGACTCTGAAGGCATCTTTTCACTCGATTGTTGTAATATGTATTCACGCGTCCTATTTATGAGATAGGTAAGAACACGTGACCATCAGTACTGTGCTGTGTAGTGGTATTTCAAAGTTTTTGTATAATAGCAAAGTAAATTTGTACATATAATGAGAGGTTTTCAATCTCCTTACTTGATGATACAGATATCCAGTTCTAACCTACCAACTGAAATGCATTTTCCAAAGAATTTGTACATACAAAATGATGATGCTGACTGGTAATCGGGGGAAAATATCAGTGTTATTATCACCAGACGGCATCTTTCTTGTTTCTGGGAGTGACAGTCGCCTGGGCTTCGTTGAAACTGCTTCAACGAACCCTTCTGAAGTCAAGTTCAATGCACTGGTTCCTAATTATGAACCCCATGTATGTTCACCAACAAAAATTGGGTGATCAAACTTGCAACTTGAGCCAAAATAGCAGGTCCCACATCTGGAATAGAACATACACAACGGTTGTCCCTGCAGAACAAAAGAAAAAAAATCTTTTCAGCTCGCCACGTTTCCACATTGCCAAAGAGGTTTTGGAGAGAAAAGAAGGAAAAAATAACTGATCTTTAGCCCATTTCAACTTATTTTTTCCCCTACATTTCTCCTGGTGTTCAGAAGACACACCTAGTAAAGTGTCTAACTGGTCACTAACTGAGTTTGAGTCTCTTATCTTACAAAACGTATCAAATTTAAGTGGCTATACGGGTGTTTGAGCCTTACTTATTTTTTTGAAGAACACTCGATCTCATGGACTATAAGTCCATCTTCTGTGTTGAAAAATAATGAAGACACCATCTCTTTGAACACTCGTTATCCGAAAAGCATTTGTTCGTATCAAACACAAAACTACGAGGATGGGGGTGGGGGGTGGGGGTGGGGGGTGGGGTTGGGGGGTACGGGGTGGGTGGGTAGTGTGTTGTTGTGAGAGTGGGACTTAGGAGGAGAAAATACCACTTCTTTTCGCTACTTTCATTAATGAAGTCATTTTCCTTATTTTCAAAGAATTTGTTTTTCCAAAATTTCTAACCAACCGAGCCTGAGAAAATGGGAAAATATTTTACCAAGCACGTCAAGCATGAGAAACAAAACCATTAAAACTGACACAAGTGTGGAAGCTTTAAACAGCAAACTCATCACTAGACTGATGCCAAAACGAACTAGCAAATAGCAACAAGTTCAACTCACAGGACGTAAAGGAAGTCCAATGGGACTTAGCAGACAATCAGCAGGAAGAACGGGCCTCGTAGGGACCTCAACAGAACATCCTTGAATGTCCAGTTGAATATGCCTTGCTGAATTAAATGCACTGGTTTCTAATAATGAACCCAATGGAGGCTGAACCGTCATTGGGTGATCAAACTTGCAACTTGAGCCAAATTTGCAGATCCCAGATCTGCAATAGAATATGCACAATGGTTGTCCCTGCAAAACAAATCCAACAAAAGAAAAGAAATCTTTTCAGCTCGCCACGTTTCCACATTACCAAAGAGGTTTTTGGAGAGAAAAGCAGGAAAAGATAACTGATCTTTAGCCCATTTCAACTTATTTTTTCCCCTACATTTCTCCTGGTGTTCAAAAGACACACCTCGTCAAGTGTCTATCTGGTCGCTAACTGAGTTTGAATGTCTATCTTACAAAACATATCAACGAAGACACCATCTCTTCGAACACTCATTATCCTAAAAGCATTTGTTCATATCAAACACAAAATTATGAGGATGGGGTTGGGGGTGGGTTGTTTTGACGGTCAGACTTGGGAGGAGAAAGTACCACTTCTTTTCCCTACTTTTATTAACGAAGTCATTTTCCTTGTTTTCAAAGAACGTGTTTTCCTAAAGAAAATATTTTCCAAAATTTTTAACCAGCTGAACCTGAGAAAATGGGAAAACATTTTACCAAGCACGTCAAGCATGAGAAACAAATACACTAACACTGACACAAGTGTGGAAGCTTTAAACAGAAAACTCATCACTAGACTAATGCCAAAACGAACTAGCAAATAACAAAAAGTTCAACTCACAGGGCGTAAAGGAAGTCCAATGGGACTTAGCAGACAATCAGCAGGAGGAACGGGCCTCGTATGGACCTCAAAAGAACATCCATAGTTATCTTGAATGTCCTGTTGAATCTGCCTTGCGGAATTCCCAACAGATTCTTGACAGTAGCTTATGTCTATAAGAGCAAGTGTGGTTATATCTACAAAGTCATGAGGGATTGAGTCCAAATTCCAGCAACTATAAAGGAATAATCGTTCAAGGCATGGAAAGTGATCGCTATTGGCTCTCCAGTACCGAATTCCCAAATAGTTAAGTTGCAAGAACTTCAAGCGAGGAAAACCTTCATCAGCTACTTCCCACTCAACGCCCTCGCAGGCATTATATGATAGTTTAAGGGACTCGAGTTTGGGAAGTTTACCAACAATGCTCAAATCCTTCCATGGCAGGAAGAATTGTCCGCTAAGAGCTAAACTCTTAAGGTTTTGTGGAAAAGCATCTGAAGGAGGTAGGAGCAAAAGCGGAACATCATCTGCAGGATATGACCGCAGAAGATATTGTGGAGGAGAACCTGAAGGAGTAGTGCTCTCCAGAAAGCAAGAATAATTTTGAGCATTAACAAGAAATTCCAATTCCTCGATCTGATCTAACGTGCTAAAATCATACATATCCTTGCAACTACTAAAGTCTTCTGGGACGCCACGTACTCCCAACTTCTTTAAATTGGGAAATAGTCTAAAGAAAGACCCAGTACAATACCGAGGATTCAATCCAGAGAAACATTGCAAATTTTTCAAAACCAGACTTTTCTCTGTAGGCTCATGACTCCGCAAGTAGTTCCAATCCAAACGGAGGTGCCTCAACTGCGGCATCGTCAAAATTTCCAATGGTAACATGATTGGATATTGCAAACCTACACCAGATAGGTTAAGTATAAAAGTTTGCAGATAAAATAAGCATGATATAGATGGAGGAATGTCTATTATAATTGGGGAAATCTCTCGATATTGCTCAAAGGAAGAAGAAAGGCTCAAAGATAGGTGTCTCAAGTGAATGAGATGAAGCATTTCACTGGGAAAAGTTATACAGCTACGGAAAGCAAGATGTAGTACTCTGACTAGCTTGAAAGGAAACTCTGTCACACGACATTGGAATCTACCAAAGCATAGAAAGGAATATGCCTCACTATTATGACACCTAACATATTCTTCCACGTTATGGATACTGATCCGACCTCGACTCTTGGAGGAACATGGCATGGACTGCTTACATGGATTTTGTTCACTCTTTCCTCTGAGATCATTCACAAAATTCATGTTTTGAGCTTCTCTCAAGCAGAATTCACGGGTCACATCATGCATTCCACAACTCTCAATTTTTCCAAATCTCGAATATTCGCAGGTGGAAATTAAACTTCTATCTATAAGTTGGTTTAGACATGTTTCTGCCACCTCTTCTATGCATTTCATCTCTTCTACCTTCAAAAATCCCTCTGCAACCCATAACTGCTTAACTTTATCTACAAATATCAGTTGATCTTCTGAGAAAATTGCAAAATATAAAAAGCATGGTTTTAGGTGAGAAGGCAAGTAATGGTAACTCAAAGCCAGCACCTTCATGCATTGGACATCAACATCTGTGCTTACCGTTGAACTTACATTACTGGCAACACTTTGCCAGTCACCCAATGATTTGCCTATTTTGGAAAGAAGTCCCCCGATCAGAACAATTGATAGAGGCAATCCTCCGCATTTAAATGCAATTTGTTTCCCAAGCTGTCCAAATTCATGGGGAAAAGAGTCTTTCGCAAAGACCTTTTCATACAATAAACTCCAACTTTCATCAAAATTCATGAGGCGCATGTGATACGGAGGCTTACCTGAGCTAGCATATTCAGTCACTTCCACATTCCGAGTAGTCAAGATTATTCGGCTTCCATTATTACAGTCTGGGAAACATAGTTTGATATCATCCCAAGCTTCTGTAGTCCATATGTCATCAATGACTACCAAGTATCTCTTTCTCTTAAGAAGCTTTTGCAGTCGATCTCTTAGTTCATCATCAGGTTCAGCACTTGTCGTAGAAAGAAGG
This sequence comes from Capsicum baccatum var. pendulum, assembly GCA_030864225.1. Classification (NCBI taxonomy): domain Eukaryota; kingdom Viridiplantae; phylum Streptophyta; class Magnoliopsida; order Solanales; family Solanaceae; genus Capsicum; species Capsicum baccatum. Next base: position 308,845,730 of record CM061552.1, on the reverse strand, counting down.
GCTAGGAGTATATTTCTCACGCAATGCTCTTGCGAAACAGTAGCTTTTGCAAGAATTTCAAAGTGAGACATGATGTGTGGATGGCTGTAGAGTTTTGTAGCCAAAGTTGTCTTGCCAATGCCTCCCATACCTACAATTGAGACAACTTCTAGTTCCCTTTCTCCTCTAGTAAGTTGATCTAGCATCATCTCGAATTCAGTTTCATAGCCAACCATCATATTCTGGGGCCGCTCTACAGCATGTTCAGATAAACCGGCAAGAGAGTACGGTTGTACTTTTAGATCTTTCATGCTGTATGATGTTGCCATCCACTGTTTCATGGTGGAATCAATGCATTCTAGTGCTTGTTCCAAGAGGAAAAAGAGCTCCCACATAGATCCGCTTCTTTCCTCCACATTTTGTGCTAAAAAAACTTTACTTGATTCCAAGTCACTCATATCCTCTGCACTGTATGCTAGTTCTGTGATTTCAGCTTCCAAGCTTGTTAATGCCTCGACATCGGCTGTTGCTTTCCATGGTTTCTCAAGAATAGCTCTCAAACGTTCGAGCTTTTCATAAAACAGTTGCAAATCACATGCAGTAAGCTCCATTGATTGGTGTATGGTTCTCATAAGACAAGTAATTGCAGCATAAGCCATATCTCTTACTTTCTTACTTATGTATGTGACAGAAAATAGGGAGTCTGCACAGAGAAGAAGGCAGAATATATCAATATGAAAACGGACGAATTAAAAGAAGAAGAAAAACAGAAGGTGCAAAGTTCTTTCAATGATACGTCGGGGCATTCTCCGGTGAATAAGTATAGTGTGACCTCGGGGCATTCCCTGATGAATAAGTACATTTTTCAATGCGAGAAAACCAAATCATTCAACAAAACCACAAATTCTAAACTTTGCCTACCCAACCTACGTTTGTCATGCTACTATCGTGTTCAACAATATTCATACTTAAACCAAAATCAATGAATCTTAATCCATCCAAATTCTCCCTTTTTATCAATTTCTCAATCCCACCCCGAATTCCCTTTTAACATCAAATTTCCACAATACCATCAATATAATATAACATCCATCATTCACATTACGCACAAAATAAGAGAAAAATCGAAACGATATCAATCAATCACATGAGAAACCAAGAATTTACTAAGAATATAAGATTAGAGAGATGGACCTTAAATTGAGTGTTTCGAACTGTGATTATTATTTAATCGCACTTTTGATTTCAAACCGAGCAGCTGACCGGAGCTCACGAACTGGACCTCATCGGAATCTGTGAATCCGAAATAGTCAACCCAAACTCGATTAGTACCTAAACCCCGATCATTTTTTTCGATCTGTTTTGGCGCTGGATTGACTGATTGCGTTGTTTCCCGACGAGAATCGAAGAGAACGGAGCTGCTCTTGTTTTCCGGCGGATATAGGTCGATTACAGCGAGGATCTGTCGCCGGATTTAATGGGTTTTACGGCGCCTCTCCGATCACTGTTCCCCAAATCCCGATTTCACTCTCTGTTTTTGCTACTCTGTTTTCTTCATCTTCCTCTCCCTAAATCAACCCCCAATTTCTTGTTTTCCGATCACCGCCGACCCCTACTGCGTGCGTGTGTGTGAGGAACGTTTGTGTATTGCCTTCTGTGTGGTGAATTGTAAAAAGAATGGAAGATGATGGATCGTGGTGTGTGTTGTTACTGTGAGAAAAATACAAAAATGGAGCTCCTGTGTCTCCCCCTCTCTACTGTGATGGTCTCTCCTCTTTTTGATCGATCGAATACCCCCGTATTATATGTGAGATGTGTGCTGTATATATGAGAATTTGTTTTTGCCCTCAAATTAATGACCTCCGTAAGCACAAATTGACACTTAAACTTGTATAAAGTTGAACAAGTAAACTCACACGTCCTACGTGGCGTAATACATGTAAGATGTCATGTAGGACAAGAATTGATCACGTAAGACGCCACATAGGACATATGTGTCTACCACGGTTCCAAAAAAAACTTGATCGTGGTAGTAAAATATTGTTATTGATGATGTCTATTGACTGCATATATGTATGAGGATTGTGGTGTCTCCACACTGCACTAAAGTTCCTAATTCACACAAGGTGATGGATAAACAGTCATCCAATATCAGGCCATCCGGCACCTTCCGCTTCTCAAGAAAGGTGTTAAAGATGTTAAAGATCTAGCAAGAGCGGTCGGGGTGTGGCCTAGACGTTAATGAAGCATGTGAAAACAATGGGAGACCATAGTAAAGGCAAAATCCATTAGATGATCTTTTTCCCATCTTGGTGGCAGAGTTTTCCGGTCGGAGAGTGGGACTTACGGACACATGAACAGAAACAGGAACCTTTGTGGCTTTATAAGAACCTATATTTAAGAATCTTGACGTGCCTACAACCCTCACAAGGTCCATGAGGGCTTATTAAGTAAGAGGCACCACAGGCTGCAACTCAATGGGTTAGCTATAGCTGATGGAAGGCAGCAGGTACCCGGTGAAATAATCGAGGAGCGAGGATTAGTATAAGATGGCATTTCTGCTATAGTACTGTCTACGAGTTCTTTAATGTAAACGATATTAACCAAACCACAAAAATTGCTATCAAACTGCGTAACAGTTTCGAAAGATTATTATAACCATACAATTTGGTTTTCAAACTTTTCGGAATAGTAAGAAGCCAAAAGAAACTAAACAAACGGTAAAGACAGAATGCCAGGAAACTAGATATTCACAAGCAATGGATGTGCAAAAGAAGAAAGCAAGGTCTTTCAGATTTTGTTGTTCATGATATGGTACAGCTCGAAAACAATGTGAAAAGTAAAAACGACAACAAAACTCCAACCTAAATTGAAATAATAAAGTACCTTCGTACCGAACTTTCTAATACGAAGGTCACCAAGACCTTTGTAGAAGTGCTTGGTAATCACCAGTTCAGTAGTTGAAAACCTGATATCGTTGATTACTGAATGCGCCTTGAGAGCTAGACATCGGCAGTGCCTTCGGTGAACTTGGGATCCTCACATCTGTACCTTCCATCAGGCCCGATTCCAAATCCCTTCGGATCAGCAAACACATTCTCTAGTAGCTGGCTACGAACAGGATGAGGACTTTCATCGGCAAACTCAACAGCGTCTTCAACCAGTTCATCAATCTTCTTATCGATGGCCTTCAACTCTGCTTCATTTGCCAGATTGTTCTCAAACATGTACTTCTTCAAGGCACTGATAGGATCTCGTGCAGCATAATGGTTCTTTTCAGCTGCCAAGATGAACAGATTAAGGTAAAATAAGAGAAATCATTGGCTAATAACTTACAACAATAAGCTCACATTGCTTAACCATTACAATTTCCATAGTCTTCAACCAATTTGTCACTTTCCGATAGATCAAAATGCAGATCTCATGCAGTTCACTACTTCTTACTACAAACAGCACAACAATAACAAACTCAACTCCAAACTAGTTGGGTTTTTCTTACTGCATGCAACAGTATTCAGAAAGTACGGCAATTGAATCATCGTAAAAGCACATTGACATCCAGTATAGTTCAAAAAGGTTCAATTTTGTAATACTCAGCAATTCAACTAACATTCAGCTTTTTTTTTATTATTTACCGATCTTTGTGGCCATTAATTCATAGAATCCTACTTCTATTCTATCAGTAACAAAACCTCATGCACTGTCACAAACATGGACTATTCTATATACTATTCATGTTCGTACTCCTATTCTAACAGTAACAAACCTCGTGCACTGTCACAAAAAAGGACTGCGACGGTACTTTTGTGACCGAGATATTAAGTTCTCAAAAATTATTGACGTATACTAATATGCTAAGAAAGCTCAATCTAGTACAGAATGTACAGTGGCTGGGAGCACACCACCAGGAAAAGGGTCAAAAGTGTATACGCTACATCCAAAGTTTGGTAATACTAATTACAGTAGCAGCATTACTAAAGAGAAATAAAGCTGACCGGATTAGGGAAATATAAAATAATAAGTAAAGCAGAGAATAAAATAACTATACAGATAAACAGAAGGCGATTGTAATCTAAGTTGCGTGGACTCTTCACTTTTGATGCCGCACCCATGCCGAATTCTACAAAAATACACTACTTTAGGTGTACCCGACACGCACAATCCATGCCGTCAACGTGAACCCCAGGCATCCCGAAGGCAGGACCTTTCTTCCAAATTTCGGGATCAGAAGTAGCCCTCAAGTGAGACATGCCAATAGCCCACAGATTGTTCTCAACAACAAAGATAATCGGCAATTTCCACAGTGCAGCCATGTTCAAACACTCGAAGAACTGCCCGTTGTTGCTAGTTCCATCACCAAAGAATGCCATAGTTACGTGATCACAATCTGCTTCTTTCAGGACCTCCTTTCTATACTTGATACTGAAAGCGGCACCTGTTGCTACGGGGATACTCTCACCAATGAAAGCGAAACCACCAAGAACGTTGTGCTCTTTAGAGAATATGTGCATGGAGCCACCTTGACCTCTGCAACAGCCAGTGGACTTCCCAAAGAGCTCACTCATCACTTGACGAGCTGGAACCCCTTTGCTCAATGCATGGACGTGATCACGATAAACTCCAACCAGAAAATCCTCCTTCTTCAATAGCTTAATGAACCCAGTAGAGACTGCTTCTTGTCCATTGTACAAATGCACAAAACCATACATCTTTCCTCGGTAATACATTTGGGCACACATGTCCTCAAAGGCTCGTCCCAGTACCATGTCCTCATACAACTCCAACCCTTCGTCTTTGGTAATTAACTACATCGTGTTATGAAATCAAACAGGAATAAGCAATATGATAAGCAAAAGTAAAACAAGTGAACACACACAGATTTACATTGAAACCCTTGACGGGGAAAACCACGGGAAGAGGATGAGAAATTTACTATATCTGAGATGAATACAAGGAGGAGCCAAAGTTCTCAATAACACACGAGAACCGTCATGTTAAAACCAACCCTCCAAGTTGCACTTATATAATAAGTGCGTATAAGAAAACTCTAAGTTAAAACCAATCCTCCAAGTTGCACTTATATAATAAGTGCGTATAAGAAAACTCTAAGTTCGAAAACGAGGAGCCAAAGTTCTCAATAACACACGAGAACCGTCATGTTAAAACCAACCCTCTAAGTTGCACTTATATAATAAGTGCGTATAAGAAAACTCTAAGCCTGAAAAACATATAGGTCCTAATCCCTATGCTAATGTCAAGAATGGATCTTGGGCCTAACTCAACCTCAAAAGCTAGCTCAAGAGGTGAGGATTGCCCAAGTCCATATAAGCAAACTACCAGTTCATTCCCCAACCAATGTGGGACTTTTTACCCACTCTAACACCCCCCTCACACCCAAGTCCAATTGGCACTGGCGCGTGGACCGGGAGCCCAAAACGGGGATGGACCTGGGACCTGTGGATTATGACCCCAAAAATACCTCAAACATGGGTCGCACCGCGATCTTTTCAGGGCCGGATCGACAAAAATCGGGTCACAAACACATGGAAAATACGCTCAAATGTTTGAATTAAAATTATAGTCATTCTCAGTGAAGTTAATTAACACAAACAAATACAAAAAGTAACTAATCGCAGTATCTCAGTCCCGATTTATTGATAATGTTATTACAATTTTTCTTTGACCACAACTTTTGGAACGTTTTGATATTTTTATTACTGTAACGATATGGCACGTGGGCGTAACTCAACCCCAAAAAGTAGCTCTTGAAATGATGATTGCCTTAAGCAAACCACCGGTCCATTTTCAGACAAATGTAGGACTCTAACCCACTTGAACACCCCCTTCACGCCTAGGCCCGGCTAGAGTGTGGACCGTAAACCCAAACAGGTATGGATGTGGCAAAAGATATGTCACGTGCGCCTAACTCAACCCGAAAGCTAGCGCTGAGGAGAGGATCAATAGAGTTTTATTATTTTTTTCTCATACTACCCTCGGTATTAAACCACCACGTAAAGTAATAGTAGTCATGTGCGCCTAACTCAACCCCGAAAGCTAGCGCTAAGGAGAGGATCAATAGAGTGTTATTATTTTTTCTCATACTACCCTCGGTATTAAACCACCACGTAAAGTAATAGTAGTCACGTGCGCCTAACTCAACTCCGAAAGCTAGCCCTAAGGAGAGGATCAATAGAGTTTTATTATTTTTTTCCCATACTACCCTCGGTATTAAATCACCACGTAAAGTAATAGTATTCAAATTTAGAGTTCCAACGCATCAATAATAAGGTTAGTTTAGTAAAATACACCTCTAAGTAAAGCTTTCTTAATGGACGTACCACGTTATCAAGGGGCCAAGTAATATGACACAGATTAGAAAGTGATGAGTCTGCATTACAGTTCTTGTCCTTGACAACCTCAGAAACGACAAGAACATCTTTAGATCTCCGTTTCGAGTTCGGAGACAAAAAGGGTGTCTTCATATACAGTTTCTTTGTTGTTCCAAGAAAACAGGAGCTCATTCCAAGCTGATTACCATAAAGTGTGTTGTTGTTGTTGTTGTTAAGGGGTTGCAAGATTCTTGTAGCAGAAGAAAAAGTGGAAGCTGAAGTAGCCATTGTTGAGAGAAACTTTGATGGATTTCTGATGAAGAAGAATAAGAAGAGGAAGTGATGATATATAAAGGAGGAAGTGAAGAAGATGGAGAAAACAAGAAAAAGGAAATGAAAATAAAATCATGATATACTCCAACTGCACGAGGATCTTATTACCTCTGAACTATGATCGAATTTGTCATGATACACTCCAACTTCACGAGTGTCCTATTACTTTCAAAGTATAATTGAATTTGTCACGATATACTCAAACTTCACGAGGTCCTATTACTTACGAACTATGAACGAATTTGTCACGATACACTCCAACTTCACGAGGTCTTATTACCTCTGAACTATGATCGAATTTATCATGATGCACTCCAACTTCACGAGGGTCCTATAACTTACGACCTATGATCGAATTTATCACGATAGACTTCAACTTCACGAGGGTCTTATTACTTCCGAACTATGATTGAATTTGTCATGATATACTTCAACTTCATGAGGGCCCCTATTACTTTCGAACTATGATCGAATTTGTCATGGTACACTGCAACTTTACGAGGGTCATATTACCTTCGGACTATGATCGAATTTGTCACGATATACTTCAACTTCATGAGGATTCTATTACTTCCGAACTATGATCGAATTTGTCACGATATACTTCAACTTTACGAGGTTCTATTACTTCCGAACTATGATCGAATTTGTCACAATATACTTCAACTTTACGAGGGTCCTATCACCTCCGGACTATGATCGAATTTGTCACGATACACTCCAACTTTACGAGGGTCCTATTACCGCTGAACTAAATTTTAGCATATTTTTGTCAATCTTTTTAGCTGACATGACACCTTTGAATTGAATCTCATTTTTATATAATAAAAGTGTCACGTCAGTATAAATAGGTCACAAAAATATACTAAAATTGACTTCAAGGGGTAATAGGACCTCTGTGAAATTAGAATCTGTCGTAGCAATTTTTGTCATAATTCAAGAGTGTACTAGATGGTTAAAAAATAACATTAGCATACACTTTAGTTTATCGTATTTATACAAACTCCCACACTTGAAAAATAATTACAAAAGTCACGGCTAATTATGTATTTCATTGAATGTATACGAAGTTAATTATGTATCTTGATGGGCCCAAAATTAGAAAAAAAAAGTATTGAGAGCTAATTATGTATCTCGATAGATCTAAAATTGAGACTTTCAATATTTATGCAAAATATCAAAAAAAATTTATATTAATTTCACACTGTCGAAATTTATGTTGTTTATCCAAAATAATTTGGTGAAGTTTTTGTGGGGACAGATTATGACCTAATAATTTAATGTTACTCCCCAAAATTTTTTGTGGTGTCTTTTGTGGGCAGATTTTGGCCTAATAATTTAATAAGTTTGGCCAAATTTGGTATATTTGATATTTGCATTGATTTCTGATTACTCAATTGCTTAGTGCATAAGCTCTATTAAGAGAATATGCTGCTTTTTTTTTTTTTTGGTACAATATATAAATGTGTATTTTTAACTTAGCTTCAGTTTTTATTTGTGCCTTTTAATTTGCAAAAATTACATAAATACATAACTTTTGTTTTCAATATTATAAAAAATACCAACTCTCTAAACATATTACAAAAATCCCAACATATACACAGAATATTAAGTTTATGTCGGCTATGTTATGTATATTAATAGGGAGAGAGAGTAAAGTAATTAAAAAAGAGGGAGAAAGTATAATTACTTTCAAAAGGGTTGGTATTTATGTTATTTATACTAATTTGTTTTGAGTATGCACAAGTAGACATTTAAATTTATATAAAGTTGAACAAGCAGACACATGCATATTATGTAGTATCATACGTGACCAATTCATTTGCTGCATGGCGTCCTAAATATATTATGCCAAATAAAATACATGTGTCTACTTGTTAAACTCTACACATTTAAATTTAAATATCTACTGATGTTGTTTTAGCTTTTAATAGTATTATTTTTAGTAATATTATGCATTGTTAGGGAACATTATGTAGCATTATGATGCATTCATGAATTTCTTTTGGCAAATATTCACTTGTAGCATACCATATTTCAATGAATTGACGTAATTTTTCTATCACATGTACATTTTTTATAATGATGGTGTTTTTTCTAAAATCAAACTTTGTTTTTCAGCATCTTGAATTAGCCATTCTTTAGAAAGTATTGTTAAAAGGTCATTAATTTCTAATGAAATGGATGTAGCAGTAGCTTGTTAGAACCCAAAATTTTTACTTGATCCAGGATATGTGATGTATATGCCATTCAGCTTGACTGCGAAAAGGAGAAAACGGCCTTAGTCTCCACTATTTTTGATCAAGAACAATATAATTTTCTGCTTTCCTTGCCTTTCTTGATGACGTGCAGCACCAACCTGTGCTCTTTTTTTCATTAATCATGAACCATATACCATAACACAACCAAAATTTAGGAAAAAGTGTGGTGTTTTGTCCGTAGTTGGATCGGTGAAATAATTTGCTGCAGTGAGTTTGAATCTCCTTAAAGAGAGCGAGATATTCGCACCTCAACTAAAGAAGAAGATATTTCTTTATTTTCTTCACTTGTAATTTTATTGTAATTTATGTATTACGCCTTTTTTTTAAAATTTCGTGCTTAATATTTATATTAGATTCTGATTACTTTGGATTTCTAATGTATCATGTCTATTCAGAGAATATGCTTCTTATTAGAAATTTTTTCATATTCAAGACTCAAATCGAGACCTTTGGTTAACTGAGGTTTGTGATATTAACGTGAATGTTGTTTCTTTTTAAAATGACTTTTTATTTAGCTTGTTGAATAATTTTGTATTTCACCAATTTAAGCTAAATAACGAGCTCATGAATCCCGTTTTTAATTCTTCTTTCGTATACAAGCTTGAAAATAATAATTTTTTATTTAGTCTATTGATAAACTCTCTAAAGCGGTTCATTTAAGATTACAAATTGAAAGAGCATTTGTACCCTAATAATATTTTTAATTTAAGACAACAAAATTTAAATATTATTTGTATGTACTTAAACATTATGTCTAATCTATTAAGAGATGAATAAAATAAAATATTATATTATATATAATCCCTCTATTGCTTTTATTTGTAATTTTTAATATGACATACTAATTGAATAAAAATAATTATTAACATGACAATTTTACGATATGAAATGCCTAAATTAGTATGTCTTAAAAATGATTTGAAGAATAAATAATTAATGCTAAAGATAAAATAGAAAAAAATATAAACAAAGAAGAATTTCTTTAACTCTCGACTCCTAATTGGATATCACCAAATTTTCAATTTTTTGTTTGTTCTTGTGCTTCATATCTAAGCAAATTATCCCTCTATTTATGAATTATTTGAATTTTGAATGATTTGACTATTTTTATTAATTTATCAAAATACTTTAAAGGCCCATCCCCCCCCCCCCCCCCCCCCCCGCTTTTATTTTCTATAAATATAAATATATAACCAAAATTTTGCCCAATAAGACAATTTTGCTGGTCATTCCACAAATTCTCTCTATTATTTATTACACCTTGTTAGTTACTTGAGAAGTGAAGAAAGTAGTTTTAACGCTATGCCTCCAAGAAAAGAACTCTGCAGGAATTTTATGCGTGGCAGGTAACAAAAATAAAAGAAATAAATTTGGGTTTAATTTACAATTTACATATTGTTTATTATGCATATAATTCATAGTGATTTTGATTAACCCTTTGAAAACTTTCATGTCAAGATTCTATTTTTATTTGTTTTCTTGATTTCCTAATTCGTTTTTATTTATTGATAAAAGTGTTATTGAGTAAAAATAGATTTTGCTTGGTGGGAGGTGGCAGGTATCTGGTAGAATTAGTCGAGGTGCGTGTAAGTTAGCTCGGATATTAAGATTAATTGTTAAAAGAAAAAGAGGTAAAAATAGCTTCTTTGAACATTGTATTGGGGGTTGGGATGGGATGGGTGGGGGTGGGGATGAATTTAGAGGATAAAGTTAGTTTCTTTGAACATTGTATTGGGTTGGTGGTGTTGTGGTTTTTGTTTTTTTTTTGGGGGGAATGTAGAATTTAGTTTCTTTGAACATTGTATTGATAATGGTGTAGAGTTGAGTAAGAATAGAGGTTGCTGGTGGGAGGTGACAGGTAATAGCTTCTTCTTCTGTGTGTGTTGGGGGGCTGGGGGGTGGGATGAATTTAGAGGATAAAGTTAGGTTCTTTGAACATTGTATTCAGTTGATGGTTGTGTCTCTGTGTGTGTGTGTGGGGAGGGGGGGGGGGGGGTTGAATTTACAGGACAAGAATAGCTTTTTTGAACATTGTATTGGGTTTGTGGTTGGGGGTAAAATTTAGAGGATAAAAATATTTTCTTTGAACATTGTATTGGGTTGGTGGGGTGGGGGTAAAATCGAGAGTGAATTTTAGAGGATAGAAATAGTTTCTATGAACATTGTATTGGGGTGAGGTGGTGATGAATTGAGAACGAATTTAGAGGATAAAAATAGTTTCTTTGAACATTTGTATTGGACTGGTGATGGGGATGGGGTGAAGAATTTAGGAGTGAGGTTTGCGTACGCTCTATCCTCCCCAGACTCCAATCGTGGTATTATACTAGGTATTGTTGTTGTGTATAGCTGACTAGTAGTTTAGGATTGATGGGAAGTTGGTTGATTGATTGTTGTACTCAATCTTTATGGTAATGGCTGAAAGATCATAGTTAAGTCATGAGCTCCATCGTCTAAGGGGTTGACTGCTTGCTAGAGGTATAGTAGTATTTATTTGATTGCCGGTGTAATTCTTGGAACTGGAGCTACGGTGTCTACAGTGAACTACTTGGTGCCCCTATTACTAAGAGTATGTTACTTGTAACGTTATTGCCAATGATACTACCGGTAGACAAACTTGAAAATAGCTGAAATCGATCTTTCTGGGGAAGGCTTAAAAGACTTACCATAATATCAAGGACGAATGTTAATTATGCCTCTTTATTTACATTAGTGCAGGATGGCAGGGACCTACCAAAACATAAATGGAAGTGGGACGAGAGATCCCTTTTTGAACCTTTTTGTTTTTCTAATATCGGGATATATAGAGCTAGGTTGGGAAGTGTACTTGGGGGAGGTGGGGGGTTGCATTTTTCTCTTTACGTAATATTGACCTAAGATCGAATAATTGGTACGATATTCCATCTTAGAACTTACAAAGGTGGTGTTTGTGATGTCTTAGAAAGTAAAAATGATGTCTTTTAACTTAAAACATAGAAAGTACTATTTGTATTTCCTTACGGAAAGTATGAAAAACAGGATCTGATCGTTGTATTTTTCATCCAGCTGTCAATATGGTGAACGTTGTAAATTTCTTCATGCTGCCCAACAACAACCGAAACCAAATCCATTCGGGTTCGGCAGCCAATCAAGTAATTTTCAGAGTACGAATGTGCAGCAGACAAAGTCCAACCCTTTTGGTTTTGGTGTACAGAACAACTCCCAGCCAAGAGGGTTCAACGATTTCGGGCCTAAACAGAATCAATACAAGGTACTTTAGCCATTAATATCTAATTATTGCTAATTGTTGCAGATTATTTTAGTATTTATTTATTTAACATAAATACTATACTTTCACGTTGCCATTTTGAGGAGTCTTCGCTCTATATTCTGAAATTTACCTGCTAATACATTTTAACGGATAGTGCTTCTCAAGATATTTTAATCCTGGATACTAGAACTCACGCCATTCTTTATCTTTATGCCTCAAAACAAGATATCGGAAGTAAGAAATTTAGTAGATTACATACTGTTGTCATCAGCAACAGTTTACTGGTGAGTCAATATCTATGTATGGTTCTTGGAACTTTCAGTATTATTTCTTTATTAGATCAACGATATATTTGTGTAATAAAACTATGGTTATGAACTTTTGCATGAGTGTGTAGGTTTGATTCTATCGAGTTTTCTAGATGCTGTGAAGAATTAACATGAATGGATAGGTCTCATGATACTGTAAAACTCTAGGTGACCTAGCAGTAAACTCTCCTAGGATTGCATCATCCGGCTTATCGGCATGCTACATGATGCATAGTAACTCTTTTTTTTTTTTTTTTTTTTTTCATTTTTAGCCTTTTGAAAACAAGTGGACTCGTTCTGCAAGTACCAACAGTTCTTCATCGCGGCAACCTGACAATCAGCCTGTAGCACCTAATCACACGTGAGTGCTCTCTGGCATAATCCTTTCTGCTTTGTGTTTAGCTGTATGATTTAAGTGGAACTAATGGTTTGGTTCTTCTACATGTGAAGCTGCACAGATCCTGAGTCATGCAGACGGCAGATTGTGGAAGATTTTAATAATGAGAAGCCATTGTGGTTGCTCACCTGCTATGGTCATCGTAAAAAGTATGTTTTAGATCTTTTCTTTATTTCATGCACTTAGCTAAATCAGCTTGCCTCGTACTTTGAGTGTCTCTCATGAAGAAAACGAAGCAAATTTTTATTCTATGTATATTGCCTGTTTCATGAATCGGTAGATGTATCTGGTGGGCTCATATTCCAATTTTATGTACATTGCCTGTTTCATGAACTGGCAGATCATAGAGATTGATCAGAAGTTGCAATTTCTTTTGTATGCAGTGGTCCGTGTGATATTACCGGTGATGTTAGCTATGAAGAGCTGCGAGCAGCAGCATATGACGATGCGAAACGTGGACAGAGCTTGACATCTATTGTAAGAACACCACCTTCTTGGCTGATTCTGGTTAATGCAATTGAAAATTGTTTTCGTTATCTGAATATATACATAAACGAAATTTGCTCTCAAAATTCAAGCAAAGAACTCTTATCTTATCAGAAAGGAAGACTTCTAAGTGAAGCAGAGAGCTTTAGATGATTTGCAACTTATCGTTAAACTCTATCATGTATCATCGACTAAGATTATCTTGTGATTTTGCTTCTAAGTTCTAACAACTTTTTCTGTCCTTGTGTTATTGCAGGTTGAGAGAGAGAGGAGCATGGTTAATTCTAAAGTAGCTGAATTTGAAAATCTACTGCGAAATCCTTATGCATCTCCATCGACTTCTGCTCCTAATGCTCAAAGTCCTTTTTCTGGTGCCACACCAAGTGCCTCGTCGAATGCTCAAAGTCCTTTTCCTGGTGCCACAGCAAATGCATCGTTTAGCGATCAAAGCAATTTTCCACCTTCAGCCTCGAGTTTTAGTCAGTTGGGAGCCATACTGAATACAGGGTTAGTACTGGTGCATAAAAACCTACATAAGTGCATGTATAGGAGTTTTTGGCTTCTTTGATAAGTAAATTTTATTGATAGCTAAACCAAAATCAGTTTTTAAAATTAACAGGGCATCAACTCCACCAACTAGTGCATTTGGGCAACCTAGCCCCCTTGGCAACTCTTTTAAGACATCGAATTCGTCTGCGGCGAATCCTTTTTCTTTTGGGAATCCATCAGCAGCAGGTGATTTGACAAGGTTTTCGAGTATTGTGACTATTATCAGTTCTTGAGTATGTGTTTTATTTAGCTCGACTTTGTTTGCAGGTTCCCTTGGCTTCGGAACTCAAGTCGCTACCCAGTCATCTCAAAATCCTTTTGCTCTCAGCAATACTGTAGGAAGTTCTGGGAGGAACCCATTTTCCACCTCAACGACCTCACCCCATTTTCCTAACCCCTCTAGTGAACAACTTCCTTCTGTTATGGCATCCCCTCTCAGTATCAACTTGACGTAAGTTCCTGCGGTAGTTACTTAACTTGCTATAACTATTATTTAGACTATGGAGAATTAAATCATCAATATTTTGGTCTCTTCATTTTTCTACTGAAGTTTGAAATGGTAACTTTCTGATGAGGTCCTTTTGGTTGTTCTTTCTTATGCCCTTGTTTTGCAGGAGTGCTACATCAACACCGGACTTCAGCGGGGATAACAGTATTTGGACAAAGGAATGGAAAATTGGGGAGGTATGCTTTAAATATTTTCCTTGATTTGGGCATACCCAGGGGTCTGGGGGGGGGGGGAGGAGGAGAGTGTATGCATATCTTACCCCTACCTTGTGAAGGTAGAGAGGTGGTTTCCGGAGGAACCTCGGCTCAGAGTACAACAAATTAAAAAAAGGAAAAACGATAGTGAAGAAAACACGGTAACTAATAAGGAAACAGTAACAACAACAAAATAGTGTGATAACCGTAACACAATAAACAACAGCTGATGATAGAAATCAAAAGCAAAACACTTAATAAGGATAATACAACGACAGATACCACTAAGCCCAAATTCGTGAAAAATCAAGACAACACTCCACAGCCTACTAACATTCTACCCTAATCGTCGACCACCACACCCTCCTATCTAAGGTCATGTCCTCGATAAGCTGAAGATGTGACATTTCGTGTCTAATCGTGCCTCTCTTCAATACATATCTAACACTAAATATAAAAGTACAAGTAGCATTCCTCGAAAATGTCTCAATGGGATTATGCTCACGTGGTTCTGTATGATCGAAGAGAGTATCATATGTGGTTTGAAGTATGGTACTGGAAAATCGTAGCCCCAGAAGAGTTGATTCATTTATCATTCTATTATGTGTTTAGCCAATTTTGGCAGTATGTCTACCTATATATTTGATTCAGTGCTAGTGTCAAGCATTTACGCAACAATCTTTGTAACATATGGAAGTCGTCTACCATTCATGCTTTTAAAAAACTTTTTTTTTTTTTTTTTCAGATTCCAGAAGAAGCACCCCCAGACAGGTATGTTTACTAGGACTGCTTCTGGCACCTGACTACTGAAGGTTATCAGTTCAAATCAGATACAGAAGAAACTTTGTTTCGTGACATGGTTCATCGACGTAGCAGCAGAATATTTTTGGCATTTGATTAAGTTCCTATGTAGTTATACCTTGCGAAAAAAGGGTTTACAGTATCAGCTGTTTAGAGAGTTGTAATATCATCAGGCTGTTAGCTTGTGTTTGTTCTGCTATTTATATGAAAAGAAAAGGCTGGAGTCATTTCCATTTGTTATCAAAAAGAAACATATTGTATGTTCCATTTGCTGTCAAAAGAGATTTGACCAAGTTTTCTTAACGCTTCGATGTTCATATTACATTATTGTTTATTTCAATACCTTGCTATAGCAGCGGGCACGGTTATAAAGAGGTTTGATTGTAGATCTAGAATTGGGTTAGTTGGTGGACAAGTTAATCATAGAGTTCAAGTTATCCTCCATGTATAGGCAAACAAAATCAAATAACAAGATTCTGGAAAAGATGCATGGCATAACAAAGATGGCTTTCATTACATTCAATTGTTTGATCATCCCTCTAAACATAAGCAAGTTGAACACTTTGTTTAAGAGTTATCAAGATGCACAAGAAGACGAATTCACAACAAAAAAAATGAAATGACATTCATGTCTGATAATGAAAGTAGAACCAGAAAAACATAATGTGGTGCGAGTTTAGATTCAATCCAATGGAAAAAGACGATAAGGCAATTGCAGGACAAGTAAATATTATGAGTTCTTACTGCCTTAGAGCCTTTCACTAACTCCTACTTTGGTTGTTCGGGTGTATTGATCAATAGACACCGGTATTCAATCTCCCGAAACAGCAGTTGACATGTGTACTACTTGTTTCTCAGAAGCAGACCAGAAACATCAAAAAGTTTAGAAATGAGCAAAAAGTTCTGAGTCTTGTTGAACTATTTCTCTTTCAGCTCTAACTAGCATTAGGGGGAGGAGCTTCAGTCTTGTTGAATGTCGCAGTGGCTGTTCGTTCTGGAGGCACATAAATTCTTGCTCTTTTTAAGATTTCAGCAACAACCCAGTGCTTACGCTTGCTCAGTGGTCTTGAATGATCCAACTTAACCTGAAAAGGGAATTTAATCCAGAACTCAATATCTTGTTCAGGGACTACACCAAATCTAGCTACATTGGTGAGTGTATACAATTGAGATAGATAGATCTAAAATAAGCAAGCTGGAAGTCAGCAGAATGACGATCAGAGAAAATGCCAGTGTAGACAAAGGGCATAATTCAAAATTCTACTGCAATGTCATTAAAGGATTATAGTAAAGAATCATGAAGAATAGATTCAGATATAAGTGTTGCACCCACCGCAAAAGAACCTTTAATCACATGAAGCATATATATACACACACACACATCATCATCATCATCTATACTTAAAATATAATTGAATCTGCACTTCTTTCCATGAACTAAAAATGTGTACAGGGATTCCTTCCCACCACTCCCCTTCTTCCTCAAACTCATGATTAAAAGTGTACCCTTTTCTCTTGTCTTGTATAATTCAAGCTGTAATATAATTAGAAATTTCATCAAAATAACACATCAATCAACCTACAACACAGTCCCAAATTAATTGTGGTCCATCATAGAAATCCTCTTTTTGATAACTGCGGTGTGTCTAGGCTAATCTAACTGCACTTCGACTAATTTTACAGGGACCTGCTCCCTCCCATCAGCTTAGGTACCGAGTAACTCTATCCACCACGGGTTGGACTGATGGGAAGAAATCACTTGACAGTTTTTGCTTCTGTTGGAATTTGAACCTAGGACCTCATGGTTCACAACCCACTCGATTGACCACCAACTAACACCCTTGGGTGTGTGAAATAACATCGTTAACAAATTTTTCAACTGAAAATGAGGACCCACTTGGACAAAAATGAAGGTACAGAATGACTCAATTGGACAAAAACACTTCATGTACCAATAAACACATTACAAGCACAAAAAGATAGGAACGCATCGCCAACAAAGCATTTGGACAAAAACGAAGGTACACAATGGGTCTAGAAATGCAACTTTAGGTGCTTCTTTGTTCTCCATTGAAATCAACAATTATTTTGGAGTGTCATCGTGAGTCTACAAGCTTATAAGTTAGGATGCTACAACAATAATAGACCAATATAACATCATCAGCAACATTTCCACTAAAAAGGACCTTTCCACCAACTTCATGCACCCACAAACAGATCACAAGAAAAGAAGATACAAAAATAAAATGGCCAACTAAGAATTGAAATGAATCTTACAATGAGTATATGTCAGGCCGTCAGGGTAAATATTATTAGGTGTTTTTTAGTTTGCATTGAATGAAACAACTATTTAGAAGTCAATTGTTTGTTTAAGAGCTCATAGTTAAAATATGCTCAGATAATTAAAGATCGAAACAATATCATCAGCAAAGTGGAGAAGAAACGATTTTTCACCAAATTCAACTACCCACAAATGAATATCATTTCACCTAATTCCACTGCCCACAAAGGAATCTCTACAACTGGTCAAGGTATGGCCGCAGCACATGAGACGACGGAAAGCAACAGAAACAATGTCGCTACTATTAGTATGAACGGGAAAATAGGTATGGTGTACCAAACTACTACCAAGTCTACCCCTTGGAAAGCGAGATAACTCTCTAACTACCTATTGATCTTCTATCCTAATATCTATGACCTCCATAAGCTCTATCTAAGGTATGTCCTCGGTAAGCTGGAGATACATCACGTCCTGTCTAATCTCGTCCCCCCACTTCTTCTTCGTCCATCACGTCCTGTCTAATCTCGTCCCCCCACTTCTTCTTCGTCTTACTCTACCTACCTCTCCTAAAACTCACTATAGTTGACCTATATACACTTCCTCACTGGGCCATTCATATGTGCATATCATTTCCTTCATTTTGTCCATCACAGAAGTCACTCCCACTTTATCCCGGATATTCTCATTTCCATTTTGCATTGAAATATACAACTACTTTGAAGTCAATTGCAAGTTGACAAGCTCATAATTAACAAAGCTCAATAATCAAATATCAAAAATAACAATAATCAGCAAAACACGAATAAAAAAACGATTTTTTTTTCCACTAACACTACACATAAGAAATCACGTAGTATTTCTATCTCCTCGAATTTGAACTCGATACCTCATGATTCTCACCCAACCCACTTTTGCATCAAAAGAAACAACTATTTCGAACTCAACATTAAAATGAGCTCGCAATCACACACACAATTACACACACAATCAGACACACAATCACACATAATTACACACACAGGTACACACACAATTATACACACACATATATATATACAGAGAGAGGTATTAGATACCCGATCACCGATATTGCACTCGTCTTTTTCATCATGCGCCATGAATTTGGATGTCCTTTTAACATATCGATTGTAAACTTTGTTGTGGAACAATCTGTCCACTGCTACAACAACCGATTTCTGCATCTTATTTGAAACAACCGTTCCTACTACCGGCTTCATTTTCCTCCGTCGTCGTCTTTGCACGGCCTAAACCCTAGATATCACAAAAATCACCACCGTCTACGGCCTGAACCCTAAAAATTTACGGCGTCGTTTGGGTTTTTGGACACGTTAATTTGTATGATGGACGGTGTGTGTATATTATCTCTTCTTTTAGGGCTCGTTTGGTAAAATTTGGTACCAAGGAATAAACAGATAACTAATTTTTGAAATTAATTTTAAGATGAATTTGCTCCGTATTTAATTGAGATAAAATCACAAAACATTGACGGTGGATATGGCGAAATATTGAGGGGCCATTAAGTTATCCCGAGATTATTTATTCTCCAACCAAACAAGTCCTAAAATTAGTAAAAAGTGGCTTTTGCAACCCAACTAATTTATTTTATTATGCATTTTAACCCTTTATGTCTGTAAACTTGCATTCATCCTTTTCTATTTTAATTTTTTAACAAAATCAAAAAAAGAAAATTAGCCAGTAAATTACCTTAATGGATCCACCTAGATTTGAACCGTTATAGTTGTGGCACATAACAAGTTTCTAGAGTCAAAAGCAAGATCCACACACCAAGTGAGCCTTTTGTATTATTCTTACCTCTTGTGTTAATTTATATTTTAAACTTAAATTTATATTTTAAACTTATTCTATCTACCTCATTTTCAAAAATTAAATTTTAAATATTGAAATCGATATTCACACCCGTCTTATCATGCGATTTTGATCTTCAAATCGATTATCTTTCCTCACTTTTTGTGGTAAAGAAGAATGAAAATTGCATATCGAATTGGGGAAAAGTGTCGATTAAATGGGATAAAAGCCATTTTTTTAGAAAATTGACTCGGCCAAAATGCGTATTATTAATAATTTGTAATCGACAGATGGAAATTTGTTTCATATAAATACAAATTAAGTAAGATAAAATGGTCAACAAAAAATAGGGAGTGAAAGGAGATAGAAATTAAAAAACCAACTGTAAATTGGTGAAATTTTAAACCTTCATAACTTTATGCTCGAATGTCCATTTGAGGCGACTTTTTTTTTTGAATTTATGTATTTTTTAGAGATCTGTATGGACAAACGGCCGCAAGGTGGTTTGGTCAAGCTAATTTTCTAAAATATGACTTTTATCCCATTCAATCGGCACTTTCCCCAATTCGGTATGCAATGTTCATTCTTCTTTAGCCAAAAAAGTGATGAAAAGTAAGCAATTTGAAGATAGCCTACGATTTTGGGGGTGGGCCCAGGGTCCGGGGGGCCGTGGGTCGAAAATCAATCGAGGCGTGCCAGAAAGGTTGGGATCATCTCATTGTGGTCCGTATATTTATTCGTGGCTATTTGGGTGGACAAACGGGCGAAACGGTGCGAAAGGAGCATTTTCGGGCAAAATCGGTGTGCTATAGCCCACGGTTTTGGGGGTGGGCCTGGGATCTGGGTGCGCTGTGGGCCAAAAATCGATCGGGGTGTGCCAGAGAGGTTGGGGATTGTCCCAGTATGGTTCTTTTAATTTTTCTTGGCCATTTAGGTGGACAAATGGGAGAAACGGCACGAATGGGGCATTTACGGGATAAATCGGTGTGCTATAGCCCACGATTTCGGGGGTGGGCTCGGGGTTCAAGCGTGCTATGGGCGAAAATTTGACTGGGGCATACCAGGGAGGTTGGGGATCGTCCTAGTGTGGTTCATTAATTTTTTTGTGTCCATTTGGGTGGACAAACGAGCGAAACGGCGCGAATGGGGCATTTTCGAGCCAAATTGGTGTGCTATAGCCCAGAGTTTTGAGGGTCGGCCCGGGGTCTGAGTGCGGTGACTGGGGTGTGCCAGGGAGGTTGGGGATCATCCCAATGTGGTCCATTTAATTCTTCGTGGCTATTTGGGCGGACAAACGACACGAAAGAGGCATTTTTAAGCCAAATAGTGTGCTATAACCCATGATTTTGGGGGTAGGTTCGGGGTCTAGGCTCGCTGTGGGCCGAAAATTGACCAGGGCGTGCTAGAGAGGTTAGGGATCGTTCCAGTATGGGTCGTTTATTTTTTTCGTGGCCATTTGGGTGGACAAACAGGCAAAACGGTATGAACGGGGCATTTTTATGCCAAATCGATGTGCTATAGCCCACGATTTCGAGGGTGGGCCCGGGGTCTGAGCGCGTTGTGGGCCGAAAATTGATCGGGGTATGCCAGGGAGATTGGAGATCATCCTAGTGTGGTCCGTTTAATTTTTTGTGGCCATTTGGGTGGACAAACGGGTGAAACGACGTGAACGGGGCATCTTTGGGCCAAATCAGTGAGCTATAGCCCATGGTTTTGGTGAGGAGGGCGGGGGTCCGGGCGCGCTGTCGGCTGAAAATCGACCAGGGCATGCTAGGGAGGTTGGAGATCATCCCAATGTGATCCGTTTAATTTTTTGTGGCCATTTGGGGGGACAAATGGGTAAAACGGTGTGAACAGGGTATTTTTAGGCCAGATCGGTGTGCTATAGCCCACGATTTTGGGGGTCAGCCTGGGGTCCTAATGCGGTGTGGGCTGAAAATTGACTGAGGCGTGCCAGGGTAGTTGTGGATCATCCCAGTGTGGTCCGTTTAATTTTTGTGGCCATTTGGGTGGGCAAATGGGCGAAACGACGCGAACGAGGCATTTGCGGGCTAAATCTGTGTGCAATAGCCCACGATCTCAGGGGTGGACCCAGGGTTCGAGCGAGCTGTGGGCCAAAATCGAACGGGGTATGCCAGGGGGTTTGAGGATCGTCCAGTGTGGTCCATTTAATTTTTTGTGGCCATTTGGGTGGACAAACGGGCGAAACGGCACGAATGAGGCATTTTCAGGAAGAATCTGTGTGCTATAGCCCACAATTTTGGGGGTGGGCCAGGGTTCCGGGAGCACTGTGGGCCGAAAATTGATCGAGGTGTGCCAGGGAGGTTGGAGATCGTTCTAATGTGGTCCGTTTAATTTTTCGTGGCCATTTGGGGGGATAAACTGGCAAAACGGCTCGAACGGGGCATGTTCGGGCCAGATCAGTGTGCTATAGCCCACGATTTTGGGGGTAGTACCGGGGTCTGGGCGCGTTGTGGGCTGAAAATCTATCGGGGCGTGCTAGGGAGGTTAGGGATCGTCCCAACATGGTCTGTTTAATTTTTCGTGGCCATTAGGGTGGACAAACGGGCGAAACGATGCAAATGGGGTATTTACGGGCCAAATTTGTGTGCTATAGCCCACAGTTTCGGGGGTGGGCCCGGGGTCCGGGCATGCTAGGGGTCAAAAATCAACCGGGGCATGACAGGGAGGTTGAGGATCGTCCCAATATGATCCGTTTAATTTTTCGTGGCCATTTGGGTGGACAAACGGGCGAAACAGCACAAACGGGGCATTTTCAGGCCAAATTGTGTATAACCTACGATTTTGGGGGTGGGCCCGGGGTTCGGGCGAGCTCAGGGCCAAAAATCGATCGGGGCATGCCAGGGAGGTTGGGGATCATCTAAGTATGGTCCGTTTAATTTTTCGTGGCTATTTGGGTGGACAAACGGATGAAATGGCATGAACGGAGCATTTTCAGGCCAAATCAGTGTGCTATAACCCATGGTTTTGGGGGTGTGCCCGGGGTCCGGGCACGCAGTGGGCCAAAAATTGATCGGGGCGTGCCAAAAACGTTGTGGATCATCCCAGTATGGTCAGTTTTATATTTCATGGCAATTTAGGTGGACAAACGAGCGAAACAGCGCGAAAAATACATTTTAAGGCCAAATCGGTATGCTATAGCCCATGGTTTCGGGGATGGGCCCAGGGTCCGGGTGTACTGTGGGCCAAAAATTGACGAGGGCATGCCAGGGAGGTTGGGCATCGTCCCAGTGTGATCCGTTTAATTTTTTAAGGCTATTTAGGTGTACAAACAGGCGAAAAGTCATGAATGGGGCATTTTCAGAGCTAATCGGTGTTCTATTGCCCACGATTTTGGGGGTGGGCTGGGGTATGGGCACGTTGTGGGCCCAAAATCAACCAGGGTGTGCCAGGGAGGTTGGAGATCATCCCAGTGTTGTTCGCTTAATTTTTCGTGGCTATTAGGGTGGACAAACGGGCGAAACGACATGAACGGGGCATTTTCATGCCAAATCGGTGTGCTATAGCCCACGATTTTGGGTTTGGAATTGGGGTCCGGGTGCGCTGTGGCCCGAAAATCGATCGAGGTGTGCCAGTGAGGTTGGGGATTGTCCCAGTGTGGTTCGTTAAATTTTTCGTGGCCATTTGGGTGGACAAATAGGTGAAACAGCACGAACGGGGTATTTTCGAGCCAAATTGGTGTGTTATAGCCCACGATTTTGGGGGTGGGCCCAGGGTTCAAGAGTACTGTGGGCCTAAAATCGATCAAGGCATGCTAGAGAGGTTGGGGATCGTCCTAGTGTGGTTCGTTTAATATTTTGTGGCCATTTGGGTGGACAAACGGGCGAAATAGTGTGAACGGGGCACTTCAGGCCAAATCGGTGTGCTATTGCCTAGGGTTTTGGGGGTGAGCACGGGGTCTGAGCATGCTGTGGGCCGAAAATCGACTAGGGTGTGCTAGGGATATTGGGGATCATCCCAGTGTGGTCCGTTTTATTTTTCGTGGCTATTTGGGTGGATAAACGGCGCGAACGGGGCATTTTCGGGCTAAATCGGTGTGCTATAGCCCACGATTTTTGGGGCGGGCTTGAGGTCCAAGCGCGCTGTCGGCCGAAGATTAACCGGGTGGCTATTTGGGTGGACAAATGGTTAAAACGGTGCGAACGGGGCATTTTTGTGCCAAATTGGTGTGCTATAGCCCACGATTTCGAGGGTGGGCCTGGGGTCTGAGCACGCTGTGGGCCAAAAATTGATTGGGGCGTGCCAGGGAGGTTGGGGATCGCCCCAGTGTGGTCCGCTTAATTTTTTGTGGCCATTTGGGTGGACAAACGGGGGAAACAGCGTGAATGGGGCATCTTCGGGATAAATCAGTGAGCTATAGCCCACGGTTTTGGGGGGAGGGCGGGGTCCGGGTGCGCTGTGGGCCGAAAATCCATCGGTGCATGCCAGGGAGGTTGCGGATCATCTTAGTGTAGTCCGTTTAATTTTTCATGGCCATTTGGGGGACAAATGGGCGAAACGACGCGAACAGGACATTTTTGGACTAGATCGGTGTGCTATAGCCCATGATTTCGGGGGTAGGCCTGGGGTCCTGGCGCGCTGTGGGTCGAAAATCGATCAGGGCGTACCAGGGTGGTTGGGGATCATCCCAGTGTGGTGCATTTAATTTTTCGTGGCCACTTGACTGGACAAACGGTCGAAACAGCGTAAATGAGGCTTTTGCGGGCCAAATATATGTGCTATAGCCCATGGTCTAGGGGGTAGGCTCAAGGTCCGATCGCGCTGTAGGCCGAATATCTACTAGGGCATGCCAAAGGGGTTAAAGATCATCCAGTGTGGTCCGTTTAATTTTTCGTGGCTATTTGGGTGGACAAACGGGTGAAACGGCACGAACGGGGCATTTTCGAGGAAAATATTTATGCTATAGCCCACAGATTTGGGGGTGAGCCGGGGGTTTGAGAGTACTGTGGGCCAAAAATCGACCGGGGCGTGCCAAGGAGGTTGGGGATCATCCCAGTGTGGTCCGCTTAATTTTTTGTGGCCATTTGGGGGGACAAACGAGCAAAACAGCGCAAACGAGGCATTTTTGGGCCAGATCGGTGTGCTATATCCCACGGTTTCAGGGGTGGGCCCGGGGTCCGGGCGTACTGTGGGCCAAAAATCGATCGGGGTGTGCCATAAAGGTTGAGGATCGTCTCAGTGTGATCCATTTAATTTTTCGTGCCTATTTAGGTGGACAAACGGGTGAAACGGCACGAACGGGGCATTTTCGGGCCAAATTGGTGTGGTATAGCCCACGATTTTGGGGGTGGCCCCGGGGTCCGGGTGTGCTGTAGGCCGAAAATCGACTGGGGCGTGCCAAGGAGGTTGGGGATTTTCCAAATGTGGTCCGTTAAACTTTTTGTGGCAACTTGGGTGGACTAACAAGCGAAACTTTGCGAATGGAGCATTTTTGAGCCATATCGGTGTTCTATAGCCTACGGTTTTTGGGGGTGGGCCCAGGGTTCGGCTGAGCTGAGGGCCAAAAATCGATTGAGGCATGCTAGGGAGGTTGGGGATCATCCCAGTATGGTCCATTTAATTTTTCGTGGCCATTTGGGTGGACAAACGGGCGAAACGACATGAACGGGACATTTTTAGGCCAAATCGGTGTGCTATAGCCCACAATTTGAGGGTGGGCCCGGGTTTCGATCTTGTTGTGGGCCAAAAATCGACTGGGGCGTGCCAGGTAGGTTGGGGATCGTTCCGGTGTGGTCCGTTTTATTTTTCATGGCAATTTGGGTGGACAAACGGACGAAACTGCATGAACGAGGTATTTTAGGGCCAAATTGGTGTGCTATAGTATAGTCTACAGTTTTAGTGGTACGCCTGGGGTTCGGGCCTTGTGGGTTGAAAATTAACCAGGGCATGTCAGGGAGGTTGGCGATTGTCCCAGTGTTGTGCATTTAATTTTTTGTGGCCATTTGGGTGGATAAACAGGCAAAACACCCCAAACGGGGCATCTTTGGGCCAAATTGGTGTGCTATAGCCCACAGTTTCGAGGGTGAGCTCGTGGTTTGGGTGCGTTGCGGGTTGAAAATCGACTGGGGATTGCCACGAAGGATGGGGATCATCCTAGTGTGGTCTGTTTAATTTTCCGTGGCCATTTGGGTGGACAAACGGGCGAAACGACGCGAACAGGGAATTTTGGGCTATATCAGTGTACAATAGCCCATGGTTTTTGCGGTGGGCGAGTGGTCCAAGTGCGTTGTGGGCTAAACATTGATCGGGGCATGCTATGTAGGTTATCAATCATCTCAGTGTGGTTCATTTAATTTCTCGTGGCCATTTATATGGACAAATAGATAAAACGACGCGAATGGGGCATTTTCGGGCCAAATCACTGTACTATAACCCACTGTTTTGGGGGTGGGCCTGGGGTTTGGGCACGCTATGGGCCGATAATCGACCGTGGCATGCCAGGAAGGTTGGGGATCATCCCAGTATAGTACGTTAAATTTTTTGTGGCCATTTGGGTGGACAAACGAGCGAAATGGCGCGAACTGGGCATTTTCGTGCCAAATCGGTGTGCTATAGCCCATGATTTTGGGGGTGGGCCTATGGTCCGAGCGCGCTGTGTGCCAAAAATCTACCGGGGCGGGCCAGGGAGGTTGGGGATCGTCCCAGTGTGGTCCATTTAGTTCTTAGTGGCCTTTTGGATGGACAAAGGGCAAAACAGCGTGAACGGGGCATCTTCGGGCCAAATTGATATGCTACATCCCACGGTTTCGGGGGGCCCGTGGTCTGGGCGCAATGTGGGCCAAAAATCAATTGGGGCATGCAAGGGAGGTTGGGGATCATCCCAATATGGTCCGTTTAATTTTTCATGGCTATTTGGGGGGACAAACGGGCGAAACTGTGCGAACAGGGCATTTTCAGGCCAGATCGGTGTGCTATAACCCATGGTTTCGGGGGTAGGCCTGGGTAATGCAAGAATAATCATGGATATGGGGTTATGAGAGTACGCATTGGACCCGAGACTCGGTGTGTGCAATTGAAGAGACAAAGAGAACTTAATTATGCACCAAAAACCGTCCATACACTACACTTGGACTACACTCCATAGGCGCCTTTTGTCTTCCCTTCATTAAGGGCTTTTTGGACATTTCACTTATTCTGTAATAAGTTTTTAAATAGGCTAGTATTAGATCTTTATTTCTTTAGTTGTTTATTCATGGAAGACAAACTCTCTCTCTAGTGTGAGGAGTGTAACACCCCTTAGTTGTAGGGCTTGGAAAAGCCACCAATCCATAACTAGAGCTGCCCAAGTGTGGATATCACTTGTGTTGCATCGTTGGCTTGATATGTTGGTGATTAGGGAGGTAAAGTCCCTCTTTTGTCAACGTAAGAGTTTGGTGTTAACATTCATTAATCTTAGGGTCCTTACATGTGATTAGGGTTCTTAGATTCTTGATTATTGTATGTGAAACTATCTATCCATTTCTTTCGTTAACATTGTATTGTTGTTGGTCTTTGAAGTCTAGTGAAGCCGTGTGAGGCTAGTTCGATTCACTAGCATTGTTGTTCTTGTGTTCATCTCTTTTCTTGCTTAAAACTAAATCTAAAGTCTAGTGAAGTCGTGAGTGGCCTATTTCGATTCACTAGTACCTTGTTGTTCAGATTGTTGCTCTATTGTTGGCTTAAATCTCTTGATACACACTTAGTTATGTATCACTAGGATCCGGGTACGCTTTGGGCCAAAAATCGACCGGGGCGTGCCAGGGAGGTTGGGGATCGTTCCAGTGTGGTCCGTTTAATTTTTTGTGGCTGTTGGGGTGGACAAACGGGTGAAACGGTGCGAATGGGGCATTTGCGGGCCAAATCTGTGTGCAGCCCATGGTCTCGGGGGTGAGCCCGGGGTCCGAGCGCGCTGTAGGCTGAAAATTGACTGGGGCGTGCCAGGGAGGTTGGGGATCGTCCCTATGTGGTCCGTGTAATTTTTTGTGGAAAATTGGGTTGATAAACTAGTGAAACGCCCCGAACGGGGTGTCTTCGGGCTAAATTGGTGTGCTATATCCCACGGTTTTAGGGGTGGGCTCACAGTTCGGGTGCGCTGTGGGACCAAAATCAAACGAGGCGTACCACAGAGATTGAGGATCATCCCAATGTGGTCTGTTTAATTTTTCGTGGCCATTTGCGTGGACAAACGGATGAAACGGCGTGATCGGGGTATTTTTGAGCAAAATCGACGTGCTATAGCCCACGGTTTCGGTGTTGGTCCTATATTTCGGGTGCGCTGGGGGCCAAAAATTGATCGGGGCATGCCAGGGAGGTTAGGGATCATCCCAGTGTGGTTCGTTTAATTTTTTGTGGCCATTTGGGTGGACAAACGTGTAAAACGGCATAAACGGGGTATTTTTCGGGCTAAACCGGTGTGCTATAGCCCATGATTTTGGGGGTACGCATGGGGTAAGGGCGCGATGTGTGCCAAAAATCGATCGGGGCGTGCTATGGAGGTTGGGGATCATCCCAGAGTGGTCCATTTAATTTCTCATGGCCATTTTGGTGGACAAACGGCAAAACGGCGCGAATGGGGCATTTTCGGACTAAATTGGTGTTCTATAGCCCATGGTTTTAGGGGTGGGCCCAGGGTTCGGGCACGCTGTGGGTCAAAAATTGATCGAGGCATGCCAGGGAGGTTGCAGATTATCCTAGTGTGGTTTGTTTAATTTCTCGTGGCCATTTGGTTGGACAAACAGGCGAAATAGCGTGAATGGGATATTTTTGGGCTAAATCAGTGTGCTATAGCCCACGATTTTAGGGGTGGGCCTGGGGTTCGGGTGCGCTATGGGCCAAAAATAATTGGAGATATGCTAGAGAGGTTGGGGATCATCCCAGTGTGGTTCGTTTATTTTTTCATTGCCATTTGGGTGGACAAACGGGCAAAACAATGTGAACGGGGCATTTTCGAGCCAAATCGATGTGCTATAGCCAACAGTTTTGGGGGTGGGCCCGAGGTCCGGATGCGCTGTGGCAAAAAATCGATCTTGGTATACCAGGAAGGTTGGAGATCATTCCAGTGTGGTCTATTTAATTTTTCATGGCTATTTGGGTGGACAAACAGGCGAAATAGCGCGAACGGGGCGTCTTTGGGCCAAATCGGTGTGCTATAGCCCACGATTTTGAGGGTGGACCTGGGGTGTTGTTGGTCAAAATCGACCGGGGCATGCCAGGGTGGTTGGGGATCGTCCTGGTGTGGTCCATTTTATTTTTCTTGGCAATTTGGGTAGACAAACAGGTGAAATGGCGCGAATGGTGTATTTTATAGCCAAACCGGTGTGCTATAGCCACAGTTTCGGGGGTGGGCCCGGGGTCCGAGCGCACTTTAGGCCAAAAATTGATCGGGGCGTTCCAGGGAGGTTGGGGATCATCCTAGTGTGGTCTGTTTAATTTTTTATTGCCATTTGGGTGGACAAACGGGCGAAACAGCACGAACGGGGCATTTTTGGGCAAAATCAGTGTGCTATACACCACAGTTTTAGGGGTGGGCCCGGGGCCCGAGTGCGCTGTGGGCCAATAATCAATCGAGGCATAGAAGGGAGGTTAGGGATCATACCAGTATGGTCTATTTAATTTTTAAAGGCCATTTGGGTGGACAAACGGGAAAAACGACGTGAACGGGGAGTTTTTTTGCCAAATCGGTGTGCTATAGCCCATGGTTTTGGGGGTAGGCATGGGTTCAGGGCGCGCTGTGTGCTGAAAATCGACCGGGGCATCCCATGGAGGTTGGGGATCGTCCCAAAGTAGTCCGTTTAATTTCTTGTGGTCATTTGGGTGGACAAACGGTGAAACGGCGCGAACGGGGCATTTTCGGACCAAATTGGAGTGCTATAGCCCAAGATTTTGGGGGTGGGACCGGGGTCTGTTTAATTTTTAGTGGAGATTTGGGTGAACAAACAAGCGAAACGGCGTGATTGGAGCATTTTTAGGTCAAATCGGTGTTTTATAGCCCACGATTTTTGGGATGGGCCTGGAGTCCGGGCGCACTGTGGGCCAAAAATTGACAGGGGCGTGCCAGGAAGGTTGGGGATCGTCCTTGTATTGTCCATTTTATTTTTCGTGGCCATTTGGGTGGACAAACGAGCGAAATGCCACGAACGGGGCATTTTTTGGCCAAATAGGTGTGTTATAGCCCACGATTTTAGGGACATTTTCGGGCCAAATCGGTTTGCTATAGTCCTACAGCCTATAATTTTGGGTTTGGACACAGGGTCCAAGCG
This sequence comes from Capsicum baccatum var. pendulum, assembly GCA_030864225.1. Lineage (NCBI taxonomy): Eukaryota > Viridiplantae > Streptophyta > Magnoliopsida > Solanales > Solanaceae > Capsicum > Capsicum baccatum. The sequence continues at coordinate 308,815,971 of CM061552.1, read as the reverse complement.
CGCTGTGGGCCGAAAGTTGACTGGGGCGAGCCAGGGAGGTTGGGGATGGTCCCAGAGTGGTCCATTTAATTTTTTGTGGCCATTTGGGTAGATAAACGGGCGAAACGATGTGAACGGGGCATTTTTGGGAATAGGTGTGCTATAGCCTGGGGTTTTGGGGGTGGGCTCGGGGTTCGAGCACGTTGTGGGCCTAAAAGCGACCGAGGCATGTCAGGGAGGTTGAGGATCATCCCAGTGTGGTCCATTTAATTTTTTGTGGCTATTTGGGTGGACAAACGGGCAAAACGGCACGAACGCGGTATTTTCGAGCCAAATTGGTGTACTATTGACCACGATTTTAGAGGTAGGCTCGGGGTACGGGTGTGCTGTGGGCCGAAAATCGACCAGGGCATGCCAGGGAAGGTAGGGGTCATTCCAGTATGGTCCGTTTATTTTTTGTGGCCCTTTAGGTGGACAAACATGTGAAACAGCGTGAACGGGGCATTTTCGGGCCATTTTGGTGTGCTATATCCCACAGTTTTGGGGGTGGGACCGGAGCCCGGATGCGTCGTGGGCCACAAATCGATTGGAGCATGCTAGGGAGGTTGGGGATTGTCCCAGTCTGGTTCGTTTAATTTTTCGTTTCCATTAAAGTGGACAAACGGGCCAAACGGCACGAACGGGGTATTTGCGGGCCAAATCTAAGTGCTATAGCCCATGATTTAGAGGGTGGGCCCCGAGTCCGGGTGCGCTGTAGGCTGAATATCGACCGGGGCATGCCAGGGGGATTGAAGATCATCCAGTATGGTCCGTTTAATTTTTTGTGGCTATTTGGGTGGACAAACGGGCGAAACGGCATGAACGGGGCATTTTTAAGCCAAATCAGTGCGCTTATAGCCCGCAATTTTGGGGGTGGGCCCGAGGTTTGGGTGTACTATTGGTTGAAAATCAATTGGGGCGTGCTAGGGAGGTTGGGGATCATCCCAGTATGGTCCGTTTAATGTTTCGTGGCAACTTGGGTGGACAAATAGGTAAAATGGTTCGAACGGGGCATTTTTGGGCCAAATCCGTGTCCTATAGCCCACGGTTTTGGGGGCGGTCCTGGGGTCAGGGCGTTTTGAGGACTGAAAATCTATCGAGGAGTGCCAGGGAGGTTGAGGATCATCCCAGTATGGTGAGTTTAATTTTTCGTGGCCATTTGGGTGGACAAACTGGCGAAATGACATGAACGGTGCATTTTTAGGCTAATTTGGTGTGCTATATCCCACGGTTTTGAGGGTCGGCCCGTAGTTCAGGCATGCTGTGGTCCAAAAATTGATTGGGGCATGACATGAGGTTAGGGATCATTCGAGTGTGGTTTGTTAATTTTTTCGTGGCCAGCTGGGTGGACAAACAGGCAAAACGGCATGAACGGGGCAGTTTCGGGCCAAATCGGTGTGCTATAGTCCATGGTTTTGGGGGTGGACTCGGGGTCCAGGCCTGCTATGGACTGAAACACTGTTGGGGCGTGCCAGGGAGGTTGGGGATCATCCCAGTATAGTTCGGTAAAATTTTTCTGGCCATTTGGGTGGACAAACGGGCGAAACGCCATAAACAAAGCATTTTCGTGTCAAATCGGTGTGTTATTGCCCACGATTTTGGGGTAGGCCTGGGGTCTGAGCATGCTGTAGGCCGATAGTCGGCTGGGGCATGCCAGGGAGGTTGGGGATCATCCTAGTATGGTTGGTTTAATTTATTGTGGCCATTTGGGTGGACAAACGGGCGAAACAGTGTGAACTAGGCATATTCGGGCCAAAACTGTGTGCTATAGTCCACGGTTTTGAGGGGTCTCGAGGTCCGAGCGTGTTGTGGGCCCAAAATCAATCGGGTCATGCTAGGGAGGTTGGGGATCATCCCAGTATGGTTCGTTTAATTTTTTATGGCCATTTGGGGGGACAAAAGGGCGAAATGGCATGAACGGAGTATTTTCGTGCAAAATCGATGTGCTATAGCCCTCGGTTTTGGGGTTGGGACCAGGTTTGGGGTATGCTGTGGGTCGCAAATCGACCGGGGCGTGACAGAGAGGTTGGGGATCATCCCAGTGTGGTCCGTTTAATTTTTCGTGGCCATTTGGGTGGGCAAACGAGCGAAACGGCACGAAAGGGGCCACTGCGGGCCAAATTTGTGTGCTATAGCCTAAATTTTTGGGAGTGGGCCCAGGGTTTGGGCGCGTTGTGGGTCGAATATCGATCGGGGTATGCCAGGGGGTTGAGGATCATCTCAATGCAATTTGTTTAAAATTTTTTGGCCATTTGGGTGGACAAACTGGCGAAACGGCACGACCGGGGTATTTTTGAGCTAAATCGGTGTGTTATAGCCCACGGTTTGGGGGTAGGCTCGGCGTCTGGACACACTGTGGGCCAAAAAATTGATCGGGACATACCAGGGAGGTTGGGGATCGTCCCAATATGGTCCGTTTAATTTTTCGTTGAAACTTGGGTGGACAAACGGGCAAAATGGTGAAACGAGGTATTTTTGGGCTAAATCGATGTGCTATTACCATCAGTTTGGGTGTGGGATCGAGGTTCGGGTGCTCTGAGGGTCGAAAATTGATGGGGGCATGCCAGGGAGGTTGGGGATCATCCCACTATGGTCCGTTTAATTTTTCGTGACCCTTTGGGTTGACAAATGGGCAAAATGGCATGAACGATACATTTTCAGGCCAAATCAGTGTCCTATAGCCCACGATTTTGAGGGTGGACCTTCGGTTTGGGCGTGATGTGGGCTAAATATAGATTGGGGCATGCCAGGTAGTTTGGGGATCGTCCCAGTATAGTCTATTAAATTTTTTGTGGGCATTTGGATGGACAAATGGGTGAAACGGCGTGAACGGGGCATCTTCGGGCTAAATCGTTGTGCTATAGCCTAGGAATTTAGGGGTGCGCTCGGGGTTCGGGTGTGCTGTGGGCTTAACATCGACTAGGGCGTGCCAGGAAGGTTGACTATCTGGTGATTTTTCTTGGCCATTTGGGTGGACAAACGGGCGAAACGGCATGAACGGAGCATTTTCGGGCCTAATTGGTGCACTATAGCCAACTATTTTTGGGGTGAGCTAGAGGTTCGGGCGCGCTGTAGGCCGAAAATCGACCGGGGCTTGCAAGGGAGGTTAGAGATCGCTCCAGTATGGTACATTTATTTTTTCGTGGCCATTTGGGTAGATTAACGGGCAAAACGGCGTGAACAGGGTGTTTTTGAGTCGAATCGGTGTGCTATAATCTATGGTTTTGAGGTGGGGCCAAGGGTTCGGATGCGATGTAGGCTTAAAATCGATCGGGGCGTGCCAGGGAGGTTGAGGATCATCCCAGTATGGTCCGTTAAATGTTTTGTGGCCATTTGGATGGACAAACGGGTGAAATGGCGCGAACAGGGTATTTTTATGCCAAATCGATGTGCTATAGCACATGATTTCGGGGCTAAGCCCGGGGTCCGGGCAAGCTGTAGGCCGAGAATCGACCGAGGCGTGCTAGGGAGGTTGGGGATCGTCCCAGTGTGGTCTATTTAATTTCTCATGGCCATTTGGGTGGACGAATGGGGAAACTGCATGAACGGGGTATTGTCAAGCCAAATCGGTGTGCTATAGCCTACGATTTCGGGGGTGGGCCCGGGGTTTGGGCGCGCTATGAGTCAAAAATTAATCGAGGTGTGCCAGGGATGTTGCGGATTATCCCAGTGTGGTCCGTTTAATTTCTCGTGACCATTTGGGTGGACAAACGGGTGAAACGGCACAAACGAGGCATTTTTAGGCTAAATCAGTGTGTTATAGCCCATGGTTTTGGGGGTCGTCCTGGGTTCGGGCGCGCTGTGGGCCGAAAATCGACCGAGACGTGCCATGGAGGTTGGGAATAGTCCCAGTGTGGTTCGTTAATTTTTTTGTGGCCATTGAGGTGGACAAACGGTCGAAACGGTGCGAACGGAGCATTTTCATGCCAAATTGGTATGCTTTAGTGCACGAATTTTGGGGTGGGTCTGGGGTCTAAGCGCGCTATGGGCCAAAAATTGACCAGAGCATGCTAGGGAGGTTGGGGATCGTCCTTGTGTAGTTCGTTTAATTTTTTGTGTCCATTTTGGTGGACAAATGGGTGAAACGACATGAACGGGGCATTTTCGGGCCAAATCGGTGTGCTATAGCCCACGGTTTTGGGGGGGCCTGGGGTCCGGGCGCGTTGTGGGCCGAAAATCATTCGGGGCATGCTAGGGAGGTTGAGGATCGTCCCAGTGTGGTCCTATTGAATTTTCGTGGCTATTTGGGGGGACAAATAGACAGAACGGCGTGAACAGGGCTTTTGCGGATCAAATCTGTGTTCTATAGCCTATGGTCTTGGGGGTGGGCTCGGGGTCCAGGCACGCTGTGGGCCAATTATCGACTGGGGCATTCCAGCGAAGTTGAGGATCGTCCCAGTGCGATCCGTTTAATTTTTCGTGGCCATTTGGGTGGATAAATGGGTGAAACGGCACGAACGGGGCATTTTCGGAGAAAATTTATGTGCAATAGCCCACATTTTTGGAGGTGGGCTGGGGGTTCGGGAGCACTGTGGGCCAATTGATTGGGGCATGCCAGGGAGGTTGAGGATCATTCCAGTATGGTTCGTTTAATTTTTTGTGGCCATTTGGCAGGACAAATGGGCGAAACAATGCGAACTGGGCATTTTTGGGCTAGATCAGTATGTTATTGCCCACGGTTTCAAGGGTTGGCTTGGGGTCCGGGCGTACTATGGGCTAAAAATTCACCGGGGCATGCCAGGGAGGTTGGGGATCGTCCCAGTGTGGTTCGTTTAATTTTTTATGGCCATTTAGGAGGAATAACAGGTGAAACGACATGAATAAGGCATTTGCAGGACAAATTTGTGTGCTACAGCCCATGATTTTAGGGGTAAGCCTGGGGTTCGGGCGCGCTAGGGATCAAAAATCGTTCGGGGCGTGCCAGGGGGGTTGAGGATCATCTTAGTGTGGTCCGTTTAATTTTTCGAGGCCATTTGGGTGGACAAATGGGCGAAATGGAATGAATAGTACATTTTCAGGCCAAATCAGTGTCCTATAGCCCACGGTTTCAGGGGTGGGCCCGGGGTCCGAGCATACTGTAGGCCAAAAATCGATTGGGGCTTGCCAGGGAGGTTGAGGATCTTCCTATTATGATTTATTTAACTTTTTGTGGCAACATGGGTGGACAAACGGGTGAAACGGTGCAAACGGGCCATTTTCGGGCTAAATCGGTGTACTATAGCCCACGGTTTTGAGTATGGGCCCGGGGTTCGGGAGAGCTGAGGGCTAAAAATTGATCGCGGCATGCTTGGTATGTTGAGGATTGTCCCAGTATGGTTCGCTTAATTTTTTGTGGCCATTTGGGTGGACAAATGGGCGGAACGGCATGAATGGGGCATTTTCAGGCCAAATCGGTGTGCTATAGCCCATGATTTTGGGGGTAGGCCCAAGGTCTAATCGCGCTGTAGGCCAAAAATCGATCGAGGTATGCCAGGGAGGTTGGGGATTGTCCTGGTGTGGTCTCTTTTATTTTTAATGGAAATTTGGGTGGACAAACAGGCGAAACTGCACGAAGAGGCATTTTAGGGCCAAATTGTGGTGCTATAGTCAATGGTTTCGGGGGTGCGCCTGGGGTTCGGGTGTGCCAGAAAGGTTGACGATCATCCTAGTGTGGTTTGCTTAATTTTTTGCGGTCATTTGGGTGGATAAACGGGCAAAACTCCCCAAATGAGGCGTCTTTGGGCCAAATTGGTGTGCTATAGCCCACAGTTTCGAGTCTGGGCTCGCGGTTCGGGCGTACTTTGGGTCAAAAATTGACAGGGGCATGCCACGGAGGTTGGGGATCATTGGAATATGATACGTTTAATTTCTAGTGGCCATTTGGGTGAACAAACGGGCGAAACGATGCGAACGGGGCATTTTTAGGCCAGATTGGTGTTCTATAACCCACGATTTTGGGGGAGGGCCTGGGGTTCAGGCGCACTGTGGGCCAATAATTGATCGTTGCATGCCAAGAATATTAGGGATCATCCCAGTATGGTACGTTAAATTTTTTGTTGCTATTTGGGCGGACAAACGGGTGAAATGGCGCGAACGGGGCATTTTTGGGCAAATCGATGAGCTATAGCCTATGATTTTTGGGGTGGCCCCGCGGTTCGAGCGTCCTGTGTGCCAAAAATCAATCGGAACGTGCCAGCGAGGTTGAGGATCGTCCCTCTATGGTTCATTTAATTCTTTGTGGCTTTTTGGGTGGAGAAACGGACGAAACGGCATAAACAAAGTATTTTTGGGCCAGATCAGTGTGCTATATCCCATGGTTTTTGGGGTGGGCCCAGGGCACGCTTTGGGCCAAAAATTGATGGAGGCCTGGCAGGGTGGTTGGGGATCGTCCCAGTATAGTCCGTTTAATTTTTCATAGCCATTTGGGTGGTCAACAAACAGGGCGAATCGGGCATTTGCAAGACAAATCTGTATGCTATTTATCACGGTCTCAGGGGTGAGCCCGGGGTCCGGGTGAGCCCGGGGTCCGGGTGCGCTGTGGGCTGAATATCTTCCGGGGAGTGCCAGGGAGGTTGAAGATCATCTCAGTGTGGTCCGTTTAATTTTTCATGGCCATTTGGGTGGACGAACGGGCGAAACAGCACTAACGGAGCATTTTCGAGGCAAATCGGTGTGCTATAGCCAACGGTTTCGAGAGTGGGCCCAGGGTTCGAGTGCACTATAGGCTAAAAATTGACCGGGGCATGCCAAGGAGGTTGGGGATCATCCCAGTGTGGTCCTTTTAATTTTTCGTGGCCATTAGGTTGACAAACGGGCAAAACGGTGCGAACGAGACATTTTAGGGCCAAATAGGTGGGCTATAGTCCACGGTTTTGGGGGTAGGCCTGGGGTTCGGGCGCACTGTAGGCCAAAAATGACCGGGGGGTGCCAGGGAAGTTGGGGATCGTCCCAGTGTGGTTTGTTTAATTTTTCATTGCCATTTGGGTGGACAAAAGGGCGAAACGACGTGAACAGGGCATTTGTGGGCTAAATCTGTGTGCTTTAGCCCACGATTTTGGGGGTGGGCCCGAATTCTGGGAGCATTAATGGCCGAAAATTAGTCGGGGCATGCCAGGGAGGTTGAGGATCATCCTAGTATGATCCGTTTAATTATTCATCGCCATTTAGGTGGACAAATGGGCGAAATGGCACGAACGAGGTATTTTTTGGCCAAATCATTGTGCTATAGCCCACTATTACGAGGGTGGGTCCGGGCGAACTATAGGCCAAAAATTGATCGGGGCGTGCCAGGAAGGTTGGGGATCTTTCCAATTTGGTCCGTTTAAATTTTTGTGGCAACTTGGGTGGATAAATGAGCAAAACGATGAGAAAGGGGCGTGCCAGGGAGGTTGGGGATCATCCCAGTATGGTCCGTTTAATTTTTCGTGTCCATTTGGATGGACAAACGGGTAAAACGGCATGAACGGGTCATTTTCAGGCCAAATTAGTGTGCTATATAGCCCTCAATTTTGGGGGGTGGGTTCGAGGTCTGGGCGCGCTGTAGGCCAAAAGTCGACCGAAGTATTATAGGGAGGTTGTGGATCGTCCCTGTGCAGTCCATTTTATTTTTTGTGGTAATTTAGGCAGAAAAACAGGTAAAACAGCACGAATGGTGCATTTTAGGGCCAAATCGGTGTGCTATAGCCGACGATTTTAGGTGTGTGCCTAGTGTTCGCGCGCACTATGTTCTGAAAATCAATTGGGGCATGCCTGGGAGGTTGGGGATCGTCCCAGTGTGGTCTGTTTAACTTTTTGTGGCAATTTTGGTGGAAGAATAAGCGAAACACCCCAACGGAACATCTTTGGGCCAAATCGGTATGTTATAGCCCACAGTTTTGATGGTGGGCTCGCGGTTCGGGCGCGCTGTGGGCCAAAAATCGACCGGAGCATGCCACAGAGGTTGGGGATCATACCAGTATGGCCTGTTTAATTTTTCGTGGCTATTTGGGTGGATAAATGAGCAAAATGGTGCAAACGGGACATTTTCGGGCCAAATCGATGTGTTATAGCCCACTGTTTAGGATGTGGGGCCGCGGTCTGAGTGCACTATAGGCAAACATCGATCGGGGCATGCCAGGGATGTTAGGGATTGTCCTAGTGTGGTTCTTTTAATTTTTCGTGGACATTTGGGTGGACAAACGGGCGTAACGGTGCGTATAAGGCTTTTTCGGGCCAAATCGGTGTGCTATATAGCCCATAGTTTTGGGGGTAGGCATGGGATCAGGGTACGCTGTGGGCTGAAAATAGATCGGAGCTTGCCAAGGAGGTTGGGGATCGTCCTAGAGTGGTCCGTTTAATTTCTTGTGGCCATTTGGGTGGACAAATGGCAAAACAGCACGAACGGGGCATTTTTGAGCAAAATTGGTGTGCTATAGCCCACAGTTTCGGGGGTGGCTCGGGGCCCGGGCGCGCTATGGGTCGAAAATTGACTAAGGCATGTCAACGAGGTTGCGGATCATCCCAGTATGGTCTGTTTAATTTCTTGTGGCCATTTGAGTGGACAAACGGGCAAAACGGCATGAACGGAGCATTTTTAGGCTACATCAGTATTCTATAGCCTACGATTTCAGGGGAAGGCTTGGCGTTCGGGTGCGCTGTGGTTCGAAAATTAACCGAGATGCGTCAGGGAGGTTGGAGATCATCCCAGTGTGGTTCGTTTAATTTTTCATGTCTATTTGGGTGATAAAACAGGCAAAACGGCGCAAACGGGGCATTTTCGGGCCAAATCGATGTGCTATAGCCAACGGTTTTAGGGGTGGGCCCGAGGTCCAGGCGCGCTATGGGAAAAAAATCGATCAGGGTATACTAGGGTGGTTGGAGATCGTGGGTTGAAAATAAACCAGGGCTTGCCATGGAAGTTGGCAATCATCCCAGTGTTGTCCATTTATTTTTTTTGTGGCCATTTGGGTGTACAAACGGGTGAAACAACACGAACAGAGAATTTTTGGGCGAAATCGGTGTGCTATAGCCTACAGTTTTTGGGGTGGGCCCAGGGTTTGAGCGTGCTGTAGGACAAAAAATGATCGAGGGATGCCAGGGAGGTTGGGGATTATCCCAATATGGTTCATTTAATTTTTTGTGGCCATTTGGGTGGACATACGGGAGAAAGTGTGAATGGGGCATTTTCGGGCCAAATTGGTGAGCTATAACCTACGGTTTGAGGGGTGAGCTCCGGGTCCAGGCATCTTGTGGACCAAATATCGACTGAGGCATGCCAAGGAGGTTAGGGATCGTCCTAATATAGTTCGTTTAATTTTTTGTGTCCATTTGGGTGTACAAATGGGTGAAACAGCGCGAACGAGGCATTTTTCGGCCAAATCAGTGTGCTATAGCCCACAATTTTGGGTGTGGGCCCTAGGTCCGAGCGTGCTGTGGGCTAGAAATTGACCGGGGTGTTCTAGGGAGGTTGGGGATTATCCCAGACTGGTCCATTTAATTTTTTGTGGCCATTTGGGTGGCCAAACGGGCGAAACGGCGCTATCGGGGCATATTCGAGCCAGATTGATGTGCTATAACTGATGGTTTTGGGAGTGGGCCTGGGGTTCGGGTGTGCTGTAGTCCGAAAATCGATCGGGGCATGCCAAGGAGGTTGCGGATCATCTTAGTGTGGTCTATTTAATTTTTGTGGTCATTTGGGTGGACAAACGGGCAAAACGGCGAGAACGGGGCATTTTTGGACCAAATCGGTGTGTTACAGCACACAGTTTTGGGGGTGGGCCTGGGCATGGTGTGGGACGAATGGATAAACGGGTAAAACAGTGCGAATGGGATATTTTTGGGCAAAATTGATTTTCTATAACCCCTAGTTTTGTGGTTGGACCTGGGTTTCGGGCGTCCTGTGGACCAAAAATCAACCGAGGTGTGCCAGGGAGGTTGGGATCATACCAATATGGTCCGTTTAATTTTTCGTGGCCTTTTGGGTTGACAAATGGGCGAAATGGCGCGAACGGGGCATTTTCATGCCAAATTAATATGCTATAGCTCACGGTTTTGGGGGTGGACCCGGGGTCTAGGAGTACTGTGGGTGGAAAACTAAGGGCGTCGTGCCCGGGAGGTTGGGGATTGTCCCTGTGTGGTCCTTTTAATTTTTTGTGGATATTTGGGTAGACAAACAGGCGAAACAGTGCGAAACCAAATCAGTGTACTATAGCCCACGGTTTTGGGGGTGGGTCTAGGGTCCGGATATGCTGTGGGCTCAAAATCAACTGGGGCATGACAGGGAGGTTGGGGATCATCCCAGTGTGGTCCATTTTATTTTTTGTATCCATTTGGGTGGATAAACGAGTGAAATGGCACAAACAGGGCATTTTTGGGCCAAATCAGTGTGTTATAGCCTGCGGTTTTTGGGGTAGGCTCGGGGTTCGAGTGTGCTATGGGTCGAAAATTGACTGGGGCTTTCCAGGGAGGTTGAGGATCATCCCAGTATGGTCCATTTAATTTTTTTTTGACATTTAGGTGGGCAAACGGGTGAATTGGAGCAAATGGGGCATTTTAGGGCCAAATCGGTGAGCTATAAGCCACAGTTTTTGGGGTGGGCCCGGGGTTCGGGCATGCTGTGGGCCAAAAATTGACCAGGGCATGCCAGGGATGTTGGGGATCATCCCAATGTGGTCCGTTTAATTTTTGTGGTCATTTGTGCGGACAAACGGGTGAAACGGCAAAAATGGGGCATTACCGGGCCAAATCAGTGTGCTATAGCCCACGTTTTCAAAGGTGGGCCCAAGTTTTGGGCGTGCTGTGGACCAAAAAATCGACTGAGGCGTGCAAGGTAGGTTGGGGATCATCCCAGTGTGGTCCATTTAATTTTTCGTTGCCATTTTGGTGGACAAACGAGCAAAACGGCGTGAACGAGGCATTTTTGGGCCAAATCGATGTGCTATAGCCCACTGTTTTGGGGGTAGGCTCGGGATCCGGGCATGCTATGGGCCAAAAATGAATCGATACATGCTAGGGAGCTTGTGGATCATCTCAGTACGGTCTGTTTAATTTTTTGTGGCCATTTGAGTAGACAAACGGGCGAAAGGGCTCGAACGGGGCATTTTTTGGCCAAATCAGTGTGCTATAACCTACGGTTTCGGGGGTGGGCCCGAGGTATGAGTGCGCTGTGGGCGAAAAATTGATTGGGGCGTTCCAAGTAGGTTGGGTATCATCTCAGTGTGGTCCGTTTAAATTTTTGTGGCATTTGGGTGGACAAACGGGCGAAACGATACAAATAGGGCATTTTTGGGCCAAATCGGTGTGCTATAGCCCACAGTTTTGGGGGAGGGGCCGGGGTCTGGGTGTGCAATGGGCCAAAAAATTGATTGGAGCATGCCAGGGAGATAGAGGATCGTCCTAGTGTGGTCCATTTAATTATTCGTGGCCATTTGGGTGGACAAACAAGCGAAAAGATGTGAACGCGGTATTTTCAGGCCAAATCGGTGTTCTATAGCCCATGATTTTGGGGGTGCACCCGGTGTTCGGGCGCTTTGTGGGGTGAAAATCGACCGGGGCATGCTAGGGAGGTTTTGAATCATACCAATGTGATCCATTTAATTTTTCTTGTCCATTTGCGTGGAAAAACAGGCGAAACAGCGCGAACGGGGTACTTTCGAGCCTAATCGGTGTGCTGTAGCCCTTGATTTTGGGGGTGGACTCGGGGTCCGAGCGCCCTGTAGGCCAAAAATTGGCCGGAGCAAGCCATGAAGGTTAGGGATCATTTCAATGTGGTTCGATTGATTTTTTGGGGCCATTTGGGTGGACAAACGGGCAAAACAGCGTGAACGGGGCAGTTTTGGGCCAAATCGGTGTGCTATAGCCCACGGTTTTGGGTATGGGCCCGGGGTCCGAGAGCGTTGTGACCCAACAATCAAATGAGGCATGCCAGGGAGGTTGGAGATCATACCATTATGGTCCGTTAAATTTTTTACGACTATTTGCATGGATAAACGGGCGAAATGGCACAAAGGGGGCATTTTTGTTCCAAATCAGTGTGTTATAGCCTACAGTTTCGGGGGTGGGCCCGGGGTTTGGGCGCTGATGTTAGGCGCATTTATACGCCTAAAGTACTATAATTTACCCATATTTTAGCTAGGTTTTAAGGGCAAAATATATAATTCATGCACTTTTAGTCCTTTTTCCTGTAAGTGAGCTAACAAACGTGATTTGCATGTTATCAGGTATAAATGATGCATAATTCAGCATTTTATGGATAACTTGACGCCAAAGGAAGCTTCACGAAAGAAGGGAAGGAGAGCTTGGACGCCTAGGACCAAAAGTGATGCATGGAAAACCTGTCCCGGGCAAAAACAACATTTCTAAAGACTTTGGGAATCAACAGTAACTTATTAGGATTAGGATAAGTAATGCAGTAACTTATTAGGAATAGGATAAGTAATGCAGTAGCTTAGTAGGAATAGGATATTGGTGTTATAAATACCCTATTTTACTAGAGATTTTTATGATTCTTCAATTCCGAATCATTCTCATTCTTCCGATAATTCGAATTCTCATACTTTTACTTTCAATTCTTATTCTCTTCATCTATTCGACTCTTAACTTTCACAACAAGAGAAACACTATTCTAAAAGAGAATTCACGCCACAAGCCATACCAAACCCTACTACACGTGATATCTTTATTTTGGTATAATGATAATGTTTATTGTGATTTCTGTTGCACTCATGAGTAGCTAAACTTCTCTGTTGGGGTTATAGAAGCCTTATGAGATACTATCTATTGCTATGAGTTTGTGAATTCTTGATACGTATGCTGCTTATATCATTACTCTCTTCATCTTAATGCAAATTCTTGTGGTTGGAAACACATAGGATACGTCAGTATAGCATTAACTTGTTCGAAAGAAAAGTTATATGTCTGGAAAAGAGATAATGTCAAGGTAATAGGGCACCAACCCCTGTTAAAAAGTTAGTGCCATAACTGGATTAACCTCTTGGAGAATTTGTACCGTTAGATACGCTTTAAGCTCAAAAGAGTTAAAGTGAAATAATCCTTGATGGTCGAAAGACGACTGGATTTACCATAGAATACAATTCTCTATAAGCACATGCATGTCTGAATTCCGCATAACTCATAGCCAATAGAGACGTATAACTCATAAGGTGGATATAACCCCAACTCTCAATTCTCATTGATTAACATCTTACTAAACATTCTTTCTTTTTACTTTGCTAATTTCTATTTTTACTTTGCTACATTAGTTGCACGCACTACAATCCCCCTTTTTTACGAAACTTTCACCAAAAGTCTAATAATCTTTGCTTACTTAGTGACCAAGTATTCTCTGTGGGATTCGACACCCAACCCAGTTGGGTTCTATATTTGACAACGACCGCTTACACTCTTACGAGAGCTATAGTTTGAGCGTTATCAAAAATTGGCGCTGCTGCCTGGGAATACGGTTGTCTACTAAGTTTGTGATAATTACTAGACCCTTTGGTCAAAGATTCTCGTGCTTTACTTTTAGTTTTTGTTTTTGTTTTCTGCAGGTTTTTATTCAGTGCATGCCCCATACTCGAAGTTCTGGTCAACCATTTTTACCTATCAATCCTGAACCACAACGTATTGGCAGAATGGAAGCACAACAGGAAATTGAAAGAATGGTTGATCAACAGGAACAGGCGAGACTAGCTGCTCTAGCCGCCGCTCAAGTGCATCAACAGAATATTGATAACCCTAGGCGAGCAACAAATCCTGCTGATGAGGATCTAGGTGATGACGAGTTACTAAACCCTAGGCATGATGCTGAGATAGCAACACCTGCTAACAGAAGAGATCGTCAAGCTAGGTTTTGGCATGAACGCCGATCGTGCAACCTGCATTCGACGATGATGATGATGATCTTGATGGAGCCGGAGCCACAGGAGCCATTATTCCTCCACCATTGGCACCCGGAGCCAAGTTCAACATCACGAGCACCATGATTCAGTTATTGCAACTCAAGGGATTATTTGGTGGACTAGCAGGAGATGATCTGAATATGCATCTAATCAACTTTATTTCTACATGCAAGTCGTTCGACAATCCAGGCGTTGGACAGAATGTAATTCGGCTACGCTTATTTCCATTATCTCTATCTGGTGAGGCAACTCTATGGTTGAATGGGCTGACTCCTGATTCTATTATAAATTGGAGGCAATTGAAAGACGCTTTCCTAGAAAGATTCTTTCCGCCATCCAAAAGAGCACAATTGAGAGTGAAATCAGCAACTTTCATCAGCCTCCAACTGAAGCTCTTCATGAAACATGGGAGAGATTCAAGAAGAAGCTTATGAGGTTCCCAAACCATCATATGACCAATGTCCACCTAATGGAGATACTATACAGAGCCTTGAATTCAATAACTAAACCAGTGGTGGATAATGCGGCTGGAGGCTCATTTATGGACCTCATATTTGGTCAGGCAAGCAATATGCTAGATCGGATAACGAAGCAAAGTAGAGCTTGGCATACCAGGGATTCTGAGGTAGCAAGCCCCACTTTTTCTATTGGCATGACTGCAGAACAAAGGAGAAGAGAAGAAGAACGTGATCAAGATATGGCACACATGAAAACACAAGTGGATCTTCTTACAAAGCATCTATTATCAGGGAAGATCGAAAAAGTCAAAGCTGTTGCGTCAAAAGGAAAAGAGGAATCTGATTCTGAAGAAGAATCCAACTACTTGAACAACCAGGGTGTTTCCGAGGCAATACCCAAGGAAACCAAGGTCGAAACTATTATGATAAATCTGGAAACAAGGACCAAGGTAGTTGGAAGAACAAGAATGACAAGAGTGGTTTGTATGTTCCCCCAGGAAGACGTGACGCCACTGCATCTGGTTCTGGAAATATAGAAGATATGATGGCTAAACTGTTGAAAGGAGTGGAGTAAACCAGCGCGGGAGTAACGGAGGTAATAAATGACTTGTCCTCGATGAAGCAATTGGTTGACTCACATTTCACTTCAATAAAACAAATAGAGCAACAATTGAGCCAACTTTCAGCAGCACTCAATCAAAGAAAGGTTGGCACTTTACCTAGCGACATTGTGCAAAATCCAAGGAATGACGGATCATGCATGGCCATTACTACCATAAGTGGCAAGGTGCTGGAAAATTCATCCCAAAGCAAGCAAGTGGCCGAAAATAAAGAAGACCAGGACGCCATAGAAGCTGACCAAGACGTCCATGACATCACCCCTAGCAGTTTGCAGCATGAGAAAACCGAAATTCGGAAGCAAAAGGAGAAGAAAGCCGTGGAGAAAACACTTTCACTTCCACCACCACCTTTTCCTCAAAGATTGAAGAAGAAAGCTGATGACACCAAGTTCAATAAATTCATGGCAATGTTAAAACAGTTGACCATTAATGTTCCGTTGGTAGAGGTACTAGAACAAATGCCTGGGTATGCAAAATTTATGAAGGATCTTTTGACAAAGAGGTAGCAAGCTATGAGTTGACAGACACTGTTCATCATTGCAGTGCAATTGCTACCCGATCACTAGTTCAGAAGAAGGCCGACCCCGGTGCATTCACTATTCCTTGCACCGTTGGATCCTTGAATTTTGCCAAGGCATTATGCGATTTAGGAGCCAACATTAATTTGATGCCATTATCTATTTACAAAAAGTTGGGGTTGGGTGATCCTACTCCAACCAATATGAGGCTTGTAATGGCAGATAGGTCGGTAAAATGACCTGTTGGTATCCTACATGATGTATTGGTGAAGGTTTCTTCATTCATCTTTCTGGCAGACTTCGTTATTTTTGATTATGAGGTAGACTCAGAAGTTCCCATAATCTTGGGACGCCCTTTCCTTGCAACATGAAGTGTGCTCATTGACTTAAGAGCTAATGAGCTTTTATTTCGGATAAATGACGAAGTAGTTCGCTTTGATGTGTGCAAATCAATGAAGCAACCCAAAGATCTGAACGTATTCTCGGTAGCTGATGTTTATTTTAATGATGAGAAAGAATTACCTGAAGAGGAGCAGCTTTTTGATGACCCATTGGCGGTTGTACTTATGAATGTTGAGCATAAGGATGCTGAAAATTATGAAGAAACTATTGGTTCTCTAATAGGATTAGGGTCGTATCCTCATGCTCCTAAGAAGCTGGACCTTGATCTCAAAAACCGACCTACACCACCAGCTAAATCATCTATTGAAGAGCCACCCGTGTTAGAATTGAAGGAGCTGCCTAGTCATTTAAAGTATGCATTCTTAGGAAGCGGAAACACACTCCCGGTCATTGTGGCGGCAGACTTGGGTGAGCAGCAAGTTGCAGCTCTCATCGCTATTCTACGGAAGTATATAAGAGCCACTGGTTGGACCATCGCTGACATTATTGGTATTCCACCTGGGATTTGTACACACAAGATTCAGCTTGAAGAAAATTGCACACCAACTATTGAGCATCAAAGGCGTCTCAATCCACCTATGCAAGAAGTAGTGAAGAAAGAAATTATTAAGTGGTTAGATGCAGCGGTTGTGTATCCCATATCTGACAGTAAATGGGTAAGCCCGGTTCAATGTGTACCCAAGAAAGGTGGCATGACGGTAGTTTCGAATGAAAAGAATGAGTTAATCCCACTCAGGCCTGTCACAGGATGGAGAGTATGCATGGACTACCGAAAGCTGAATTCATAGACGCTTAAGGACCACTTCCCAATGCCATTCATGGACTAAATGCTTGATCGATTAGCAGGGAAAGGATGGTTCTGCTTCTTAGATGGTTATTCCGGCTATAATCAGATTTGTATTGCACCCGAAGATCAAGAGAAGACAACGTTTACATACCCATATGGTACGTTTGCCTTCAAACGTATGCCATTCGGGTTATGTAATGCACCAGCCACGTTTCAGCATTGTATGATGTCCATTTTCTCTGATATGGTGGAAGACACTTTAGAGGTGTTCATGGACGATTTTTCAGTCGTGGGTGAGTCATTTGAATCGTGCTTGGCAAACCTAAGTATGGCGTTGCAAAGATGTGTTGAATTCAACCTAGTGCTGAACTGGGAGAAGTGCCACTTTATGGTTAAAGAAGGTATTGTTCTCGGGCATAAAATCTCCGAAAGAGGAATTGAGGTTGATAGAGCTAAAATTAAAGTTATCGAGAAGCTACCACCTCTAATTTTCGTAAAGGGAGTTCGTAGTTTCCTCGGTCACGCAGGTTTCTATCGACGGTTTATCAAAGACTTCTCCAAAATTGCTAGCCCATTATGCAAACTTTTGGAGAAAGATGCAAAGTTTGACTTCAATGAAGATTGTTTGAAGGCATTCTAATGCCTCAAAGGGAAGCTAATTGAAGCTCCTATCATGGTAGCACCAGATTGGTCTTTACCGTTTGAAGTCATGTGTGACGCTAGCGGGGTAGCTTTGGGTGCTGTACTTGGCCAGAGAAGGGAGAAGTTATTCCATCTAATCTACTATGCGAGCAAGGTCCTAAACGAAGCCCAGAAGAACTATACTATCACATAACAAGAGCTCCTAGCGGTTGTGTATGCTTTTGAGAAGTTCCGTGCTATTTGTTAGGAACCAAAGTGATAGTTCATACAGACCAGATATCTAATGACAATGAAAGATGCAAAACCAAGGCTAATTCGATGGGTATTGTTGCTGCAAGAATTTGATTTCGAGGTAAAAGATAGAAGAGGTTGCGAAAACCAAATGGCTGATCATCTATCTAGACTCGAGAATGAGCATATCGAACAACCAGATCTTGAGATTGACGATACATTCCCTGATAAAGAGATTTTAGCCACGATGATGGAGGAGTTACCATGGTATGCTGACTTTGCAAACTTCGTGGTAAGTAATGTGATGCCTACGAATCTATCATTTCATCAAAGGAGGAAGTTCATGCATGATGTAAAACACTACTTTTGGGATGAGCCATATTTGTTTCGACGATGCGCGGATGGTGTTATCAGGCGATGCATATCCCATGTAGAGGTGCCTAATATATTAGAAGCATGTCACACTTCCCAAGTTGGGGGACATCACGCAGGTAATAGGACAGCAAGGAAGGTATTGCAAAGTGGATATTATTGGCCTTCGATATTTAAAGATGCCTACACCTTTGTGAGAAGATGCGACCAATGTCAAAGGCAAGGTGCGATTTTGAAACACCATGAGATGCCCATGTCGAAGATTCTTGAAGTAGAGCTATTTGATGTATGGGGTATTGATTTCATGGGCCCATTCGTAAGTTAATTTGGAATAAAATACATCCTAGTTGCTGTAGATTATGTTTCAAAATGGGTCGAAGCAGTAGCGTTGGCCGATAACGAGGGAAAGTGTGTTATAGCATTCTTGAAGATAAATATCTTCTCTCATTTTGGAGTACCACGTACTATCATAAGCGATGGAGGTTCTCACTTCTGCAACAAGCTATTCAAATCTGTGTTGGCAAAATATGGTGTCAAACAACACAAGGTAGCCATGCCCTATCACCCACAAACTAGTGGACAGGTAGAAGTTTCCAATCGAGAGATCAAACAAATCCTTGCTAAGACGGTAAATGCAAATAGGAAAGATTGGTCTCGGAAGTTGGATGATGCACTATGGGCTTATGGGACTGCATTCAAAATGCCAATTGGTATGTCCCCGTACCAACTAGTTTATGGGAAGGCTTACCACCTGCCCGTTGATCTCGAGCATAAAGCATTATGGGCGTTGAAGCGACTGAATTTGAATTGGGATGATGCTATGAATCTGAGATTGGAGCAACTGAACGAGATGGATGAATTCCGTCTTCACGCTTATGAAAGATCAGACCTCTACAAGGAGTAGATAAAAAAGTATCATGATCAGCGGATTGTTCAACGAAACTTCCAAAAGGGTGATATGGTACTTCTTTTCAATTCCCAACTGAAGCTATTCCCAGGTAAGTTAAGGTCCAAATGGTCTGGCCCGTACAAAATTAGCCAAGTCTACTTGTCTGGAGTAGTTGAGTTGGAGGACAATAATGGTGTTGTTTTTAAGGTGAATGGACAATGAGTAAAGCCATATATCAGTCCTTTTGACTCGATTAAATGCATGGCCACCATCTATCTCGACGAAGTCTAAGTACTCAAGGTAACTATGTCGTTCCGCGATAATAAATCAAGCGCTAGATGGGAGGCAACACATCGTTTGTTTTATCGTTTCTTTTACTTTTGTTTTCACTAAATAAAAATCCAAAAAGAAGAGTCGTGCCACGACCAAAAATAAGGCGCTATATGGGAGGCAACCCATCGTTCTAATTGTTTTTGTTGTTTTTGAGTAAATGTAGGTGAAAGAGGTGTAAAGGAGGAGATTGGTTTCAAATTTCGATTTGAGAGTATTGCATGTTGAAGGTGGTAAGTTAGGAATAAAGAAGCAAAAGGCTATGGGTTGGTCATTATTTATGAAAATATAGGCAACGAACAAGGCAAGGCCTATGTAAATATAGGCCACGAACAAGGCAAGGCCTATGCTATGGCCTAAGCTCTCGGATTCTAGAGTGTCATAGCATAGGCGCCGCCTATGCCTAAGAATGCCATAGCATAGGCGCCGCCTATGCAAAAGCCTTTTGTCTCTGAATCTCATATGTCATGGCATAGGCGCCGCCTATGCCTAACAATGCCATAGCATAGGCGCCGCCTATGCTCAACAATGCTTTGCAAAAGGCGCCGCCTATGCCAAGCATAGGTAAAGCATTAGGCACTGCCTATGGTCACTTTTGGTCTCCAAATCCGATTTTAAATGGGTCAAAACCCGACCCAAGCTTGCCCTATAAATAAGAAACTTAGTCTTAGACCAAAAACACATTGCAAATCCAACCTAAGCGCCGCCTACCTCTCCAAATCCTCTCAAAAATTTTCCTTTTACTCTTTTAACTTTACAAGAACATATTCCAAGTCCATCAACCAAGTAAGTACTTCTTTGTTCTTCATTTATATTCCGTAAGTACTACACTACTACGCCTATAATGAATTGTTAAATCTTGAAATAGTAGTAGTGATTTGAATGTGGTTGATTTGTTGTGATACAACTAAGTGAATGAACGAATATGTAAGGATGATCTTAACTTGTTTCCAACTTATATTTGATTTTAATGCACTGTCATACTTTTGCGGAATTGACATGGTCACAAAAATTGCATAATCTTGTCAATAGAAAGTTTACATGTTGGAATGAATTGTTCATCAAGATAAGAGTCATGGTTAACTACCAACATATGAGGTTGTGATTATTTCTAAATGCTATAACTTGATTCAATCTCTATGTACTAGTCTTTCTCAAAAGATATATTGTTGAAATATAGCGCCTAAAACATATATCGATGAAGTCTGAGTAATCGACAACTTTCACTTCACTAGTTTGTGCCAACAAATTAAGTGTGGGGTAGGGCCACTATTGTTTGCTTATCGATAGTATTTACCAAGATGAAGCTAACATGACTATCATTTTAATCTCAGGTACAATGGCACCCAAAACAAGACAAGGAAAAGATAAAGCAACCACTTCACAAAAAGGCAAGAAAAGAGGACGAAAAGAGAAAGGAGAATCCTCCTCGCTGCAAATACCTCTCCGCATGTTTGGAATTAAATGGGTCCTCGAGGAGTAAGGAAAGGAGTGGAGGAACAACAAAGAGAAGAAATATGTTCATGTGGAGCTGATAAACAAGGAGAGCCTAGCAAAGAAAGAACCCCGTATGTTGGCTAAGATAATGGCGTTACATCTTGATTTCATCTTCCGAGATATGGGAGAGTGCAATCTCGATTTAACACGAGAATCCTATGGCAACTGGTCACCGAAAACTACAGGGAGTGAAGTAAAGATTCGGGGCCAAGTTCTGCAACTAAATGCGGAGTTCTTCAACTCCTTTCTAGGTTTGCCACCTGTTGATCCATCACCATTCAAGGAGCTGTATAACAGACCTCCATACAGGGCTATTAGACACACATTGTGCGGAACAAGATCTATGGCACGATGGAGTAGACACAAGGACACCGGTCGGCACAACACCTTCCAATATGCTCCCTTGAATAGGAAAGCTAGGATATGGTTGCGAATAGTCAACTCTTGTCTGATTCCAGGGACACAGTACACAAAGATAACACGAGATAGAGTGTGCTTGGTGTACACATTGATGACGAATGTCCCTATCAACATTGGGGAAATTATTCGATCTACAATGCGTAAAGCTAGGCTGCATAAGAGGTCCCACTTCAGCTTTGGCAATCTGTTGACTGCAATATTGAGGAAGGAGGACATCGAAGAGGAACCTGCTGATCATAAGCTTCCACACAACCCAAACAAGGTTGACCTCACAAAGGTTAAAGATGCTGAATCCACACATGGCGTCAACCTTACCACTGCAAAAAGGCATGCTCGCGACGAGAGCTTCTTCCGCCATTTATATGGCATGACGAGGTTTACTATGATAAGCGGGGGTCGTGTTCCAACTGCTGCAGAGCTCCAACAGCTGGACTATGACTACCCAATGAATGAGCATGCAAGGGCGATGTGTGGAGTAGGTGTATACATTGAGGAACCTCTTGATGACGATGTGCCAACCGATGATGATCGCAGAATGCCAGACTCCGATGTGGAGGAGAATTCTGATGACGACGACTCTAATGATGATTCCGACGAAGGGGGTATGACCCCAGACATAGAGGAGGAGTCCGACTAACCAGGTTCTTCTTATTTATTTTCCACTAAGGGCAGTGTGTCCCGTCTAAGTGTGGGGTGCTGGTATTTGCATGCTATACTTCTTTATCTGCATTTGCATTTATTTAAGTTTGTTTTTTTTGTTTTTTTAGTAAGTTAAATTTTTGTGTTTTTAGTAGTTAAATTTTTATTTTTTTTAGGAGTTAAATTTTTTTTAAAACCTTGCATGAAATTATTCTGAGGGGCAGCGTGGTATTATGACAAGAGTCTGTGATAACATCATTACTATTGAGAAGTTTAGGCTCTAATTGTGACTCATTATGTGATAATTGTGTGGTTCAATTCCTTCACCTGTTAGGTCAAGAGTCTATACTGCTTCCAATAAAGTCGACCATGTGCCTTGTGTGTGTGAGATGATAGTATATTCTATGTTTGTGGCGGATGCTAGAACTTGCCTGGTATGTATGTAAAGCAAAATAAAGAATGTGAGTTTAGGAGATGATTTAGGCATTTCTTTGGCAGCATATTGTTGTTTACCTTCGTTTTACCTACCCCTGGACATCATCCTAGATAACCCCCTTTGAGCCTTAGCCTATTTTCTTTGACAGCCTCATATGTAAGCCTAATCCATTTTTTTTCAAGACCATAATTTGATCCAAATTCCTAAGTGCTTTAAAATTGTAAAGTCATGTGACAAAATAAGAGGAAATTGGGTGAGAGTAGTACCTTAAAGTGAATTGGTACTTGAATTCGTTATAAAAAAGAATGGTTATCATAGAGGTGTGTTATAAAAAAAAGAGAAGAAAAGAAAAAGAAATAGAAAAACAAAAAGATAAATTGTGTTTATGATTGAATAAAAAGATAGTTATGTTTGAATACAAAAGAGGTGAGAAGGGGTGGTAGATTAAAACAAAGTAGAAAGGTTGTTTGAAAGAAAGTGTTAATGGCATAATGAGATGTATTAAAGCGCTTAGGAACTTAGTCACTATTTCTGGCCAAAATAGTCCTACCGGTCCCTTAGCCTACATTACAACCTGTAAAAGACCTATTTGATCCTAAGCTTAGCATTCTAATATTTAGTGGAGCATTACACTAAGGGCAAGCCTATGGTCATCAGTTGCAACATATGAATTCTTTGTGAGAGTGAGAGCAAGGATAATCTTATACCCATGTTTGAAATATATACAATACTTGTGAGTGATTATGGGTGCTATATGGTGAGACACACATGGTTGATGAGTTTTGGGCAGTCGTGTATAATTCTTTGTGCCTTAACTTTTTGGATACGAATTAACCATCATCACGAGTCTATATTAGAGGTTGAATTGTTTCTAGTAGTGATCAGAAAACTACTCTTTGTTAATAATTGTCGTGCCTGTCTTGATGAATATTTTGTGCTGTTACTGTGAAACCCTAAGTAGATGATTATATGGACATGATATTTTTTTTGAGGGAAAACAAAGCTTTAAGTGTGGGGTGTTGATGTTAGGCGTATTTACATGCCTAAAGTACTATAATTTACCCATATTTTATCTAGGTTTTAAGGGCAAAATATATAATTCATGCACTTTTAGTCCTTTTTCCTGTAAGTGAGCTAACAAACGTGATTAGCAAGTTTTCAGGTATAAATGATGCAGAATTCAGTATTTTATGGATAACTTGACGTCAAAGGAAGCTTCACGAAAGAAGGGAAGGAGAGCTTGGACGCCTAGGACCAAAAGTGACGCATGGAAAACCTGTCCCGGGCAAAAACAACATTTCTAAAGACTTTGGGGATCAGCAGTAACTTATTAGGATTAGGATAAGTAATGCAGTAACTTATTAGGAATAGGATAAGTAATGCAGTAGCTTAGTAGGAATAGGATATGGGTGTTATAAATACCCTATTTTACTAGAGATTTTTATGATTCTTCAATTCCGAATCATTCTCATTCTTCCATTAATTCGAATTCTCATACTTTTACTTTTAATTCTTATTCTCTTCATCTATTCGACTCTTAATTTTCACAATAAGAGAAACGCTATTCTAAAAGGGAATTCACGCCACAAGCCATACCAAACCCTACTACACGTGAGATCTTTATTTTGGTATAATGATAATGTCTATTGTGATTTCCATTGCACTCATGAGTAGCTAAACTTCTCTGTTGGGGTTATGGAAGCCTTATGAGATACTATCTATTGCTATGAGTTTGTGAATTCTTGACACGTATACTGCTTATATCATTACTCTCTTCATCTTAATGCAAATTCTTGTGGTTGCAAATACATAGGATACGCCAGTATAGCATTAACTTGTTCGAAAGAAAAGTTATATGTCTGGAAAAGAGATAATGTCAAGGTAATAGGGCACCAACCCCTGTTAAAAAGTTAGTGTCGTAACTGGATTAACCTCTTGGAGAATTTGTACCGTTAGATACGCTTTAAGCTCAAAAGAGTTAAAGTGAAATAATCCTTGATGGTCGAAAGACGCCTGGATTTACCATAGAATACAATTCTCTATAAGCACATGCATGTCTGAATTCCGCATAACTCATAGCCAATAGAGACATATAACTCATAAGGTGGACATAACCCGAACTCTCAATTCTCATTGATTAACATCTTACTAAACATTCTTTCTTCTTACTTTGCTAATTTCTGTTTTTACTTTGCTACATTAGTTGCACGCACTACAATCCCCCTTTTTTTACGAAACTTTCACCAAAAGTTTAATAATCTTTGCTTACTTAGTGACCAAGTATTCTCTGTGGGATTCGAAACCCAACCCAGTTGGGTTCTATATTTGACAACGACCGCTTACACTCTTACGAGAGCTGTAGTTTGAGCGTTATCAGGCGCGCTGTGGGCCAAAAACCTACTGGGGCGTGCTTGGGAGGTTGGGGATCATACCAGTGTGGTCCATTTAATTTCTCGTGGCCATTTGGGTGGAAGAACGGGAAAACAATGCAAACGGGGCATTTTATGACCAAATCGATGTGCTATAGCCTACGATTTTAGGGTAGGCCCGGTCCGAGCGCGCTGTGGGTCAAAAATAGATTGGGGCATGCCAGGGACGTTGCGGATTATCGTAGTATGGTCTATTTAATTTCTCGTGGCCATTTGGGTGAACAAACATGCGAAACTGCACGAACGAGGCAATTTTGGGCTAAATCAGTGTGCTATAGCCCACGGTTTTGAGGGTGGGCCCAGGGTTCAGGTGCGCTATGGGCCAAAACTCTACCGAGATATGCCAGGGAGGTTGGGGATCGTCCTAGTATGGTCCGTTAAATTTTTTGTGGTTATTTAGGTGGACAAACGGGTAAAACGGCAAGAACATGGCATTTTCATGCCAAATCGATATGTTATAGCCCACGGTTTCAGGGATGGGCTCGGGTCCGTGCGCGCTGTTGGTAAAAAATTGACTGGTGCATGCCAGGGAGGTTGGGGATCATCCTAGTATGGTCCATTTAATTTTTTTATGGCCATTTGGGTGGATTAACAGGCGAAACGGTGTTTTCGGGGCATTTTTGGGGCCAAATTGGTGTGCTATAACCCAGTGGGTTGAGGATCATCCCAGTGTGATCCGTTTAATATTTCGTGGCCATTTGGGGGAACAAACGGGTAAAACAGCATGAATGGGGTATTTTCGGGTTAGATTGGTGTGCTATAACCCACGGTTTTGCGGGTGGGCTTGGGGTTCGGGTGCGCTGTGGGCCGCAAATCAACCGAGGTATGCCAGGAAAGTTAGGGATCATCCCAGTGTGGTCCGTTTAATTTTTCGTGGCCATTTAGGTGGACAAACGGGTGAAACAGCACTAATGGGGTATTTTCAGGCCAAATCGATGTGCTATAGCCCACGGTTTCTGGGGTGGGCCCGGGGTCCAAGTGTGCTGCGGGCAAAAAATTGATCAGGGCATGACAGAGAGGTTCGAGATCATCCCAGTATGGTCCGTTTAATTTTATTGACCATTTTGGTGGGCAAATAGGCGAAACAGTGTGAACAGGACATTTTTGGGCCAAATCGGTGAGCTATAGCCTACGATTTTGGGGGTGGACCCAGGGTCCGGGCATTCTGTGGGCAAAAAATTGATCGGAGCATGCCAGAGAGGTTGGGTATCATCCCAGTATGGTTCTTTTAATTTTTCGTCGCTATTTGTCTGGACAAACGGGCGAAACGGAAAAAATGGGGAATTTTCGGGCCAAATCGATGTGCTATAGCCCACGGTTTCAGTGGTGGGCCTGGGGTTCGGGCGTGTAGTGGATCAAAAAACCGATCGGGGCTTGCCAAGTAGGTTGGGAATTATCCCATTGTAGTCCGTTTAATTTTTGTTACCATTTGGATTGACAAACAGGCAAAATAGTACAAACATGTCATTTTAGGCTAAATCGGTGTGCTATATCCCATGATTTTGGGGGTATGCTCGGGGTCCCAGCGTGCTGTGGGCCAAAAATTATTCGGGACGTGCCAGGGAGGTTGGGGATAGTCCCAGTATGGTCCGTTTAATATTTCGTGGCTATTTGAGTGGACAAACAGGCAAAACGACAAAAACGGGGCATTTTTGGGCCAGATCTGTGTGCTGCCCACGATTTTGGGGGTAGGCCCGAGGTCCGAGCGTGATGTGGGCCAAAAAGTGATTGGGGTATGCCAGAGAGGTTAGGGATTGTCCCAGTGTGGTCCATTTAATTTTTTGTGGCCATTTTGGTGGACAAACAGGCAAAACAGCGTGAACGGGTAATTTTCAGGCCAAATTAGTGTGCTATGATTTTAGGGGTGGGTCCGTGGTCCAGGCGCGCTATGGGTCAAAAATTGACCGGGGCATGCCAGAAAGGCTCTGGATTATCCCCGTATGGTTCATTTAATTTCTCTTGGCCATTTTCGTGGACAAACGGGCAAAATGGCATGAACGAGGCATTTTTGGGCTAAATCAGTGTGCTATAGATCACGATTTTAGGGGTGAGCCCAGGGTTCGAGCGAGCTGTGGGCTGAAAATCGATTGAGATGTGCTAGGGAGGTTGGGGATCATCCCAGTATGGTACGTTAATTTTTTTTGGCCATTTAGGTGGACAAATAGGAGAAACTGCGTGAACAGGGTATTTTCGTATCAAATCGGCGTGCAATAGCCTATGGTTTTTGGGGTCGGCACGGGGTTCGGGCGCGCTATGGGAAAAAAATTGACCGGGGTATACCAGAGAGGTTGGGGATCGTCCCAGTATGGTCCGTTAAATTTTTTGTGTCCATTTGGGTGGACAAATGGGTGAAACGGCATGAACGGTTCATTTTTTTGCCAAATCGGTGTGATATAGCCCATGGTTTTGGGGGTGGGCCAAGATTCAGGGTGCTCTGTGAGCCAAAAATCGACCGGGGCATGCCAGGGTGGTTGGGGATCGTCCCAGTGTGGTCCGTTTAATTTCTCATGTCTACTTGGATGGACAAATGATGAAACGACGCGAACGGGGCATTTTTGGGCCAAATCGATGTGCTATAGTCCACGGTTTTGGAAGTGTGCCTGGGGTCAGTGAGCATTGTTGGCCAAAAATTGACCGAGATATGCCAGGGAGGATGGGGATCATCCCCGTGTGGTCCGGCAAATATTTTGTGACCATTTGGGTGGATAAATTGGCAAAACAGCGAGAATAGGGTATTTTCGTGGTAAATCGGTGTGCTGTAGCCCACGGTTTTAGGGTGGGCCCGAGATCCGAGCGCGGTGTGGGTCAAAAATCGACTGGGGCATGCCAGGAAGGTTGGGAATCATCCTAGTGTGGTCCGTTTAATTTTTTATGGACATTTGGATGGACAAACGGGTGAAAAGGCATAAACGAGGCATCTTCAGGCTAATTCAGTGTGCTATAGCGCACGGTTTTGTGAGGTCCCGGGGTCCGTGAGTGTTCCGAGATGAAAGTTAATCGGAGCATGCCAGGGAGGTTGGGGATCGTCCTTGTGTGGTTCGTTTAACTTTCTATGGCCATTTAGGTGGACAAACGGGTGAAAAGGCATGAGCGAGGAGTTTTTAGGGCAAATTGGTGTGCTATAACCCACAATTTTGAGGGTGGGCCCAAGGTCTGAGTATGCTGTGGGCCGAAAATAAATTGAGGCATGCCAGGGAGGTTGGGGGTCGTCCCAGTGTGGTTCATTTAATTTTTTATGGCCAATTGGGTGGACAAAGGGGTGAAACGGCACGAACGAGGCATTTTTGGCTAAATCGGTGTGCTACAGGCCTACAGACCACGATTTTGGGTTTGGGCCCAGGGTCCAGGCGCGTTGTGGGCCGAAAATTGACTGGGGCATGCTAGGGAAGTTTGGGATTGTCCCAATGTGGTTCGTTTAATTTTTTGTGGCTATTTGGGTGGACAAACGGGCGAAACGGCGCAAACAGGGTATTTTTGGGCCAAATAAGTGTTCTATAGCCTAGGGTTTTGGGGGAGGGCCCGAGATCTGAGCGCGCCGTGGGCCTAATATCGATCGGGGCATACCAGGGGGGTTGAGAAGCATCCTAGTGTGGTCCGTTTAAATTTTTATGGCTATTTGGATGGATAAACGGGCAAATCCGCGTGAATGGGGCATTTTCAGGCCAAAACTGTGGGCTATAGACCACGATTTTGGGGGTGGGCTCGGGGTCCGGGCGCGCTGTGGGCCAAAAATCAATCGAGGCATGCCGGGAAAGTTAGGGATCGATCGAATATGGTCCGTTTATTTTTTGTGGCCATTTGGGTGGACAAACAGAAGAAACGGCATGAACGGGTCATTTTTTAGCCAAATCGATATGTTATAGCCCATGGTTTTGGGGGTGGGCCCAAAGTCAGGGTGAGCTGTGAGCCAAAAATTGATCGGGGCATGCCAGGGTGGTTGGGGATCGTCCCAGTGTAGTCCGTTTAATTTCTCGTGTCTACTTGGATGGACAAATGATGAAACGATGCGAACAGGGCATTTTTGGGCCAAATCGATGTGCTATAGCCCACGGTTTTGGAAGTGTGCCCGGGGTCAGTGTGCGTTGTTGGCCAAAAATTGACCGAGATATGCCAAGGAGGATGGGGATCATCCTCGTGTGGTCCGGCAAATATTTTGTGACCATTTGGGTGGATAAACTGGCGAAACAGCGTGAACAGGGTATTTTAGTGCTAAATCGGTGTGCTATAGCCCACGGTTTTGGGGGTGGGCTCGAGCTTCGAGCGCGCTGTGGGTCAAAAATTGACTGGGGCATGCGAGGAAGGTTGGTAATTATCCTAGTATGGTCTGTTTAATTTTTTATGGCCATTTGGGTGGACAAACGGGTGAAAAGGCATAAACGGGGCGTCTTCGGGCTAAATCAGTGTGCTATAGCCCACGGTTTTGTGAGCGCCCAGGGTCTGTGAGAGTTTTGGGATGAAAGTTGATCGGAGCATGTCAGGGAGGTTGGGGATCATCCCAGTGTGGTTCGTTTAAATTTCTGTGGCCATTTGGGTGGACAAACGGGCGAAAAGGCATGAACGGGGAGTTTTTAGGCGAAATTGGTGTGCTATAACTCACAATTTTGAGGGTGGGCCCAACATCTGAGCGCGCTGTGGGCCAAAAATCAATTGAGGAATGCCACAGTTTTGTAGGGGCCTGGGATTCGGGGTCCGGGAGTATTCTGGGCTAAAAGTCAACCGGGGCATGCAAGGGAGGATGGGGATCGCCACAATGTGGTCCGTTTAAATTTTTATGGCCATTTGGGGGGACAAACGGGCGAAACAGCATGAACGGGGCATTTTCGGACCAGATCGGTGTGCTATATCTCATGGTTTTGGGGGTGGACCTGAGATCTGAGTGCGTTGTGGGCCGCTAATCGACTGGGGCGAGACAGGGAGGGTGTGGATCATCTCAGTGTGTTTCGTTTAATTTTTTATGGCTATTTAGGTGGGAAAACGAGCAAAACGGCACGAACGGGGCATTTGCAGGCAAAATTTATGTGTTATACCCCACGGCTTTGGGGGTGGGCTTGAGGTTCGGGCGCACTGTGGACAGAAAATCAACCGGGACGTGCCAGGGAGGTGTAGGATCATCCCAGTGAGGTTCTTTTAAATTTTTGTGGCCAGTTGGGTGGACAAACGGGCGAAAAGGCACGAACGGGACATTTTCGGGCTAAATCGATCTGCTATAGCCCACAATTTCGAGGGTGGGCTTGGGGTCAGGGAGTGTTGTTGGCCGAAAATCAATCGGGGCATGCCAAAGAGGTTATGGACCATCCAAGTATGGTCCTTTAAATTTTTGTGGCCATTGGGGTGGACCAACGGCCGAAATGGCATGAACGGGGCATTTTTAGGCTAAATCAGTGTGCTATAGCCCACGGTTTTGAAGGTGGGCTCGGGGTTCGGGCATGCTATGGGCCAAAAATTGATCTAGGCATGCCAGGGAGGTTGGGATTATCCCAGTGTGGCCCGATTAATTTTCGTGGCCAATTGGGTGGACAAATGGGCGAAACAGCAGGAACGAGAGGGTTTCGGGCCAAATTGGTGTGATATAGGCCTACAGCCCACGGTTTTAGGTTTAGGCCTCGGGTCCAGGCGCGCTGTGGGCCAAAAATTTACTGGGGCGTGCCAGGGAGGTTGGGGATCGTCCCAGTGTGGCCAATTTCATTTATCGTGGCCATTTGTGTGGACAAACAGGTGAAACAGTGCTAACGGGGCATTTTTGGGCTAAATAGGTGTGTTATAGCCCTGGGTTTCGAGGGTGGGCTCGGGGTCAAAGCGTGCTGTGGGACTAAAATTGATCGGGGCATGCCAAGAGGGTTGAGAATCGTCCTAGTGTGGTCTGTTTAATGTTTCATGTCCATTTGGGTGGACAAACGGCCAAAATAGCGCAAACAAGGCATTTTGAGGCCAAATCGGTGGGCTATAGACTACGATTTCGAGGGTGGACTCGGGGTCCGAGCGCGCTGTGAGCCAAAAATCAACCAGGGCGTGTCAGTGAGGTAAGGGATCATTTCATTATGGTCCGTTTATTTTTTCATGGCCATTTGGGTGAAATAATGGGCGAAACGACATGAACGGGTCATTTTATGGCTAAATCGGTGTGCTATAGCCCACGGTTTTGGGGGTGGGCTCGGGGTTCTGGCGCTGTGGGACAAAAATTGACCGGGGGATGCCAGAGAGGTTAGGGATCATTCCAGTATGGTCCGTTAATTTTTTTGGGTCCATTTGGGTCGACAAACAGGTGAAACGACATGAATGGGGCATTTTCGGGCTAAATTGGTGTGCTATAGCCCGCGGTTTTAGGGGTGGGCTCGAGATCCGAGTGCGTTGTGGGCTAAAAATCTTCCGGGGCATGCCAGGGAAGTTGGGGATCATCACAGTATAGTCCGTTAAATTTTTTGTGGCCATTTGGATGGACAGACGGGTGAAACAATGTGAACGGAGCATTCTCGGGCCAAATCATTGTTCTATAGCCCATGGTTTTAGGGGGCTCGAGGTCCGAGCGCGTTGTGGGCTGAAAATCGATGGAGGCGTACCAGGAAGGTTGGGGATCGTCCCAGTGTGGTCCGTTTAA
This sequence comes from Capsicum baccatum var. pendulum, assembly GCA_030864225.1. Lineage (NCBI taxonomy): Eukaryota > Viridiplantae > Streptophyta > Magnoliopsida > Solanales > Solanaceae > Capsicum > Capsicum baccatum. The sequence continues at coordinate 308,784,832 of CM061552.1, read as the reverse complement.
TATTTCGTGGCCATTTGGGGGACAAACGAGTGAAACGGCGTGAACAGGGCATTTTCAGGCCAGATCGGTGTGCTATAGCCCAGGGATGTTTCCGATCGTCCAAGTGTGGTCCGCTTAATTTTTAGTGGCTATTTGGATGGGCCAACGGGTGAAACGGCATGAATGGGGCATTTGCGGGCCAAATCTGTGTGCAATAGCCCACAGTTTTGGGGGTGGGCCTAGGGTTAGGGCGCGCTGTGGTGAAAATATTGAACGGGGCGTGCCAAGGGGGTTGAGGATCATTCCAGTGTGGTCCATTTAATTTTTAGTTTCCATTAGGGTGGACAAACGGGCGAAACGGCATGAACGGGGCATTTTTGGGCCAAATTTTTGTGCTATAGCCCACAGTTTCGGGGGTAGGCCCGGGGTCTGGGCGTGTTGTAGCCCAAAAATCCACCGGGGCTTGCCAGAGTGGTTGGGGATCGTCCCAATGTAGTTTGTTTATTTTTTTGTGGCAACATGGGTGGACAAATGGGCGAAATGATGTGAACGGTGTATTTTCTGGTCAAATCTATGTGCTATATCCCACGGTTTTAGGGCCGGGCTCGGGTTTCGGGTGCGCTGAGGGCTAAAAATTGATCGGGGCATGCTAGAAGGTTGGGGATCGTCCCAGTATGGTCTTTTTAATTTTTCGTGCCATTTGGGTGGACAAACGGGCGAAATGGAATGAACGGTGCATTTTTAGGCCAAATTGGTGTGCTATAGCCCACGGTTTTGAGGGTGGGCCCGTGGTCCGACCGTGCTGTGGGCCAAAAATCAATCGGGTCGCGCCATGGAGTTTGGGTATCATCTCAGTGTATTTGGTATAAATTTTCATGGGCATTTGGGTGGATAAATGGGCGAAACGAGGTGGACGGGGCATTTTCGGGCCAAATCGATGTGCTATAGCCCACGATTTTGGGGGTGCACCCGGGGTTCGAGCGCGTTGTGGGGTAAAAATCGACCGGGGCATGCTAGGGAGGTTGTGAATCATCCCAGTGTGGTCCGTTTAATTTTTCTTGGCCATTTGGGTGGACAAACGAGCGAAATAGCGTGAACGGGATACTTTCGAGCCTAATTGGTGTGCTATAGCCCTCGATTTTTGGGGTGGGCTCGGGGTCCAGGCGCCCTGTTGACCAAAAATTTACCGGAGCAAGCCAGGTAGGTTAGGGATCGTTCCAGTGTGGTTTGATTATTTTTTCGTGGCCATTTGGATGGACAAACGGGCAAAACGGGGTGAACGGGGCATTTTTGGGCTAAATCGGTGTGCTATAGCCCACGATTTTGGGTGTGGGCCTGGGATCCGAGAGCGTTGTGGGCCAAAAATTAATCGAGACGTGCCAGGGAGGTTGGGTATCATACTCGTATGGTTCGTTAAATTTTTTATGGCCATTTGGGTGGACAAACGGGTGAAATGGCGCAAACGGAGCATTTTTGTTCCAAATCAGTGTGCTATAGCCTACGGTTTTGGGGGTGGGCCTGGGTTTTGGGCGCGCTGTGGGCCAAAAACCTACTAGGGCATGCCTGGGAGGTTCGGGATCGTCCCAATGTGGTCCATTGAATTTCTTGTGGCCATTTGGGTGGACGAACGGGGAAATGACGCAAATAGTGCATTTTATGGCCAAATCGATATGCTATAGCCCACGGTTTTGTGGGTGAGCCCGAGGTTCGGGTGCGCTGTGATTCAAAAATTGACTGGGTCATGCCAGGGAGGTTGAGGATTATCCCAATATGGTTCATTTAATTTCTTGTGGCCATTTGGGTGGGCCTAGGGTTCGGGTGCGGTGTGGGCCAAAAATCGACCGAGATATGCCAGGTTGGTTGGGGATCATCCCAGTGTGGTCTGTTTAATTTTTTGTGGCTATTTGGCTGGTCAAACGGGTGAAACTACAAGAACATGGCATTTTCGTGCTAAATCGGTATGTTATAGCCCACGGTTTCAGGGGTGGTCCCTGGTCCGAGCGCGCTGTTGGTCAAAAATTGATTGGTGCGTGCCAGGGAGGTTGGGGATCGTCCTAGTGTGGTCTGTTTAATTTTTTGTGGCCATTTGGGTGGATTAAGAGGTGAAACAGTGTGAACGGGGCATTTTTGGGGCCAAATCGGTGTGCTATAACCTAGTGGGTTAAGGATTATCCCAGTGTGGTACGTTTAATTTTTCGTGGCCATTTGGGGGAACAAACGGGCGAAACAGCATGAATGGGGCATTTTCGGGTCAGATCGGTGTGCTATAACCCATGGTTTTGGGGGTGGGCCTGGGGTTTGGGTGCGTTGTAGGCCGCAAATCGATCGGAGCATGCCAGGAAAGTTGGGGATCGTCCCAGTATTGTCCGTTTAATATTTTGTGGCCATTTGGGTGGACAAACGAATGAAACAGCACGAATGGGGCATTTGCGGGCCAAATTTATTTGTTATTGCCCACAGTTTTGGGTGTGCGCCTGGGATCTGGGCGCGCTGTGGGCCGAATATCAATCGGGGCCTGCCAGGGTTGTCAAGTATCATCCTAGTGTGGTTTGTTTAATTTTTTGTGGCCATTTGAGTGGACAAACGGGCGAAATAGCACGAATGGGACATTTTCGGGCCAAATCGGTGTGCTATAGCCCACGGTTTTGGGGCTGGGCAAGGGGTCTGGGCGCGCTGTGGGCCAAAAATCAACTGGGGTATGCCAGGGAGGTTGGAAGTTGTCTCAATGTGGTCTGTTTAATTTTTTGTGGCTACTTAGGTGGACAAACGGACAAAACGGTGCAAATGGGGCATTTTTGAACCAAATCGATGTGCTATAGCCCACGATTTTAGGGGCGGGCAAGGGGTCCGGGCACTCTGAGGGCCGAAAATCAATTGGGGTGTGACATGGAGGTTGGGGATCATCCCACTATGGTCTGTTCAATTTTTTGTGGCTATTTGGGTGGACAAACAATCGAAATGGCATGAACGAGGTGTTTGCAGGCCACATCAGTAAGCTATAGTCCACGGTTTTGAGGGTGGGCCCACGGTCCGGGCGTACTGTGGGCCAAAAATTGATCGGGGCATGACAGGGAGGTTGGGGATCACCCCAGTGTGGTTCGTTTAATTTTTCGTGGGCATTTTGGTGGACAAATGGGCGAAATGGCACGAAAGAGGCATCTTCGGGCCAAATCGGTGTGCTATATCCCACGATTTGGGGGGTGCGCCCGGGGTTCAGTCGCGCTGTGGGTTAAAAATTGACTGGGATGTGCCAGGGAGGTTGAGGATCGACCTAGTGTGGTACGTTTAATTTTTCTTGGCCATTTCTGTGAACAAACGGGCGAAATGGCGCGAATGGGGCATTTTCGGGCCGAATCGGTGTGCTATAGCCAATGATTTTGGGGGTGGGCTCGGGGTACGAGTGCGCTGTGGACCAAAAATTGATCGGGCTATGCCATGGAGGTTAGTGATCATTACAGTGTGGTCCGTTGATTTTTTTTGTGGCCATTTGGGTGGACAAACGGGCGAAACGGCATGAAAGGGGCATTTTTGGGCCAAATCGGTGTGCTATAGCCCACGATTTTGGGGGTGGGCCGGGGGTTCGGGTGCGCTATGGGCCAAAAATCAACCGGGCGTGCTAGGGATTTGGGGATCATCCCTGCATGGTCCGTTAAATTTTTTGTGGCCATTTGGTGATACAAAAACAACCCACCAAGATGCCAAAACAGTCCATAAAACGTGAGAAGAACAAGCAACACAAAGGGATACAAGATGACAAACACAAAAACACACGAATTTCCAAAATAATGAAAGGATAGATAGTGAGACAAAGATTATTACAAGATTAAGAACCAAGTGTATTTCAACACTAACCCTAATGAATGTAATAATCAAAACCACACTCTTACAATGACCGCCAAGGAAATCAACTCACCTCATGATCCACCGTTTCTAAGCAAAGGTCAATATTGGCTTTTCCAAGCCCTATACTAAGGATGGCTTTTCAAAGCCCTAACTAAAACTATACTAAGGTGGTCTACTCTCAAGAGAGAGGATTTTCAAGTGTTTCATACATTCATCATTCAAAAACTAAAGAGAAAAGACCTAATAAGGGACTATATATAGCGTAACTTATTACATAGTATAATGGACCAAAATACCCTTAAGGAAAGGGGAGGTCATGGGTTGTTTATTTAACATATGCAAACCCCAAAATACCCTTAATGAAGGGTGCTTCTTTAATGCTCCACAACCATGTTGTCACACTTCAAAACTTGTAGTCTCGAATTGGCATCAAATGTAAGCCCCACGCAATCTTTCACACACGGGTTTGTTTAATGGCATGATCAAAATGGGTCCTCCATGCATGTTCTCGTATCCTTGAGGAGACCAAGTCTTGATCCTCTATGTGTTGGTCTCTAAAGAAGTCATCAAAAGATAAGATGGCCATTTTTCCCGTATCATCCTCCTCTTCTTGAAAAGGATTCGACCTCGAATCCAAACCTTGCAAAATTGAAGAGAGGACAAACAAATACAAACTCCTCATGGCATGAGGGTTAAGGTTAGCACAACAAATCATCTCAAAATGCCAAGGTTGCATATATTTGCAATATAACCAAGGATCCTTTGAATGAAATATTAAAAACTCAATGAAAGATGTACGAAGGATTTGGTTATGCGATTCACCAAGAGTGACACTTTGCTTGTCATGCAGACCAAGCAACAATTTGGGTGCACCAACATCACCATTTCCATATTTGGCACTGGGGTCAAACGGGAAGAGTGGCCATAGAAACGGGTCTAGACAACACTCCTCTTTCTCGTGATCTCCATCCAAACTAAATGACATACTCTCTAGAATAGCATACATATCATCGAAAGAAAATAGAGAGTAGAGAAAAGTATCACTCAAGTCAACTTTTACTAAGGTGCCCTCATGTGTGTACTCACTACTAGTTTCCCAATCATCACCATAAGTAGTCTCAACAATAAAGTCACACAAAGTAGAAGGAGTAACTTCCAAGACTACAAGTTCCTTACCCTTAAGAGTACTCTCATCTTTCAAGAAGAGATTTCCATCTTTAGGAGGAATATTGTTACACCATAGTGGGTTAACGTATAGGCTATAGCCTCCAAGGTAAGCTATACCATTTTTTTCACTACTAGGCTCATTAGGAGTGTTTATATCATTTTCAAACAAGACATTATACATAAAGAGTGCATGATCCAACCCATGGGTAGATTTGGAACAAGCAAGTTCCTCACTCTCTAAGAGATCAATATCAAGTTTTAAAGTGGTTTCAAGCATAAGATTGTCCCAAGAATAGCACTCGGGTTCACTCCCCTTTTGTTGACCAACTTTTTCAAATACTTCACTCACTTGAGTTTGATTAATCACATCACAAACATACTTAAGTGGTGGAGAATTTTCACAAATAGGTTGATCAACACCAATTACACAAGACAATGTACTTCAGTTTAACATATAGGCTTCAACACTAGGTGGACATAAATTAATCTTATAGGAAGAGTCAATTTGGTCATCAATAGGATCAATTAGTGTATCCACACTCACAACATGTACATTATCAACAAAAGGCAAAGAATCATTAAACTCACAAGTAAGTAAGCTACTACTCATACTCAATGGGCTACTAGCCACACAATTATCATTCACATGCACAAAAGTATAAGAGTTAGCTAATTTACCTTGAAGTTCTTGAGTCGACTCTCCTTTTTCGTGTTGTGAAGGACCTCCGCAAGCTTGGGCAGCAACTTCACTTCGGCATTGTCTCATTCACTTGCCATGTCGGTACCTACAAAAATATCCGTAGAAATAGAAGGACAAACAATGTTAGCTCGGTTTGGTGCCAATCCCCTCATTTTTACAACCTCTCCTTTTTCCACTCTCGATTACCACCTTGCACACCTTTACTCCTCTCAATATTTTGTCTCTCATAAGCATTAGGATTGTAGTACGTATTCACTTCTCTTTACGGCTCAAGCAATATGTATGTCACGAGGTGATTTCCCCACCGGTCTCTTACAATATTTGGCCAATTTTGCACATTTGGAACTCTATGTTGTGAAAACCAATCGGCACCTAAGCATACATGACCGTATGTCAATGGAAGAATATCGCACCACACTTCCTCATGGTATTCAAATTGGGAGAATACAACCTTGACCCTCTCGGTAACCTTAAAACCATCCAAGAAGTATAGAACAAGTAAAGGCTCACAAAACAACCCCAAGTATTCAACCATGGACGGAACGATGTAGTTACTATTGTACCATAATTTAGCACAACGAGGCAGCCCGGTATCCCACAAATGGTCATCTTTCCGGAGTGTACACTTCTTTTTGGATCAACATTGTAAAGAACACGAGTATCCCCTCAATTTTAGAGATGCATACCCTCTTCTTCTCATTGGACAACCTCCACTAGAGCTAGTATAACCATTCACACTATACCGACCTTGATAAGAAGTACTATAAGGTGGAGAATATAAATCTTCACACTCCTCACGTGTACTCTCATCATAGCTCTCATAAGATTTTCGAACGAAAGGATTATACCTAACACCAAATCTAGGTTTGGAGTGAGAAGTGTAAGACTCCTCACATACCCCAACGTCATCATAAGATCCATCATGAGGTCCTACATCATCTCCAAATTCACCATAAGCACTAGGCACTTCATTCACCTCATTTTCCCCCTCAAAATCATAACTCTCAAATCTTTCCAAGTTTTGATCGTGGCTATTTTCATAGCCTCCACAATCTCCTTCAACTTCGTAGCCATAAAACCCCTCACTACAATCATAGTATCCCATATTGTAGTCACAATAATCCCCGGCTATCGAAGACATGTTCCCCTTATATCACCTTTGTACCTACATAATGAACAAACAAGATTAGTAGTAAAAGCTCCTCACCAACACTCGTATACACCCACCTTTGTGATTCTCACAATTAGAGCGGCGAATATTGAAAGTTGCTTATACTCCGGTAGTCAATAGGATGTCAATTCTACTTGGCGGCCGGAATGGATTCTTGTTTGATCGACTCAAGACACAAAAATAAAATTTACTTACTAACTTGAAACAAAGAAAATACTATGACTTATAAATGAGAAAAAACACAAAATGCAACGCTTAACACGAAAGAAAACATACTCAAAAACTAATCTACAATCTAGTAGGTATTTTAATAATTTACTAATTAGTATGAGAACTAACAAAATGGAAACCAATATAATAAAAAAAGTGAAACTAAGAATTCTAATGTTCTTGATCTATTGATGATGTGGCACTCAACTATTGGTCGATGGACAAAAATAATATTGTTGAAGTTGAAAATTTTTGTTCCATAATTTTGGTTGTTCAAATTTCACAAAGATGGGGGAATTTCGGTTTTGGTAGGTTAACAAACAAGACTTTAAGTCCTTTTTTTAAAAATTCAAACCTTGACCAACTTTCACCTTTTTGGCAAGACAACCTTTTAGAGGTCTTGTCCCCCTTTCCTTTTTTGGCTTGTCTAGAAAAATGAACTTACTCCCTTTTGGTATGAAGACTTTTGGGAGGTCTTTTGTTCTTTTTCCTCTTTGGTAATGTCTTGAAAGTTGTTTCAAAACTAACAAGAGCCCACACTCTCTTCCCTTTGAATTTGTATCAAACAACAACCTTTTACAAGACTTCTTCAATATAACACAAGAACTTCAACAACAACAAAAAAACCATCCACTCTTCCTACAACTTATAATTTTTTTCCTCAAGAATTGGGTTAGACTCAAGTAGTGTTAGAGAGAAAGAAAACCAACACAAGAAACAACAAAGACAATCAAAACAACACCTAAATCTAGACACAAATTCAGCCAAACAACAACAACACTTCGGCCAAGACACCAAACCCGTAGAATAACTTCTTTTTGTGAGATTTTCGACCTTGGACCCCTCTTCTAATGTTAGGAAACAAATATCTAACACTATAACACACAAAACACACAAAAATCACAAGAAAACTAGGCTTCAAATTTTGGCCTAAACACAAAAACGTGGACAGATTACTATTTTTGAGTTTTCCAACTTTTCAACAATTTTTTTTTGAGTAAACAAACAAAAGATTGATCTCGTGGGAACGAAATCAATGATGGATCTGATACCAAATGATAAAAAAACAGCCCACCAAGATGCCAAAACAGTCCACAAAATGTGAGAAGAATAAGCAACACAAAGGGATACAAGATGACAAACACAAAAACACACGGATGTGCAAAATAATGAAAGGATAGATAGTGAGACCAAGATTATTACAAGATTAAGAACCAAGTGTATTTCAACACTAACCCTAATGAATGTAATAATCAAAACCACACTCTTACAGTGACCGCCAAGGAAATCAACTCACCTCAAGATCCATCGTTTCTAAGCAAAGGTCAATATTGGCTTTTCCAAGCCCTATACTAAGGATGGCTTTTCCAAGCCCTAACTAAGACTACACTAAGGTGGTCTACTCTCAAGAGAGAGGATTTTCAAGTTTTTCATACATTCATCATTCAAAAACTAAAGAGAAAAGACCTAATAAGAGACAATATATATAGCCTAACTTATTACATAGTATAATGGACCAAAATACCCTTAAGGAAAGGGGAGGTCATGAGTTGTTTCTTTAACATGTGCAAACCCCAAAATACCCTTAATGAAGGGTGCTTCTTTAATGCTCCACAACCATGGTGTCACACTTCAAAACTTGTAGTCTAAATTGGCATCAAATGTAAGCCCCCACACAATCTTCCACACATGGGTTTGTTTAATGAAATGCTCAAAATGAGTCCTCCATGCATGTTCTCGTATCCTCGAGGAGACCAAGTCTTGAGCCTCTATGTGTTGGCCTCTAAAGATGTCATCAAAAGATAACATGGCAATTTGTCCAATATCATTTGGGTAGACAAACGGGCATAATAGCGTGAACGGGGCATTTTTATGCCAAATCGGTGTGCTATAGCCCACGGTTTTGGGGTGGGATCAGGGTCCGAGCGCACAGTGGGCCAAAAGTCGACTGGGGCATGCCAGGGAGGTTGAGGATCATCCCAGCATGGTTCGTTTAATTTCTCATGGCTATTTGGGTGGACGAACAGGGAAACGGCACAAACAGGGCATTTTTGGGCCAAATCAGTGTGCAGCCCATGATTTCGGGGATGGGCCCAAGGTCCGAGCACGCTGTTGGTCAAAAATTAATTGGGGCATGCCAGGGAGGTTGCGGATTATCCCACTATGGTCCGTTTAATTTCTAGTAGCCATTTTGGTAGACAAAAGGGCAAAATGGTACAAACGAGGCATTTTTGGGCTAAATTAGTGTGCTATATCCCACGGTTTTGGGGTTGGGCCCGAGTGCGCTATGGGTTAAAATCAATCGAGACATGCCAGGAAGGTTGGGAATCATCCCATTATGGTCCGTTAAATTTTTTTTTCTATTTGGGTGGACAAACGGGTGAAATAGAATGAACGGGGCATTTTTATGCCAAATTGGTGTGCAATAGCCCACGGTTTTAGGGGTGGGCACGGGGTCTGGGTGCGCTGTAGGCAAAAAATTAATCGAGGCATGCCAGGGAGGTTGGGGATCATCCCAGTATAGTCCGTTAAATTTTTTGTGACCATTTGGTGGACAAATGGGCAAAACGGCATGAACAGGGCATTTTCATGCTAAATCGGTGTGCTATATCCCACGGTCTTGGAGGTGGGCTTGGGTTCAAGATGCGCTGTGGGCCGATAATTGACTGGGGTATGCCAGGGTGGTTAAGGATTATCCTAGTGTAGTCCATTTAATTTCTCCTAGTTATTTGGGTGGACAAATGCTAAAACGGAGTGAATGGGGCATTTTTGGGCCAAATCGGTGTGTTATAGCCAATGGTTTTGGGGGTGGGCCTGGGGTCCAGGTGCGCTGTGGGCCAAAAATCAATCGAGACATCCTAGGGAGGTTGGGGATCATCCCAGTGTGGTCCGTTAAATATTTTATGGCGATTTAGGTGGACAAACGGGAGAAATAGAGCGAAAAGGGCATTTTCGTGCAAAATTGGTGTGCTATAGCCAATGATTTCAAGGGTGGTCCCAAGGTCCGAGCATGTTGTGGGACAAAAATTGACTGGGGTGTGTCATGGAGGTTGGGGATCGTCCTAGTGTGGTTCGTTTAATTTTTTGTGGCCATTTGGGTGGACAAACGGGCAAAACAGCATAAACAGGGTGTCTTCAGGCAAAATCAGTTTGCTATAGCCTACTATTTTGGGTAGGCCCAGGGTCTGGGAGTGTTCTGGGCCAAAAGTCGAGCGGGGAGTTCCAAGGAGGTTGTGGATCATCCCAGTATGGTCCGTTTAAATTTTTGTGGCTATTTTAGGGGACAAATGGTTGAAACAACGTGAACGAGGGATTTTTAGGCCAGATCGGTGTGTTATAGCCCACGATTTTGGGGGTGGGCTCGGGGTTCGGGTGAGCTGTGGGCCACAAATTGACCGGGGCATGTCAGGTAGGTTGGGGATCATCTCAGTATAGTCCGTTTAATTTTTTGTGGCCATTTGGATGGACAAATGGGCGAAACGGTGCGAATGGGGCATTTGTGGGCTAAATCTGTGTGCTAAAGCCTATGATTTTAGGTGTGGGCCCGAGGTTTGGACGCGCTGTGGGCCAAATATGATCGGGGCATGCCAAGGGGTTGAGGATCATCCAGTGTGGTCTTTTTAATTTTTTGTGGACATTTGGGTGGACAAACGGGCTAAACGGCATGAATGGGGCATTTTTGGACCCAATCAGTATGTTATAGCACACGGTGTCGGGGGTGGGCTCGGGGGTGTAGTGATTTGAAAATAAACCAGGGCGTGCTAAGGAGGTTAGGGATCATCACAGTGTGGTCCATTTATTTATTCGAGGCCATTTGCGTGGTCAAATAGGCAAAACGATGTGAATAAGGTATTTTTAGGCCAACTCGGTGTTCAATTATCCACAATTTAGGGGTAGGCCCGGGGTCCAGGGGTCCCGTGGGTTGATAATCGATTGGGGCGTACCAGGGAGGTCGGGGATCGATCCAATGTGGTTCGTTTATTTATTCGAGGCCATTTTGGTGGTCACACAGGCAAAACGGCGAGAACGGGGCATTTTCAAGCCAAATCGATGTGCTATATCTTAGGATTTTGAGGGTAGGCCCAGGGTCCGGGGGTGCCGTGGGCCAAAAATCAATCGTGTCATGCCAGGAAGGTTGGGGATCATACCAATATGGTTCGTTTATTTATTCGAGGCTATTTTGGGTGGTAAAATAGGCAAAAATGGCATAAATGAGGCATATTCCGGCTAAATCGGTGTGCTATAGCCTAAGATTTTGAGGGTAGGCTCGGGGTTCGGAGTTGCGGTGGGCTAAAAATTGATCGGGGCATGTTAGGGAGGTTAGAAATCATCCCAATGTGGTCCGTTTATTTATTCGAGGTTATTTCAGTGGTCAAAAAGGCAAAACAGCGCGAACGAGGTATTTTTGGGCCAAATTGGTGTGCTTTAGCCTACTGTTTTGGGGGTGGGCTCGGGGTTTGGGGGTGTCGTGGGAGAAAAATCGATCGGGGCATGCCAGGGAGGTTGAGGATCATCCTAGTGTGGTGTGTTTATTTATTCGAGGCCATTTAGGTGGTCAAACAAGTGAAATGGAGCGAACAAGGCATTTTTAGGCTAAATCAATGTGCTAGCCCATGATTTGGGGGATGGGCCCGGGGTCCGTGGGTGTCGTGGGCTAAAAATTGACTGGGGCTTGCCAGGGAGGTTTAGAATCATCCAAATGTGGTCCGTTAATTTATTCGAGGCTATTTTTGTGGTTAAATGTTGAAATGTCATGAACGGATTTTTTAAGCTAAATTGGTGTGCTATAGCCCTTGGTTTTGGAGGTGGGCCCGGGGTACGAGAGTGTCGTAGGCCAAAAATTGATTGGGGCAAACCAGGGAGGTTGGGGATCATCCTAGTATGGTCCATTTATTTATTCGAGGTCATTTGGGTGGTCAAACGGGTGAAACTACACTAACGGGGCATTTTTGGGCCAAATTGGTATGCTTTAGCCCACGATTTTAGGGGTGGGATGGGGTCCGGCAATGCCATTGGCCGAAAATCAATTGGGGCATGCCAGGGAGGTTATGGATCGTCCCAGTGTGGTCTGTTTATTTATTCGAGGCCATTTGGGTGGTCAAATAGGCATAACAATGCGAATAGGGTATTTTTCGAGCCAAATGGTGTGCTATAGCCCACGGTTTTGGGGTGGTCTCGGGGTATGAGGGTGCCATTAGTAAAAAATTGACTGGGCATGCCATGGAGGTTGAGCATCATCCCTGTGTAGTCTGTTTATTTATTCGAGGCCATTTGGGTGGTCAAATAGGCAAAACAGCGCAAATAGGGCATTTTCGGGATAAATCGGTGTACCATAGTTCATGGATTTAAGGGTGGGCCTGGGGTCCGGGGGTGCCATGGGCCAAAAATCAATTGAAGCATGCTAGAGAGGTTGGGGATCATCCCAATGTGGTCCGTTTATTTATTTGAGGCTATTTGGGTGGTCAAATGGGTAAAACAGCGTGAACGGGGCATTTTCGGGCTAAATCAGTGTGCTATTGCCCACGATTTTAGGGGTGGGACCAGGGTTCGAGGGTGCCGTGGGTTGAAAATTGATCGGGGTGTGCCAGGGAGTTGGAGATCGTCCCAGTGTAGTTCATTTATTTATTCCAAGCCATTTGGGTGGTCAAACGGGTGAAACAGCACGAACGGAGCATTTTTGAGCCAAATCGGTGTGTTATAACCCTCAATTTTGGGGATGGGCTCGGGGTTCGGGGGTGCCGTGGGACAAAAACCGACTGGGGCATGCCAGGGAGGTTGGGGATCATCCCAGTGACGAAAAATTGGTGTGCTATAGCCCACGGTTTTGTTGGTAGGCCTGTGTTCTGGGCTTATTATGGGACGGTTGAGGCGTGTCAGGGAGGGTGGGAATCGACCTAATATGGGACATTTGGGTGGGCAATGCTATTTGGGTGGTCAAATGGGCGAAACAGCATGAACGAGGCATTTTGGGGAAAAATTGATGTGCTATAGTCCATTGTTCCATGGGTGGGCCTAGGGTCCGAATGTGCTGTGGGCCAAAAATCGACCGAGGCGTGTCAGAGAGTGTGGGGATTAGCCTAGTATGGTATGTTTGGGTGAGCCATGCCATTTAGGTGGTCAAACGGGCAAAATAGGGCATTTTCTGGTAAAATTGATGTGTTATAGCTTACGGTTTCGTGGGTGGGCCTGGGGTCCGGGCGTGCTGTGGGATAAAAATTGACCGGGCAATTCCATAGAGGGTGGGGTTAAACCTTGTGTGGGCTGTTTTGGTGGGCAGTGTCATTGGGTGGTCAAACATGAAAAACGGTGCGAACGGGGCATTTTTAGGTAAAATTAGTGTGCTATATCCCACGGTTCCATGGGTAAGCCAGGGGTCCGAGCGTACTGTGGATCAAAAAGTGATCCGAGCGTGCCAGGGAGGATGGGAATTTACCTAATGTGGGTCATTTAGATGGTTGGTGTCATGTGGTCAAACGGGCAAAACGACGCAAATGGGGTATTTTTGGGCAAAATTAGTGTACTATAGCCCACGATTTCATGCGTGGAATCAGGATCCAAGCGTGCTGTGGATTAAAAATTGATAGGGGCGTGCAACGGTGGGTGGGGATCGGCCTAATGTGGGCTGTTTGGGTGGGCGGTGCCATTTGGGTGGTCAAACGGGTGAAACGGAGTGAAGGGGGCATTTTCAGCCAAAATCGATGTGCTATAACCTGCAGTTTTGTGGGTGGCCTTGGGGTTCGGACATGCTGTGGGTCAAAAATCGATCGAGGCATGCCAGAGAGGGTGAAGATTGGCTTAGTGTGGGCCGTTTGCATGGCCGGTGCCATTTGGGTAGTCAAACGGGCGAAATGGTGTGAACGGGGCATTTTGGGGCAAAATCAGTGAGATATAGCCCATGATTTCGTGGGTGGGCTCAGTTTTCAGGCATGTTGTGGTCCAAAAATCAATCGGGGAATGCCAGGGAGGGTGGGGATCTACTTAGTGTGGGACATTTTAATGGGTGGTGCCATTTGGGTGGTCAAACGGACAAAACGACATGAATGGGGCATTTTTGGGAAAAATCAGTGCGTTATATCCTACGGTTTCATGAATGGGCTTGGGGTACGGGTGCGCTGTGGTCCAAAGATTGATTGGGCATTCCAGGGAGGTTAGGGATCATCCTAGTATCGGTTATTTGGGTAGGCGGTGTCATTTGGGTGGTCAAACGGGCGAAAAGGTGAGAGAGGTTATTTTGGGACAAAATTGGTATGTTATAGCTCACGATTCCATGGGTGGGACAAGGGTCCGAGCTTGCTCTGGATTAAAAATCGGTTGGGTCATTCCATGAAGGATGGGGATCGACCTAGTGTAAGCCGTTTGGGTAGGCGGTTCCATAAGGGCAGTCAAACGGGCAAAACAACGCAAATGGGGTATTTTCGTGCAAAATCGGTGTGCTATAGCCCATGGTTCTAGGGGTGGGTCCTAATTTCGAGCGTGTTGTGGGCTAAAAATTGATTGGGATATGTCAGGGAGGGTAGGGGTCAGCCTAGTATGGGCCATTTGGGTGGGCAGTGGCATTAGGGTGGTCAAATGGGTAAAACGACACGAATAGGGCATTTTCGAGTAAAATCGATATGTTATTGCCCACAGTTTCATGGGTGGGCGCGGGGTCTGGGCATGTTGTGGGATGAAATTAATTGAGGCGTGCCAGGAAAGGTGAGGATCGGCCTAGTGTCGGCCGTTTTGGTGGGTGGTGCCATTAAGGTGGTCAAACGAGCGAAACGACGTGAACTGGGCATTTTCGAGCAAAATCGGTGTGCTATAGCCCACGGTTTTATAGGTGGGCCTAGGGTCTAGGAGTGCTGTGGGCTGAAAATTGATTGGGGCATGCTAGGGAGGGTAGGGATCGGCCTAGTGTGGGCCTTTTAGGTTGGCGGTGCCATTAGGGTGGTCAAACGGGCGAAATGGCACGAACAGAGCAGTTTCAGGAAAAATCAATGTGTTATATCCTACGGTTCCATGGGTGGGCCCGGGGTCCGAGGGTGCTGTGGGATGAAATTGACCAGGGCATGCTAGAGAGGGTGGGGATCGAGCTAGTGAGGATCGTTTTGGTGAGCGGTGCCATTTGGGAGGTCAAACGGGCAAAACAACATGAATATGGCATATTTAAGAAAAATTGGTGTGCTATAGCCTATGATTTTGGGGGTGGGCTCGGGGTTCGAGTGTGCTATGGGCCGAAAATTGATTGGGGCATGCTAAGGAGGGTGGGATATTGACTTAGTGTATGTCGTTTTGGTGGGTGGTTCCATTTGGGTGGTCAAACAGGTAAAACTGCGTGAACGAAACATTTTTGGGCAAAACCGGTGTGCTATAGCCCACGAATTCGTGGGTGGGCCAGGGGTTCGGGCATGCTATGGGACAAAAATCAATTAGAGCGTGATAGGGAGGGTAGGGATTGGCCTAGTGTGGGCTGTTTGGGTTAGCGGTTCCATTAGGGTGGTCAAACGGGCAAAACAACGCGAACGGAGCATTTTCAGGCAAAATTAATGTGCTATAGCCCATGGTTCCATGGGTGGGCCTGCGGTCCGGGCGTGTGTGGGTGAAAAATTGATTGGGGTATGCAAGGGAATGTGGGGATCAACCTAGTATGGGTCGTTTGGGTGGACGGTGACATTTAAGTGGTCAAACGGGCGAAACAGTGCGAATGGGGCATTTTTAGGAAAAATTGGTGTGCTATAGCCCTCGGTTCTGTGGGTGGGCTCGGGATTCGAGTGTCCTATAGGTTGAAAATCAATCGGGGCATGCCAGGAAGGATGAGGATCGGCGTAATGTAGGTTGTTTCGGTGGGCGGTGTCATTTGGGTGGTCAAACGAGCGAAACTGCGCAAATGGGGCATTTTTGGGTAAAACCGATGTGCTATAGCCCACAATTTTGTGGGTAAGTCTGGGGTCCGGACGTGCTATGGCCCGAAAATCAATCGGGTCATGCCAGGGAGGATGAGGATCTGCCTAGTGTGGGTCGTTTGGGTGTTCGGTTCCATTTGGGTGATCAAACAAGCAAAACAGCACGAACGGAGTTTTTTCCAGCAAAATCGGTGTGCTATAGGCCACGGTTCATGGGTGGGCTCAAGGTTTGAACGTGCTGTGGGCTGAAAATCACCTGAGGCATTTCAGGAAGGGTGGGGATCGGCCTTGTGTGGGCCGTTTGGGTGGGATTTGCCATTTGGGTGGTTAAACAGGCGAAACGATATGAACGGGGCATTTTGGAGCAAAATCGGTGTGCTATAGCCCACAGTTTTATGGGTGGGCCAGGGGTTCTGGCGTGCTGTGGGCTAAAAATCTATCGAGGCATGATAGGGAGGGTAAGGATCTCCCTAATGTGGGTTGTTTGGGTAGGAGGTGTCATTTCGGTGTTCAAATAGACGAAACGGCATGAATGGAGCTTTTTCGGGCAAAATCGATATGTATAGCCCATGGTTCCGTAAGTGGGCCCGGGGTTTGAGCGTGCCATGGGTTGAAAATCGATCAGGGCATGCCAGGGATGGTGGGGATCATCCTAGTGTGGGCCATTTGTGTGAGCGGTGCCATTAGAGTGGTCAAACGGGTAAAACTGCACGAACGGGGCATTTTAGAGCAAAATCAGTATGCTACTGCCCAAGATTTCGTAGGTTGGTGCAGGGTCCGAGCGTGCTGTGGGCAAAAAATCAATAGGGGCATGCCAGGAAGGGTGGGGATCATCCTAGTGTGGGTCGTTTGGGTGGGTTGTTCCATTTGGGTTGTCAAACGAATGAAACGGCGCGAACAGGGTATTTTCGAGCAAAATCGATGTGCTATAGCTCATGGTTTCATTGGTGGCTCGGGGTTCGAGCATGCTATGGGCCGAAAATTGACCAGAGCGTGCCAAGAGGTGGGGATCAGCTTAGTGTGGGCTGTTTGGGTGGACGATGCCATTTAGGTGGTCAAACGGGCAAAACGGCGAGAACAGAGCATTTTTGGGCAAAATTGGTGTGCTATAGCCCACTGTTTCATAGGTGGTCCTGGGGTCCGGGTATGATGTGGGCCAAAAATTGATCGGGGCGTTTCAGGGAAGATGGGTATCGACCTAGTGTGGAATATTTGGGTGGACGGTGTCATTTATGTGGTCAAATGGGTGAAACGACACTAATGGGGCATTTTTAGGTAAAATCGGTGTGCTATAACCCACTGTTCCAAGGGTGGACCCAGGGTTCGGGTGTGTTGTGGGCTAAAAATCAATCGGGGCATACCATGGAGGGTGGGGATCGGCCTAGTATGGGCTATTTGGGTGGCGGTGCCATTAGGGTGGTCAAACAAGCGAAACAACGTTAACGGGGTGTTTTTGGCAAAATTGGTGTGCTATAGCCCACGGTTCCGTAGGTGGGCCAGGGGTCCGGCCATGCTGTGGGCCAAAAATTAATCGGGGCGTACCAAAGAGGGTGGGAATCAGCCTAGTATGGGCTGTTTGGGTGGGCGGTGCCATTAGGGTGGTCAAACGGGCGAAATGGTGCGAACGAGGCATTTTTGAGCAAAATCAGTGTGCTATAGCCCACGGTTTCGTAGGTAGATCCAGGGTTCGGGCGTGCTGTGGATCCAAAATTGACTGGGCATGCCAAGGAGGGTGGGTATCTACCTAGTGTGGGCCGTTTGGGTGGGCGGTTCTATTTGGGTGGTCAAATGAGCGAAACGGTGTGAATGAGGCCTTTTCGGGCAAAATCGGTGTGCTATAGGCCATAGTTTCATGGTTGGGCCTGGGGTCCGGGCATACTGTGGGCCAAAAATTGATTGGGGCATGCCAGAGAGGGTGGGGATCGGCCTAGTGTGGGTGGGTAGTGCCATTTGCGTGGTCAAACAGGTGTGCTATAACCATGGTTTCATGGGTAGGACCAGGGTCCGGGCGTGCTGTTGGCCGAAAATCAATCGGGGCATGCCAGGGAGGTTGGGAAGCGGCCTAGTATGGGTCGTTTGGGTGGGCAGAGGCCATTTGGGTGGTTAAACGAGCAAAACGCAGCGAATGGGGCATTTTTAGGCCAAATCGGTGTGTTATAGCCCACGATTCTAGAGTCTGGGCAAGCTGTGGGCCGAAAACTGATCAACGCATGCCAAGGAGGCTGGCAAAAGGCCTAGTGTGGGCCGTTTGGGTGGGCGAGGCCATTTGGGTTGTCAAACGGGTGAAACGGCGCGACTGAGATATTTTCGGGCCAAATCTGTGTGCTATAGCCCATGGTTCTGAGGGTGGACCCGGGATCCAAGCATACTATGGGCCGAAAATTGATCAGGGCTTGCCAGGGAGGCTGGGGAGCGGCCTAGTGTGGGCCGTTTGGGTGGGCGAGGTCATTTGGGTAGTCAAACGGGCGAAACGGCGCGAACGAGGCGTTTTCGGACTCAAATATTCTTAAAATTGTTAACACCATAAATAAGGTAAATTATTTATAATTTTTAATTCTAAAATAAAATTTTCGAGCAAACCTACTATGTAATGATGGATTCAATGAAAACAGAGGAGAAAGATGAAGAGAAGCGGGAAAGAGATAAAGAAATAAAAAATCATATATTCAAGGGCTACAAGTTCAGGATATTGTTGGAATTGGGGAAAAATATAAGGAATAAAAACAAATATTTTGGTCAAACTAAAAGAATTTTAATTTAAAAAGTAAAAAATTAGTACATCCAGTTTCTCACTTTTTACTTTTTTTAATCACTTTTTAATTGTACCACATACCTAAAAAAACCTTTAAAAAAATATTAAATGTTGATTTGAACAGATTTTAATCCTATTCAAACGCACTCTATATATGACACTCAAGAAGATTAGATTGACTTTTACTTCAAAAATTGTTGTTTAATAACTTCTTGTGATTTTTATGAAAAATTAAATAAATACTTTTTGGTATAAAAAACAATTTAATAACTTTTCTATGATACTTAAAGCAAAGCTGATTAATTTATAAGTTCAAAAATTAACTCAACAATTCAAATTTAGTAACCAAAAATTGAATGGCCATGAAATCAAATCCAAAGTAGTCAACTTTAGTAACAAAATTAGATTGATACAATCTTTTTATTTTAGTATTAAATTAACTAAATACATTAATGTAAAATCTCTATGTATCATCTTTATAAAGTGAAAGAAACCAATTTCATTTTTACGGGCGACGAATATAATTTCTCATTTCATATTAATTTCTTTGGCACTACTCTCTTTTATTGCAATTTTGCATGGGCTACATTGGCTAGTGATTTTGAAGTTTATCATAAAGGTACAAGTCCTTGTAGATTTCATTATGTAGTTGTGAAAGATCTTTATTGTACTTGGTTGGTGAAGGATTCTGGTATATATTTTGCTCGTACTAAAGATCCTTCACCTAGTGACTATAGATTAGCCTATACTTGGGGGTAAACAATAGGGATTTATCACATTTAAATACCAATGTCTTAATAAATTATATGTTTTTACTATTTAATAATGATATATATGTTTGAGATGAATTTATATTGCTATTTATTGTGATGTTGACGACTCATAGTCAAAGTTTTAATCGGTTGATATAATGCACCTTTTTTCTTGAACTAATTGGGTGTGGACATGTAACTTTTGATTCTTCCCAAAGTTTTGTTCCATTTTAGAATTTAAATATTTGTTAGCGCGTGGTTCTCGGGTGGGCTCAGGGCCCAGGCGTATTTTGGGCCGAAAATCGGTCGGCGGTCCCCAGGGATGAGGGTGGCCTGACGGGGTCGCTGGGGCTGCCTGGGTGGTCAAACCACGCGAACGGGCCATTTTCGAGGCAAGCCAATGGGTGTTAGTCCTCGATTCTCGCGGTGGGCTCGGGGCCAAGTGTTTTTTGGGACGAAAATCGATCAGCGGCTCCCAGACAGGCTGAAGAATGGGTGAGGGAGGCCCAGCGGAGTCGGGGGGCCGTCTGGTTGGTCAAACGAGTGGAACAGCGTGAAGGAGCCATTTTCGGGCCAAATCGGTGTTGTCAGCCCACGATTCTTGGGGTGGGCTCAGGGCCCAGACGTGTTTTGGGCCAAAAATTGACCAGCGGCACCCAAGGATGAGGATGGCCCAATGGGGTCGGCGGGCCATCTGGGTGGTCAAATGGGTAAAACGACGCGAACAGACCGTTTTCGAGCCAAATCGGTGTGCGCTAACCCACGGTCCTCGAGTTGGGCCCGAGATCCGGGCGTGTTTTGGGACGAAAATCGACCGGCAGCACCCAAGCAAGCTGAGGAGTGGGTGAAGGTAGCCCGGCGAGGTCAGCGAAGCCGTCTGGGTGGGTGGTCAAACAGGTGAAACGGCGCAAACAGACCATTTTCGCCCTAAGTAAATTGTTATATAACTAAAATAACATTTGTAATAGGTTGCGAAAGCTAACATCGCCTATACTATGCATCAAATTCGAGTTAAATTTCTCTCCTGGAAGCGCCAAAATGACGCTGATCCATCATCTAAAAACGCTGAAGTCCCAAGAAAGCGTGCAGAAGATATAGCTCTAGCTGCCGGGGCAATGCAAATGAATGGTCACGAACTTTTCAACGACTTATGAAATTTGAAACTCTAGAACAACGACTATTTTTCAAAAACAAGGCCGTAAAATGGTAACACCTCCTTCAAAAAGAGTTTTTAGGAAGCTATGGTCCGCAAAATCAAAACAATACAATCTCAAAAGTTACCATACTTCACAACGACAACATACCCCGTGTACTCCCACAAGTGGGGTCTGGGGAAGTAGAGTGTATGCAGACCTTATTCCTACCTCGTAGAGATAAAGAGGTTGCTTCTGATAGACCACCCTCAGCTTAAATAAGTCCTCAAGAGTTGCCATACTCCAATACAGCAAATTTGCAGACTTACCGGAAGCTTAGATGTGCCTTACTGCTCTTGAGGCAAATAGTATCTGTCCTGTACCTATATGTGTTCTGCAACGATACAACTATCAGAGCCTAACACAAAAAGCAAGGAGCGGGCATACACGAGCATTTCATATAATTCAGAACCTTGTATAACTTTGAGAAAATTCAGCATATATAGTCATAATCTGACATGCGTAGATGCACATCAGATCTCCTGTATAAACTACTAATCAACGTCGTAAATCCCAGAGTGTTGTTTCTATCGGAAAAGACCTTGTGAAGATGAATACACATGACAAACTCAAAATCAGTTTGCCTTTACTTTCCGCTATCTGAATCAAGTTGCAGCCGTAGAATGAACGCAGCACCTGAAACACGCCTTTCTAATATTAGTCAAGATTTCTGTCTCAGCCGCTTCAAGCATCTTGACTACCTCAGAGAAAGTTGGCCTTTTATCAGAGTTAGCATCCCAGCAGCAGGTTATGATATCCGATAAGACGGGCAAACAATCGCTGGGGATTGTTGGACGGAGGCCTTTGTTGACAACATTAAAAGCCGCCTGCACAGCAGTCATGTTCTGGAAAGGAAGCAACCCTGTTACGAGCTCCCACAGAACGATGCCAAAACTGTACACATCGACTTTCTGGGTGTATGGTCGATGCTGTATCATCTCCCTGACAAACAAAGCCAAACACGCTTAGGCAGATCACAACTAAACACAGATGCTAACAGCTTTGAACATTATTTTTCTTAACTAGTTTCAGCAAAAAAAATGACAACGTTAAACAGGATAGGATCTGCAGAATGTGAAAAGCTAGTTTCTCAAGAAGAAACTTGAAATGTAACTTCATTTCTCAGGTTAATCGGAATCAAAATTTGAGTATACTAGAATTGCACATAGTATCAGCGACTGGCAGCACGTACGGAGATACAAGCTTTACTAGATATTAAGATCCGATCTCCACCTGTTTTGGCAAAGACCATCCATTATCACATCAAATTAGCAAAAGCAAGCATATTCTTCTATCTATTTCCGCAAGACAACTATCCTATTATCACACAGAGAAGATCTATATTGCACCGCTACATCATCCACCATCGCAAGGATATTGTGTTTCACGACTGCACTAGCTCACCAAAATTATCACCACTCACCAGGCCAACCTCCTAAATCCTTTATGATTGCAAGCATTTCGATAATTTCAGGCAGAAATGAACACTTCTCTTCGATTCATATCTAAAAGAAACGGCCTACTAGAAATGGAAACTTCGCAGTTTGTCACATTATCTCGAGAAAACAAAAACCTTAAATTTCCAACTCATTTAGCTTATAAAGAATATACTTTCATCTCCAACATTGTGCAACGAACACAACCACACGAAAACTGATGGTGACACCTTTGACTGGGACAAAAGAAATCAAGAAACGCAAGCTCTATCATCAGTAATCTACACTCGAAACTTGATAAAGCAATCTATCTCCAAATATACCAATTCTTAAATAAGACTCCAATACAGGTAAACCCCATACATCAGTAGAACAATAAACTAAGCAAATTAAAGTAACTTTCAGAGGAACAATAAACCAACCAAGGAGATCTTTTGACAGAGATCAATAAAACATAGATTTTCAACAGTTCAACAATTAGGCATGCAAATGGATGAATTAATACAACAATCAGCATACAATTAAGTGCTAAGTTGCACGGACTCTTCATTTCCAGTGCCGACCCGTGTCGACACGGCGTGGGTGTGGGATCCGTACCCGATCTGGTCAACTGATTTTGGATACTTTGACCAAAATCGACCGAGAAATTCAGGAAAGATTCAATGATTTCAATAATCCAAACAAAAGCTAAAGTAGAATTGAAGAAAATCGAATACCTTGGATATAGAAATTTCTATATCACCCTTTTTCCTTTTATCTCCGTCCAGGATTCACCTCTTCATCAATATTTCTCAACAACATACTCGGTGTATTCCCACAAAGTGAAGTCTGGGAGGCGAGGTAACGAGTCTGTTTCCAATAGAACGGCCGGCTCAAGAGAAATACAGTCTAGAATTAGGTTTTGTAACTCATAATTTAGGTTTTATAGTGGTTCAATGATGTGTGTCGACCACCACGAGGTCTCCGGTTCAATTCCCTACAGAGACAAACAATAGCTTTTATAATTCTATTTTAGATATTTGAATTATTTTTAGCCAAATCCTCGCAGTCGTATCTATACCTAGATTCATATTCCAGAATCCTAAAATTTAGATCATAAAGGATTCGACCTCTAAATCCGCACTCATATCAGACACCTGCACTCGAGTCCAACAAACTTAGCCTATGTACCTTTACAATTAATTTGGTTTCTCTTAATACATATGAACAAACTTGGCAAATCAAGCCGGTGTGGACAACCCCACCCCCTAAATACAATGGTGTGGATCGGTGGATCCACAATTTTCACTAAGGGGGGTTCGAAAAATAAAAATGTAATACATGAGATTTGAACTTGGAACCTCAAGGTGAATTTTGAAGCCCCTCCCACTAAGCCAACCTCTTATCTTATATTCCGGAGGTTCAAAATCTATATATACACTTTTAAAATTGAAATCTACGTATTGCATCTCTCCCGCATTGTTATTCAAAGCCATCGCTTTAAGCAATTTGAAGGGATTAACGTTTGAAGCCATGCACTTCAGAGAAGTGCGCACTTTAAGCAATGATGCGCAAAGCGATCCTAATGAGAAAGAGTATACTTTTTTAATCTCAACTTTGAGGAGTTGGACTAATATCAATATTTTCCAAAATTGGATGCAAAAATTTGTTATTTTAATTGCATTTTTATGGTACTAAATCCTTCTATGTTTGGCATCACTTCTTATAGTTTGTGATCTTCACTTCTCGCATTTTGCTTCAAACTCCATGGGCGTTGTCATTTTTTGCATTTCTCGCTTCTAGAAACACTACTCTTAATTATTGAAGGTTTGAACAAATGATTCAGGTTCATAGGTTCATGAGAAGATTACTAAATTTGCATGTGTTTGGCACTTCTTCTATGCTTCACTCCTAGCTTTTCACTTCAAACTCCATGAATCACTTCTTGATTTTTAAAAAGACCTCTCCAAAAAGAATGCTCGGCGGTTACATAAAATGATTTATGGTCATGAGAAGATTGTAGAGAGTAAGATGATCTTATGGATGGAACAAGTCTATGTAGCAACTCAATGGAGAACCCGCAAAATCGTTGTAGATTCTAGAAACATTACCTTGTCGCTTTATACGCTTTTAAAAAGAGGTCTCTCCGTAAAGAATGATCAAATGTTCCAAAAAATGACTTGAGTCATGAGAAGATTGGGCCAACCTAGGTTGCTGACTCTCCAAGTATGTTGCCATACCCGTGTCGGATCTTTCAAAAATGCACTACTTTTGAAGGATCCAACATGCACGCCATGACACTTTCGAAGAGTCCGAGCAACTTAGGGGCCAAACTATTCCACGTCTACGTTTCTGCAGAGATTGAGATGGTCTTATGATGGAAAAATCTATGTAGTAACTCAGGGGAGATTGACTTTATCATTGTCGAGCCTAGTTTCCATAAGGCGCTCCTGAAATTCCTTCCGGAAACACCCGGAGAAGAATTAACTTCTTTCCATCTCGGAGCTAGCGAGATACTAAAAGAGGTGTATTGAGATACGGTGTAACGAGCTTGTTGAACACTGAATTGAATCATTGACCTTACCTTATAAATAACAACGACAACATACCCAGTATATTCCCATAAAGTGAGGTCTAGGGACCTTAATCCATAAAATCCATTAATTGTTCGCTTAAATATTAACAATTACAACAACTGCATCAACAAGTTGGGAGGCGTAAAAGTGTTACTTATTTACCTTTTTCTTTTTGATAATCGAGAAATCCTCGAACATCACTAACGCATGGCTCGAAACTCAGTCAATAATGAGTCCACCCCTCTACCTTTCTACACTTAAATACCAAGCCTTTGCCTACGGCATGATAACGATGATGTTACGAGATACTTGCAATACCCCACTACAACAAGTATCACATAATTTCATCCACCAAACTCATGGAGATGGGAAGAAATCACCTAGCGTTTTTGAGCCTCATACGAGATTTGTACAAAAGTCTCCCATGATTTTCGTAACACCTTTGGATTTTCATAATCGCATCACCAGGTTCATAGTGAAAAATGCCTAAAAGGAATAGAATAAAAGTACTTGCTAATAGCACAACTAGGTTCCCAATCTCCTCTTTACTTGCTTCTTCTCAAATTATGAAGGAGAACGAACTAGTCTTAGAGCAAAGTCTATCAGACTCTTATTCTAACAATACATGAAGCATTCCCTCTTGCCGCCTTGTAAGAAACTTGCGCGTCAAACTAAATCATTCTCCCATCTAGTCGTGGAATGGAGCACAATCAATGCAAAGACCAAAATTTCCACCACAATGTAGAACTTATCATCTTCATCCCGGAGAACGAATCCAAATAAATGGTAAAGTTCCTTAGTTGATAACTACCAGCACCAGCCACACCATTTTGACAGCCCAGAGTGATTATTAACAGAAGAAGAACCGATTCCTCGAAAAACAGACATGAATAGATAGATATGTCTGCTTTGCCATCCTCGGTCCTCCAACGGAGCAATGACTTCAACTTTCACAAACTTAAAAATCGGCCTACATGTTACAGAGACACCAGTGTATGTCCAATAACATGTCCTAAAACAGTACTTTAGCTTTAAGAAAGTTGGCATGAGCCAAGCAAACAGGAATGCCATCCAGCTACTAACGACTAAAAAACTTTCATTCTGCGACCAGCTTCCACTCTAAACGAGACATGTGTAGAGTGGTAAATAAAATTTGTCATTTCCTTGCCCTTTTCAAGCTTCTCCAGTAGCAACGAACCTATGTGACTCGGTAGAAGTATGTCATCCCATGAAGAGAGAGATATCTTGCCTATACAACATTCCAGAAGAGCCTCACTGCTCTGAAGAAAGAGGCGATGCTAAAGATGACGATGGAAGGTTAACATCACAACACCGACGTTTAAGGTTTAGGCATCATATGGGAAGAAATCACTTAAGTGTTTTTAGTCTCTGGTGTGATTGGACCCTAAACTCCAAGGTTTGCACATACTTCGTTGACAACTAAACCACGTCTTTGGATGTGACTAAATTGAATCAAGTTACGAGTCACGGACAAGCAGGAAAAGGAGGGAAAGAAATTGAAAGAGAAAACAAAGTCGATCAACTCTTTCACCTTCATTAACAGGCACATAACTAAGTTAAAATAGTAACTGGACGGAACAATTTCTCCCTCTTAGCAACTGCACGTATACAATAGAAAATATAGTCAAAATCAATGAGGTCCCATCAAAAGGATATACAGGTCTTGAACCGATCAACCTCCATGCTTTTCACTTCGGTTCTAATTTTTTTCTTCCAAAAAAGTGATCCTTCATGCTACAATATTTCTAAAATATCGTGCTGGAATGAGAATAACACTGTTTGCAATGATTTCTCCTTATGCATCCCACAAGTACACGGACATTACCCATATCTCGTGGAGGTAGAGAGGCTGTTTCTGGAAGACGTGTGGCTCAAGCTATGCATATTGCATACAAAGCAGCTTTAAAAAAGAGATAAAATACAGAAGTAACACAGAAATAGAAGCTAAAAAGCTTAAGAGCTCTCTTATAGGACTTGACAATAAGCCTAAACTGGATAAAGACACCATATTTAACGAGGCTGCTAAAGAGTCTAGATGCTTACGGAGCCATCCAGCGGTAAGTTCCAGTTTCTGGTGTCATTTCTTCATTCAGCACTTCAATGCGAGCAACACCGAAATCTGCAATTTTGATCGACTTGTC
The DNA here is from genome assembly GCA_030864225.1 of Capsicum baccatum var. pendulum. Classification (NCBI taxonomy): domain Eukaryota; kingdom Viridiplantae; phylum Streptophyta; class Magnoliopsida; order Solanales; family Solanaceae; genus Capsicum; species Capsicum baccatum. Next base: position 308,758,030 of record CM061552.1, on the reverse strand, counting down.
AGCAGCAATCAGTAGATTGTCAGATTTCAGATCGCGGTGAATCAGATGCTGGCTATGTACATATTCCATCCCCCTCGCGACATCCAAGGCCTGCTTAACTGCTAACTTCAATGGCACAGCTCGGTTTTGCCGACTCGAGAGGAACTGACGCACTGATCCCCCTCTAGCATAGTCAGTGACAATACACCACACCATGGATTTACGGCATGCACCAATAAATCGTACTATATTTGGATGCTTCAAAGTTGCTAACATCGTGATCTCCTTCTGAAATTGCTTCTCCATAAAGTCAGCCTTCTCAGGATCATGTTCTGGTCTCTCTAGAAGCTTGATTGCAACATCTTCACCGTTATAAGTTCCCGTATAGATTTTCCCAAAAGATCCTTGAGCAAACGATTCTCCCACGGTAAGCTTCTCCAAGTCAATCGTCCACTCATCGTTAATCCCAAGTCCAATCATGGGGAACTGAGGATCAGTCAATGCTTGAGCGAGGGCATCACCACTCAACCTATTAGAAACTCCTTCCCTGATTACGCTAGCAGCAACAGAAGCGTTATCAAACGCGTGATTGCCCTGGCGGTTTAAAATAAGAGTGCATGAATTATTCGATCCAACACTGCTGTTAACCAAGGACATTGCCATGGATCCTCCAGCATTGCTCATTCGCAAGCTCCCGTTACTCTCTATCGACATACTTGTCCCCTCACCAACCTTACGGTCAACATTTTGTGTAACGTTTTGATTCAAGTCTATAAGTCCAGCAACTCTTGGAGCGTCCGCCATTTTTTCTGATAAAGCAGCAACCACACCTCCACAGTCCTACACAACACGAAAACGGAAAAGTTTAGGTTCATCAAAACACAATTTTTCTAAGTAGAGAGTCGAACGCTTGAAGAGTTCTTACGCTTTCATGTTGACAACTCAATTCATTTGATTACTACAGGGATGAACCCAATCCGTAATATGAACCATAAAAGAACCGAATAACCTTGTTACTCCTTTGTCTGGATAACACGCTCGCATTTTCTTTGATAAATCAACCTATTACGATGATAAGCATACTAGAAAAGGCATCACACCTTGGGAAAAATCTTCATACCGTTTATGATCATATCTACTACCTCTTCTTCTCCCATTTGCACGTAGGAAACACAATTAACAAATCGAATAAGTAATAATAACTACACAAAGATTACTTTCAAAAATAAGCATTATTGATACAACGGAATTTGTAAAACAGACAGTGTAGAACAAGCATTCCTCTTTAACTTTCTGTTCATCAATGCCTAGGAATTAGCTAAATCACTAGAAATGAAAAACGGTAGCCCAGAGCACTAAAGCTCCCGCTATACGAGGGGTCCGAGTAAGGGCCGGACCACAAGGGTCTATTGTACGCAATCTTACCTAGCGTTTCTTCCAGAAGCTGTTTCCACAGCTTGAACCAATGACCTCCTCACCGTACGGCAACAACTTTGCCAATTACTCCAAATTAATGAACAGATTTTTTTCAATTACATTCAGAAGAGTAATCATAAATTAACAAATAACTAAAGGAGACAAAATGAACTCCAACTTCAACTTCCACCCCTACATTTTTCTGTTCAATTCCAAGAAGAACAAAAGTGAAAAAGCTCCACACAACAAACATAAATTAGGAAAACAAAAGGGCAACCCGATGCACTAAACCTCCCGCTATGCGCAAGGTCCGGGGAAGTGCCCGACTACAAAGGTATATTGTACGCAGCATTACCTTACATTTCTACAAGAGACTGTTTTCAATGCTTCAGTCTGTGACCTCATGATCACATTACTATAACTTTACCAGTTACTCCAAAACTCTCCTTCAAACCATTAACATAAACATTCAAAAAAAAAAAAACTAAACTTGTCAAAACTAGCATAAACTTTCAACCAACTCCAAGATCAAAGGAACACAAAAAGGTTTTATAAAAATAAAGATAAAATAAACTTTGGCATTCTCATCTCCACCAAAACACTCCAGAAAATTTGGCTATTAAGCCTCTTCAAGTTTCCAATTAGCAAAATGATTTATTTTTATTTTCTCATCTATTGAATTGATAATCGATCTGTCATATATAGGTCGAACAGATAGTCAATCTGTCGGATCATAATCAGTCTGTCAGATTCATAATTGTGGTGGGATAGATAATAGATTTGTCACATTTCTCTAAAAAAGAAAAATAGTCTATTTAATTAAAAAAAGACATGAAAAGGTCATTTAACAAACAACCCCGCACCTTCAGATGTGGTTGAGTTGGTTTGAGGGGTGACTTCCAAAGCGAAGGTTGCGGTATCGATCCCCTAATATCTCCTCAATCTAGCTCGTCGCACGGGGTTTACCTAGTGCGGTTTACATCTCCTGTGTGGTTTACAAGCGATTGAATAATGAGGAGTTTACCTAGTGTGCACAAAGTGCTCACCACACCCGAAAGGCAAAGGTTGTGGCAGAGATTGTAGCGACTGCGGATTTTATGGAGTTTTCAAAAAAAAAAAAAACACAACTTCCAAAACTCCCCTAACTTAAAAGTTGGGCGGACTTTTCGCTTTTGATGTTATACTCGTATCGAATTCTCCAAAACTATACTATTTTTAAAAAATACAACACGTGTGTTAATATTTTTAAAGAGTCCGAGCAAAGTCCAGAAAAAATTAAAAAGTTAAACTTGTCAAAAATAGAAAGGATTAGACTTAGAGGTGTTAAATGGGAGGATTAGGCTAAATTTGGACGGGACAAAATAATATGAGATAGAAGATGAATGGATTATTCATCGGTCGAAAAGTTACTTAGATTGAAATAGGTTAAAATGCATGTCGTAATTCAACCCGTTCAATTCTTACTAAATTTTAATTGTTTTATTTATTTTTCTAACAAATTACTAGTATTTAATAAAATTAATTTTTCCTTTTATTATTACTATATGCAGCATAACCATTAAGAAAAATACAATAACAAACTCAGTGTATTCTCACAAAGTGGGGTTTGAAGAGGGTAAGATGTACGCACTCTATACCTCTACCTCCGAAGAAGTAGAGAGGTTATTTCCGATAGACCCCAGCTCAAGATAACCATTAAGAAAAATATTTTTTTAATATTTTGATAAGATTTCTCTCATAAATCAATTTGTGATACATATAATCAGACTATAGGTGTTAAGTGAGCGGGTTAGGCAACGAGTAAAAATGATATGAATTAATAAATGAATGGATTATTGACCAACCCAAAAGTTACTTAAATCGAAATAGGCTAAAATGCAGGTCATAACCCTACCCGTCCTATTCTTATTAAATTTTAATTGTTTTATTTATTTTTTAATAAATTATTAATGTTTAATAAAATTAATTTTTCTTTTATTATGATTGTATGTAACATAACAATTAAGAAAAATGTCTTTTTTAATATTTTGATAAGATTTCTCTGGTAAATTAATTTGAGATACATATCAACTCAATATTTAATGTAAACCAGGAAGATAAACATTGAACCAACTTCAAAATATAATAATAATAATAATAATAATAATAATAATAATAATAATAATAATAATAATAATAATAATAATAATAAAACAAACAAAAGCTAAACTTGTCAATATAAGAACTACTACTACAAAAATTCAGAAAAAATGAATGATCACATAGCAAAATACCAGATGATTTCTTTTCATCTGTTCTCAACTTGGTGAACAAAATTACCTAGGACATGTTGCAGATAGAACGTAACATGTATCTCATGCAATTACTCGAGGAGCGCGTAAACTGCCTTAAAAAGTATTGTTATCGAAAAAAAAAGAGTCCTAAACACTACGGTTATCGAAAAAAAAAAGAGTTAGGAGGAAAAAAAAAATAAATGTACCTTTGATTAAGAGTGAATAAGAGAGGAAGCAGAGAATAATAGTAATGAAGTGAAAATATGAAAGAATAATAGTAATGAAGTGAAAATATGAAATATGAGTTTGTTTAACTATAGAATAGGAAAAAAAAAATCCCTATAATCTTTTTTTTTTTTTTTTGTATTATTAACTCTTACCTATGGTGTAGTCACTCATAAGTTAAGGTTTCATGTGAGTAGGATTTTATGTGGGGCCTACTTTAATCAGAACCGTTTTATTTTTTGGTATATTTCTTTTTTTTTTTTTTTTTTTTTTGGTATATTTCATTTAGACACTTAAACTCTGGTTTACTACAACTGAGCACGTGAATATGTGAGACATGTTTTTATTGTACATAAATAAGTTCTGATTACGTAAATAAATTAATCACTAAAAATACATCACATTTTTTATTTGTGTGCATGTGCCTTAGTAAGACGTAAAGCTTCAGACATGTTTCAATTGAGGTTAATGTATATGTGACATATTTTTTGTAGTTAATTTATTAGTATCCAATATACGTCTGAGAATACACGGGATAAAAAATCAAAATTTGAATAAAAATATATTATAAGAACGATTTATCTTGTTTTCAAGTGATCAACTGAACAAATTATAATTTGAGTATTTTTTATGAAAATTATTAGAAAGTTTAAATATGAGAATAGCAATACATTTTTACACCTGCGTAATCAATTGATGAAATGGTTAATAGTTTAGAAAATTTATGTCTATTTACAAGTAAAGGGATATAAAATGTATATTTTTAATAATTTAAGAAAAAATATGTTTTGTTCAATATTACAAGGAGTAAGATTAAATTTACCTATAATTAAAGGACTTAATGAGTTATCAACCTACAATAAAAAGGAGATTAAGAAAAATTAGTTTTGAAATGTGATTTTGAATGTGAAAGTAATTTATTATAGATAAGTTAGTCTTAATAATGTTTTTCCAATTTGGATTTAAGGAATATATTCATAATTACAATGAAAAAACAAGCAAGATGTTTGTTAGATGAATCAAATACTGTAATAAGTTCACACTAAATTTTAAAATGTTGATGAAATTCAAGGTAGAAATATAATTTTGAAATGTGAATGTATTTAGTTGTGGATAATATAAGATTTAATAAAAAATTTCACTTTGGATTTGAGGAATATAATCATAATTACAATGAAAACATAAGACAAGATGGTTGTTAGATGAATCTGATATATAAAAATATAATTTACAAACAAGATCTATAATATAAACATGATATATAAATTTAAAATGAATATTACTCCTTCAAACAAGCTACTTATAACTAGCAAAATAGGGGAATAGAAGAGGATATTCCAACAGAAAAATTTAATAAAAATGATCATAAACATTTGTCTAATGAATATATTAGTTGTATTTTATACACGTTGATTTTTCAATCTAAAATAAGTGATGATTTATAACTGTAAAGCATAATATAAAAGAAGAAATTCAAATGAAAAATGTAATTTTGTGGTGTGAATGCATTTATATTTTTTTCTACTATTAATTCCAGAAAAATACTAATTAATACGAAAAAAGAACAAGACCAAAATAGGTGGTTACACTAATCAAACGTATTTTATTCATGATTAAACACATGCTACTTGATTTTTAATTTTATTTACATATGATCTCCAAAAAAATTATATATTCATTCGGATATTATTCATTCAAATTATTTTTTTCTTGACATAAATTTAGTGATATTTTGAAGAAAAAAATTGAATTAGATTAAAAAAGAGTATTTAAAAATTAAAATTATGTTTGAACAGACATTTACTGAAAATATGTTGAAGCTTGTGAGAAAGCAAAAAGTACTTTAAAAAATGGCTAGAAATATTTTTACAAACTTTAAAAACTCAACTTCAAATTGGAGACCAAAATTGACTACATATATAACTATAACATTTAATGGGTTTGATTTTTATTATTTTTTATTTTAAGTAATACTGATTGATTTGATTTGGTAATGTGGACCTCTAATAAGAGGTCACGTGTAATAATTTTTCAAAAATTATCATTTTTTTTGTTTTCATCTGGTGTCCGGTGTTCGGTGTCCGCGTTGGAGCCCCGATTAATCCGGATCGCCTATTGCAGGGCCCATTAAGGTGGCAGCACTCCCAACAAAGTTTTCTTCATACCCAAGATCGAACCCTCGACCACTAGTTAAGGGTGGAGCTGCCCCATCCACTGCACCACATTCTATTTTGGTCAAAATCATCGTTACAAAATAATGCCACGAATGAACCGTTATGTAATGATAAGGACATAGATGAGTCAAACTTTCAATGACCGTGGCATAGACGAGTCACACTTATAACGTATGACATAGATAAACCAATTCTAATGGTTCGATGACATATTTAAAAAAAGAAAAAATTTTAAAAGAACCATATGTAAAAGGAGTATAATTAATAAAAATGAAAATATCAAATTAATAATTCATCTAATTTACTAACTTTGACCTATTTGAATTAAGATTTGCTATTTATGTGATACATAATTAACGTTAAATAAACCTTCAACAAAAAGTTCCACTGTAGCACTGGCAATTCTCAAATGTTCAATGGAATCCGGATTCGAACCCCGGCAGCGGAAAATCTTTTAAAAATTCCTATACAACATTGGAAGTATCACTTTTTTTTTGCGATCTGAGTTATTAGCTGTTTGCGTTTTCTGGCTGTGCATCGATCGGGTCAGTTTAATTTTATGTATTATCGGTTTTTAAATATGCTAAACTGATAACCAAATCAATAAGATATTTTTTATTGGTTTGACGGTTTTTAGTCCTTAATGGTTCGATTTTTGGTTTAATCGATAAGAAAATATGTATAAAATAGAAATAGTAGCAACTAAGAGTATCAAATGGACTGATTAAAAACGGCCCAAACCGGCCCGGTAAGTTCAAGGGCTTTAGGGGTCCGGGTCTCAGTCCGGTTGGGTTTTTTATTTGGGCCCCATTAACCCGGCCCGGACCCAACCCGATTTGGGCCCTCCGGTTAACCGGCACGGTTAAGGTTTTTTTTTTTTTTTTTTGAAAATTCAAAAGTTCACAAACTGAAATTAAAAACATAGTTTTAATACATTATTAATTTACTATCAAGTATTATTAATTTATTATATTAAGTAGCATATGTTTTATACTTTTATTTAAAGTAGTGTATATATTGAATGGTATATATATATGTGTGTGTGTGTGTGTGTGTGTTCTAAATCTAAAGTAGTATATATTTAACGTATAGATGTGTATATGTTTTATAAATTAGTATATAACTATATACTACCAGATAAAAGTGAGTTAATTAATAGAATTCAAAATAAGAAGGTATATAGTAAATTTGACTGTAAGTCAGGATACTGGCAAGTCAAAATGCATCCAGACAGCATAGAATGGACTTGATTCACATGTTCAGGTGGACATTTTGAATGGTTAGTTATGTCGTTTGGTTTAAAGACGGCTCCACCCATTTTTCAGCGAAAGACGGATAATATAGTTGGAGAGTATAAACATTTTATATTAGTATATGTAGATGATATTTTGGTGTTCAGTCAAAATATACAAGAACACTTAGGACATTTACAAATAATTTTTAGATTATTTGTTAAACATGGGATAGTAATAAGTAAAAAAAAAATGGAATTATGTAAGACTTATATTAATTTTCTAGGAATAACTTTAGGAAATGGAAAGATAAAACTTCAGCCACACATTGCAAAGAAAGTATTAGAAATGCCAGATAAGTTAAAAAGGATAAAAGATTTACAAAAGTTTTTAGGATTAGTAAATTATGCAAGAAATTTATTCAAGATTTAGGAAAAATAGCAGGACCATTATACGCAAAGACCGGTAGCAAAGGGTAGAAAAACTTCAATATAGAAGATATTAAATTAGTTCAAAAAATAAAAATAAAAATTAAAAATATTCCAGGCCTAAAAATTCTATTAAAATCAGATTATCTAATCATTCAAACAGACGGAAGTGATTTAGGATGGGGAGCCATTTTAAAAGCACGATCTAATAAAATACAATAATAAAAATGAAGAACAAATATGTGGTTATCAGAGTGGGGATATAAAGAAAAAGGAAACAAGAGTACTATAGACCTAGAAGTATTGGCTATAATATATGGGTTAAATAGTTTTAAGTTATATAGTCTAAATAAAGAAGAAATTTTAGTAAGAACAGATTGTGAAGCTATAGTTAAATTTCATCAAAAAATAAATGATAAAACTAGTAGTAGAAGAAGATGGTTAAATTTTACAGACACCATATCTGTTTATAAGAATATCGTATTTGAACATATAAAAGGTAAAGAAAATGAATTAGCAGACCAGTTAAGTAGATTACAACTTGAAATAAATAAATAAGTTTAATCCGACTCATTTGTTTTCAGCATGAGACCAACAGGACAACCTCCTGCAGATAAAGACAAGGGCGTAGCTTCGTCTTCGGAGTCATATCAACAGACAATGTTAGGTAATTTAAATTTTAGACCACTAAAATCTTTAGAAATAATGGAAAGAATTCAATTTGGACCATTTAACTTAATTGCTTACCCTGAGAATAACATATCATTTAGAATAAGACCAGACTACATTCTAGATAGACCTCAAAAGTGTTTAGTAGACAATCTTTGGATATCTTATAATAGACAAAATCGTAATCATTTTATGGCATCCATGAATACTTTATGCCATTACATGGCAGAAAAAAGTAGGCCTAAATTTAAATATTACGTAGTCATTCATGAAAAGACTAACAAAATTTTTCAAACATGGTTAGAAGTGTTAGATTCAATACAAGGGTTTAAAACCACTCTTTTCAAAGGTTTTAATGATTTTACCGAAGCCACAAATCATGTTAGAGGATATTTAGGACCAAACTATTATATATCACCATCACTCATACAGAACCCAGATCAAATACCTCAGTATAATTTACAAAGAGAGGCGGAAAAGATTATTTTCTGCAACCATTGTTCTTTTATGACGGAGAATTTCAAGAAGCTAAATGCTCAGAAGGAATCACTCCTCATGGAAAACACTAGATTAATAAAGCAGGTACAACTATTAGAAGCAAGACTCAACCATCAAACAAATGTAAGCAAGACAGATGCAAAAACACAGACTCAGACACAGAGTTCTCTATCTCCTCAAAAAATGGATGAGAAGGGTGTGCATTTTCCACTAAATGCTTAGAAATCCACTGTACCGGATGTTGGTACAGCTAGTCCGGTTTAAACGGTGACCGGTAAAGACAAATCAAAACTGGGTTTCTATACTTATTAGGGTATAATCTTTTTCTATATCTGTTAAGCATTCTTGTCCTTCTGCATTAAGCAGAGTATAATTTCTAAATTCTTCTAGGTTTTTTTTACATTTTTATTTTCTTTTAATAGGTTGTTATTTTGGCATTGATTATTTTGGCAATCTTCGCAACATGGTTCTGGAAGCAAACTCGTTTTATGTGTGTTTAATGTTCTATATACTGTTGGTAATGTTACTGTTTGTATTGGTGTATAAGTTAAGTTTTTAAAAAGAATTATTCCATCTCTTGTTAAGATACATCATCCTTTATTCTGGATACAAAAATGTAGTCCGATAACAAAATCTAATCCTATATTTAAATCTCTTGCTAATATTTTATTAACATTGTAAATTGGGTTATAGAATTTATTGCATGTATTTAAAAACTTATTTGTGCATTTTCTATGTAATAATTGTAAATATTTTGTGATCCATCCATTTGGGTGGCTGTTATAGGTCTTTCAAGTACTTTTAGTAAATGTTCCGGTACTATTTCTTTATTGATCAAACAGCTAGTACATCCGGGATCTACTAATGCTAAAGTTTCTTTCTCCACATCTTTTATTTTAATTTTTACTAATACTTTTATGGTAGAGAATTTTTTATCTTCATTGCATATTAGACTAGTGTCATTATCTTTCAAATTCATAAGTTCTGCCTCCAATTTTTCTAAATGTATAGCTTCTTATGTATCTGATTCTTCTATAGCGATTTTGGTTTTACCTTTTTCTAGGATGGTTAATCTTTGTTCTAAATCATTTACTCGGGTTTCTAAAGTAGATACTCTTAAATTTAGGATTTGATTATTTGTATATTTTTGTCCGTTATTTATTTCTGGTTCTATTTTTATCTTTAAAGTGTTTTCTATACAATTTATACAAGCTTCTAAGTAACATTTTTTGCATTTAGCTCTGTTGTGTTTACTTGGCTACCAATTGCATATACAACATCTATTACTGTCTAAACCTTTATTTCTTTGGAATTCATGTATACATTCTTGAGTGGCATTCATTAAATTATTGATTACTAGATTGTTTAAGTCTAGATCCTCTATCTCTTGTCCTAGTTCATTGACTAAGTAATCTTCTTCTGATTCTGAAGAATCAGATTTAGAATTATCTTTATCATTTATATCAATACTTATTATTGAGTATATACTTTCTGTATCTGACATGTATTCATCTACATTTAGTAAAGTTTCTTGGAAGTCTTCTATTAGTTGAGAATTTCTAGTTCTATTATTATTTCTTTTAGAACATACATTAGCTAAATGGTCTATGCTTTCACAAGTATAGCATTCTAATTTATTTTTATAATTTCTATCATTTCTATATTTCCTAACATGTCTATCTCTATTTAACCACGGTTTTTTAGCTTTTGATTTTCTTAAGAAGTATTGTTTACGACTATATGGTTTCTGATTATGTTTCTTCTTATATTTTCTATATTGTTTCTGATCATAATTCTGGGTTGTGTATATAACAGATTTACAGAAATTCATTTCATTTTTTTAATTATTTTTGTATTTGTATGTTTGTACATTTTTCTGTTAGTATATCCATTATATGTTGTGTTCTATGCCCCATTGTCCATTTTAGATTTGGATTGGCTACTACACCATCTCTTTTATACCATCTATCTTCTATCTCTCTTTCTAAAACTTCAGGTAATTTATTGAATAATTTTTTGCCTAATTCTTCATTAAAAGTGTTTCCGCTGACTGTGCAATAATAAAAATAGTTTTGTAGAAATTTCTTTATATATACCCAATGTGAAATACTTAATTGTTCTAGTTTTATTAATGCTTCTTTTTGTAGTGCTAATAATCCACTATTTGGATCTTTTCCAGTTAATAACATATGCATTTTGTTTGTGAAATTATAGGGGTTTGGTCCCATACTTGATAAAACCTGAAAATCATATGGGCAATTTGTCTTAAAACTTTCCCATGTGGCTTTTGCAGATTCCCCTAAAAAGGTTTCCAAATATTTATACATTGTTTCCGTATCTGTTTCTGTATAATATCTTAAGTAATCTGCTGCTACTATTTCTTTCCATAAATCTATCATTGTATCCCACATTTGTGGGTCGGGTGCTGCTATATTTAGAATTTTATCTTTACTACCTCCTTCTTGTAGTTTAATTGGTTCTTCTATTGGCATTCTCTTACCTGCTGGTCTTATATTATCTCCTCTAAGTTCTGTATCTGGGTTTATCCTAATTGTTGGTCTTCTAGGTACATTACCTGTACTATAATCTATTGGTTGGGGATTGGGGTTTATTTGTTGAAATGGGCTAGCACTTGAAGAGCTAGTCAATTCTAATTCTGCGAGTTCTTTATAACTTATTGTAGAACTTAATACAGAAATTGTGTCTTCATCTTTTCTTTCAAGGAATGGTTTGTTATTTCTATATCCTAAATTATCAATTCTTTCTAAACAGTTTTTAAAATGTTCTATACATTCTTCTATTTTCATTTCATCCTTTTGACATCCTTTACATTTAAAAGTTTTATATATTTATATTCTTCTGCTAAATTTTCAGCTTTTTCTATGACCATGTCTACTTCATATCCTTCTTTTAGAACTTCTATATTCATAAACTCGCTCTCTGTTTCTATATTACTCTCTATTTCGTCATCGTCTAAATTTCTTTTAGTTGCGTAACTATAATCTGTAAATCTAACTGAAGTTTCTCCTTTACTTGTAGTATATAATAGATGAGAGTCTGGTGTAAGAATTTTTGATTTAGTAAATTTGTTTAAATTTCATTCTAAACCTGCATGTATTTCTGGGTCTATTTTTATTGGTTTTATTAAACTTATGCCTTTATTTTTCATTATTTCAACTACATCATTTACCTTTAGTTTAAATTTAGTATTACTACTTAAAGTTAATTTTCCAATAAACCCTATGCACATTAATAAATTATTGTCACTATTCATTTTTTCATACCCTTTAGTTTGGATTCCTATTTTAATATTTTTTCCAAATTCTTTCAAATTCATTAAGAAATCTGGACTTATATAGAATATTTCTCCATTAGTTGTCATATCTACTTCAGTTAATCCTATTATTAATTTTTTAATGTCTGACCATTTATCATCATATATTGTTATTAATACTTTGGATCCTAGATTTTTTCTAGTTAGACCTTTTATTCCTATAACAATTAAACTCATATGCATCAGTATCATTTTATCATTTTTTATATGTCTTAAAAGTTAGCATTTACTAAATCTAGTATTTTAAAATCTTCTCCTATAGCTGATATTTGTTCTTCTCTATAATGTCTATATAGCTGATTATCTGTAGAAAAATATCCTGCACTATATAATGTTTTAGGATTTAATAATTTTAATTGATATTGTTGGAAAATTTGTAAATCTTTATCTACATCTATTATTTCATTAAGTTCTTAGTTCTGCTCCATATTAGGTTGTCTTCGACATATTCTGGATAATATATTATTATTTTCTATTTTATTCTCCGAAAAACTTATTCTTTGTCTTTCTTCTCCTTGTCTTTCATTGTTTTTTATGGTTCTCCGTCTATTTGATAGAAAGTCCATTTTTGTGGTTTTCTTATTATATTTTTTCTTTCTTGTTTAGGAGTTAATTCAATTCTTTTTAACTCGTTAATAAGTTCTTCTATTTCAAGGTTATTTTTTGGTGGCTCTTGAGCTTCTTTATTTTTTATTAGGATGTCTATTTTCTTATGTTGTTCGGGTAATTCCGATTCTTGTTGAAAAGGTTTTTGAGTTTTTTTGCCCTTAATTAAAATATCTATCTTTTTATGTAAGTCTAATAATAACTCTATTATGGTATTATTTTGTTTTAATAAAATTTTATCTGTTATACTTGAAGGTATATGCTTAGATAATCCTTCTGGTTCGCTATGATAACTTCTTGATTTTCTAGTGTCTTACTATAATTTATATCTTCTTCACTCATGAAAGTGATATTTCTTCTAATCTTTTTGTTATTTCTTGCAAATCTTTGATTTCTGTTGTTATATTTTCTACTTGTTCTATAAGTTTAGATATTAATTGAGTAGTTTTTACTTCTAATTCTTTCGGTCTTTCTATTATAGTTTTTATTAGCTTTTCAATTTCTAATTTTGTAGGTATTTTTTCTAAATTAAATTTGTGATTTAAATATTGAATTTTTCTGTCTATTTCTATTTCTTGTGACTTTAAATAATCTAAATTTTGTTCTATCTTATCTAGTGTCTTTTTATGTTTATTTTGAGTAGCTTCTATCTATTCTAAAATTCTTATTAGACTATTATCTTTTTCCTGAATTTTTTTGCTTGAATTTATTATAAAGTCTATTATTGTATTATATTGTTTATCTTCTGAATGTAAAATATGTTCACCTCGGTTGAAATTACACCTTATAGTGGAGTTATCTTTTAACACTCTATATTTCTTTTCGGGTTGAAATCTTAGATCTAAGTAATCGAGGGGTTTTAAAGAAGTTATTTTGTTATCGTAAGTGATTTAAATTAAGGTATTTTTTGCTTAGCTTAGTTTGATATTTCAATCTACTATTAGTATAGGTTATATCTAATTCTACTTCTTGTATATTTTCTATCAGCCTAGATTGTTCACTAATTAACGTTTTTTATAATATTTAGAGGTTACGGTAATTATTTTGTCTGTTTCTTTAAAGTTTAGAATATTTATTTCTAGGTTCTTATTTCTTTATTTAACAACTCTAGTCTTTCTACAAATTGTTTCCGAATTCTTACAAGTTGATGTTTATAAGTAAATTCTCTGTAATATTGACGTTGAATTTCTCTAATATATTTAATATATCTTATAGGCATTTATTATCCTAATTGATAAGATTTTTTACTAATACGTTCCTTAAGCCACTTTATTTCTGAAGTATTACTTTCTAAATCTCTCTCACAACCTTGTATTTCCCAATTTAATGCGCTTACTAAATTATCACAAACTAGTCTAAATGTATTATATGATTTATGTAATCTATTTGCTTCTAATAACCTTTTTCTACTTTCTTCTAAATTATGCTTTCTATCTATTATATTATTTCTTTTTCTGATTTCTCTATATAAATAGAAATAGCTACACCTTATGTCTTGAAAAGATCTATGTCTTTTCATACAGAATTTAAAAATTTTTGCGAGTTAATAGGTAATGTTCCCAAAACCTTCTCGCTTTGATACCAAAACAAAGATATATTTCAATAATATTATATTTCAATGTTTAAAACAGATAGTATAACAAATAGTATATTTCAATTTCAATGAAACAAATATATATTTCAATAATATTCTTCAATAAATAATGATTTTTTAGTATATCAGTTTTGTAAAGCCTACTCAGTACTCCCTCTTTCCCGCTGTTTTTTCATGTTTATCATTCTTATAGTTTATATTTTTCCCAGAGATTTTTTTTTTATACCCGGTTCATCTCTTCCTCTTAATATATGTTCCTAACATCTTACTTCTTTAACCACACCCCGGAAACTTTAGTCTGGCAGCTAACACTCGTCTTTTGTCTATTTTACAGACCTGTCGGACTATCAAGGCCAGAATTCCTAGGAATTTACAGGTTAATCCATCGTTGTTATTAAGAAATTAAGAGGCTAACCATATACTAAGGGTAATAATTTTACCGAAAATTTAATTTACATGATGTACAAAAACATATTAAATAAACTTTAAACATGGACATAAGAGCATAAATATAAATATTTTTGGTGGGAAAAAATATGTAAATAAGAACTTACATGAAGTAACTAGGAGAGAGGTTTCCCTTTCGGGAACCCCCTTAAGATCGAATAGAAAATTTGGAGCTTTTATTAAAACACACTTAATATTGAGTTTATACAAAAAAGACTAACTTGGATAGATTTGTTGGAAGGAAGAGTTTACACATTTCAGGTATGTTTTGAGGTTGGTTGATTTTTCTCACTCTGTCCTCCTTCTACAAAATTTACGCCTTTTATAGGCAAAAACAAGATAAAGCAGTGGTCATAAAGATTACTACGTGGCCCAGACATATGTGGCCGACACTAACAGATAAAAGATAAGAAAGAATCTTAATAATGCAAGCCGGGTACTCATTGGGCCCCATCGTCACATGCATTATTAGTTTTTCTTCCAGACTTATTTAGACGCGTGCTTCAACAGTTTTTCTTTCTTTTGGAAAGTAGTGATAAAGGAAGCACTCTGACACTGATTTAACTATTACAAGACATAAAGTGGGCATCCCCACCTGACTATCCTATCTAATAATACAAATTGTATGTTGTCTTTACTATGTATCCAAGTTGTGCAGGGCAATTGAGTCGAAACTCATTCCAGAGTCATCGTCTTCGTATGGATCCTGAGCATCTTGGAAATGGGCAAGATGACTTGCAATACTATCACCTTCATCTGATCTTGAAGAATTATTGTCTGCAGTATTTACTTCTGGAACAGTTCTTTCTGAATTGGTAGTGGGTTGTCCATTCATATGTTTATCTTGTGTCTGGTTGTTAAAGAATTTGTCTAAAGTCTGTTTAAATTAGTGAATATATTGAATGGTATATATATATGTGTGTGTGTATATATCTTCTATAGATGAGTATATTTAATGTATACGTTATATATATGGTTTATAAATTAGTATATAACTATATATATATATATACATATATATATATATATATATATATATATATATATATATATATATATATATATATAAATATTGTAGTGTATATATATATATGTATTGTAGTATATATTTTATTTAAAGTAGTACATATTTATTGAATGGTGTGTATATATCTTCTATAGATGTATATATTTAACGTATCCGAGTATATATGTTTTGCAAATTAGTATATAACTATATATACATATACATATTGTAGTATATATATATATATTATAATATATATTTTATTTAAAGTAGTACAATATATTGAATGGTGCGTATATATGTGTATATATCTTATATAGACGTATATATTTAACGTATACAATGTGTATATGTTTTATAAATTAGTATATAACTATGTATATATACATATTGTAGTATATTATTTTTTTAAAGTAGTACATATATATTGAAATGGTGTGTATATATGTGTATATATCTTCTATAGACGTATATATTTAACATATACAAGTGTATATGTTTTACAAATTAGTATATAACTATATATATATCCATATTGTAGTGTATATATATATGTATATTGTAGTATATTTTTTATTTAAAATAGTACATATATATTGAATGGTGTATATATATGTGTATATATTTTCTACAGATGTATATATTTAATGTATACAAGTGTATATGTTTTACAAATTAGTATATAACTATATATATATACATATTGTAGTATATATATATATATGTATATTGTAGTATATATTTATTTCAAGTAGTACATATATATTGAATGCTGTGTATATATGTGTATATATCTTCTCTAGACGTATATATTTAACGTATACAAGTGTATATGATTTACAAAATAGTATATAATTATATATGTATACATATTGTAGTATATATATATGTATATTGTAGTATATATTTTATTTAACGTATGACATATATATTGAATGGTGCGTATATATGTGTATATATCTTATATAGATGTATATATTTAACGTATACAAGTGTATATGTTTTATAAATTAGTATAATATAACTATCTATGTATTGTAATCCATGTACATTGTAGTATACATTGATTGGTGCGTATATATGTGTATATATCTTATGTAGATGTATATATTTAACGTATACAAGTGTATATGTTTTATAAATTAGTATAATATAACCATCTATACATTGTAATACATATATATGTATATTATACTATATATTTTATTTAAAGTAGTACATACATATTGAATGGTGCGTATATATGTGTATATATCTTCTATAGACGTATATATTTAACGTATACAAGTGTATATGTTTTATAAATTAGTATATAACTATATATAACTATATATATATATATATATATATATATATACACATACATAGTATATACATATATATTGTAGTATATATTTTATTTAAAGTAGTACCTATACATTGATTTAAAATGATTTAAAATGAATTTCTAGTTTAAATTAAAAACTTACTTTTAATATATTATTAATTAACTATCACACACACACACACACATATATATATACATATATTGTTGTATATGATTTATTTAAAGTAGTACATATATATTGAATGGTGCGTATATGTGTTTATATCTTCTATAGACTTATATCTTTAACGTATACAAGTGTATATGTTTTATAAATTAGTATATAAGTATATATATATATAGTAGTATATATATATATATATATTGTAGTATATACTTTATTTAAAGTAGTACATATTATTGAATGGTGCGTATATATGTGTATATATCTTCTATAGACTATATCTTTAACGTATACATGCGTATATGTTCTATAAATTAGTATGTAACTATATATATATATATTATTGTATATATATATATATATATATATATATATATATATATATATATGTATATTGTAGTATATATTTTATTAAAGCAGTACATATATATTTGAATGGTTCGTATATATGTGTATATATCTTCTAAAGTAGTATACATTTAACGTATACAAGTGTATATGTTTTATAAATTAGTATAATATAACCATCTATACATTGTAATACATATATATGTATATTGTAGTATATATTTTATTTAAAGTAGTACATACATATTGAATGGTGCGTATATATGTGTATATATCTTCTATAGACGTATATCTTTAACATATACAAGTGTATATGTTTTGTAAATTAGCATGTAAGGATATATATATATATATATATATATATATATATATTTGTATATATATATATATTGTAGTATATATTTTATTTAAAGTAGTACATATATATTGAATGGTGTATATATATGTGTATATATCTTCTAAAGTAGTATATATTTAACGTATACATGTGTATATGTTTTATAAATTAGTATATAAATATATATATATATATAAAGGAAATTACAAAAATCCTATCTAAACAGCTTCTGTTGGTTCTTGACTCGACTTTCATCACCCTATTCTTCAGGCGGGCTCCTGACTTGCAATTTCTTTCACCCTGTTGCTTGCCTTTCAATTACTTTGCTTTGTTGCTCGACTTATCCATTTCTTCACCTTATTCTCCAGGCAGGCTCCTGACTTGCTATTTCATCACCCTGTTCTTCAGGCGGGCTCCTGACTTGTTATTCCATCACCCTGTTCTTCAGGCGGGCTCCTGACTTGCTATTTCATCACCCTGTTCTTCAGGCGGGCTCCTCAACCCAAAATTAAAACTAGAAAGAAAATTATCTCAAACAAAATTACACTAAAATAGTATTTCATTTTTGAAAGCATTGTCCCATTTTCCAGGAGGGTCCTGAACAGAAAGTAAATTCACTAGACAGAAAGTAAAATCCCATTTTTCAGGAGGGTCCTGAACAGAAAGTAAAAATATCTAAACAGAAACTAAAGTCTCATTTTTCAGGAGGGTCCTGAACAGAAAGTAAAGTCCCATTTTCCAGGAGGGTCCTGAACAGAAAGTAAAAATATCTAAACAGAAACTAAAGTCCCATTTTTCAGGAGGGTCCTGAACAGAAAGTAAAGTTCCATTTTCCAGGAGGGTCCTGAACAGAAAGTAAAAATATCTAAACAGAAACTAACGTCCCATTTTTCAGGAGGGTCCTGAACAGAAAGTAAAGTCCCATTTTCCAGGAGGGTCCTGAACAAAAAGTAAAAATATCTGAACAGAAAGTAAAAATATCTAAACAGAAACTAAAGTCCCATTTTTCAGGAGGGTCCTGAACAGAAAGTAAAGTCCCATTTTCCAGGAGGGTCCTGAACAGAAAGTAAAGTCCCATTTTCCAGGAGGGTCCTGAACAGAAAGTAAAGTCCTATTTTCCAGGAGGGTCCTGAATAGAAAGTAAAGTCTCATTTTCCAAGAGGGTCCTGAACAGAAAGTAAAGTCCCATTTTCCAGGAGGGTCCTGAACAGAAAGTAAAATCCCATGGATGTGCATTTCCAATGGTATCTGAATCAAGTGAAATGAATTTGCCCCTGTTTCAACAAAGAAAATTTGTCAATTAAAAGCTTAGTGGTGGCTTGCAGCCCTTGGATTTTCAGGCATCTTTCCCAGCACTTGTTCCTTTCATCCTTGCTTCCAAATCACTGGCACCTGCCCTGTCTTGCCGCATCATTGACCCGGACCCTTATTGAGGGGAAGTGAGTTCTGACTCGAACAATGGGTTTCTATTTTACCATGCCCCTGAGGTGCACTCTTTTCCCAAATCTGAATATTTTCTACGAATCCAGTAGCCTGTTGGTTGATATACTTCCTTTGCTTGTTGAATTATGATCCTATTTCTCCCTGTGCTGTTCCTTGGCTTTTTCTCACATAATTGGAAAGACTGGTAGTAAATTTTGAAATTCTTTCTCGCTTGTTTTGACACAGACTTGACTTAAAATATAAAGAAAAGATGGTGACTTTTATTTTTGATAAATGACATAAAAAGACAAAAAGCATGAATAGATAAATGAAAGAAAAAGGGCAATGCCCCATATTTAAAAAGAAAACTTATCTGAATATGACAACCAACTCCAATGAGTATGACATGCATTTTGGATTGAGATGCCTGATCTTCCTATCCAAACTCCCCATTTGTTGTTGAGTTCGTACCTTTGCCTCTGAGCTGCTTCTTCAAATCCATCGGACTCATATATCACATCCGATTGATGACATCTTAAAATACTTTTGCCAACAAATCTCTTTCTTCTCACTTTTTGCTTTTCTCTTGAACTCCCCATCGCCTTACGGTGCTTGTGAGGGTCTTCACCAATAAGACTCTCTCATTTTTATTTCTCTTTACTCACCATCGCCTTATGGTGCCTGCAAAGGTTTTCACCAATAAGACTCTCTCATTTTTATTTTCTCTCAACTCTCCATCGCCTTATGGTGCCCGTGAGGGTCTTCACCAATAAGACTCTCTCATTTTTATTTCTCTTTACTCACCATCGCCTTATGGTGCCTACAAAGGTTTTCACCAATAAGACTCTCTCATTTTTATTTTCCTTTCCTGATTTCTTGTGCTGAGGGAGACAAGTGGTACCTCACAACGTATCATCAAGTGCATTGTATGCTTAGCCTTAACATTATCAAAAATTGATTTGAAGGACTTTCTTTGGTTGTAACTTGGCTTTTGGTTAAGGTTAGAAAAAAAATGGTAAGAGGCTCAAACGATACTTGAAGTGAGGGTGGGACTTACAACTTTTGGAATCGACTCAAACAACACATTAACTCATGCCCCAGTTTTGTTGACTGGGTGAATCTTAAAATTTTATTTGGTTGGACCGAGCCCGAAATAGGGCAGCCTACGTATCTCACTCCCGAGAGAGGAGAATCAGGTCGCACGTAGTTCCATCAGCTCGTTCTTTGTTTTGATTTGATTTTGATTTTGATTTTTTTTTATCTTCAAACTTTTCTTTTGTTCTTATTTTTTTGACATTTATCTTTGATTCTAAAAAAGGGGTGTGAAAGAAAAAAATAAAATGAAGCTCAAATGGGTAAACAAAGTATGACACAGTGTTTGGATAGAAGAATAAAATGTCTTCATCATATCAATCTTCAAAAATGCTAGTATTAAACATGCAATAAAATCAACAAAGGATCCAATATCATACATAGTATCTTTTGACCGCATCAGCATTGATAGCCATTTCTGCCATTTTGCCATCAATATCTGTCAAATATAAGGCTCCATTGGGCAACACTTTCTTCACAACAAAGGGCCCTTGCCAGTTAGGAGAGAACTTGCCTTTCGCTTCAACCTGGTGAGGAAGGAGACGTCTCAATACCAACTGACCAACTTCAAAATTCCTGGGACGGACTTTTTTGTTGTAGCTCGAGCCATCCTCCTCTGATACAACTAGCCATGACACACATACGTTAGCCTCTTTTCCTCAATCAAACTCAAATGTTCCAGTCAGGTTTTTACCCATTCGTCATTATCAATCTCTGCTTCTACAACGACTCGGAGAGAGGGAATTTCAACTTCTGCAGGGATGACTGCCTATGTCCCATACACCAATAAATATGGAGTTGCCCCTGTTGAAGTACGAACAGTGGTGCGATAACCCAGCAACGCAAATGGTAACTTTTCATGCCACTGTCTAGACCCTTGTACCATTTTTTGCAGTATCTTCTTTATATTCTTATTAGCAGCTTCTACAGCACCATTGGCCTTTGGGCGATATGGGGTAGAATTTCGATGTGCGATCTTAAACTGTTGACATACCTCTTGCATCAAATGACTATTGAGATTGGCGGCATTGTCTGTAATGATCATCTTAGGAATTCCAAATCTACAAATGATATTGGCATGAACAAAATCTACCACAGCCTTCTTTGTCACTGACTTGAAAGTTACTGCCTCTACCCACTTTGTGAAGTAGTCAATGGCTACCAAAATGAATCTATGTCCGTTTGATGCCTTCGGCTCAATTGGTCCAATCACATCCATTCCCCAAGCTACTAACGGCCATGGAGCGGCCATTGCATGCAACTCAACAGGAGGAGAACGTATCAGGTCACCGTGCACCTGACATTGATGACACTTCCGAACAAATTGGATAGAATCTCTTTCCATAGTAAGCCAGTAATAACCTGCTCGAAGAATCTTCTTTGATAAGACATGACCATTCATATGGGACCCACATACTCCAGAGTGTATTTCAACCATGATTGCCGAGGCTTCTTTTGCATCTACACACCTTGAAAGTCCCAGATCTGGGGTTCTCTTATACAAGATTCCCCCACTTAAGAAAAATCCACTAGCCAAACGCCTAATGGCCCTCTTTTGATCGTTGGTGGCATATGTTGGGTATTCTCCTGACTGAATGTACCTCTTGATATCCAAGAACCAAGGTTCTCCATCGAGCTCTTCTTCAATCACATTATAATAAGCATGCTGATCACGACTCTGTATATGCACTGGATCGATGTAGGCTTTGTCAAGATGTTGGAGCATTGAAGAAAAAGTGGCTAAAGCATCAGCAATTTCATTACGAATCCTTGGAATATGCCTAAATTTCACTAACACAAACCGTTGACATAGCTCCTGCAAGCATTGTCGATACGGGATGAGCTTCAAATCTTGCGTCTCCCAATCGCCTTGAATTTGATGGACGAGCAAATCCAAATCTCCTAACACCCATAATTCCTGGACTCCCATATCAACTGCTAACCTCAAACCAAGAATGCAGGCTTCATACTCTGTCATATTGTTAGTACAGTAGAATCAAAGTTGTGCTGTTACCGGGAAATGTTATCCCGACTCAAAAATAAGAACCATACCTATTTCGACTCCTTTCATATTGACAGCTCCATCAAAAAATAACCTCCAACCTGGATCAGCATCTGTAACGACTTCATCGACGCACGACACTTCTTCGTCAGGAAAATATGTCTTTAATGGCTCATACTCTTCATCGATGGTATTTTCAGCAAGATGATCTGCCAAAGCTTGGACTTTCATGTCGGTTCGAGTCATATATACAATGTCAAACTCGGTAAGTAATATCTGCCACTTTGCCAAACGACCTATTGGCATAGGCTTCTAAAAGATATACTTCAAAGGATCCATGTGGGAGATGAGATAAGTAGTATAGGATGAGAGATAATGCTTCAACTTCTGTGCCACCCAAGTTAGGGCACAACACGTCCTTTCAAGAAGAGTATACCTGGCCTCATAAGTGGTGAACTTCTTGCTAAGATAATAAATAGCCTGTTCTTTTATGCCTGTGACATCATGTTGACCCAGGACACACCCGAAAGAATTGTCCATGACTGACAAGTACAAGATCAAAGGCCTACCAGGTTCCGGGGGTACCAACACGGGTGGATTTGACAGATATCTCTTGTTTCGGTCGAATGCTTCCTGACATTCTTCAGTCCATTTTACCGCAACACTCTTTTTCAACAACTTGAATATGGGCTCACAAGTGGTTGTGAGTTGGGCAATAAACCTACTAATGTAGTTCAATCTACCAAGCAAACTCATCACCTCCGTTCTATTCTTGGGCGGGGGCAAATCCTGAATGACTTTGATTTTCGAGGGATCTAATTCAATTCCCCGACGGCTGACTATAAACCCCAACAGCTTTCCAGACGGAACTCCAAATACATATTTTGCCGGATTGAGTTTGAGATTATACCTGCGAAGCCTTTCAAAGAACTTTCTCAAATCTTTTACATGGTCTGCCTGACTTTTTGACTTAATAATCACATCATCCACGTAAACCTCAATCTCCTTATGCATCATGTCATGAAACATAGTGGTCATTGCTCTCATATATGTTGCTCCAGCATTCTTCAAACCGAATGGCATCACTCGATAACAATAAGTTCCCCATGGTGTGATAAAGGAAGTCTTCTCCGCGTCTTCATCATCCATAATGATCTGGTGATATCCGGCATAGCAATCCACAAAAGAGGCAACTTCGTGTTTAGCACAGTTGTCTAACAAAATATGGATGTTGGGCAGCGGAAAATCATCTTTTGGACTTGCTCTGTTCAAATCGCGGTAATCAACACACGCTCGAATTTTACCATCTTTCTTTGGTACGGAACAACATTGGATAACCACATAGGATGATGAGCCTCTCGAATCACTTTGGCTTCAAGTTGTTTCATGATTTCCTCCTTGATTTTAATACTTACATCTGTTTTAAACTTCCTCAACTTCTGTTTGACAGGAGGGAATGCGGGATCCGTTGGCAATTTGTGAGACACTAATTCAGTGCTTAAACCAGGCATATCATCATAAGACCATGCAAAAACATCCTTATAATCCATTAACGCTTGAATGATTTCATCTTTTAGCTGGGGCAAAACATGTACACTGATTTTAGTTTCCCTAACATCTCTTGATCCCCTAGATTTATTGGCTCAGTCTCATTTAAATTAGGATTCGGTTTGTCTTCAAGTTGTTCCAACTCTTTGCTTATTTCTTCTAGTGCTTCTTTTTCATCATACTCCCCATCCTGCTCCATTACATCTAGATTATTTTGGATTTTAAGATCAGGCTGAAAATTCCGCATGCATGTCATGTCATTAGAATCAGCATAAAGAGAACTGTGTAAGAAAGAAAAAAAAATATATTAGACACAAAAAAAGGAACATTGCATTTCATTAAATACAAGATAGAAGGGTTTGAACATAGACACCAACATAACATAAACAAACTAGAATCCGAATTACAACCCTGAAACAACTCGGATAAACAGAAAGAAAAACAAAATAAACTACCAAAACTCCCTCCTGACGGGGAGAGGGGTGACTTCCCAATTATTGAGCCGGACAGCTAGACCTATGAATTGCACATCTACTATACTGGTGCCTTCTCCTGCTTCAACCATATCAACTTCAATGAAAAGGTTTTGGAAGTCATCAACCAATTCAACTTCAGATTCCACATGCTTCGCGAAATCGCTCTTAACAAATGACTCACTGAGTAGTGGTATTGGGTGAGGGAGGGACCATATTTCCTTTTTCCTTCCCTTGGCTTTCTTCAGATCTTCAGCTGTAGGCTCAAATCCCAGACCAAACGTGCCCACATTCTCACTCGGGCATACGGTATGAGCTATACCGTGCAGAGACGCTCCCAAACCCTTTCCTAGCTCAAATCCATATTTCCAAAGTTCACTCACCATCATGATAGAAGCCGAAGACAATTGCGGTCTCGGTACAGCCTGCTATTCAGGGATACGACTCACTGGCACTGTATCAAAAATTTGATAGACGAATGTCTCCTCTACGTTATTCGCTTCAATAAGGGACAAGGCAGAGTCTTCGTAGGCTGACAAATCTCCTTCACCATGAATAACTACTTCTTGCCTGTCATGCTCAAACTTAATCATTTGGTGCAGTGTAGATGCAACCGTCTTGGCCTTGTGGATCCAGGGCCTTCCCAACAACAGATTGTAAGAGGATTCTACGTTCAATACTTGAAACTCTATGGCAAACTCAACAGGCCCTATGGTCAGCATTAGTTCAATTTCGCCAATGGAATTCGATTTTGCGCCATCGAAAGCCCTAACACATACATTGTTGGGCTTGATCCTATCAGCGCCAATATTCAGCTTTTGCAAAGTAGAAATAGGGCAAATATTTACACCTGAACCTCCATCAATCATGACATGAGTGACGCACAAATCCTCATACTTCACTGTAATGTAAAGGCCTCGATTATGCCCCGTACCTTCAACAGGTAATTCATCATCAGAAAAGCTGATCCGATTGACCTCAAAGATTTTTCCCACCATCTTCTCAACCTGGTTGATTGTAATCTCCCTTGGAACATATGTTTCATTCAATGCCTTCAACAAAATATCACGATGCTCCTCGGAGTGCAACAACAAAGATAAAAGGGAAATTTGAGCAGGGGTTTTCTTCAGCTGGTCTAATACTGAATACTCTGGCAATTTCATCTTTTTCAAAAATTCTTCGGCTTCCTCTTCAGTAATAGGCTTTTTGATAGACGACGATCCACTCACCGTTAGCTTGGACCTTCTTAAGCTTTCAGGTACGAAACATCTCCCTGACCTAGTCAAACCCCTTACCTCGTCTACATCTTCCACAACTTCTTTCCCATGATAGGTCATCACAGTCCACCCATAATTCCAGGGAATCCTCTTCGTATCGACTATTGGAGGTTGGGTCACCGGTTTAAGGACAATAGGCGCTGCCAATGCTCCTTTCACCATCAAGATAGGCTGACTCAGAGCTCCCACCACTGTCAACTTGGGTTTATCCTGACTTGAATCAATGTGCCTTCTGGCGCCTTGTACTGTGATCGGGGGTTCTTTCGTGCTTTGTTGGGCTTTATCTTCTCTCATTCCTTCTCTTCAATGACATTGCTTTCAAAGACTACGCTATATTCACTGATTTCTCTTCGATGGTCTGTATCTTGACAATAGGCTTATAACCCCTCGAAGACTCTTTCCCGTCATATATTAATTCTAGCATATTGGCATCAGCATGGGTTGAGAGCGGATTCTGATTAATATTTGGACCCTCCGGGGCTTGGACCAACATCTAATTCGTGTCAATTAAATCTTGGACAGCTCTCTTTAAATACCAGTATTTCTCGATATCATAGCCTGGCATATCAGAACAGTACGCACATCTTAAAGAATAATCGAGATTCCTCGGCGGTGGATTTGAAAGCCTTCCTTGAATTGGGCTTAAGACCTTCAACTTTCTCAATCTATCAAACAAGCTAGCATATGACTCCCCAAGAGGTGTGAATTTATTTTTGACCGCCTTCTCCTTCTTATACTCGGGCTTAGGCTGGAAATTGGGTTTGGAGGGGTTTTGGTAATTTGGTGGAGCGAAAGGGCAATTTTGTGGAGCTTGCGTGTGCCATTGCGGGTAAGAAGGGGTTTGGGCATATGGTTGTGCGCTGTATACTGGGTATGGTGGTGGTGGAATGGAATACAAAGGGTTTTGTGGAGGGTAGTAATGGTGGGGAGTAATATATGGAGCTTGGGTGTAGACTTGGGCTTGGGATTGGGGATAGGGGCGAGGGGGTCTTTTATGATAGGAATGGGTTCCATCCACGACAGTCGCCACGTCCTCTTTCTTCTTTATACCTCCGAATGCGCCAGATCCACCTTGAATCGCTTGTGTGGTGGCTTTTAATGTGGCAAAACTCACTATTCGACCAGTATTAATTCCATCCTCTATCATCTCCCCCATTTTGAGAACTTCCATAAAAGATTTTCCCATTGCTGGAAGTAAATGCTGAAAATAGGTCTCATCCTGCGCCTGAATGAAAACTTCTACCAATTTACTTTCTTTCATCGGAGGCTTTACCCTGGCGGCCTGTTCACGCCACCTTATCGCGTATTCCCTGAAACCTTCAGTGCTCTTTTTCTTCATGTTGACCAAGGACTTTTCGTCCGAAATCAGGTCGATGTTATACTGAAAATGCTGGACAAATTCAGAAGCCAAATCATCCCAACTGTTCCATTTATCGATATCTCGATCTATAAACCATTCTGAGGCCAGATCTGAAAGACTCTCGCCAAAGAAGGCCATGAGCAATTCTTCCTTTCCACCTGCAGCCCTCAACTGGCTACAATATCGTCTCAAGTGTGCAACGGGATCACCGTGTCCTGTATACTTCTCGAACTTGGGCATCTTAAAATCGGGGGGAAGATTGATGTCTGGGAACATACACAGATCTTTATAAGAAACACTCCTGTAATCTCCGATCCCTTGAAGATTTCTCATAGCCTGCGCTAAACTCTTCAGTTTCCGAGCTATGACATCCTGTTCCTCCGTTGCTACAGGTTTCTCCGTATCAAATGGAAATGTAGGCGGTTGAGTGTACCCATATGGTTCATTCATTTGCAAAGTAGGCTCTGGGGCATAATACTGAACATCTGAAACCATCAATACTGGCTCACTGAAAGACCTAGGAAGCCTCATTGTGGGACGCGCAGCATATATGGGAGTTTCCTGTGGTGGCAGAGCCACGAATACCGGTGTGATCGGTGGCGCTGGCTAAGCAGCGGGTCTCGATTGGGGGGCTGCCAAGGGCACACTAGAACTGCCAGGATAATAGTGCCGCGGAGTGAATCCTGGCGCGTGGTCGGGCGACTCAGTAGGAACAGAGAATTGCGCCTGAGAGAGTAGTAGGCAACTAGAGATATTTCCAAGACCTTCAGGGAACGGAGGAGGAGGCATTCCGCTAGCCCATGCCCGATGCAAATCTATCAGTTGTTGCCTGAGCCTTACCACCTTATCGTTGTGTTCAGTACTTTCTTCCCTATGCTCCTGATCCGGGTCAATGAGCGAATTTTCCATTTCTCTGTTAGCCATGGTGAACTTTTCTTTGGACCTGGTGAAATATGGGTGACTAGCCAGGGCGCTGCAAACCTACCACTGTTATCTGAAAGAACATGCTCATCAAAGATGACATCCGTTAGAATTAGGCACACAACAGGCATGGGAATCACTTTGGTAAATTGCCCTAAATTCATGCTCATTTCTACCAACTTTTGAGGGTAGCGAGGTCATTTTAACATCATCCTGATTTTTGTCCATACTTATTTGTATCTTCTACGCTTATTATTTTCTTTCCCTTTTTTTTTTTCGTATCAATCTCTGCCCATTTCTTTTATCTCGTTATCTATCTTTATTTTATCATTCCTTATGGCTTTTGTTTTTCTCTAAAAGAGGAAAAATAATGAAAAACAACAAAACAAAATGGTTAGATCGAACCTAAAAGTAGGTTGCCTACGTATCATGTTGTACATGAATCAGATCTTGCGTAGTTTGGACCTTGTCAAAATGGTCAATTAAATTTTATTATTATTATTATTATTATTTTCTTTTTTGAAACTTTAAGAAGAAAATAACAATTTGTCATATCCTTGTAAAGAAAGAAGACAACAAAGCGTATAAAATTTTGGGACTACTGTAAAACTAAAAAAAATGAATACGAAACAACGTTATAGACCCCTAAGACGACACAGGTGAAATTACTAATAAAGGCTCTAATAGCAAAAATAACTTGACCTTGACTTAAAACAGACACCACCCTACAATGACAGACACATAAAAGACTCCAACTGAATAAAGATAAAAAATGCTCTTTCAGACTGGTGCTCTGCGCGATGATCCTGGCTGATATGGACCCGCCTCTGAAGTTCTCTTTCTCCCATTCAAACCTTATAGCATATCCTGTAAAGATACCCTGATACCCGGGAAGACGCTTCGGGCCCGTATTCCTGCTTCATGAGGAGTGCATCTGGAAAGATTATTCTGCCACCTTTCTACCGTCTTGAACAAATATGCTAACTGAACTCTCAGCATCTCCACTTTGGACCCTACATTTTCATCCTGATGATCATCTGCTATGCATTCTTCCTGTATTCTCTCTCTAAGCTGTGCTGGTAAGGGTTGACTGATACCCCAAGGGACAGATTGAAGCCATACCTCATATCCCTGAGTGTGGCCCGGATTATCCAAACCTTCCTTGAGTGTGTCCACACCTAGCTTTGTTGCATGCTTCCAAAACTGCTCATACCTGCTCTCACCTGAGGCTTGGTCCTTAAAGTACTCAACATCCTTCAGAAGATCTACTGCTGGTGGCACGTCCTGTAGCCTACCTAACTGGCGCATTACCCTAGAAGGATTGTATGGTCTAGTGCAATTGAGCCCTAAAATAACTAAAGGGAACTGTGTCTGACAACCCAACAATACTACCTTTGGTCGAAGCCACAGATAAGTCCACAAAATGTTATCCCTGGTTCTTGATTCAAGAAATTCAATCCAAGCCTTGACTCCCACGGGCAGCGAGAATTTGTCCAAACACGACCTAGAATCCATGGCTTTCACTCGATTGGGAATACAACGATCTAACACATCTGATCTAACTAAAGAAGGTGCATGCAAGTGCTCCATCATCCATAACTGCAATATCAAGTTACTGCCCTCGAAAATCTCCTTCCCATTTTCACTTCGGTTAAAGCCTTATATATTTCTGTTAAGATCATGGGTATGAGAGTGAACCTGCCCTTTTGATTAATGCCCATGTCGTTTTGATCCTTATGAAATAAGGCCATCACCACAGATTGCAAGCGGGTATTAATATGTCTTTCTTCTAGTGGAAACACTAAAGTTCCTAGCAAAGCGAGGGTGAAGACTTCAAGGCGCTTTTTCTCCCACTTCTCCTTAATCACATGAAATTCTTCCCAAAAGCAATCAAAACCTTCCGAGTGCCCGAATCTATCGAACAAAAAATCTAGGGAAACCCACGAGTCACTCAAACAACCCAAACGGATACCCTTACTTTTTAGACCACAGGACTGCAAAAATCTCACGCCAGTATGATTTCGTGCTCGGATCATATCCTTCTCGATATAGGGCAAATGCAACAAACCGGATATTTCTGCCAAAGTGGGAGTCATTTCACATTTTCCAAACCTGAACACCAAACTACTCGGGTCCCAAAAGGTTAACAAGGCCTCTATTAGATCTGGACGAGGGGTAACATGCAGAAGTTCTGTGAGGTCACCTAATATTTTAACCAGTTCCTACTGATCAACATAATTAAACATTTCCCACCATTTGATTAACGTTTTGGGCACTTTGACAACCATTAGAACTCTAGACTTGGTGGACAAATTCATCCTGTAATAACACACAAGACGTTACCTCAAAATTTTTACAGGAGTAGAAGATTCCCAACCCTTGGGATTTTTTACGCCAGCATCTGTCGATGGGACAGACCCCTGTTCATGACTCCAAATTGCCGAACAGAAGTACTGAGCGAAATCAGTCTACTTGGAAAATGACCCTAGATTACGGGGCGAGAGACCTAAACTAATACTAAGACAAAGACCGACCAAGGAGATTACCGGACCCACCGAGGGTTGCTTACGTATCCCAACCCGGGGGAAGGGAATCAGGTATGCGTATTTCATTCAGATTGAACAATTAACGTCTAACAAATTGACCCTAACTTAAGAGACACAATCAAAAAACAAACGAATAAAATGTTTTTTTTTCAACTAGACGCTTTAACTAAGACTGACACCACCAATTATACAGAAAAGTATTTTTGGTAATTTTTAGTTTTTGACAAGCAAACAAAACTTCCTCCTTTCTCTTTCTTTTTGAATTTGCGGTACTTTACAAAGCGTAAAAATCTTTTTGAGTTTTTGGATTGTGAAAAACAAAAGCCATAACGAATTCTAAAATAAACTACGACATTTCTCTTTGACTCACTTTTCTATTCTTTTTTTCTTTTTCTTCTACACACCTTACTACTAACAAATTAATTCATTTTTCATTTTTTTTTTAAATCAGTCTGTCAAATGACCACGTTACCCTTAAAAATGCAACAGTTAGCACGTAGGGATGCTTTAAAGGTGAGTCTCCTACAAAGGACCAAGTGGGCCCTACTAGGTCTCAATATGATGCACATAAGCATGACCTAAGGGCTGACCTACGTTGTGGTTCACTAACAAGGCTGTTCGAGGGAGCGTATGGTCGATAGTGGCTGCTTTGCTTTCCACCTACTCCATAACACCGACGGCTCCCCCCCTAAAATAAGGGTGACTCAAGCTAGAGGTCGTGTACAACACGTGTACTACGGACTTGTTGCAGAAAGAAGGCCGGGGGGTGGACTCATGATGACAGATATAAAAGCGGTAACACATAGAATAAATACTATAAACAAAGAGCACGAAAAACACAAAAGTGAAAATAACATCAACAATAATCACAAACAATGCTTATACACTCGTAATGCCAAACAAAGCCGATACGACTCAAAAATAAGCTCGAATTCTCATCCTTTCCCCAGCAGAGTCGCCAGAAGATGTCACACCCCTTTTTTACGCGTACTCCAAAACATTGGAATATTTTTAAAGTTCGAAAGGGTTTTATTATTTTTAGTGACAAGAAATGAAAATTTGTTCCAAAAAAAAGATTATTTGCATTTTTATTCAGAGTCGCCACTTGGTATAATCCGGTGTGCCAAGTCACCTTTGGAAAATCCCTTTTTCGAAACCAATTGACTCTTAAACCGGTTTGCGCACAGAGATTCCGGCTAAGGAATTCTGTTGACCGAGGGGAAGGTGTTAGGCACCCCTCGATCCCGTGGTTCGACCACGGTCGCTTGGTGGAGTGTATCGACTATTTTGGCATTATGAAGTGTATAAACTACAGAAAAAGCACGCAAAAACAATCAAATCAAACAAAACAAAACAAACCGAAATGTAAGTCCAGTCCAATTATTACAACCCGAAATAGAAAGGGATTGAAAATAAACCTACGCTAATCCTCAACTAATGCTTTACCCGATGCCTCGGGCCTTCATCACGGACGTCCTTCGGGTACAAGGTACTTCGGGGCATTCCCCGAATAAATTAATACAAATTCTTCGGGGCATTCCCCGGCCAAATGAGTACAATTTAAACTTTTCGTGCAATAAAGTAGAAAGTATCATTCAAGCACATATTCAAAACACTCCAACAAATTGTTATTCCTAATTTGCCTACCCAGCCTACGTTTGCCTATGCGTCCTCGACTAAAGACATAATTCCATCATTGATTCATACCAACAATAAATCAAATTAAACCGAATCTATCTTTTTGTCAATTTTTCAATTCCATCCCCCGACTTTCTTTTTATCCATCCATTAGAACATGATCAATTTTATGCCTTAATCTACCAAAACCAAACAACCAAGCATCACAATCATAACATCAACATAAACAAAAATTCAACAAAACCATAATCACCACTCGCAATCACAACTAATCAAAACAACCAACCACATATATATATATATAAGAGACAAGTTAAGAAATGGACCTCGATGGAACGTTTTGTCGATAATAAGGAAATCCGAAGACCAAAAATCGATCGGAGAACCTCACGACGAACAAACCGTACTTGGTATTAAAATGATAACCGGACAACTTTAAAACCCGTGAATAAAACTTTACCATACGAAACCCAACCTCACAACGACGAGATTCGATAAAGTCGACTTGAAACTCACTATCGACATTGAACCATGAAATAAACGAAACCAAAATCAACCAAAGACAACGAGAAACCAAAAACCAAACAGATCGAGGCGGTGAGCTCACGGCAACGGAAGAACGGCAGCAACGCCTGTTCTCCGACGGCGGCGCCGGTCAGTTCCGGCTATTTCGTCGGACGTTTTGCCAGAACTGAGCTACGACTTTTGGTGACGGTGAACGGCGACGGGTGTGACGAGCTGGTCACGGTTTGGTCGAAAAGCCGCCGGAGAAATCCGATGACTGAAATCTGGTCGGATCTCGGACCAGCGCGCCGAGGCCGGAGCTGGTCGGATCTGACCGACGCGCCGCAGATGTAGGGGCTCGGATCCGGTCGGATGACGCTAAGAACGGCGTCGGAGACCCACCCGCCGGCGCCGCTGTTTCTCTCTCTTTTTTTTTTTTTTTTTTAGGGAGTAAGAGATGGTAGAGAGGAGGGAAAGATCGCGGTATTGTGGTGGCCGGAGCTCCGGTCGGTCGCCGACGACGTTTATTAGAGAGAGAGTGTGAGTCTAGAGAAAGAGTGCTAGAGAGAGAAAGCTGATTTTTCTTTTGATTTTTGTTATTGTTCCTTCCTCGATTTGTGTATGTGAGTGTGTATATATATTTTTTGAGTCTTTTCTTTGTTGACAAGAAAAGAGAGGGGGGTAGGGTGACGTGGGGTAGAGGGTTGGGTGAGGTAGGTGATGGGTATGGGTTGTTGGAATGGATAAAATTTGTTATCAATTTTCTTAGAGTTGGTTATTTTGTCCTTTTGTACGAAGGTTATTATATGGGTAGTACACATGGTAAGACGAGGGTAAAATAGAAAATTTGGGTCTTCAGGAGGGACTAAATTAGGCGTCTACACACTGCACCATATCCTTTTATCGTAACTCAATGTTAATAATGAATAGCTTGTTATGTAATGATTGTTATGAAATATAACTTTACGTGAAATATATCACATGCATTCTATCTCGCATAAATTAATATATAGATTTCCACATAATCAACGCTGAATTTATGTGGGAAAAAAAGGGTCACGTGAATTTATGGTCATCTGATTTAATCATTACTTGTATAATTCTTAAAATATATCAAATATAATTTGAAGGCCCAACTTAATGATGTTGAAATACGCAGAAACAACAACTAAAATACATTGCATTAGTGGTATCACAATTTTATGTTGCATCAATTAATATATAAATTTTCTAGTAATTTAATGTCATTATTACCCGATGCCACCAATAACATTGCATTAGTTATATGACGATTTATGTGGTATCAATTAATATATAGATTCCTGTGTAACTTAATGCGAGAATTACCTAATGCCGCCAACAAAATATTGCATTAGTTATATAACGATTTTATGTTGCATCAGTTAATATATAGATTCTCACGTAACTTAGTATCAGTATTACCTAATGGTACCAACAAAACATTGCATTAGTTATATGCCGATTTTATGTAGGATCAATTAATATATAGATTCCCAGGTAACTTAATGCTAGTTTTTCCTAATGACGCCAACAAAACATTGCATTAGTTATATGATGATTTTATCAAGCATAAATTATATATAGATTCCACGCGACTTAATGCGAGTATTACCTAATGTCGCCGACAAAACATTGCATTAGTTATGTCACACCCCTTTTTCACTCGAAGGAATCGAGTCGAAGAGTTTCTTCAGTTAAAGTGACGATTTTGAATAGGGATTAATTTATTTACAAAGTCTCACTTGGAATCGAGTTATGGTGTTCCAAGTCAGTCACCTTTTTGAATCCTTAATCAAAAGGAAATGACTCTTTGTTGGTCTGCGAAAATAGAAGACCGGGTAAGGAGTTCTGTTAATCGAGGGGAAGGTGTGAGGCACCCCTCGAGTCCCGTGGTTCTAGCACGGTCGTTTTTATTGACTTATCTTGACTCAAACTATTTTTATTAAATTGTGTTAAGGCCTAAGTTCGCTCATTTTTATTACACTAAAACTTATTTAAAACTCTTGTATTAAATAAATAGGTGAAAATTAATTTTAGAAAAAGAAAATATTTATCAAGGTGCGTTATTGCATCCTTGAATTTTAAAATGTCTCGAAAAGATGCGTATGTCGCATTTTTAATTGAGAAGAAAATTTTAAACGGATCTAAAATTTTACCTAATTATTTAATGTTAAAGGCGTACCTAGTGAAAATTCTACCCAACCTTAATAATGATCTATAGCAGTTTTCAATTAAAAAGAATTCTTTTAATAATAAAATAATAAAGTCTCACTAATTACCACAAATAAAATAATAAAATATTAATGAAAGATATAAAGTGATATCTATTATACTAATCTTGATTCCCAATTAAGAATATATATACATACAATAACTTATGCGTAATACAATTTCCAGGCTCCCTATTTTCTTTCTTGTTTCTCTCTCTCAATTACTGTCGTATATATCACTGCCATTGACGACAGCGACATTGGTCTTCTTCCGTTCGGATGAGACAACGACGGTGGTGGATTAGTGACAACGATTTTAGTTGACCGGCGGTGGGAGAGAGGAAGATCGGTGCCTGTGGTAGCCGGCTCTCCGATGTTAACGACGGGAAAGGGGTGGCAGTTGAGGGATTCCGGCGATGGGGAAGAGGGAGTTGACAGTGGTAAACGCCGGAGAAAACACTGGTTTATATAACTAATCAATCATACATGTTAATAGAGCAACGAAATCATTTAAACATTTTTTTTTATTCATGTTTGTTATAAAAACATCTATAATCTATAAAATGAATGCTACATAATTAGATAAAAATCTGTTAGTGAAGCACAGCAGTCAATCGTCACCGAAATCCGAATGAAATCTTCAAACTCAACTTTTCTCTTTTCTCTCTTTTTATCTAATCTTTCTCTCTTTTCAGTGTAGGCAGAATGTACGTAGAAGAATTTTGAATTTCAAAAATAATTAATTATTATTTTTTAAAATAATAATAAATAAATAAATAAATAAATAAGATAATAGGATAATAATAATGATACTAATAAATATAAATAACTAATTAATTTTTATGTTTTTACGAAAATACAATAAAATTTACAAATAACAAAAAATAAATATAATAAAATAGTGTTAAAATTATTGATTTATTTATTAAAAATTAAAATAAAATATGAAATTAAATAATATTATACCAAATATAGATATTTAATATCAAAAAAATAAATTATCAAGCATAAATTAATATATAGATTCCCACGTACAATTATATTATCTTGGGAAAAAAAGATGGTCCCACGTAACTTAATTCGAGTATTACCTAATGGCGCCAACAAAACATTGCATTAGTTATATCACGATTTTATGTTGCATCAGTTAATATATAGATTCCCACATAACTTAATGTCAGTATTACCTAATGCCCCCAACAAAATATTGCATTATTTTATCTAGCATAAATTATACATAGATTCCCACGTACGATTATATTATCTTGGGAAAAAAAGATGGTCCTGGCGGGGCTCGAACCCGCGACCTTCGGCTCATAAGACCAACGCTCTAACCAACTGAGCTACAGGACCTGTTTTAGCAGCTTTCATCACTTTTCTTATAGTATGTATTATATTAATTATATTTGGATCTTAATTGCTATTATTAATTTCTTTAAACTTTAGTTTAATCCAAGAGTTAGGTGAAAGGAATGAAATTAGTTGGCCATTTGGATAGGAAAATCAAAAGTTTCATAAAATAACCATTGAGGATATAAAAAGATGATGGTCCAGCAAATGACAATCGATCATCTAGTGGCGCGACTTGGCCGGACATGGTCTAGTTTGTTTGACATCACAACAAGGCCATCACGTGGGAAGAGTTGCTCTGGCTTTATTAGCACAATACAAGTTTCATAAAATTACCGACTGAACCAAACCATCGAGGATATAAAAAGATGATGGTTCAACCTATGACAACTTGACATCTAGTGGCGCGACTTGACTAGACCTGATCTCTTTGAAAGCACAACAAGGCCATCAGGCACTAAGCGCTGGCTCTGGTTTATTAGTACGACACAAGTTGCATAAAATAACCTATTAAACCGAACCATTGACATGAAAAGATAATGGTTCAACCAACGGACAGCCTGACATTTAATGGTGCAACTTGGGACGGAACTGGGTCAGTTTGACATCACATTATTTCCATCAGGCGCGACTTGGCTGGAAATGGTCTGTTTGACATCTAATGGCGCGACTTGACCAGAACTGGTCCATGTGAAAAGCACAACAAGGCCATTCACGAGAGAGCGCTGCTCTGTAAAGCCAGCCCAAGAGGCATTTTTCACACACCCCATCTACTCCCACTCTATATCAAGCTCAACAGCAGTGGTTAGTTCGGTTGAGTTCTTATAAAATGGATGTATTGGTGTTCTGCCAACGATGTGGGACAAGAAATTGATTAGTACCTAACAAAGCCAAGGGCACACAAGTGAATATCGACGGCTTCGTGGATCGTGGTGATGGGCCACGTGGAACTTAGTTCTAGGGGAAGAGGACAAAGTGTTCGAGTTAAGTTGTAAAATACTTGTAGTTACACTCACAGTCAATTATGTCAGCTATGATGGTTCAACCGATTGAACCAAACCATTGAGGATATAAAAAGATGATGGTCAATAGATAATATTAGATCAATCCTAGAAAATATGTACGTAAAATTGTATCATAATATAACCTATTGAACCGAACCACTAACGTGAAAAGATGATGGTTCAACCAATGCTCACAATACAAGTATCATAAAATAACCTATTGAACCGAGCCATTGACGTGAAAAGAATCAAACCGAACCATTGACATGAAAAAATGATGGTTCAAGCAATGCTCACGATACAAGTATCATAAAATAACCTATTGCACTGACCCACGATACAAGTTTCATAAAATAACCTATTGAACCGAACCATTGACATGAAAAAATGATGGTTCAACCAAACCAATGCTCACGATACAAGTAAACATAAAATAACCTATTGACATGAAAAGAATCAAATAACCTGTTGAACATTTTGGTTGTCCCAATCATCTTATTGATCCCACTTGGGTTACAAGCTTAAGTTACTAAGCTCAGCAGTTTGTGCTGTTTGGTTGAGTTCTTTTAAACTGGATGTGTTGGTGTTCTGCCAATGATGTGGGACAAGAAATTGATTCGTGCCTAACAAAGCCAAGTGAATCTCGGCGGCTTCGTGGATTGTGGTGATGGACCACGTGGAACTTAGTTCGAGGGGGAGATTGTTGGGTGTGGGTAGCGCAAAGTGCAGTGAATCTTGGAAATTGACTGGTGGATCGTGGTGATGGGCCGTGTGGAACTTAGTTCGAGGGCAAGAGGACAAAGTGTTCGAGTTGAGTTGCAAAATACTTGTAGTTAAACTCACAGTCAAATTATGTTCTATGTTTGATCGGACTATTCAAGAATGTCGATGGATGTGTGTCAGACCCTCCAAAAATAGTGTGTAATTTTGAAGAATTTAACATAGTGCGGCAACATTTTTTATGAGTCTGAGCAACTTAGATTATGTGTGTCATTCAATTCTTTGGGAGAATTTGGTTTCAGTAGATAATATTAGATCAATTCTAGAAAGTATGTACGTAAAATTGTAAAATATTTAGTTTGATAGAGACACCATAGATTCATGTGTACCACAAGTTTTAGAGTAAATTTGCCCATGTTTGATATGGAGGAAAATATTTTTCAATTTTTCATGACGATCCAATCAATGACACGGAACTATCAAAAAGATGATGGTCGAACCAATGACTACTTGACATCATGTGGCGGTTTGGCTGGGCCTTTCATGATAGGCGGGAGCGCTGCTCTGTGAAGCCAACCTAGGAGGCATATGTACGTAAAATTGTAAAATATTTAGTTTGATGGAGACACCATAGATTCATGTGTACCACAAGTTTTAGAGTAAATTTGTCCATGTTTGATATGGAGGAAAATATTTTTCAATTTTTCATGACGATCCAATCAATGACACGGAACTATCAAAAAGATGATGGTCGAACCAATGACTACTTGACATCATGTGGCGGTTTGGCTGGGCCTTTCATGATAGGCGGGAGCGCTGCTCTGTGAAGCCAACCTAGGAGGCCCACCCACTACTCGACTGGCTCTGTGAGACCAACCATCATAGGAAGGAAATCCTAGGAGATGCGCGGAATTCATCGTCACGATCTCCAACCCCCTCAGCTCAAGATGTGTATTCTCACCTCAAGCAGACCAACCAGATCAACGCGCACATTCTATCAAGGTTCGACTATTGATTCTTCCAATCATCTTATTGCTCCCGCTCAGGTCACAAGCTCACGCCACTAAGCTCAGCAGCATGCTTTGTCTAGTTGAACTCTTATAAACATGATGTATTAGTCTTCAGTGATCGATGTGGGATAGCAAATTTAGTTCCTTTACACAACTACTTACATTTGTTGCATCTGAAAAACTTTGTACTCTCTCAATCACATCATTGCAATAGAGGGAGTAGTAATTAAGGGTGTGTTCGATATGGAGGAAAATATTTTTTGAATGATGTTTTTTTTTTCAATTTTCTCACGTTTGGTTGGTCAAACATAGCTGAAAGAGAAAGCCATGGTACAATCATTATACTAGCATTTTCTTCTTACCAACTTTTGACTCTCACCAAAAGTACTGTTAAACTCTTTAGAGCTAGTTTGTTTCGGAAATAAATTATCTCGGGATTAATTATCTCGAGTTTATTTCAAAATTGTTATTTCACAGAAATAATATTATAATTTCGAGATTTATATGTTGATGTTGTTGTTGTTGTTGTAAGCATGAAATAAGTTCATGAAATAAGCATGAAATAAGTTCATCCTAAAATTAATCTCGAGAGTTTGGTCTTTAGTAAACACTCTTTTTTTAAACACCAAAAACCAATAAGTTTTACTTTTTTTATCAAATTCTTTTTTCAGTTTCAGTTTTTGTTGCTACAGGAAGTTACAAAAGTGGCATATTCTGCTAAGATTCTTGGAATATTCCGGTGACTCAGATCAGATTCTGGTGGAAATTTGTGATATCTGACCACCATTTTAGATTCTTGAAGTTTTATTGGGGTGTAAGTTGGGGGGGGGGGGGGGGGGGTAAAGAAGGTTGTGTGATTGTTTAAAAATCTAATCTTTAAAGAAAATGGGGTCTAAGTAGAGTGTTTGGGGGTGAGGGGATAAAGAAGGTTGTGGTTGTATAAAAATCTAATCTTTAGGGGAAAATTTGATGTGATTTTGGGAAAATGATGTAATGTATAGTGAAGATAGATTCCATGGGTTCTTGCCAGAGTGTTGAAGAAGATATAGCAGGACAAAGACCACAGAGTAAACCAGGTATTGTCTTTTTCTTGAGGGGGGGGTGGGGGGGCAGTGGTGTAGTATTGCTCAGGTAGTTTCCTTGTCATTCGATTTGTGTTACTATTGTTGTTTCTTGTACTTTAGTTATCCTATTATTTTGCTGTATTTACTGTTCAAAATACATGGTATTGCTCCTGTACCTTCCTTTGTCCTTTGGTTTGTGTTACTATATGTTGTTTCTTATACTTCGTTTATTGTATTATTTTGCTCTAGTTTCTGTTTAGAATGCTTTGTTATTTGTTTCGCTATCCGTCCATACTTGTAGCGGTAGTATTGCTACTGAAATGGGGTCTAAGTAGAGTGTTTCTGGGGGTTTGGGGGTGGGGGTGGGGGTTATAAAAGTATAATCTTAAGGGAAGTTTGATGTGATTTTGGGAAAAATGATGGATTGTTACAATGTGAATGTATTGTGCTAGGATAGAAGGTTAGTAGGCAGTGGTCAGGGGCGGAGCTACCCTTCAAGTAGGGGTTCATCCCCCTTGATTGGAAATTATGTTATATATACATAGTTAAAATTACTTTTATGTATATATAGTAGATGTTGAACCCCTTTGATTAGTTCGTATGTTCGCTAATGAACCCCCTTAGTGAAAATCCTAGCTCCGCCACTGGCAGTAAGTAGTGTGTAGTCTCATTATCTGTCCATGCTAGTAGGCGTAGTATCGCTCATTATTGTGTCCTTGTTTGTGTCACTATTTGTTGTTTCTAGTACTTCGATTATCGTGTTATTTTGCTGTAGTGAATGTTTAGAAT
Organism: Capsicum baccatum var. pendulum; assembly: GCA_030864225.1. Taxonomy (NCBI): domain Eukaryota; kingdom Viridiplantae; phylum Streptophyta; class Magnoliopsida; order Solanales; family Solanaceae; genus Capsicum; species Capsicum baccatum. The sequence goes on along the minus strand of CM061552.1, from coordinate 308,717,023 downwards.
GCTTTGTTATGCTTCCTACCTCTTTTTCTGGATTGCTTTGGATTGTTTTTCATGAAGCCGAGGGTATATTGCAAACAGTCTCTCTACCTCTAAGGTAGGGGTAAGGTCAACGTACACGCTATCCTCTCTAGACAACACGTTGTGAGACTACACTGGGTATGTTGTTGTAATCGTCTTGCTTTCGGCAAGATCACTTTTCTTAGACATTTTAGGCTTGCAGATTCTATAAGTGTAACAAATCTACAGCTTTGATTAGTGTTATCAAAGGTCAAAAATGCAAGAAGCTCTAAGGTCCATTGGAGCTTTAAGCGCAAACAAAGTGTGGGCTTTAATGAAGACAGACATAAAGTAAAAAAATACAAATATGTTAAGTGTAGTTCAAGACTAATAATTATAAGCATAGATAACAAACATATGGACAAAGAAACTGAAAAAACAAAGTGAAATGTCAATTGGTCAGTCTCGTCTCTTTAGGAAAACTATGCCTTAGAGTATTGATGACGACACTGAAGCGCTTTCTATACAGGTGAAGCACTCAACAACATGTTTTGTGCATCGATTTAGGGCTTAAGCACGCCTTTGATAACACTGCTTCTGAAACATAGGATCTCCAAATGTAACATAATTGAATATGCCAACCGAGGTTGTTTTGTTTTATATTTTGATTCGTTTGCTCTCAGTTGGCGAAGGAGTTGGTGCATATCCTACCAAGAGAAATCCTTTAATTCAACCGAAGTTAAATACGCTTGAAGGGCATGACTCTAGACGTAGAAGCAGCATCGGGATAATACCTGAAACTGTCGAGGACCTGCAGCAGAATCCAGGGATTAGTGATCTTGATATCTTCAAGTACGAAGAAATGAAATTGGCTACGAAGCACTTTCGAAGGGATCAAGTTCTCGGAGAGGGTGGATTTGGCATCGTCTACAAGGGAGTTATAGATGAACAAGTCAGGCCGGGATACAAGACCAGTTACGTTGCCATTAAGGAGCTTGATCCGGAAGGTCTTCAGGGCGATAGAGAATGGCTGGTAGGTGCTTTGGCTTCTTGTCTGTCGACACATTAGATTGTTTGATTATCTGAAATCCTTTTTCATGCATCGGTATAGTTTAGTTTTCACTTGCAAGAGTCACCCACTGGCCACCATCTCTACGTTTTGGCACCATATCCTCCTCTAATCAACTGTTCTCCAAGCAAGCAATGAAGGAACGATGGCAAAAAGAGTAGTAAATACATGCTTGTCAAGAATACGCAATGCCTGATATGCGTTAATAAAACAAGATAGATTCACCAATTCTAGGGGCAGATTTCTCAAATTTCATTTTAGCCTATGCTTCCATCAAATTTTGCTGTTTTTTAGCGCCGTATGACCAGATATTTGAATGGTTTTCAGCCTTAGGATGATGCTGTATAATGGAAATTAATCATGTAAAATATGCACAGCGCTTCACTTGCCAATGGCCGTATACTGATTGTCTAGTTACTTTACATGTAATATGTTGCAAGATACTCCGGTGAATTTTACATGCTGATCAACGTTTTCCTTGTCCTTTTCAACATGAAGTAAAAGTCGAAAATGTTTATATAAAATATGTAAATTTCTTGTACTAATGGAAACTTAACTGGGACATAACATCACCTCATGTCGACCTGGTTTCATTTGAGCGGTAAGCATTCTTTTGGGAACTGTTGAAAAGAGTACATGTAAAGGGCGTTATGGATGGGCGGACGCTTTCGTTATTCTGAAGGAAGTTTGTTTTCTGAACCCAATTTATACACGAAATGGTTGTCTTCTGACCGGATATGCTAGGGAAGTTGCAAAACTATGTTGCTCGTCCTTGCTTTTTCAGGCGGAGATGAACTATTTGGGGCAGCTTCGACATCCAAATCTGGTGAAGCTGATCGGATATTGCTGTGAGGACGAACATAGACTGTTGGTTTACGAGTATATGGCATCTGGCAGCCTGGAGAAGCACCTTTTTCCAAGTGAGTACTTAATATCAACGCGAGTTCATGTTGGTAAAGGTGAAACTATTCTCTATTCGCGTAAAAGTAAATGAAATGATAACTAGAACTTAAGAAGTTATGCAAGTTATGGGATTAGCTTTTTTCTATCTCATTGACGTCTTGTACTTTAGGAATGTGTGCTACTCTAACATGGTCGAGGAGGATGAAAGTTGCGTTGGATGCTGCAAGAGGTCTTGCTTTTCTTCACGGAGCAGAAATGCCAGTAATATATAGGGACTTCAAGACCTCAAACATTTTGTTAGACGCGGTGAGATGTTGTTTTGCTGATGTACATTGTTTCCTTTGAAGTGCTCGTGAAACTTTTATATAAGTTTCAATGTCCGTCTTTGTTTGGATTTGGATCTGCAGGACTTCAATGCAAAGCTTTCCGACTTTGGACTGGCAAAAGATGGGCCAATCGGAGATCAGACTCACGTATCAACTCGTGTTCTGGGTACTTATGGTTACGCCGCTCCAGAATATGTCATGACTGGTGAGTCTAACAGCACCTTGTCCTACTCTTAAACATCCCACGCTTTGCCATCCGTTTACTAACAAAAACCGCGTATGATGTACCAACACGCCAAAGATTTAGTGCCTTCTGTATAATCCTCTATGCATATCGCTTATGATTCTTCGGTTTACTGTTATGTTTATTGATCATTCTTGCTGCTCGACGCTGTAAACTAAGATGCAAAGTTGAATCATTCAGGACATTTGACATCAAGAAGCGACATCTATGCTTTTGGTGTTGTTTTGCTTGAGATGCTCATCGGAAGGAGAGCAATCGACAAGACTAGGCCAAGCCGCGAATACAACCTTGTAGAGTGGGCACGTCCGCTCCTGACTCATGACAAGAAACTCTTTAAGATACTCGACCCTAGACTCGAAGGACAGTACTCCTCCAAAATCGTCGTAAAGGTTGCTAGTCTTGCCTATCAATGCCTTAGCCAAAACCCAAAAGGGAGGCCTCTTATGAGTCAAGTAGTTGAAATTCTTGAAGCCCTTCAACCACAAGGCAAAGATATGATTTCTCTATAATAGTCGTCCTCTATAACAACATTTTACTGTAACAACAATGTCTTTTTATGGAACCGATCTTTCATGTTATGTCATATTATATGTTACGCATGGCATGTGGAACAAACGACGTTGTTATAGAGATGTTTGTTTGACTACACATATTGTTACTTTTCTCATTCCTTCATCTAAAGGATTGTAATCTTGGAAGACATAATGTCATGTATCTATTTTAGTTACTTGTCTAGCTCTCGTTCATAGCTTTGCTACAGATGATACGTGAGGAATCTTGTTATAGCGGTTCTTACTTCTAATGACCGGCAAATCTGCAGATGATACGTGAGGAATCTTGTTATAGCAGTTGTTCCTTCTAATGACCGGCATCTCTACAGATACGTGAGGAATCTTGTTATAGCATTCTTCCTTCTAATGACCGGCATATCTACAAATGATACGTGAGGAATCTTGTTATAGCGGTTCTTCCTTCTAATGACCGGCAAATCTACAGATGATACGTAAGGAATCTTGTTATAGCGTTCTTCCTTCTAATGACCGGCATATCTACAGATGATATGTGAGGAATCTTGTTATAGCGGTTCTTCCTTCTAATGACCGGCATCTACAGATGATACGTGAGAAATTTGTTAAAGCGGTTCTTCTAATGACTGGCATATCTACAGATGATACGTGAGGAATATTGTTATAGCGGTTCTTCCTTCTAATGATTGGCATATCTACAGATGATACGTGAGGAATCTTGTTATAGCGGTTTTTTCTTCTAATGACCGGCATATCTATGATTCTTTTCACTTTAGGAATTACTACTTATCTTTGATGTCCAATTACGTTTCTATGGTTCCAATGTTTGGTTGGTCAAAATATTACTCCTTGCTATGAAAATAAGTTCTTTAAAATATTAGTAAAATGACTTTGTTTGTCGAACTAAGGAAAACAAACTTCATAACTGACATTCAACACCGTTGTGTTTGCTCTGATATAAAATCTCTTGGGATAATATTTTCTACTTACTCGTTCAAAATCTCAAAATTAAATAAGAAAATCACTTATTTTTCAAAACAAATTTATATTTATTTAGAAGGGCCAAAAAAGTCAATAGGTTGATATAGAGCTTATCCATAAACTTTGATTGAAATATATTACATTAAAAAAGCAAAATTATTGTATTTGGAAGTATTAACTAGTACCCAATTTTCTTGGCACACTACCATCACATCAAAGATTATATAATTGAACATAATTAATTAATTAACCTTATCATAGCTAGCACAATAATTAATTAGATGGATTGAGACAAAATAGAAATATTAATACATGCATAAAAATCACCTTTTCTTTCTTTTTTTAGTTTTTTTAGCTGAGTCATCTGATGTATTGATCGCGTTTTTCTTTTCTCCTAATATTTCAAATTAAGAATATTTTTCGCCAGACTTTAAATTTCTAATTTCTATATAACTTTGTGGTAGGTAAATACACCTGTTGTTTTTCGTGATAAGTATTAAATACCAAATATTTATTTATAATTAATAAACTTAAAATTAAAACAATTATAAAAAGGTTAAAAGAAAGTGATGGTACAATTAAGATATGTCAATTGGTAAAGCTATGAATATAAAAGTGGTCACAAAACCATCAAAGCAGTTCACTGGTTTTTATCATATATTAATTAATTAAATATCAATTAATTAATTAGCTAGTTATTATTATCGTGGACTAATAGATTATTATATTTTTGTAAAAATATGTGTATTTGAAAATTTATAATTGAATGTAACTATAAGTATTTATTTATAAAAGAAACATAGAGATATCATACATGCGATTTATTAATGCAATGACTTCGATTATTCTGATACATTATTTATGAACTATAATTATATCGATGAAACCATTCCATCCTTAGAGGTTTCGGGTGCAAGCTCTGGGTATGGAGAAAATTCTGTTGCGAGCGTCACCCCCAGAATGAGTCATGCAGGATGCGATTCGGATTAGTCAAAGCTCCAATGCAGATATCAAATACCGAGCAAAAAATCTGAAAAAAGTTATTATAATACGGGGAATAGAATCCTTAAAATAATATCAGATTATGGTTCGACCTTTTTTCAAACTCTACCCATAACGAAAACTTAATACACTAAATGTCCTTTCAAAATATTAGCTGGACTTGCTTTAGAACCACTCTATTTTCCACTTTCACCCATGCAATATTTGATAATGAATATTAATTATTTTACTTGAAATACTTCTTAATTAAATCAAACTTTAAATTTTTTTATTTCAAATTTGTATATGTATAAAATTATAGAACACTTATAACAATTAGCAAAGAATAGAAACACTATAATTTGAATCGAAGTGAAGTTAGAATTTTGAGATTATAAATCTTAAAATTTAAAAATGACAGGATTTTATCGATTAGGCGAACGTCTAGTGCGACCCCTGCATCTAACTCATATACAATTAAATGACGACGTACAATCATAGGTGCCGCGAAAACTCTGACTTTGTTCTCATAAATTATGACATAGACTCGATCACTTCTAGATTATTGAGTATTAAAATAAATATTAACATATAATATAATTTATTCAAATTAATTTGAAAATTGAGACATAATAATTGTTACTTATGTTTGAATTAAATTGTCAATATGCAATCATATCAAAATAGGAAAAACATCTCTTTCAATAACCAAATAAAAAACTTTACACTTTTTTCTTTTTCACATGAAACAAGATATTTTAGCTGACGATAAATATAATACTATGATATATATATTTATATTCTTGATGCTAAATCATTGATGTCCCCTCAAAATTATGAAAATGATGTTTGCCGTAATTATTGCATGTCAAAAATTGGAAAAATAATTTATGATTTATGATTTATTTCACTTACATAATAATTAATAATTAGGTAACGTCAATATCCTATTTATATGGTGAAACTCAAGTAGAAGCGAAACCAAGATTAGAAGGTGCCTTCGTCAAGGAAGGAGCAACAAAGAAACTTTTCGATGAATCGAGAATTTTGCTAGTTTTTATTTTTTGTCAATCCTATTTCTTGCAACGACTTCCTATAAGGGGGTCTTTGAATAACCGGTAAAATTATTATCCTGTGATCAGAAGATTAAGTACTCAAGACTTCAAGCCATAAGACCCCCCACCCAAACCCCAACAGAAAATGTAAGCAGCAGAAGCGGAGTCAGAATTTGACATCTAAGGGTTCTAATATTAAGACCGGACAACGATCTCGAGCTAAAAAGATTAAGTACTCAAGACTTCAAGCCATAGAAACACCCCCCAAACAGAAAATGTCAGGCAAAGGCGAAGCCAGAATTTGACGTTTAGGGATTCTAATATTAAGACGATTCGATGCGCCACAAATAGAATGGATTGGACTATACGCTGACCCACGTTAAAAGCTTTCTTCTCTTATGAAATTTTGATGCACAATTCAGACCAGTGAGTATCTGTTTAATTTACTTAATACACTCACAAGCGTTCGCATCGCAATTATCTCGAGCGAAAAAGGATAAATATTGACAAGGGCGAGGTTCGAACCCATATCCCCACACAATGAAAAGGCTTTTCCACCTTTCTCCTGACCATTGAGACATCATCTTAATGTTTATTGATTTTTCTAATACAAATATAGAATCTACAAAAAAAAATTATTGATTCGTCCGAACCCCCACATATACACTAGCTCCGTCCCTGATGTAAGCTATCATGTCAGAGAATATTATAATATATGATCAAAAAATTAAAAAAGTTGACTATAATGTTCAAATAGCCTAAAATGTAGGACTTAAAATTAGGAAGAATTTGCTAAATTCCATAACATGTGGCAAGCAATAAAAGTAAGGTAGTTTTGCCTCCCCCGCCCTCCCAATAGCCCATAGATTTTCTTATTTTAGTTTGTTGAAAATGACTACACATACTTCAAATGTACAATTGGTTTACATACTTCCACCTAATAGAATTTAGAGAAAATCATTTGTTTCTGCTCTGAAATATATACGAAATTATTGAGACATATTTAAATTTTAGGAGGGTCCTATTATTTCTGAATTAATTAAAATCGTATTTTTAATAATTTTAGTGCCTATGTGGTACATTAGTGAATCAACACACTGAAGGTCCACGAAGGCACACGTATGTGCCACATAGGCGCTAAGGTTGCAAAAAATACAATTTTAGTTAGTCCGAGGTAATAGTACCCTCCTAAAATTCGAATGTGTCTCAGCAATTTCGTGTATAGTTCAGGGTGGAAATACTGCATTTTCCCTAAAATTTAAGGAAAAAGGTTTAAAATATATTTAAACTTTGACAAAATTTGTTGTAATAAACCTTTATTTTGCGGGGATCCTATGACCCTCCTAGATTATTTTTACTGTATTCCTGTGACGTATATTTGTTTAGCTGAACCACTTCAAACCCCTTACACTCTCAGTCTGCGAGTATTCACGCAGTGGTCCAGCTGAAAAATATATGCCACAGAAATACGGTAAAAAAAAATCTAGGAGGGTCATAGGATCCCCGCAAAATTAAGGTGTATTACAATAAATTTTGTCAAAGTTTACATATATTTCAAACTTTTTTCCTTAAATTTAAGTTATTAATTCTTGTGTTCATTTTTTTTATAATCGTTATGTCTAAATCAGCTTTTGCGTATCTCGATAAAATTTATGGGATATCTGTTATCTCCCACCAGCAATATATACTAGGTAACTCTGTCCATAAAGGCTAGGACAGATGAAAAGAATCACCTAGTATATTTTTGCCTTCGCTGGGAGCTCTTCCGTTTATTTTTACTTGTCGCGCTTCTCTTTTCAACAACCAAATTATGTAAACTTTAATCATAATTTAAGATATCTATTAATACGAGAAGAATTACAATTTATAATATTTTTTGTATCATTTTTGAACAATTAACTTTTAAATTTAAAATATTAAATTAATTTAATTCAATTTAATTTTGAAGATTAGTCTGATTGACTCTAGTCAGTAAAGTAAAATGAAACTTGAGTAACCAATTCATCAAATTAACTCATGTTTATTATATAGAAAACTTGAATATCATTTATGTATGTGATCTAATATTATAAGTGTTTTCTTATAACAACAGTTGGAGAGATACTATTTCATCAATCGAATTACGTGCATCTAATATGTCGAACGCTTATAAACATGTCGCATTAACTTTTTCCAAAGTATGAATTAAAACTGTCTAGTAGAAACGCTTTATCACATGTTGAGATAATTAATTCATAGTCCGAATGTAATGTTTACGATAACAAATTTAAAGAGTTAACGGTGTATTTTTGCCATTATTTTTAATTTCTTAGTAAGTCAATTTTCATTTGTCCATTTTCCTACCTAATTTGACTCCAACAAATGTGACAACAAGTTGAATTTATTGTTAATAATACTTATTAATTAGGTTTTAATAAGGATTAGATATAAAGTTACATCCACCCACCTTACCATACCATTTTTGTAATGTGATAATTAATGTGATTTTACAAATTTGTGTGATCTAGTGATCAATGACGTAAAATATAAATATCTTGTATCCTTCTGAACTATGGTCAAAGTTGCTACGACACACTCTAATTTTACAGGGATCCTGTTATCTCCCCGAACTCAATTAAACGTATTTTTGTCACTCTTTTGTGCTGACGTGGCACCTTTTATTACATAAAATGAGATTAAAAAAAAAAAGATGTTATTTTGTCTGGAAATAAACTATGGCTAGTTAACTAGAGTCGAACCTCACACATAATGAAAGATTTAATATACTGAACTATTTTCTTGATTTCTCCTTTAACGGGCTTTATATATACTACGTGAATTTAAATTAATCGAGTTTCAAACCGAACAGAATTTCAGGTGCAAGACAAAAAAAGGAAAGTAGTAGTACAATAATATACTACATTATTATACTACATTATCCTAAAATAGTAGTACGTGTCACAGTACATCTTTAGTTCAATTAATTGGCATTATTTTATTGTTTAATTAAATTAAAAATAAAATAATTGGGAAAGAGAAAAGATGAGCACAAAATTTAATAGTAATTTTTTTTTTAAAAAAAAGGCAATTCGATATATTAAAGTTCTCATTATACGTGACGATCGAGAAAGAATTGAATTATAAAGGTTTATTAAGCGAAGTTTTACTCCATATATCTGCAAGCGATTGTTTCACAACTTGAATTCATAACCTTTCAATCAAATAACAATAAAATAATTTTATAAGTTACTCTAAAATTTCCCTTCCCGAGCACAAAATATATACTTAATTTATTTATTTTAAAATTATATTATAAAATAAAATGAATGAACAGAGAAGTAGAAAAGTTGATAAAGTTTTTAGTTTTATTAAATTAAATAAATTGGGTCCACAGGATTAGTGTCAAATACAGATGGGAATAAAAGTGGTTTTGATTTAATTGTTTTTTTAATCAAGTGGTTTTGATTAAAAACTACTATAAACAAGCAGCTGCCAATTGTAATAGGAATTTATAATTAGACATATAATTTAATAAAACATATTGTTTTGAAATTATAATCTTGAATATATTTATTGATATTTATATAAACACATGTATTATAACGAGTTAACAACAACAATAATAACATACATATCCAATGAAATTCCATAAGATATAAACAGATGTATTAAAAAAAATAACTTTAAAATATGAAAAATTAATAAAAAATTGTGATAGAAATAAAAGTCCAAATTTAGACTAAGAAATATTAAATTTATTATAATAATAATGTTTAGATCAGCTTGTATTCCTTAATTACTCTATAAAGTTAATATCATTCATCATAACGTGTAACTCTATTTATTTATATTTGTTTGATTGATTTTTCAAAGTTTGCTTCTTTCGAAATACTTTTCAAAAGAGTATTTTATAGTTTAATTAAATAATTTAAAGAATATTCTTGTCTTGCAATTTATGTTTGACTAAGATTTTTAAAAGTAATTAGAGATAATCTACTTTTTTTTAGCTTCTTAACAACAACAACAACAACAATTATTATTATTATTATTATTATTATTATTATTATTATTATTATTATTATTATTATTATTATTATTCGAAAGTAATTACTTTCCAAAAGGTTGACCGAACAATCTAATTAAATTTTGTTTACTTTGACTTTTGACCTACATAATCAGATTTATCAAATAATGTTTCTGTATTTCAAATAGAATATTACACACATTGTTTGGATTTATTACCTATTGTATTCTATTGTGTTGTAAGTTTAAAATTTAAAATAATAAGTATTTTATTTTTACTAATTTTAATGTAGCATATGGTTTATAAATTGTTATATAAATGATTAGAAAAATATTTTATGTAACTATCGATTTAATATGATTGACGTTGCTTTAATTTCCCGCCATTATTTTGTCATAGTAAATATTTTATCGTTTAACGTATCTTTTAGGATAGATTCGTTATATCTTACTTTCCTTGTCGAATGTTTATCCTTCAAATTCATCAAAACAACATAATACGTTACCATTATCCAAATATTACATATTCATTCTTGTAATCTAATAATAATATTTTAGCGTTTAACGTACCTTATATGATAGCTCTACATTATATCTTATACGTTTATTTTTTAAATTGCCGATGTCTGATGTAATATAATACTTACACATTACAGACAAAAAAATCTATTTTATGTAACTATCGATTTAGTATGATCATGTAGTTACTTTGATCCCCCACCGCCCCTCGTCTTGTCATCTAATAACAATATTTTAGCGTTTAACGTAGCTTTTATGATAACTCTACATTATATCTTATACGTTTATCCTTTAAACTATCAATGTCTGATGTTATGTAATACAAACAACGATATAATCCCAACATTATATTCATTAAAAGAAAACATCATGATCAGTGTTGAAGTCAGGATTTTCATTGAGAGTGTTCAGAAGTAAATATACGAACTAATCAAAGGGGTTCATTGAAGGTGTTCAGAAGTAAATATACGAACTAATCAAAGGGGTTCAACATATACTATACAAGAATAAAAATATTTTTAATCATGTAAAAATAGTATAAAAAGAATATAATTTTTCGTCGAAGAGGGTTCGAATGATCCCCGGAGCAAGGTAGCTCCGCCAATGATCACGATACAATTTATTCAAATATTATATATTCATTGAAATAACACAGTACAATATAATACGATACATTATTAAACAATACATAACCACCACCACCAAACTAAGTGTTAATTTTTCTTACTGACTAATCCAGAAGCCATCATTAATTAGCATATTGTTTTGTAATTAATTATTACTTATTTAAATCTTTTACCTAATTAATTGTAACACTTACAATCTCCACTTTTTTGACTATATAAAGGTGTCCTCTACCTTTGCTTTCTTCATCATTCTCAAGCAAAAACTCTTTCATTTGCTTCACTCATTTCATTTTTCTCTTTGCATTTTCCTCTTTAAGGTAAAGTTACATTTTTTTTAAATTTATTTTTTTAATTTTTGTTTGTTTTTAAATTTACTAGTTAATTTTTTCATGCAAAACATAGTCATTTTGTTTAGTGTTGAATAATGTTGATCTCATCTTTAAAGGGTGTTAATGATCTTTAATTTTTAGTTGAGTTTTACTTGTACTACAACACCATAAATTTTTAGCAATTTTTTTGGTTTGGATCATGAGTTTTTTTTATCATTTGATTAAAAAAAAGCCAGAAAAAAGTTGTTTTTTGATCTTTTAGCTAAAGATTCCAACTTTTTTAGTTGTAGAAAGTGATCAAGAATTCTTTCAAGATGTGTAAAGATGCCATTTTGAGGTCTTCTTTTAGTTCACATATATAGCTTTTTTGTCTTTAACTTTTTTAGTAGTAGAGAATGATCATTGATTAAGATCAAGAACAAAGTAGAAGTGATCTTGCTTGAAAAAAGTTTTGTTCTTGATCACCCCCAAGTGGTGTATAAATAGTTCACATAGTTTTTGTCACCCCCAAGGGGAGTCTAAGTTGCCTCCATGTGATCCAAGTTCAAGTCGTGGAAACAGCCTCTGGCAGAAATGCAGGGTAAGACTGACGGCGTATAGTAGATCCTTGTAGTCCGGTCCATTCGTGTAGCCTGCACATATAGCGGAAACTTTAGTGCACCAGACTTTTTTTAAGAAAAAAGTGATCAAGAACAAAGTAGAAGTGATCTTAGCTTGCTTGAAAAAGTTCTGTTCTTGATCACCCCCAAGAAGTGTGTAGATGATATTTTTGAGGTTTGTTTTTAGTTCACATAGTTTTTGTCACCAACTTTTTTAGTAGTAGAAGGGGGGCTAGTTGACTTCCATGTGATCAGGAGGTTACGAGTTCAAGTCGTAGAAACGGCCTCTGGCAGAAATGCAGAGTAAGACTGACTGCGTATAGTAGATCCTTGTAGTCCGGTCCATTCCTGGAGCCTGCACGAATAGCAGAAACTCAAGTACACCGAGATGCTTTGTTTTTTTTCTTAAAGTGATCAAGAACAAAGCAGAAGTGATCTTTCTTGAAAAAGTTTTGTTCTTGATCACCCCCAAGAGGTATATAGATGTCATTTTTCAGGTGTGTGTTTTTGTTCACATAGTTTTTGTCTCCAACTTTTTTAGTAGTTGAAAGGGAGTCTAGTTGCCTCCATGTGATCAGGAGGTCACAAGTTCAAGTCGTGGAAACAACCTCTTGCAGAAATGTAGCCAGGGTAAGGTTGCATACAGTAGATCGTTGTAGTCCGGTCCATTCCTGGAACTTGCACGTATAGCGGAAACTTTAGTACACCGGGCTTCTTTACACCTCTTGATCACCTCAAGAGGTGTAAAGATGACATCTTGAGTTTTGTTTTTTTGTTCACATAATTAGTCTCCAGCTTTTTTCCATCTGTTCTCTTAGCTAAAAGGTGCCCTCATTTAAGACAAATTCATCTACATCACATAGCTTATGTAATCCTCTTTTGCTTTACTCACCTAATTCTTGTTTTTTCCTAGTACATTTGCTATTTTCTACTGATCAAAAACTTACTTGGGGTTTTCTTAAAGATCTTGTTTTTATTTGGTCTTTGTCGGAAATAGCCTCTCTACCTCATTTCAGAGGTACTGGTACGGTCTGCGTACACTCAGAATACACCGGCTATGTTGTTGTTTATTTGATGTTTTGGTTAAACCAAGATTGAAAAATGAAGTACTACTTTTGTAACAGAAAGTTCACTGTAGATTCTTGTTGTGGTGGGGTCTTAATTGAGTTATTGTTTTTTTTGTTGTTTAGTCTTTCTAAGCAATCTTGGTTGTAACGCATTGCATTGTGCTTTTGCCACTAAAGTATCATTAATGTCATCATGTCGGTTTGTTTCGGTTTTATTATTATAATACTAGAGGCGGAGCCAGGATTTTTAGTTTAATGATGTTGGATCTGAATTCTGAATAAATTATTTATACATATTAAATATAATTTTTGACACACCCCTGACACGGGTTACGTAAAAGGTTAGTAGGTAGTAGGTTATCTCTTTTTCCGAACTGCTTTATGCTGTTTTTACTTGAGCCGAGGGTCTATCGGAAACAACCTCCGAGGTAGGGGTAAGGTTTGCGTGCACTCTACCCTCGCCGACCTTTGTTGTTGTTGGCTCCACCCCGGACTATAGTAGGTGAAGAGGTTTGAAAACTTAGGAGTGGTAACGTTATGATGTTGAAAAGTTAGGTGATTCATTGACTTTTTTAGTATGTCATTCTCACTTATCAGTGAGATTATACTAATTGTTACAATATAAAATTTTGTTATGTAAATTGGATAAGATTAGGTGTTGCCACTTCTACTAACTACACTAGTTTATTTGTTGGTTGATTACAGTTGAAAATTTTCCCATCTGCCGAATCAACTGCAATGGCTGAACGTGTTCTGACTCGTGTTCATAGCCTTCGTGAACGTGTTGACGCTACTTTGGCCGCTCATCGCAATGAGATACTGCTGTTTCTTTCGAGGTATTAGCCTATGGCATGTTCTTGTTTCCTAGAAAAGATTCGATCATCGTGTAAATAACTCTAGGTGATTTCTTTCCATTTGCCTAAGTGTGTGTTGGTGAGTATAGTTTCTCGATATTTGTGCTAGTGGGAGGTAGTAAACGTATTCGTTCTGTATGCGATGTAAAGGAATATGTATGTGATGTATTATTATACTGGTTTTGGTTATTACAGGATCGAAAGCCACGGAAAAGGGATCTTGAAACCTCACCAGCTTTTGGCTGAGTTTGACGCAATTCGCGAAGATGACAAAAGCAAGCTGAATGAACATGCGTTTGAAGATCTCCTGAAATCCACTCAGGTAATTTGTTTTTGTCTATACATCTCACCGACCTAATATCTGTTATAATTTTGAGTTTTTGTATGAATATTACTACGATACGTTATACTAGGAAGCGATAGTTCTGCCCCCTTGGGTTGCACTTGCCATTCGTTTGAGGCCTGGTGTCTGGGAATACGTCCGAGTGAATGTCAACGCGCTAATCGTCGAGGAGCTGACTGTCCCTGAGTATTTGCAATTCAAGGAAGAACTTGTCGATGGAGCGTAAGTTTCACTCTTTTATGTGTTGCAGAATAGGCTATAATGAATTCATTGTTCAATGTATAAGTGTATGTTTTGTGCCCTGATGCAGCGCCAACGGAAATTTCGTTCTCGAGTTGGATTTCGAACCTTTCACCGCATCCTTTCCTAAACCAACTCTCACCAAATCTATCGGCAATGGAGTTGAATTCCTCAATCGGCACCTCTCTGCCAAAATGTTCCACGACAAGGAAAGCATGACCCCGCTTCTCGAATTTCTTCGTGCTCACCATTACAAGGGCAAGGTAACTTGTTAGTCTCATTTGTTGATTGGTTTAGTTTGTTCATGCCACTATACGTATTAGGATAATCACTCAGACACGTATTAGGATTTGGCTTCACCGTTAAATATTTATAGATATTTAGTGAATTTCTAAGTAACAAATACAAGATCCAGCCAAAAACTACTTGGTTGACGTCAACTCTGCAGTCACTAGCAACTAAATCATTACCGAATGACTGATGAAAATATGTTCTTTATGATTCCCGTACAGACAATGATGCTGAACGACAGAATACAGAATTCGGATACTCTTCAAAATGTCCTAAGGAAGGCGGAGGAATACCTCATTATGCTTCCCCTGGACACTCCATATTACGAATTCGAACACAAGTTCCAAGAAATCGGATTGGAGAAGGGATGGGGGGACACAGCGGAGCGTGTGCTACAGATGGTATGCATGCTTCTTGATCTCCTTGAGGCTCCCGACTCATGTACTCTTGAGAAGTTCTTGGGAAGAATTCCGATGGTGTTTAACGTGGTTATCCTTTCCCCTCACGGATATTTCGCCCAAGAAAACGTCTTGGGTTATCCCGATACTGGTGGCCAGGTGCATTTCCTAAATCGTTAGTCGTTATTGCTAATTATCTTTCGAATGCTCGATGTCGTGAATGCTAAGGTCTTTCACCCCTGATGTTTAGGTTGTCTACATATTAGATCAAGTTCCCGCCTTGGAGCGTGAAATGCTTAAGCGCATGAAGGAGCAAGGACTTGATATCATACCGCGTATTCTTATTGTTAGTATTTCCTGTACTTGTATATTTTGAGGAGCGAGTATTATATATACATAATTTCTCGTTGTTTCGACAACTGATCTTGCCGTTATTCCCAGGTTACTCGACTGCTGCCTGATGCAGTTGGAACCACTTGCGGTCAGCGTCTTGAGAAGGTGTATGGAACAGAACACTCGCATATACTTAGGGTCCCTTTTAGAACTGAGAAGGGCATCGTTCGCAAATGGATCTCTCGTTTTGAAGTGTGGCCATACATGGAGACTTTCATCGAGGTGACAAAAGCTTCATTGTATTCGTCTTATCTTCCGATACGTATCTGGAACAATTTACTAATTAGTATAAAACTGATTTTTCATACATCAGGATGTTGCGAAAGAAGTTTCTGCAGAACTGCAGGCCAAGCCAGATTTGATAATCGGCAACTACAGCGAGGGCAATCTTGCTGCTTCTTTGCTTGCTCACAAGTTAGGCGTAACGCAGGTCTGTGGGTGTTTTCACCTCTTATATATCTGATTGCATTTCCATTAGTTTGGAGCTAAGAGTACTAACGTTTTTCTTTTTCACCGTGTTCTTTGCCTTCTGCAGTGCACCATCGCCCACGCGTTGGAGAAAACGAAGTATCCTGATTCCGATATCTACTGGAAAAAGTTTGACGAAAAATACCATTTCTCGTCCCAGTTTACAGCTGATCTTATTGCGATGAATCACACCGATTTCATCATCACAAGCACCTTTCAGGAGATAGCAGGAAGGTACAAACATTAACATGCTTTCGTTGAACACCGTTGTATTCATTTTTTCCTGTGCTTAATCCTAAATCCTTGTCGATTTTTTTCAGCAAGGACACTGTGGGACAGTATGAGAGCCATATGGCATTCACGATGCCTGGATTGTACAGAGTTGTTCACGGCATTGATGTGTTCGACCCCAAATTCAACATTGTCTCACCTGGAGCTGATGTTAACCTCTACTTCCCGTACTCTGAGACGGAAAAGAGACTTACAGCACTTCACCCTGAAATTGAAGAGCTGCTGTATAGTGACGTTGAGAATGACGAACATCTGTAAGTTTCTACCATAGTGGTACAGATTTACGTTGCTTATGTAGACGATGTTGTGCTAAACAGGTTGTGCTTTTTGCAGGTGTGTGCTCAAGGACAGGAACAAACCAATCCTATTCACGATGGCTAGATTGGATCGTGTGAAGAATTTAACCGGACTTGTTGAGTGGTACGCGAAGAATCCACGACTGAGGGCGTTGGTTAACCTTGTTGTAGTTGGTGGAGACCGAAGGAAAGAGTCCAAGGATTTGGAAGAACAGGCCGAGATGAAGAAGATGTATGAGCTGATAAAGACTCATAATTTGAACGGCCAGTTCCGATGGATTTCTTCCCAGATGAACCGAGTGAGGAATGGTGAACTCTATCGATACATCGCTGATACTAAGGGAGCTTTCGTGCAGCCTGCATTCTACGAGGCTTTTGGTCTGACCGTTGTTGAAGCCATGACCTGTGGTTTACCTACATTTGCAACTAATCACGGTGGTCCAGCTGAGATCATCGTTCATGGAAAGTCCGGTTTCCACATTGATCCATATCACGGTGAGCAAGCTGCTGATCTGCTAGCCGATTTCTTTGAGAAATGTAAGACAGATCCTTCGCATTGGGAAACCATTTCGACTGGTGGACTGAAGCGCATTCAAGAGAAGTAAGCAACTCTTTCTCGACACTAACCATCGAGACTAATTCAAGATTTCAGGCATAGTTGATTGATGTTTTATCGCGTCTTTACTACAGGTACACGTGGCAAATCTACTCAGAGAGGCTATTGACACTGGCAGCTGTTTACGGGTTCTGGAAGCATGTTTCCAAGCTTGATCGTCTAGAAATCCGTCGCTATCTTGAAATGTTTTACGCTCTCAAGTACCGCAAGATGGTGAGTTCTTCTACCTGCGTTTTCGCCTAGTGTTTACGACGCGATTACATTCTCTTAGAGAGGCTTTTTCTTTGGTTTTTCTTTTAGGCTGAAGCTGTTCCATTGGCTGCTGAGTGAATGAAGGTGTGCCTGTTGGTTGAATAAACAAGAAGAGGCTTCTGGTTTTAATTTTCTGTCTAGTGTTTTTGTTTGCCAACTACCCCCCCACCCCACCCCCCTTTCTTTGTACTTCTGTTTTGGTCTACATTTTGTTCTGCCAATATTGGTTGGAGAATTTTAATTTGTTAGTATGAATAAAAAAGATCAAATTTCAATCTGTTCAATTCAGCTTTCTTTTATCATGAGTAATGCTAGAACAGAAGGGAAGCCTTGGCGCAACAGTAAAGTTGTCTTCGTGTAATTTATGGGTAACTGGTTCGAGTTGTGGGAAAAGCCACTAGTGATTTTATTAGTGTACGCGGTCTATATCACACACATCTTGGGGTGCGACTCTTCCCCGGACTCTTCTAACGCGGGATAATCTACATCACACCTCTTGGGGTGCGGTTCTTCCCCGGACTCTACTAACATGGGATAATCTATATCACACCTCTTGGGGTGCGGCTCTTCCCCGGACTCTACTAATGCGGGATAATTTGTATCACACCTCTTGAGGTGCGGTTCTTCTTCGGACTCTACTAATGCGGGATAATTTAATTTGTGTCTTTTCTGTGAGTAATGCTAGAATAGTGTGTGTTGTCTTGCTTCATGAGCACTAGTTTGGTTTGCTTTATGTCATTTTCTATTTGAAATTATCATTCATTATCATCACAATACAGAACCATAACAGTACAGAATGATGAAATTCACATGCTATCTAAGCAAAGATAAATTACATAATCAATGACAAATCTTTATAAAGAACGGGATTCTTGGAGTAACCGGTAAAGTTGTTGTCGTATGATCAAGAGGTCAGTTGTTGTCATGTGACCAAAAGGTCAAGGGTTCAAGCTTTCAAAACGGTCCCTGACAGAAATGCAAGGTAAGGTTGCGTACAATACACCTTGTGATGGGGGTGGGGTCTTTTCTCGGATCCGGTGCATAACGGAAGTTTAAGCACACCGGGCTGTCCTTTTAATTTAAGCATTCTGTACTCTCCTCTAAACTATGGTCAAAGTTGCTACGACACACTCCAAATTCACGGAGGTTTTATTACCCTCTGAATTCAATTTTAGCATATTTTTGTCACTCTTTTATGCAGATGTGACATTTTGCGTGAAGCTAAACATCTGAGACGCATGAAGGACTGTCATGTGTCATATCAACTAAAAAGATTAACAAAAATACACTAAAATATAATTCGGGAGGTAATAGAACTTTCGGTGAAGTTGGAGTGTGTCGTAGCAAATTTGATCGTAGTTCAGGAGGATACCAGATGCTTATCTTTTTTATAACAATATTTCACTAAAGCAACCAAGAAATTTTCCAGACAAACGATGTTGTTACAAACATATTTGATTGTGTATTGTTGTTGTAAGAAAAAAGAAAAGAAGTATTCAGACAAAAGCATCTGAACAAATGTTTGCATTTTCAAAGTACAGTAACAACAGAGATTGCAGAAAGATTTCAACACATCAAGAAGACTTTAGCAATAAATTCTTGCATGCATGTAATACAAATGTTCGACAATTGTTACAACTTTTTCAGAGAAAATAATGTAAAACATTTGACATAACTGACTAAGATACAAACAAATGACTGACACAATTATGATACATGTGAACTTTACCTTATGTGATTTGGTATTGCAGAACATAAAAAGACTAAGATTTTGCTCAAAAGAAATTGAAACATAGACAAATATTTACTCAATCCCAAGTGAGTGAACTCAGTGGCAGAGTCAGAATTTTCATTGAGAGGGTTCAAAAGTATATATAGGAACTAGTCGAAGGGGGTTCAACATCTACTATATATGCATAAAAAATATTTTGAGAAAATTCACTCTTTCACCCCTAAACTATGAGCGAAATTGCTGAGAAACATCCGAACTGTCCTTATTATCCCTGGACTAATTAAAATCGTATTCTTGACAACCTTAGTGTCTATGTGGCACATACATGTACCAACACACTGAATGTCCACGTATGTGCCACATAGTCACTAAGGTTGTCAAAAATACGATTTTAATTAGTCAACGGGGTAATAGAACCCCCTTTAAGTTCGGGTGTGTTAATACGATTTTAATTAGTCCACGGGGTAATAGAACCCCCTTTAAGTTCGGGTGTGTCTCAACATTTTTGCATATTCATCACGAATTGACTATCTTTGCACTTGTTGTTAACCTATTACAACCCTCGTCCTTTATTCAGGTCAAATGGCATTCCCTAGTGAATGACGTCTGCTATATGAACTCTCACTGATTACGTCATTTTATTTCGACCCACCAAATTCCAAAAGTCCTTTTTTTCATCTTATACTAAGTGTCCAGTCAAACACATTCATATAAAATGAGACGACGGAATAAAAAAGATGAATTGAATTTGGGCCATTGTTCCATCCATTGGGCCTGGCCCAAACAATATAGTCATGAAAATCACCACATTGGGCTTATGGGCTTATATAGACCATGAATTGGATTTGGATCTTTAGTCCATTATTGTGGCTAAAACCAAATTAAATCCACTAAATATTTACGCGCACTCGATATTTATAATAAAACAACTCCAAAAATGTTCAAAACATTTAGGGGATCGAAAGTTTTTTTTCCTTTTCCACTCGGTGTTCGGTGTTCGTATTGGAGCCCCGATTAATCTGGATCGCGTGTTATAGGGCCCATTCTAGGGGTAAAGCTCGCAGCAGAATTTTCTCCATACCCAGGGCTCGAACCCGAGACCTCTGGTTAAGAGTGGAACAGTTTCACCGCTACACCATAACCCAAGTTGGTAGGGGGTCGTAAGTTGCAGATTAGGAAGGGAGTTATTCATGTATTTAAATTTTTTTAATTAATATTATATTTGGTAGTACTTTAGTTATTCAGTACAAAACTCAGCACATTATGTAAGTAGTTAATTATCATAATTAGTTGTTGTATAACTAATCTATGTATTACTATTACTTTAACTAGCAACTAAACTACCCTCTAGTTATGCCCTTTTATAGGATTGTTAATAGTAGAATATACAATAACTTGCATGTAGTTGCGAAGCCAAAATTTTTATTGAGAGGGTTTCAGAAGTATATATACGAACTAGTCGAATGGGGTTCAATATCTACTATATATGCATAAAAAATATTTTTAATTATGTAAAATAGTATAAAAACAGTATAATTTTTCGTCGATGACCCCCCCGAAGCAAAGGTGACTTCGCCACAGCTTGCATGTTATTGTAACAACATAGACAATTATATACGATGACAGAGATGAATCTAGGACCATGTGTTCTTATTATTTGTACGTATTTAATAGATTTTTTTAATGAATATACATAGTCTAAATCGAAATTTATGAATTCAGATGAACTCGTAACTTATACATTGAATAGGTACATGTACATTTTGTTGGGGCTACAAGGGCATTGAATGAGTACAATTTTTGGTATGTATAGAATGTGGATTTGACATAAAGAGAATGTTTCAAAGATTGTGAATCCATGTGTTGTTCACATGACTATTCTTGAGTATTGCCATGCATGTGTGTGTCTTTTTCAAAGCTTGAAAATCTTGACCAAGGAAAAATATATTCAAATTAATTATCTTTACGAGTTCAAGTAGTGGAAACAGACTCTCGCAGAAATGTGGAGTAAATTTTACAAATTCAAGTCGTAGAAATAGCGTCTTGCAGAAATATGGAGTGACTTTTTCGAGTTCAAGTTGTGAAAATAGCCTCTCGCTAAAATGTGGAGTAATTTTTATGGGTTCAAGTTGTGGAAACAACCTCTCGCAGAAATATGGAGTAATTTTTTATGGGTTCAAGTTGTGGAAACAGCCTCTCGCAGAAATGTGGAGTAATTTTTTGTGGGCTCAAGTTGTGGAAACAAACTCTCGCAGAAATGTGGAGTAATTTTTACAAATTCAAGTCGTAAAGACAGCCTCTTGCAAAAATATAGAGTGACTTTTACGAGTTCAAGTTGTGAAAATAGCCTCTAGCTAAAATGTGGAGTAATTTTTATAGGTTTAAATTGTGGAAACAACCTCTCACAGAAATGTGGAGTAATTTTTACGAGTTCAAGCTGTTGAAACAATCTCTTGCAAAAATGTGGAGTAAGATTGCATACAATAATCCCTTTTGATTCAGTCATTTTCCGAACTCTACGTATAGCGAAAACTTTAGTGTACTGGGTTGTCTTTTCTTCTTTTTTCTTATGAAAAATAACATAGACATACACGTTAACTTATCATATTTACATAAGTTCTCACCCTGGTAAAGTAATTACAAAAATTTCAACTAATTATGTATCTTCATTCGATATATCGAAAGCTCATTATGTATCTCGATAGATTGAAAATCGAAAAAAATTTATTGAAATCTAATTATGTATCTTTACATAAATAAAAAGTGTATCTTCGTTGAATGTATTAAGAGATAATTACGTATCTCGACAAACCCAGCTCGACAGACCCAGAATCAAAATTTTTAATAATTATGCGAAATGTCAAAACTCCAAACTGTCGGAATTTATGTTCTTCTTTTACTATATGTCTTTTAAATAATGAACTCTACTTAATAATAAAATCAGACACAAATTCAAATAAAAATTATTTATCAAAGCTCCAAAAAGTCATCTTTATTTTACTCCTAACTTTTTTTAAATATTATTTGTGCACCACCAATTAGACAATAATGAAGAACTTTTCTTCTTGTTCTTTTATTTTTTTTTCTTTTTTGGTATTTTATTTCTTTAATTCTTTAATTTATTAACAACTATCAATGGTTGAGCCTCATATAGGACAAATTCTTCAAGGAATTAATAAATTCATCCATAATAATGCACATAAGAGAATCCAGCAAACATCAACATCCAACAAAAGTAATTTGGAGGGCAAAATAAAATACTACAATAATTTTATAATTAGGACATATATGAAATACTTTTTTGCTAAAATAGTAAAGTTTAGGGAAAGAAGGTGAGTTTTGACGTAACAGATAAAATTTATTGACACGTGATTGGAAGGTTAAAAAATCAAGTTGCAAAAATAGCTTGTCGTGTATATAAAGCTTGATGTGACTCAACCCTTCGATGTTGCATATAACAGAAACTTATTGTGTCAGATTATCTTTTTTTTATTAAGGGAGAATAATTTTTTGAAAGTATATTAAAGGTTAAGAAAATGTTCAAATTTCTACAAGTAAAAAAAAAAAAAGTACTCTATATCAAAAAGGAACATTATAAAACAAGAGATCAATATTGAAAATGGTGTTATAATTTATTAAGATTAACAATATTTATCATGTTATAAGTTCATTTAACCTATCTACCTACAAGTATTCATCACTTTTTTTTAGTTCTTATCCAATTAGAACAACTTTACTTTCATTTACAAGAAAATATAATATAGTGTTCTTCACTCTACATTATATTAATCTTTTTCATTGAGCTAATTCAATGAACATTAAGTATTAATAATATATGTATTAATTATGCAGATATTAGTTATACATATATTAACTATTTAAGTTTCTATGCGGCATAACATAATATATCAATTCCCTCATAAATTAACTTATATATATATTAGTTATGTGAGTTTCTAAATTCCAAACCAGATATCGTATTAATTTTTATTTTTATACATGAACAATTTCCTCCCTAACTAGCTACCAAATATTATATAAGTTATACATAAATTAATAAATTAATATATGAATGAACTTAAATGGAAATAGTATACATGGGGTGTTTCTCATATGTAATTTTCCTAATTCCTAAAAAGTATCATATATACATTGCACCAAGATATTATAAATAAATAAAATAAACCTTCCATGATCACAATTTTTTTTAGAATTCTTGATCATATCTTGTCATTTCTCCATTTTATATTTTTATTTTTGAGATAATAGCACTTTTGGTTCTTAAGTTATTAATAAATTTTATTTTTGATTTTTGTGATATATGACTAGGTATATTTAATCAAAAATTAGTTAATATTTGTATTTTTGTTAGTCCCTTCACGTAGAATAAATTTCATATTTGACTATTTATCGATAAATATGGAGTAGCGAACAAAATAAGTTTAATATAAGACATGCGTGAACGGTTAATAATTATAGTAAATTTGTGAATATTTATGAGTAAAGAGATTAATTTGAAAGCACACATTCGATTAATCGAAGGTTTAATGTGATTAGTCGAATATAAAAAAAAGATTGAATTTAAAAATTCACCAATAATTGAATGATCACAAGTGCTAATAATCCTTTTATTATTTTATTTTATTTTTACTTTTGCATTAAAGTTTGAATAAGAGTATTATGTCAATCAACTTATGATATTAAATAATAGAATAATAGAAGAACAATTAAACGACTTTTTTATTATATAATAAATTAAAAGAGCTAGTATTTGTTTACATAATCAATATTATAATTTCTTTGATTTGTTAATTAATTAGATGAGGATCTAATTATTCCTATGATTATTATTTAATTAATTAATTAAGAGTTGATTATTCTCTCAATTAAAAACAAATAAAAGAATCTAGGTCGTTATCACCTCTACTAATTGTCTTCATGCAACAAAGCTCCATAAAAAGGAAATTCCTTTCAACTAATAATTAAAATATTATTATAATTAATTATAATATCCATAACTAATCACTCTTTTAAATAAGATTATAAATATAACTTTAAAAAAAAATCAATGGGAAGTCAGACGCATCATGCATGAACCTAAGTATGTAACATAATTGGGAACGTCGCCCTCAGAAATGGATCGTAAAATGCATAATTCTAATTTAATCGAATCGCAACATAAGTCTCGAACGTCACGTAGAAAGTCAAAAAAGAAAAATGTAATGTAGGAGTCAATAAATGAGCTAAAATTACACTATTTATAGAAGCGAAGCCAAAATTTTATATTAAGGAAAATAAAAAATATAATAGAATGTCAGATCTCGATTTGAACTTATGATCTAAAATAATTTTTAAACTACCCTTTGCTGACTACTAAGCTAAATTTTTGGTCATGTTAAGGATATATATTAAAGAAAAAAATTATTTTTACCCCATTCATACATAATATAATTTTTCAACCAATTGAATGGATCGGATCAAACAAAATTACTTGATTATTTGATGATGATAAGTTTCAAGATGTGACAGACGGTGTGTACAGGGCCTGAAAACATATTTACTGTGGCATGTTGATCCGCGATTACTAGTGATTCTAATTTCATGTTCCTGAGTTGCAGAAAACAATTTGAACTGAGGCAATTTTTCAGATTCGTTCTGCCTTACAGTCTTGCTTCTCATTTGTCATTGTAGCACGTGTGTGATCCAGCCCATAAGGGTCATGCAGACTTGACGTCATTCCCGTCTTCCTCCAGTTTATCACTGACAGTCTTTGCAGTGGTAGAGTCAGAGTTTGGGTTAAGGGTGTTCAAAAAAATAAAAAAAAAACTGCTACTCCCACCAGGAATCGAACCCATGTTGTTGGTGCAGACTTGCACACCCTTGACCAATAGGCTATGCTTATTTAGCTTGTCAAGGGTGTTCAACAATATTTATATAACCATAAATATCTATATTTAACGTATATACTCGAAAAAAATTTCCGACGAAGGTTATTCATCTGACCAACCTTCGGTGGCTGTAGCTCCGCCCCTGAGTCTTTGGTGAGTGCAGCACACACCTTTTTGTTTGTTTCGAAGTCATTTGTGTTATCTTTTATGTATTCGGGTACAAGAATCTGTAAATAAGAAACACAAACTTCAACACTAGTTCAAGTCCAAGACAAGAACACTTATGAAGTTCTGTAACACCTTCAACACTAAATTATGAATAATTTATCTAAGAAGTGTGTTAAGATTCAGAAAAAGATGAAACAGAATTTAAGACCAAGTCCTCCGAATTCACGGAGTGTCCTTAAAGAATAATTTTCCTCACTGTACCCGAGGTTTTGGAATCTTCCTCCAGGATAAAATGGTCTTCAATTCGAACAATAGCGGTACCTCAAATTGTTGGATTCAGTGAACTCACTCAACGGTATGATAGATCACACACAAAAAAAAAAATCAAGAGAAGAAGAGAGTTTGTATTTCAGAAAATTTGTACCTAAACCTGTGGATGAAAACAGGTTTATATCGCCAACATGTTCCTTTTCTGAAAAGTGGCAATGGTTCACTTAAAATGTGTGACCTTTCTGGAAAAGTCATGTCTATTCGTCCAAAGAATGTGCCTTTTCTGAACAGGCATACCATTTCATGAATCAGTGTGTCATTCCGTTGAAGAGTTGTGTTTTTCCCTTTGGTATTTTCGAACTGAATTTCTGTCAAATAAATTTTGTCCAAAAAGATAGATCTCATCGATTTGGAGCCGAAGTCCAGCGGCGACGACGACGGCGCAAGGCATCTCGTATTTCTTGTCTTACTTTCCATGAGGAGTAAGTGTTCCTTATTTTAAATACTCACAAGTTCTCTTCTTCCACCAATGTGAGAGAAAGAGTGAACTTTTCAATTTGGGAGTACACTTTTTAAATTGGTATTTCCCTTCTCCACTATTTTTCCTTCATTTTTCATTCACACTTTTTCATATACTTTGAACCCAACAGTTTGTTTTAACGAAGCGTACTAAATCTACTACGTACCACACCACCAGATGACTCACCTTAATATAATATGTATTCAATAAAATAGCTAAATTACGACCTAACCAATCGATAAAATAGTAGTCAAAAATAGACATAAGTTAAAACAAACACCACCTAATATTAATAATAAAATTTTAAAAAATTGGGAACACATTTCATAGGTTCTTTAGAGACCAACAACTTTAATTTTAATTTGGTTGGTAAACTAAATTGGAAAAAAACAAGAAAAACTTGTAAACAAACAATAGGTTGTTGGCCTTGAAATTCTTAAACATTGCACATAGCCATTAATTAATTAATTAACAACAAGAAAAAATAATGATATATGGTGGACAAGTGTCCCAAACCACCAAAATTCGAGGAAATATTTTCAATTAAATAATTGAAGGAGAACTGTTGTGATGGAGTCGTAAATACTTCTTCATTTTCAATCAGAGGTTTCGTATTCAATTTTGACTGTGGAGTCGTTTCGGTAGGAAACATTTTACCTGTTAAAGTAGGATTTCTCAACTCGAGTTTTAGTTAGTTCAAAAGAAATACTGAATATCAGATGGCAAAATAGGCAGCTCGATGTACTAAAACTCTCGCTACGTGCTGATCCGAAGGACCGAACTACAAGGCACTATTATATGCAGTCTCACCTTATATTTCTACAATTTTATGATCACATGACAACAACTTTAGCGAATATCGGGTGAGATTTTTTTTTTTTTTTAAAAAAAGAAAATAATTGAACTTTTTATTCGAATAAATTCGTATAGTTAATTATTAAATTTCTGATTAGTTTACAAGTTAATTAGTTGTTAAATGCAACGTGGCACTTTAATAACTTTACCCCCTTGTACCAAAAAGTATGTTAAAATAAAATAACCATATGAAGACATTTTAGTTGATATGCTTTGTAAAAAAATAGATATTGATTCATAAAGTATAAATATTTAATTTTATTTTTGATAATTCACGAACCATTCAATTTAATCAACCACAATAAAGTTATAAATTTAATTATTTTTTTTAAATAAAGGTAATTTCATTGCGTCTATGTACCACGACAAATAATATCTAATCAAACACCGTCATATAATGAAACTGAGAAAATACTAATTATGGTTCAAGAAAACACAAATACTATCATGTGTAAAATCAGAAAAAAATAACATAAATATACATTTTAGCGTATCATTTTTATACAAATCTCCACCCTTATAAAGTAATTATAAAATTCCAACAAATTATGTATCTACATTGGATGTATTGGGAGTTAATTATGTATCTCGACGAATTCAAAATCAAAAAAATATATCGGGAGCTAATTATGTATCTTTACAGAGAAAAAAAATGTATCTTCATTAGATGTATTGTGCATCTGGACAGATCAAAAATTTAGAAAAAGTATCGAAGCTACTTATGTATCCTTACAAAAGAAAAAATGTATCTTCGTTGGATATATCGGGAGCTAATTATGTATCTCAACAGATCCAAAATTGAGATTTTCAGTAATTATGTAAAATATCAAAATTTTCTATAATTAAACTCCAAACCCTCGGAATTTACGTTGTTTGCCCATAAAATTGCCGTCCACCAATATGAATTCTGATGGAATAATTGAGATCCCTCCATCCTTAATTAAAGATTTCAAATTCGAGTCTCGATTATATAATTTAAAGTGTTGTCACCAAATATAATTGAGGTTGAATATAAATATAAATATCGAACATCGAGCAGGAAAAAAAAAATTATAATGTCACCCCACTTAAAAAATGGTCCCCTAAAAAGGTCCAAAGATGCAGCTGGATTTAATTTTCCTGCCACAAATCTTGGCACCAATAGTAAACAACTACAAGAAAGGCCCCCTCCAAGTGTAAAGCATTTATTTCAATTTATTTTCTTCCACCTCATTTTACATGACACTTTTTTTATTTTATCAAAAGAAAAAAAAATATTCTAAACCTTTTATTTTATCATCAAAAAATAATTTATAGCCACAGAAACGTCTGATATATTTCATAAGTTTTATCAGACTTAGAGTGAAGGAGAACCTTCAAGTAACTGATAAAGTTGTTGTCATGTGATCAGAAAAATCACGTGTTCAAGCCTTAAAAACAACCTTCAGCAGAAATACACCCTTGTGTTTATGGCCCTTTCCCAAACCCTATGTATAACGTAAACTTTAGTGCACCGAATTGCCCTTTTCCATCATGAAATACTGTAATTTTCGAAATTCACTGATCCGATTAATTCAAATTTGGGTCCCACTTAAAAGCTAAAACCCCACCATAAATTTCGATAATTTGAAGCTTAATTATAAAAAATCTCGACATTTTGTATAATTACAGAAATCTCAATTTTAGATCTGTCGTGATAGATAATTAGCTCTGAATACATTCAACGAAGATATATTTTTTTCTTTGTAAAGATATATAATTAGCTCCCGATACATTTTTTTTTAATTTTGAGTCTGTCGATATACATAATGAGCTCCCGACACATCTAAAGAAGATACACAATTAGTTAGAGTTTTTTTAATTACTTTGTAAGGGTAAGAATTTGTGTAAATGCAGTAAGTTAAGGGATACGTTTATGTTATTTTTTCTATTTCTTTTTTTTTAAAATACTATAATATTTAAAATTACCGATCCGACTAATTCAGAGTCGGGCACTACTTAAAAGCTAAAACCCCACCACATAACCAATTCATTGTCAAGTGCTAGCTATTAACATATAGTTGTCCCCTACCTCCCCTTTATATATGAACTTTCTTCCCTCTTTCTCCCAAACACCAATTCACAATATCAAATATCAATTCAAACAACCCCCACCCCCCTTCAAAAATTAGCCATGACCAAAGGTGGAAAACTCACAAAATTTAAATCAGTCTTGAAAAAAATGCAATCTTTCAAACTTGGACGTGCAAATGCATACGACGACGACAATAACAACAACAACAACAATAATTTACATGTTGTCTACGTTGGAAAATCGCGACGTAGGTATCATGTTACGTCTGATGTTATCGATCACCCTCTTTTTCGCGAACTAGTCGAAAGGAGTTCATCATCGGAGGTGGAGGAGGAATATGTTAGTGTTGGATGTGAAGTTGTTTTATTTGAACATTTATTATGGATGCTACAAAATGCTGATCCACAACCCGAATCGATGGACGAGCTCGTTGAGTTTTATTCATGCTGATCGATTCAGAATGAACGTGATCTTATTAAACATATATATATGCATACATTTTGAAATTCTTCTTTTTTTTATATATATATATATTTTCTTTTTTTTTTCATATGTATCGAAAGCAATGAGTTCAGTTGAACCTACTGAATCCGTCATGTAGTGGGTGAGTTTTTTTTTTTCCTTTTTTTTGTACTTTGATTTTGATTAACAAGATTGTTCAAATGAATGATCTTACAATAGAGGGAAAATTATGACTAATTATGTTTAATTACTTATTGTTTAATTTCTTCAATGCATGTTATTGAATTTTTTAATGTATGCATTTATTTTTAATTATATTAATTTTTCTTTTTATGTGAAATTTCATCCTTCATCTTGTTCTATCTGGTGTTTAATTAACTACAGTTCTTAATATTCAACTTGAAGTTTTGTTCTTTTTTTTTTTTTTTTTTTGAACTTTTTTGCTCTTTGGGACCTAGCTAGTAACATGGAGAAATGTTGATATGCTGGGTGTTAATTTTTAAGAAAAAATAAATTGTTTGGCGTACAAAATATTCCACGTTGACGTAGGTATTGGAAGGTTCGTACGTATCCTAATGTTAATGTACGGTGTTTGAGGAAGGATCGGACCATAATGATTTATTTTACGCAGTCTTACCTTACATTTTTGCAAGAGGTTGTTTCCACGACTTAAATCCGTGACCTTCTGATCACACGAAAGTATATTTGAGGTAAGACGTTTTCTAACAGAAGCGATTTTATATCCAGTATGGCTCGAAACCGAAATACTCTAACTAAGGATGAATAAATACTTATCGCTTCATCGCAATCCTTGTTAGCACTAAACATTACGTCCCCTGGAATGGGGACGGTATTTAGTTGGGTACGGAGTATAAGACAAATGAAAGATACATAGAGAGAGATAAATCACTAAATATTTGTGTAGTTATAAATCATCTCATATGATAAATAAAAAGTTTAAAGTTTAATTGACTAAATAAACCTGTAAACTTATTTAATCATAATTGAATTCAAGATTTGAAATTCATGAACTTGAGTTCGAGTCTTTCAAAATTATTAGATTCTAAATTTATAATTCATACGTATTAAAAAAAAATACATATTAAATAATCTTTTTAAGATAAATATAGGTTTTGAATCAAAACTACTAAATTTTGTCGAATTTATTTCGTTAGAGGTACATTATCCCTTTTGTCGCTCGTGCAAAATTTTACGTACGCCATTCGAGACGAGGTTCGACCAAACTCAACAGTTTAATCTGAACATTGTATTTATTGCAATTGAATGTACGATATAATTTTATAACTCGATAATTTAAAATAAAAAATTTAAATTTATAAATTTTAAATTCTGAATTCGTATCCATACGTCAGTATTTGACATAACGTTGAGTCTTTGATTCCTTAAATTTAACGTACTACAGCTGTTTTTAATGTTTTTGTCTTCCACGTTCATTGTGTTATATACAAAAAATAATAAATGGGCTCCTACTTGTACTCACTTTTTTGTGATACATAAATGGATGATGATCTGTAAATTTTTATTATTTTTTTATTAAATTTTTTCAACCACATACATTTTATTTTTTTTCACTTTGTAAGTTTGAGTTAAAGAGAAGTTATATAATATATACTTTAATTTAAACTTGAAGAACAAGATTGTTTTTATATACTGACAATGTATATTGTAGAATAATTTGCAAGTTGTGAGATATATATAATGATGGAGAATAATTGACATTAACCACTTAGTTATTATTTGGGATTTATATAGTATGAGTTAGTTGGATCGAGGGTTTATTGGAATTAGTTTTTTTAAACGTCATAAAGATAGGATATGATTTGTGTACATTCTACGTACGTTGGTGGTGTACGATATGATCCCAAATAAAAAACTCGAATCAGCTATGAACTTCAGCGCCATCGCTAACGAGGGCAGTAAGAAGTGGCAACAGAAAAGTGTGTAAACTATAAAAACGAGTTAGAGTAGATTGTCCCACGGTAGCATTTTCACGCGATAATTCGAACAACACGGGAATAGAGTCAGGGACACCTATTACTACTTTCACTGTCCAATAACCAATTTGGTCCCTAGGTAAGGAATAATCGATTACGCCAAAAGATGCGATTAATACAGCCAGAACTACACCTGTAACCCAAGTCAATTCGCGAGGTTTTTTAAATCCGCCGGTGAGATACACCCAAAATACATGCACGATCATCATTAGAACCATCAATGAACTGATCGGATTAACCAATCAAAGTTGGCTTCAGTCGTTATGTATTGAACAGAAGCAAAAGCCTATGTTGAATTGCTCATAGTTAGCAGTAATTTTTTGAAATCTATAGCTAAATAGAATTAATGACAGATTTTATTGTTTAGCTACGAAATTTATGCTCCAAGACATTTTTGGGGATGTATACGTGTTAGGGCGAAATTCTGACTACTTTCTTGATTTCCGAATTTGCAAGTAAATCATGGGATGGGCCACCTCGAATGACATAAGCCGCATGAGAGGCAAGATCGGGCCCACACGTACTGGCTTTCAATGTGATCTAGTTGTAAAATTAGACAACGCTCAACCTTGAAAAAGAGAATATAATAACCGTCAAGAATAAATATGATGTATCGTATAACAAGAATCCCCTGAGGTTAGTTGAACACACTGACAATCGACATTAATGTTATACGTAGAGAGAGAATTAAAATATACATTGCAAAATTCACTTTCTCAATTCAGAACTCATAACGTCTAAATTCATAATTCATATACTATGATGCAAACATTAGAATAATTTATAAATATCTTATCATACTCAAGAATATATTATATTCTAACATGTACAATCCAAGCAAAGTAAGTAGAATATAAAAGTGGAAGTAGAATTTTACTATGATAATTAAAAATGATCAATGAGTACTAAGTGAAAAGTTGAACTAAATAATTATTTTAACCATTAGATATTTTCTTTAATTTATCTCAAGATATTTCATATATATACTCGCTCGATTTATTTTTACTTATCACATTACGCTTTTCGAGAATCAAACTACATGAACTTTGATCAATATTTTCAGATTTATTTTTCTATCATAGTAACATACGGAGGATTGGAGCTTATAGTATTTTTCTTATAGTTTCTGAATATCTAAATTTAAAATTTAAAATAGAGATAAGCATCCAGTATCCTCCTGAACTATGACCAAAATTGCTACGCCACACTCTAACTTCATAGGAGTCCTATTATTCCCTGAACTCAATTTAAGCGTATTTTTATCATCCTTTCATGCTGACGTGACACCATTATTACATAAAATGGAACCCACGTCAACTAAAAAGGTTGACAAAAGGTGTCACGTCAGCTAAAAAAGTTGATAAAAATACGCTAAAATTGAGTTCATGGGGTAATAAAACCCTCGTGAAGTTGGATCGTGTCATAGCAAATTTGTTCATAGTTCAAGGGGTACTAGATGTCTTACTCTTTAAAATATTAAATTAATCTACTTCAATTTAGCTTCGATGTATAGTCAAACTGACTTTCATAAAGCAAAATGTGACAAGTAAAAATGGAAACAGCTAACAAGATTTTTCAATAATTCATCTTAATTTATTTGTCATGATGATTTTTTAATAATGTTTAGGGACATAAATAATTCATAGGTAATTTTTTTTTTTTTTTTGCAACTACTATTGGTGGAGGAAGTGTAAAAGGCTATATATGTAGCCATAATAAATATTCCCAAATAAAATATGAAACTTTTTTTTTTCTTTATAGATTAGGTTTTGAGGTATCTTAATTACTTGTTTGTCCCAATTTATATAAGCTTTACACTTTTGTCACCACTTGGTGGGCTCTAGTTATAAGTTGTCTTTTTAATAAGTTAGTGTACATAGAGTAAAAATAAATCTTTAATTAATTAACCTACTTTATTTGCAAACCCCACATAATTATATAGAAAAACTTAAAATTTAATTGCATTCTTGGTCCCCACATAGGTAAACAACAAAATTTATCGTTAATTCTATTTAGCGATGGATGGTAAAGAATTATCAGAAAGTTTTATTAGTTACGAGCAATTCAACAATTGTTCAGCTATATAATTACACGTGATATGTTAATATTTTACTATCACTCTATATCTGATAGTAATATAATGTAGCTCTAAAAGTAACATCAATTATAAATATACATTTCAATTAATTGAAAGTTAAATATGTTTTATCGAATATTACAATAACTAAAACAAAAAATTATCAATAACTAAGACCCAAAAGCTATTAGCCCTAAAAAAAAAAAAAATAATAAAAAAAAATAAAAAGGAAGTTACATAATTTATAATTCTAATGATTGGAGTAGTTGAAGATGCTTTTTGATTATTTTTTTTTCAAACATATACTTTTATTTTGTACCTTTGTTTGTTGTTAGAAAGAAACTTTCATTACACGTTTGAAATATAATATTTATAATATGGATGAGAGGATTAGGCAAATTATTTAAAAGGATATATTTGAGGTTTATATTGATTTTTTTATTATTATTATTTTTGGAAAGTGGAAGACAAGAATATAATTCAGTACATGTATTGAACAGAAGAAGTCACTTCTATTATCTTTAATGCAACTTGTTTAAAGGATATAGTAGTGTAGGTGCATCTGACATTTCTATGAGTTATTAGTAAATTAATAATTAATTATATCAAGAAAATGATAAAGAAAATTTTAGGGTATTTGGTTTTGTAATTAAAGAATTATTTGTTTGATGAAATATGAAATAAAAAATAAAAGTTGTGACAGCCAAAACGGCAATTATAAACTGTATAGGTTGTTATGGTTGTTATTATTTGAGTATAGGTTGGGCCGTTGGGGATTCAGCCTCATAAACTGACGAACTTGAGTAACTTCAGACGAATTGGGGGCAGGACCAACATGACCAGAACAACGAGACTGGGATGCCACAATCTAAGCTAAGTAAGCAGGTGGATGGAATATCAAAACTCAGCATTCGAGATATTTTCCTACGGAGACTGAGTAGCAACCGCCCGAGGAGGACTGGTAGGGATCGGTGGAGCCCTAGGTGGAACAGTGCAGTCAGGAGTATGGTCATGGTGGTGTACGTTGTTAGAGGTGATGGTAGTAGTGGTTGGTCGTACGTGGGGACTGGTGATGGAAGTGATTTATGGTGATGGTTATTGATGACGGTAATTGCATGGTGCGGTAGGTGTGAATTGTAGCTAGCCAGAATGGGTGGTTATTATTAGAATAAATTTTGATGGTCGTCGTCGATGATGAGAATTGTGATGATAGAGGTGACTAAGATAGATCGGTCAAGTGGTACGAAGAGGTGTCCGGTGCTTATGGTATTGATAGTTGATGATGACAATTCGATAATTCTAGCTAGGTACGAAGCTACAATGCATCGAGGCTGATCAGCGAACACCAGAACTATATCGCTAGAACCACACATCAACTTTAGCTGTTCAGGTAAAGGCAACGTGCAAATGCACTCATGCTCAAACATATATCGTAAAAGTTCTGAATCAGTCACTGATTATATCGGTGGTAACAAATCACGATGACAAACATCAATAGTTTTTATTTATTTATACAATTTAATCATTCATTTGGCAAGACATATTGAAGTAAACTTAAGAAGAAAGTCAAACACAACAATTTTTTTTGTTATTTACGAGGATACATATATACATTTTGACTTTAACATTAATGATGTTAGTTATTAGTGTTCACGGGGCACGTTTGACTTCCTTAAGTTTCACAAAAGTTTTATAAATAATTATAAGTCAATGCAAAGCTCTTTCGAAGATCGACCTTTCTTTCTCTTCTTTTCGATTCATGATAATCTCACTCGAATTACGGAAACCTATACATATTATTATAGTATACCGGAGTCCCCTGCCAGAACTGCACGTGCAAGTTTCCCTGCATGTGGCCCGTCCGTGCTTTTCGAGGCGCTGCCTGTGACTCGGCATGGGATAAGTGGGTAGAAACGAACACCCTTCTGCTGCATAGCTGCGCTAGCAGGTACTACGAGCCCTCTGTCCCATGCATCTAACCAGCTCGCGTGGTTCACGGTTTTACCAAAAACTCTCATTTGTTGAAGTGGAGCATAGTGACAAAATCCTACCAATCTAAATCAAAGTTTCCAACAAGACGATGATTACAGAAAATTTTGACATTTTGTATAATTACTGAAATCCTGATTTGGGGTCTGTTAGGATACAAAATTAGCTTCCAATACATCCAACGAAGATATTTTATTTTTTTTGTAGATACATAATTAGCTCCCGATATTTTTTTTTTATAATTTGGGGTCTGTCTAGATACATAATTAGCTCCCAATACATCCAACGAAGATGCATAATTTGTTGGAATTTTTGTAATTACTTTGTAAAGATGGATATTTATGTAAATAGAATAAGTTAAGGCTTATGTTTATGTTATTTTTTCATAAAGGAAAGTATGGAATATGAGACTTTTTTTCCTTTTTGTATTATAATAATTGAGAAGAATAATTTTTGTACCACAATTGAATATAATGATTAATTACATGAGATATATTAATCATAGTTATTGTTGAATACAACAAAATTGTCTATTTGTGTTTGTTAAAAGAACTTAATTTTTGTAAAGCATATTGTTAAGGACAGCCCACGAGTAAGTGGGCCAAGTATGTGGGCCATGTAAAACAATGGGCCCATTTTATAAAGCCCACAAAATCCTTGACTAACCAAAGGCAATCTTGTAGCTCGTGTGGTTTGTCTTCCAAGTTTATTGATTCAACCAAAATTATGTATCTTCGTTGTATGTATCATAAGCTAATTATGTATCTCGATAGATCTAAAATAAAAAAAATATATCGAAAGCTAATCATGTATTTTACGAAGAAAAAATGTATTTTCGTTGGTCGAAAGCTAATCATGTATCTTTACGAAGAAAAAATGTATTTTCTTTGGATGTATCGGGAGCTAATTACGAATCTCGACAGACCCAAAATCGAAAAAAATGTATCAGGAGCTAATTATGTATCTTTACAAAGAAAAAATGTATCTTTGTTGGATGTATCGGAAGCTAATTATGTATTTCTACAGACCCAAGATCGAAATTTTAAGTAATTATGTAAAATGTCAGGATTTATGTTGTTTTTAATGAGAACGTTAGACTACAATCTAAAATTTATAAGTCATTGCAGATGTTAGACGATAGTCTAGTTTTTGAACGTAAGTTGAGCAATATATGAAGAAATATTAGATCTGATTCTGATATATTTTGAGACATAACTTTGGTATGAATATACAAGTTTTGACGGACCGTTAAAACTTGACACTATCTTTATTCTACTTATCTTGTTAAATTAATCGCAAGATCTAACAAATGACGGATTTTGTCTATGTTGTTCAATTGTTCACATGTTCTATCAGACTGACATAACTTGATACTATCTTCATTCAACCTATCCAGTTAAATTATTCACAAGTCTTACTGAATTGACAAAGCTCGCTATGCGTTGTTTATGATAACTTTGCATAAACAAAAAAAAGTCCTCTAGTTCGAAACTTTTACAAGTGAAACTCCGCGATAAGCGTAGAAGAACCAAGTGTTTGACACTTTATTACATCATTACTATTTTTTCTGTTTATTTTAAAGGAAAATAACATAAACATACACCTTAACTTATTATATTTACACGAATTCTCACTCTTACATAGAATTACAAAAATCTCAACTAACTATGTATCTTCATTGGATGTATCGGGAGCTAATTATGTATCTCGACAAACCTAAAATTGGAAAA
Organism: Capsicum baccatum var. pendulum; assembly: GCA_030864225.1. NCBI lineage: Eukaryota > Viridiplantae > Streptophyta > Magnoliopsida > Solanales > Solanaceae > Capsicum > Capsicum baccatum. The sequence continues at coordinate 308,679,597 of CM061552.1, read as the reverse complement.
AATGTATCGGGAGCTAATTATGTATCTCGACAAACCCAAAATTGAAAAAAATGTATCGGGAGCTAATTATGTATCTTTACAAAGAAAAAAATGTATCTTCGTTGGATGTATAGGGAGCTAATTATGTATCTTTACAAAACCAAAATCGAAATTTTCAGTAATTATACAAAATGTCGAGATTTTCCGTAATTAAACTTCAAACTGTCGTGATTTATGTTGTTTACAAGTGGGCCCAAAGTGTTATTTGAACAAAAGAGGCCCAATCCATTGCATATCCATGGGCCTAAAACTTTTCTTTTTGTGGGCCTAAAGAGGTCCATAGTTTCAAAGTTAAATTTTTTGACTTTTTTTTTTGGTTTAAATGGAAAAAATTAATCTTCATAAACATAATTCAATGATCAAGAGATCACAATTAATGTATAATAAGTTTGAATTTTTATTTTTAAAAATATTAATTATTTATCGAGTGTTTTCTACTTCGATGAACCAAATGAAAAGACGATGGAGAAAGAACTACTCCGATGTGAAAAGAATATGTAAAGAGCGAGAGACTCGTCTCTTAGATCACAAGTTCAAACTCTACGACAAGAGAATCGAATTTAGTATTTCAATTTAAAAATCGGTAGGAGAATGTAGAGGTGGATCTATAATTGAAATTTAGACCAAAGGCTAGTTTGTTACAAAGATTTCAACACACGTTTCTTATATATTTAACAGATTTTTCAATAAATATACTGAATCTAGACAAAAGTTACTGAATTTTCGAAAACACTCAACCCAAAGCGCTAAATCCCTCCCTCGAAGAACAGGAAGTGAGTCCATCATGAGAAGGTGATTGAAGATCTACGATTGAAAAGCGGACTCGTCATGAAAAGAGGATCGGAAAGCTGCGATCGATTATAAAATATAGAAGTTAAAAGACATAATTGCCCTCTCTAAAGCTGAATTCCTTGTTTTTTAGTATCATTAAACCAACATTAATTCATTAAATCAATTATGGTTTAAGTAGAACTAATATTCTGATTTGATATTTTACTTTTTTAAAGTGTACTAAAGCTTAAAGTCACTTAATCATATCAATAAATAATTCAAATTTTGCTAAAGACAGAAAACATTATAGTGCAACTTGCTCTATAACAACTTCCATAATTAAATCAATAAACATTATTGTTAACACTTTAATTATTAATTGTTGGGAATTTAGCATTCCCCTTTAGCCTACTTGCAAATAATAATAAAAAAAAGAATAAATAATCTATATTGTTGATTAGTTTCTTATATTAATATAAGAAGAATTGTGACTTATAGTATTTTCCATAAGATTTTTGAAGATCTAAATTTAAATTTTGAAATATCAAATAATCAAATCTAATTTAGCGCTGAGAATTATTCACATTAACTTTGATGAAGCGAACCATGACAAGTAAAAGTGAACGAACAACGTACATTTTAGATTTGTTTGTACTCCCAATTTTCAATTTTTCTACAAAATTATATATATATATATATATATATATATATATATATATATATATATATAGTTTTGTAATCCTTCACCTTGTTGATTAATAGAAAATTCTAGTTAACAAATAAAAAACTAAGAATCTATGTATCTAGATGAAATTTATTAAAATGGTTTATTTTTTTATAAAGTGATGGTTAAATACATGTATAAGCAAAGACCACCGTTTATTTTACACCAGGAGAAAAGAAATTAAAATAAAATGAAATGAAATAAAATAAAATAAGCCTAATTAATATTTATACATCACTAATTATAATATCATTATAGAGTTCCCTCCTGATCAATTTGCCACAGATCTTGCTGCATTCAAAAAAAAAAAAATCAAAAGTTTATATGTTAAACTTGAGAAAAATTAAATTATACTATGTATGTTCGGTACGATGAAAAATATTTTTCAAAAAATTTATAACCATTTTGACATTAAAAAATGTAATATTTGAAAAAAAGGTGTCAAATCAAAGAATAATACCTTAGCTAGTAGATATTGAAATCAGGCCATGATGATTCCTGCACCTAAAATTAAATTAAAATTGAGTAAAATCTTTCTATAACGATGTATAATAATATTTTATTATATCAGTCATGCTTTACGAGGAATTAATATTATTTCACATTATGTCATATTATATATGTTCTCTATAGTAGCATTTCATTGTAGCATCTCAAAAATATCGGGTCAAACGATATTGTTATGGATAAATTGAGTGTATTTTGAAGGTCGATATCGGAGCAATATAATGCATAGAACATGTGAATAAACTTCGAGTTTCGAAAGCAAGTTGTTGAAGCGGGAAAGTCCAAGGCTATATAGATTCCACATCAGTTCTCCGTAATCAATATGAGACTTTTTGTAATAGAATCATAACAAACCATCACGCTTCGCATTCATCGTCCTCGGAGGCTTCACTCTGATCAACTTAATTTGTGTAGGTAGTTCTTTTCCTGGCAGTCCTTTTCTAGTCAGGCGCTCAGACGCCTTGATGGCTGTGTGCGCTAGACATTGCTAGCCCCAGCCGATCACTGCCATAACGACATCACTGTCTATACATGGTGGGTACGGACGGTGGTGGTTGACTTTGATACCACTGATACAATCTTAGGAGAACTAGATCGTAACATATTTTGAAGAATACGAGCAACATAAGCAAGTAACGAAGAATATAAAATTAAAATAAAATATTTAAAATATGAAAAAAAAATTAAAAAATTACCAGAACCATTGTGATGCTTATCATCAACAGGTTGACATCTTTGATGTTTCTCCATACATTGCATCAAAAACTTGAAAGTTTCAATCTCACAGGGTATAGTAAGCCCACCACTATGATCGAATCCAAATTCTTCTTCGACTTTTTCAAGTAAAACTTTAAATAAAGGATCACTTAAATAACTTGTTGGAATTATAAATCTTCTAAGTTCTGGCCCCACATAAACCGCTAAAGATCCTCTCGGGACGCCATGTGGTGATTCTGGGCTCTGACAAATGTCCTCATCCGAATCGCAACACACGTTGGTGTTCCGTAGCCTCCTGCTTATCGATGGGGATATGCCTCCTTTGTAAGACTCATTTTTTTTACTGTTAGACGATTTTGTACGTTCGATTTTTACCTTTGTAGGGGTAAATGTGACATTTTGCCATTTGTTTAACAATTGTTTGAGTCTCACAATTTGTCTAATGCCTGTCAATTTTGTTTCTCCATGACCATCCATTTTTTTTTCTTTGTTTGTAAAAATAATCACAATAATTACAAGATCTTGTTGCACTGCATTATCCTGAAAAAAAATATACTAATATATTTAATAGTAAAAAAAAAAAAAAAGAACTTGAATATTGAATATCAATAATAATAATATAGTGAGGAAATAATATGAAGTTAAAAATTAAAATAGTTATGAGAAAAATGATTTTTATTCAGATGTGAGAGAAAGATTTTTTCTCGATCCCTCGATATAAAATGCTAGTGGAAAACATTTTTTGGAAAATAAACACAAAAAGATCGATTTGTTCAAATGATACGTTTTCTGAAAAATGATTTTCCTCGTATCAATACTAACGTTGATACTTTAAATTCCATCATTTATTCTCGACGAATGGAATAACAATATAACGTACAAGAGTATATTTATGCAGTTGTTCATGATCATGGTTCAGATTAAAAAGGAAAAATAGGTCAAGTCTGTCAGAAAATTCAAGTTATAACAATAAATTTAATTTCCTAATTCTAAAATATTTAATTACTTGAATATGTCAAGATAATTTTTTTCTTATTTTCATAAATGATTCTAACAAAAATCCATTTTTGAGATCAACAAGAGTTTGAATTCTCAAACAATATCAGAAAAAAATGCATTTTTGTTTTTGAAAATTCTATTTTCTCTACGATTAATATCTTCTTCTTTTTTTCGAAGGTAAAGCGATTTTCAATTATCATAATTTACAAATATATATATATATATAAATTTAGGGAAAATTACCAGAATATTGTTTGCTAGAGGTGGCAAGAATAATAAATCTCCATCTTAAATAAACATAGAAATTAAATATATGAAAAAAACTTGGGTTATATATATAGGAGATCAAGAAGGCTTTTTGTTTAATTTTTGGCCTTATTGGAACATTGAAGATGTAATAGAATTTCTTTTTTTCTCCAGAATCCACTAAATAAAATATAATGATTCTGAACTAAAAATACATGCATATATATATATATATATATATGAATTATTACATATTTACTTCCTTGACATGAAAATAGAATTATTATTTTTGCATTTATAAGTATTCATTCGTTATCGCAATAATTTTCTCTAAAATTTATGGTTTTACTATATTTTCGTTGCTAATTTTACTTTTATCCATTCATATCCACCATTTTTTAATCTTGTTCATGCAATTTTTTTCTTGGGAGATAAACAGCCCCCATAAAAAAAAATAAAAATGCACGTGATAAAATATTTATATTAGACACTTTCAATTTAAATTCTAAAAATATTTTGCACGAAATTTCAAGGGTCTATAAATAATTAAGTTAATTATCATATTTTATATTCACTTTTTTAAATTGTACACATCGAATTGGAATAAACCATACGGTTTAATAACTTATATTATTGAAGTTGATGCATATAAATAAAATAAATAATCTGAGAATATATGTAAAAACTTTTTCAAAGTTTGAGTCGCAAGTATTTAATATATACATTTTATCATATGTTCAGTGTATCAAAATATATTGTATTTCAAATATCTAAATGAAATTTTTACATTATGGGATTTTTCTAGAAAACTTAAATATCTCTCTTATGACACTGGAATTAAATCTTTTTCAACTTTCAATAATTCAAATTCATTTTTCTATTCACATTTTAAACATTTGTTTGCACATGCAAACAGCAACTTACATAGTAAAGTTGTTCACTTGTTAATTATTTAAAATCTATTGGTTGTTTGAACCAAAAATAAAAAATAAAAAATCATATGGTAGGTCATTCTCATTTATTCTATTCGTATTTTCCATCTTGTGGTTTTAAAAAATGTAATTTATTATTGATTTGATTTAAATACTAAATAGTACTTTGCAATTATTGGGATTTTTGAAAATCACAAGCCAAAAATACCCTCCACCAGGTTGGCGGAATGGATGAAATCTCTTTTAAACGTTCGGATTTTAACTATAGAAAAAAAACTAATAGAAAATATTTTATTTAAATGAGTCGATTTAATGTGATGTGAATCTAAATCAGTAGGATCAGTGGTTTCCGGTCAATACTATAACTCGAGCACATGAATTCATTTTTAGCGATATCGCCTGATATTTTATCGGAAATAACTTAATAAGATCTTTCTACTTTACAGTTAATTACATTTAATTTGTTAGCAAGCTATAAGTCTCGTAGCTCTAAGAGCATAATATTTATTTATTATGATCTGAATATCCTTACTTCTTAAATACAAATTCAATTGTTATTCTGAATCAACGATTTAGAGATGTGATTCGAATCTAGACCAGTCGAATCAGTGATTTAAAATAGTTGATTTTTGTAAAAAAAAAATAGTTAAGTATATGCAAATCTTGATGTTCATTAATTATTGATGAATACATTAATTATTTGAAAAATATTTCAAGTAAAATAAATGGATGATATTTCGATATCTTATTTATGAATCACATAATTCATTATTCATTATTTTGGAGTTTTTGAAAATGTAAAATATTCAATAAATGTACATTGTGATAGGTTATGTACAAACAAAAAATATTTATTGAACGAGGGACCATTGTAGCCCTTGTCACACTTCAACTACTATACAAGCCATGACTTTTGCATATGTTTATTTATTTTTGGTTTCCATCACTATCTGATATTCGTATTGAGATTCGATAATTCAAATTTATCGTCAGAAAAATTTATTTTGAGAGCTAACTATTTTCTAAATACTTAATAAAAAACATCTAATTAAAAATTAAAAAAATACTTAATTACCTCTACACTATTCAAGCGAAATTGATGTTCCGCCATTACATTCCTCATGCTGAACAGACTATGAGAGATCTGAATCGAGTGTTACGATTGGAGCCGTCGATCCCAACGAAGTATCGAATTAAAAGGGATAGCTTAGCAGGTAGGTCCCACTACCAACATGAAGGAGTGCAACTCGAAAAAAAAAAAAATTCAATTTCGATAGGACTTTATCTGAATCATAGTTTAGATTCAAGTTGGTTTAGTGAGGGCGATCGCGAAAGTCACCAAATGGGTCAATCTTTTAGTTCTTTGGGATTATAATATCAAAGAAGGTTGTTACTTATACCAGGGGCGAACACGACTTCTTCTAAGGCTATAACCCTAATGACTCAATAGTAATTAAGATTTACCCTTTTAAACCGTCCTAGCTTTGGTAAACGATTATATTAGTTCTAACTGTTTTGAGGTAGCGACATATCTTGTGACATAAGTAGTGATCTGTACGAATAGAGTAAGACTTCTACAGACATAAATATATCCAGTCGAGAGAAAAGACTTGAGATTTAAACTGTCCTAGCTTTGATAAACGATTACATTAGTTCTAACTGCCCTGAGGTAGCGAAATTTCTTGTGACATACGTAACAATCCGTACAGAGTAAGACCTTTACAAACATAGATATATCCAGTCGAGAGAAAAAACTTGAGATATAAACGTCCTAACTTTTAGTTTTAAGTTCTAACCGTCCTGAGGTAGCGAAAGTTCTTGTGACATAAGTAGTTACCCGTACGAATAGATAAAATTGCCCGTCAGTCTTTAACATAGACCTAATAAAATTGAATTCTCTGTGAAGATGCAGAGTACGAACGACTAAATGATAAGACCTGTTGTATCTTAACTATAGCTTCACATTAACAATCTTAATTAATTTAAACTTGTGATTGAATATCTTAACTATAACTTCACATTTAATTTTATTTTCTTTTAAATTGTCCTAGCTTTGTAAACGATTATATTAGTTCTAACTGTTCTGAAGTAGCGGCATTTCTTGTGACATAAGTAGTGACCCCACACGAATAAAGTAAGACTGTCCCAACTTCTTTAATATGGACCTGATAAAATTAAATTATCTGTGAAGATATAGAGTACGAACGACTAGATGATAACTTCACATTTAATTTAATTTTCTTTTAAACTGTATTAGCTTTTTAAACGATTATTTTAGTTCTAATTGTTCTGAAGTAGTGACATTTCTTGTGACATAAATAGTGACCCCACACGAATAGAGTAAGACTGTCCCAACTTCTTTAATATGGACCTGATAAAATTAAATTATCTGTGAAGATGCAGAGTACGAACGACTAGATGATAAGATCCCTTATATCTTAACTATACTATAGCTTCACATTAACAACCTTAATTAATTTAAACTTATGATGGAATATATCCTACTATAGTATGACCAATAAATGTAATTTAATTTTTCTAACATTTTACTATCTTCCAAATTTGTACTCCCATACCAAACTTTATTAAATTCAATTTCCATTTTCAGAATTGAGTTACTATTAAATTCACCAAACTCTATCAAGAATTCAGCAGCTAACTACTACCTAACATGATTTTATCCCATCACAATATCGTATTTGTTATCTCCCATCAGCATACATATCAAGTAACTCGAACCATATCAATATTTGGACAAATGAAAAATATCACCCAACGTATGTTAACATATGTATTAGATTACTCGGACCATCAATACTTGAATAAATGAAAAATATCACCAAACATATGAATCAGGTAACTCGATCGGACCATCATTATACTTGGATAAATGGAAAATATCAACTCGTATTTTATTCATGAAAAATATGAGAATATTTTTGAATAAAATAAAAATTTAAATCACCTTTTTTTTAAAGCCATAGTAACATTTTCAATTTCTTATATCAAGAAGATTCAAACAATTTTTTTCAACAAAGAGAATTCAATAAAATAGGTCCACCCTACTTTCACAATTTTCATAGAGAAATAAAAATAATAAAATAAAATATATTATTTTCCTTAGAGTTACTAGACTATAAGGAAACTAAATAGTAATATAGTATGTAATTCATGTAGGAAGAGAAATAAATCAAATATTCTAAAATATTACTAGAGTAAAAGAAAAGGTAAATATTCTACTATTCATATAAATCAAAAAGTAAAAGGAAAGAAAATTTTAGAGTAAAACATTTAGTACTGAACTACAATCAAATTTGTACGACACACTCCAACTTCACGGTGGTTCTATTACCCCTTAAACTTATTAGCGTATTTTTGTCAACTTCTTTAGCTGACGTGGCACCTTTTAGGTATTGTGGCACCTTTGACGTTGGCTCCATTTTTATATAATAAAGGTGTCATGTCAGCACAAAGGATGACAAAAATACGCTAATATTAAGTTCACGAAGGTGATTGGACCCCTGTAAAATTGAAGCGTGTCATAACAACTTTGACCATAGTTCGAAGTTTACTGAATACGTATCTGATTATAAATTCTAGATTCGTTTCTAATCAGAAGTGACAAATCAAAGATGTTTCACTTTCTTCTCCTTCTTCTTCTCTTCATTCTCCAAATCTCTCACTTCACAAGTGGGAAAACAACAACAATCACTTCATCATCCTCAACAAAAAACAATCTTGTTTACACATCTTGTACCAATGCAAGTTACCCAAAAATTTGCATTAGAACCCTTTCATCATACTCAACAATAAAAACACCAAAAGACTTAGCAAAAGCATCATTAAATGTAAGTATTTCAAGAGCCAATAAAGCTTCAAAATTCCTCAAAAATCTCAAAGTTAAAAGCAAGAGAGAAAAAGGTGCAATTGTTGATTGTATAGAGCAAATAAGTGACTCTATATATGATCTTAGAAAGGCTCTTTTTGAGCTAAAACATTTGCATAAAGGATATGGTTTTCAATTCCAAATTAATAATTTGGAAACTTGGGTTAGTGGTGCTTTGACATATGATGATACTTGTCTTGATGGTTTCAAAGAAATTGATGGAAATGTTAGGTATGATGTGAAGAGAAAGATTTCTAATGTTGCTAAGGTTACTAGTAATGCTCTTTACCTCATCAATCAACTTGATCCGAGCGGCTGATTCAGAATTTAAAGTGGAGTGCCTATCTAGAAGTTATTCAGAATTTAAAGTCGAGAGATACAATCTTTAAAGTTATTACCATCGAAGCTGATTCGGGAGTTAAAGTTGAGGACAATCTTTAAAGTTTTTAGAGTTTAGTAGTCGTTGTAATTAATGACTTTTATAAATATATTTGAGATTTCGTGTTGAAAGTGCTGGATTCGGGAGTGGCTGATCCAGAATTTAAAGTCGAGCGATTCAATCTTTAAAGTTTTTATGGTAGAATATAGTGATCGTTGTAATTAATGACTTTTATAAATATATTTGATTTTTCGTGTTGAAAGATGTTGGATTCGGTCAAGGCCGTCTCAATAAAATTAGTGGCCTAAAACTAAATTTTAATATGAGACCTTAAATATATGCAAATAATAAAAATATTATCAATAATTTAGAGAAGACATTAAGCATTTAATTTCACATAGTAATTTATGATATGCTTCTGGTTCCATTTTATATGATACGGTTTGATTAAGGGCGCGAAGTATAACGAAATTTATGATCTACAATTATTTATAAAGATTCTACGCAATTATAAATCCTCTGATTAAGTTTAAAATAAAAATTTTAAATTGTTTCTAAATATATAAAGATATGTATTTTTGGAGATAAATTTTTTAAAAAAATGTATATGTTGAAGAAGACTGTTTTTGTCGGTGTAAATAATTTTACATATATGCTGTTTTTCTTTTTTCTTTTTTAAAAACTAAAAATGCAGTCCACATATTTTTATTTTCTTTTTTTTAAATCAAGGCATCAATAATGTTAGTTCTCTTTTTGAGTTGGAGATAAGCGTACTCGAACTGCTGACATCAATTACTAGTTAATATTTGTACAAAGAATTATTAAATAAGTACAAAAATTATAATGTACATTGATACTGCTATTAGTATTTGTACAAAGAATTATTAAATAAGTACGAAAATTATAATGTACTGATTGTCGTCTTTTGTATTGATACTGCTATTTAAGAAGGAGATCGTATCGAGCGCAATAATCGAGTAAAGCAAGTATCCCCTGAACTATGATCAAATTTGTTGCGACATACTCTAACTTCACAGAGGTCCCATCATCCCCCAACCCCAACTTAATTTTAGCGTTTTTTTGTCATCCTTTTTAGCTAATGTGACACTTTTTTAGCTAACGTGAGCCCCATTTTTATGTAACAAAAGTATCATGTCGGCACAAAAGGGTGACAAAAATACACTAAAATTAAGTCTCCTGTATGTAAAGTTGAAGTGCGGCATAGCAACTTTGGTCATAGTTTGAAGGGGTACTGGATGCTTATCTCTGCAATAATCTATTGTGGAAGTTTCTGTTGGAAAGGCTATGCTAGGGCGTGTGATCGACGGCTTGGGATTATCTGACGATGAGCGGGGGTCTCTAAGCAATCGCGAGCGAAGACATGTGGAAGTGAAAGCCCACTGAATTATTGAACGTAATCAGTGCACGAACCTATGCAAACAGGTATAAAATCGGTAGATAGTCGAGTTCCTATAGGCGGGCGACTGATTTCGCCTTGTAAGGCAAAACAGAGTCCTCGCCTTGCTCTAAAGGTTATAAAGGGCAAGGCGTAAGCCTTCATCCGCCTTGTACCATATGAAATTTTTCGATTTTCGTTTGCCCATTCGAAATTTTGACCGAAAAAAGTTGTCGTTTAGGCTCCGAACTCAAATATATAGTATGGTATGCACACAACCATTTTCTAATATGCTATTATTGGAAAGGTCCCTATAGTAACACCATTGTTCATACAATATGCAAAAGAAAATACTATATATATAAGCTTGATGATGATCGAAAACAAGAATATCGCGGTAGCCATGATCGATAAGTTGAGGGAAGATCCTCCGCGGTTTCACCTTCACGAGCTTGCTCCGATAACTATCTACTACGAATACCTTTCACTAGAGAAGTCGTCGTAAAAGTATGTTGTAACAAAGGAAACAATGATCCTATTCAATTTACCTGATACAAAATGAACCATATCTTTACAATGAATATAAGAATCAAGACAATCGTTTTCACGTAGAAACAATAACTGAAGGAAAAAAGGCACGTAACGGAAGGGGCTGGGGTGGGGGGGTATCGTTCTTTTATTGCTTAAATCATCGATTGTTAGTAACAATCTCCATGCCAACAACAACATACCTAGTGTAACTACTCTAGGAAGCGTTGGATGTATGCAGACCTTACTACATTTGTGGGGTTAAATCGTCGATTGTTAGTAACAATTTCCACGCCAACAACAATATACCCAGTGTAACGACTCTAGGAAACGTAGGATTTACGCAGACCTTACCCCTACCTTTGCGGGGTAGAGAGGTTGTTTACGATAGACCTTCAGCTCAACAATCTCTATACCAGAAGTTCTAAAAACCGAAGGAATTCAGCATCGTAGAAATCATCTCAACTCAAAGCATATAGCAATTCTGAGACTCTGTAACCAAACCATACGCGAAATGAAGCCTCTATTTTACGGTTAATTCTTCTCGTAAAGGATTAAAACACTGGTTGCTTGAGTCTACATACTGAAGAAACCATACTTGTTATTCGCCAGACTTCAGCCTATGTTGTGCCACTACGGAATTGACAGCTGTCTTTCTCCGACTAGAGATTTCTTAACTTCTTCAACTACTTGTTATGGATGGTTTCATGCGGGGTAGAGGTAGGCCGAAAAAATATTGGAGGAAGGTGATTAGGCATGGCACGAAGCAGTTGCAGCTTACGGAGGATACAACCCTTGATAGGCTAGTGGGTAGGAGTGCGTCCTTACTAATAGGGAAGAGTGATTTGTGTAGTTGTGCCTGTAGTCATAGCGTTATACATGAGTCTTGTAGTTTCTTGTTTGTGGTGTTTTGGTGTTGTTGGTGATTTCGGGTAGATAGTTTATAATATTAATCAACGGGTCTCTTGTTTCTTGTATCATTCTATTGTGTGTATATGTTTTTTGTTATATCGGTGTTTGTCCTGAGTCGGGGTCTATCGGAAACAGCCTCTCTACTTTATCTCTCTACTTTATCTGAGGTAGTGGTATGGACTGCGTACACTTTACCCTCCCCAGACTCCCACTTTGTGCGATTACACTGGGTATGTCGTTGTACTTGTTATGTTTCACTAGCTACAACTATAAGGTGATAAACGCAACACTCATAACTGAACTTCACAGCTAAAATCGTTAAATCAACAAACGTACATGACTACATACCTTCGATCTGTTGGGAAGGACCGGCATTGTCGCTGATATCTACTTGTACGGGGCAAATAATATCGATGAATTATGGCCACCGAATCCAAATGAATTAGATAGTGCCACCTTAACATCCAATTTTTCTTTTTTGGAACTCATGAGAATATTCGTATCCTGTTATGCATAACAGATGCATCATCAAATCGCCAAGTCGCTGGTCCAACCGTAAATGGTTGCGCGATAAGAAATGAGATGCTATACGCTCATCTCATATAAGAAATGTATTTGTAACGTGACAGAAAAGTCGAGGTAAAAGATCAATGCAAATGATGTGAACAGACTTGGCAGTAGATCGTGTTCAAACGGACAATAAACAATTGAACGATGCAATGAAAAGAGAGAGCCATACCACACCGTCATCTGGATTTTCAAGATTTATATTCGGATGAACCCAACCAGTTCGTATTGCCTGCGAAATCCGTTTGAACTCTCAGTCAGACTCGAGCAATAGTAAATTTACGATGATTAGCAGAAATGAAAATCGTTAGGAATTGGTAATTAAAACATGAATCGACAGAAGTTTTCAGTAAATTTCCGCGGAAAAGACAATCTTTGTCGACTAAAGAAAGCTAGTATTATGAGGGATATGCGATATTCATAAACACGTAAACTATACAGATGATGTTTTACACGAGAAACTAGAAGCGATAGCGGTCAAGTATATGAACTAAAGCTACCTGAATAGTTGTTATGGCTTCAACAGCACCAGCACCTCCTAGTAGGTGACCGATCATAGACTTCGTGGAGTTCACCCGTAACTGCAAAAAATGGAGCAACAATTGATTAATAACAATACTGAGCATAATCCCACAAGTGGAGTCTACGGAAGGTAGGGTGTACGTGGACCTTACCCCTACCTCGTGGAGGTAGAGAGGTTGTTTCCGAAAGACCCTCAGCTTAAAACTGAACGAACGGTCATAAACAACGATAGTTTGTAGAACCTCTGACCTCTGGATTCTCGCCGAAACAATGTAGAATCGCTTGGTACTCTCGGAGATCCCCTGCCGGTGTGGAAGTGCCATGCGCGTTAATGTAGTTCACGTCTTCCTTGGAGACACCAGACTGCGCTAACGCTTTCTTTATGCATAAGATAACACCAGCTCCTGCTTATTCGCAGAAATGCAAAGATCACGTTATTTCCTATTATAATTCAATATTACATTACACGAAAACGAAGACGGGCATAATACATAAAAGAGACACTCAAACTTGGCAACTAAAAACGTTCCAACTAGTCCCCGCTGTGTCTCATGGACACCCGTTTGGAGGTGTCTAGATGTATCATTTTGTAAGTTGAAGCGTTCAACTGACACAGTGGAGACGAGTTGAGGTATATAGATGTGCATACCAAAAGTTGGAGTGCTTACGCGCCAGCTGAAGCCAAGTTTGAGCGTCTGTTTAGGTGTTACGCCAACAAGATATCAAGCATTTTTCATGCTCGACAATTTGATGTCGGCCACACAAAAGGAAAATCGATTAAGCAACAAAACTGCTCTACCGATCTAATAAGACTGGTTTACAAGTTGAAAAACATCCGATTCTGTATAAAACTATCTGCAGTTAAAATCCCAACCTGGCCAGTCTACCCCCCTATGTCGCTCGGACTCTTCAAAAATGTCAATGGGTGAGTATCGGATTCTCCAAAAGTAGTGCATTTTTGGAGAATCCGACATGGGTGCAGCATCAAAAATGAAGAGTCCGCGCTACTTAGGTCTCCCCCGGGGAAATGAAAAATTCGAGAGAGCAAAGTACCTTCAGGATGAGGCTCGGTCATATGATAAGCATCACACGTAAAGCTTCCACCTAGAAATTCAGCGTAGATAGTTGCACCTCTTCTCTGCTCATTCCGACAATGAAACTAAAGGCTTAAATCGCAGGATTATCTGGATAGCAATCGGCATTCTTATTTTTCTCTTTTGTTCACGAATTACGAGGAATATGACGAAGAGAAAAATCACCTTGGCATGCTCAAGTTCTTCCAGAAGTAGAACGCCAGCTCCTTCACCCATGACAAATCCGTCGCGATTCTGTTAAAAAAATAAAAGTGAAAAACATGCAATCATTTTCATCCTTACAAAAACGAGTTGCTCACTTGCGCTACGGTGGTGCTATTTTTCATTTTAAGTCATTGAAATCATGCAAATACATCAAAATAAGGTTGACAGGATCGTAAATTCTGAAGAAAACGACTCATGCTGTCATGCGCAGGTTCAATCTCAAGACATGGAAGCTGTAACGTTGAAAATGCATAAAACTTATACAGGACATTACTCTATCCCATGGCCGAGAAGCTCTAGTAGGCTCACTATTTCTCTGGGAAAGTGCTCGGCATGCAATGAATCCTCCCAATCCTGTGCAAAGTTAAAATCACTCGGAAAAAAGACAACTCAGCTAACTAAACGAATAAAGACAAGATGGAGGATATATACCGACTGGTATAATTACTGCCTCCGATCCACCACAGAGCATCACATCCTGCAATCAGGTTATCGCTTTGAAGTCCTCCATTATACATAACGGAACTATCTAAATAACATACGATGAAAACTCTTCAGCGATTCAAGGTAAGAAACTTACAGCTTCACCTTTAATAATATGGTTAGCAGCACTTAAAATGCAGAAGTTGCTCGTCGCACATGCTGTCGAAATTGAATAATTTGGACCCATCCATCCCTGCAGTTTAACGTACAGATAAGAGACGTAATATGGAGTTCCCCTCGACATTAACTCCGAGATAAAAACGAAAAACATAACATTGCCTAACCAGGTCCATCGCAAGCACTGCCGAGCCCATGTTTGTAGTGGCAAACGGTACACAGAAAGGATTCATCTTCTTATAAGAAATCATCAAAGATTCTACTGCGTCGTAGAAGACCTGTAATTCAAGAAATTCTTTGAGATTACTCGTTTAGTTTGCAACAAGCGTAAACTTAACTACTCGTATACAATTCCGCTTAGCGATTCCTTCCAAGAAAGATCTCACTATGTTGCTTGTCGGACGGTAAAATGAGATGAATCCGAGCATACAAAAGCACAAGAAAATGCAACTCAGAAAAAATTGAACTTCAGTCACAACGAGGATCACCTTCATCCCACCCATACCGGAACCAATCAGAACTCCGCATTTCGTTTTATTCAATTCTTTCATTACGTCTTCAGTAACTCCACCGTCTTTCAACGCCTTCTTACCAGCCGTTAGCATGTAAAGCATGAACTTGTCCATTCTTTTAGAAAGTTTAGGTGCAACCCAACCGTCAGTCGAGAAAGACTTGATCTCTCCGGCAATTCTCTGCAATTGAACGAACTCCTCCATTAACTTCTAAATATTATCGTTAGCGAAAAACTAACCCAAGAAGAAGACGTACTGTTGGAAATTCCGAACAATCAAAACCTTCTATCTCACTTATGCCACTGACACCTTGAAGCAGGTTCTCGTAGAACACATCGGGATCATGACCAAGTGGCGTAACCACCCCCATTCCCGTCACGACAACTCGCCTTTCATTGGTTGGTGGTTTCTCCTTTGATGTACCTTCCGTAACCGGTTGCTCGATGGTGGCCCTTATGCCACCTAGTAAACGATGGGTACAGAACGTCAAAATATAATAATAACACAAACAAAAATCCTTTTTATCCACATTTTCACAAACTACACGTAGTAACACAAACAACAGATAGTAACAGAACAAAACAATAAGATGATCGAAGTACAAGATACAACATATACTAACACAAACAACAGATAGTAACAGAACAATACTACAACAAAACAATAAGATGATCGAAGTACAAGATACAACATATACTAACACAAACAACATATAGTAACAGAACAGTACTACAACAAAACAATAAGATGATCGAAGTAACACAAACAAGAGATAGTAACAGTCTAAACAGAACAGTACTACAACAAAACAATATAATAATCGAAGTACAAGAAACAACACATAGTATAACACAAACAACGGATAGTAACAGAACGGTACTAAAACAAAACAATACGATAGTCGAAGTACAAGAAACAACATATACCAACACGAACAAGAGACAGTAACAGAACAGTAAAACAAACAAAACAATACTATAGTCGAAGTACAAGAAACAACATATACTAACACAAATTAAGATTAAAAATCAAAACTTTTACCTTCTTGTCCATTGCCACTAAATCTTTTACACCTCCAACAACCAAGATTACCACTTTCCCATCCATAAACTGAACAAAAACCATCATTCTTGGAACATTGAGCCAAACCCCATCTCATTTTCTTCCTATTTCTTCCACCAACTTTACAGTTAAGCTTAGAAATAAACATAAAATTACCAAAAGACTCATTTTTTTCCACATTTTCACAAACACCAGACATGCATGCAGACACCACCCATGATGTTACAATCAATGAAGACATTCTTGATTCAATATTCCAATCAAAAATCAAAACTCAAAAGTGTATCACTAAAATGAAGCAAAAAAATACAATATAAAGAGAAAAATATGTATATATATTCTGGATCTATGTGCCACAACTAACAAAACTCTTCAAATACCCAAAGTTTCAATTTTATTTTTTACTCCAAATTAGAGAAAGACAAACAAACAGAGAACCTCAAGAAGTTAAAAAGTTTCAAACTTTGTCATTTAAAGCAATGTATTTTGACAAACAAATGTATTTGTTTGAATGGTTGTTACACCTTGTTTGATAATATGTATTTGTATTGTATCGTATCGTATTATGTTGTTTCGGTGAATATAAGTTTGGATAGATTGTATCGTTTTTCATATTATATAATTTTTACATGGTTGTTACACCTTGTTTGATAATTTATATATTATATTGTATCATATTATGTTGTTTAAGTGAATATAACGTTTGGATAGATTGTATCGTTTTTCATATTATTTAATTTTAATATGGTTGTTACACCTTGTTTGATAATTTATATATTGTATTGTATTATGTTGTTTGATAATATAATGTTTGGATAGATTGTATCATTTTTATATTACATAATTTTACATGGTTGTTACACCTTGTTTGATAATTTATGTATTGTATTATATCGTACTATATTGTTTAGATGAATATAATGTTCGCATAGACAGTATATATAGTTTTTCATATTATATAATTTTACATGGTGTTACACGAGTTGATAATTTTATGTATTGTAGTATGTTGTGTTATATCGTACTATATTATTTCGATGAATATAATATTTAGATTGATTGTATCGTTTATCATGTTATGTAATTTTACATATCAATACTTTGAAGAGTAAGTCTAAAGGAGAAATTAATAATATGAAGGATAAGCCTACAATAAAAAATAGCATAAGTTTCGGTAGAGTTATTATAAAAAGATAGAATAAATAATAAAATAAGATTTTTGAATAATAAGTAAATATAAAATGAAAAAAAAAAAGAGAGGTTATTCACACAATTACCTCAAATCAATTATTACATAAAATGAAAATTTTTATTATTTAATAATAAATTTGACAATACGATACACTAAAATTTAAAATACGATAAAAACAAATATTATATTTTAACTAACAATACAACCAAACAAATAAAAGTGATATATGTACACACTTGTCATTTAGTAAATAGTGTACTTTGGCAGTTCAACAAAATATGGTACTTTTTTGTTAACATATTAAATAAGTACATATTTTTTTGGCATAAATGTACAAAGACCATACTAACATTTTACTAAATACAAAAGAAGTAAATCTTTAATATTAAATACAACTAAAATTTATGTGAGATAAGTTATAACTATCATTAAATATGAAAGAAAATTAAATTAACTTTAGTGTGTGGGACCACCTAACTTCACCTATTTCATTTTCATCCTTCTCCCTCAATCTTCAATTTAGTCCTTTTTTAAAAAAAAATCAAAATTTAAAGCTAGTTTTATTACTACATTGATCATAATTATTTATAATATTTTTTAGAAAAGTTCATCAACGATTATTAATATATTGAGCATAATGCTTTAAAATATTTTTAGAAAAAGTTCATCTATGATTAACTAAGTTTGAACTTATCACAATAATAAATTTATTATTATATAAAAGTCATTCAATTTTAAAGTTTATCACATTTTTTAAAAACATTAGCTAGGATTGATAAATACGAACAATATAATTTTTATAATGTGTCAGTGTTTATTATATTTAAAGTATTTTGAATTTTGATTGTCAATATTGAAATATTTTCAAATTACACTTACAAAATTAAAAAATTATTTAAATATAATTTAAATATAGTAATTAATAAAATTATTTAATTAGAGTACATATTTTTTGCCATAATTTGTTGGCCCAAAAATGGCCATAAATGTATAAAGACTATACTAACCTTTTCCTTTTAAAAAATAAATAAAGTTTTACTATCTTCCCAATTCAAGAAGTTAAATATAACTAAAATTTATGACTATCATCAAATATGAAAGAGGAATATTTATTTAACTTTAAAATGGGAGATCCACTTTAATTTCACCTTCTATCTAATCACACCCACCCTTTTCGTCCTTCTCCCTCAATTTCTCTTTAGTCTTTCTTTTTTTATCAAAATTTAAAACTAATATTATTATATATTGATCATAATTCTTTAAAATATTTTGGGTAAAGGTCACTAGTGATTAAATAAATTTTGAATTTATCACAGAAATTTATTTATTTATTTATTATATAAAAGTCATTTCATTCTAAAATTTATCACAAAAGTATTTTTCTTAAAACATGAACTAGGTTCAACGAATATGAAAAATATGATTTTTATAATATCTCAATGTTTATCATGTCTAAAATATTTTGAATTTTGATTATCATTATTGAAATATTTTCAAATTAGACTTATAAATTATTTAAATATAGTTTAACTTCATTAAAATATAATAATTAATTAAAACTATTTAATTAGAGGATATATTAATAGTGAATATAAGTAATATTCACAAGTTATCAAATTACCGTAATATAGAGGTACAAAATTACAACAATAATGTGTATTGATATCCTTAGTTGTTGTTCATTAGGGTCCACAAATGTAAATTTTGTGATTTTCACAATTCGATAATGGGTCAATATCTATTATGTGTATAGTGATTTGAATTTTGACTGCCGTTAATCAAATATATTAAATTATATTTAAAATTTATCTAATATAGCTTAAATTTTATTTAAATATAATATTACTTAATTAGAGTTCATATTAATAATAAATATAAATTATAATTTTCAAATTATAAAATCGACGTAACATAAGGACATAAGACGACAACATCAATGCATGACTCTCATGAGTTGATGTTAACTAGGATCAAAATATGTGAACCGTACGATTTTTATAATATATCGATGTCTCTCATGTTTAAAGTGTTTTGAATTTAAACTGTCGATATTAAAATATTTTGAAACTATATTTAAAAATTATTGAAATAAAATTTAAATTTATTTAAATGTAAAATTTAATAAAATTACTTAATTAAAGGATATATTCATAAAAATTATCAGTAATGATTCACAAATTATCAAATCACCATAACCTAAGGGTCTAAGGCTACAACAATAATGCGTCTTGATATCTAGAGTTGTTGTTAACTAGGGTCAATGTGAACTGTATAATTTTTAGGATTCTATAATGTGTCAACGTCTAAAGTGTGTTCGAAATTTTGACTGTTGTTATTATTCCAATTATTTAAATATATAGTTTAAATTTATTGCAAGTTGGCTCGGACACCACGACTATAAAAAAATAATTTAAACATAATTAATAATTAGAGGTCATATTAATAACATATATAAATGATAATTCACAAGTTATCAAATCGGCGTACACGACAGCATAAGTCCCCCACAACATTAGCGAAAGACTTTTTAGGATGATTGTTAACTAGATTGACACACATGAACTATATGAGTTTTATTATTTCAATAATGTGTTGATGTCCACCATGTCTAAAGTAAGACTCGTATTTGATAGCAACAAACCCTTATAAATGATACTAAATCGATATTCAAGATACATATAACATTTATTAAAAATATATTAATAAATAAATGTATATATATATTTATAACTAATATTCTAAAAATAATTGATTCATGTTTTCCGATATTTTGTTATGAACCACGTAATTTAATTCAAAAGAAAAGAAAGTATGAATCTATAACCTTGTTCAACAATAAAATTCTATTTTAATTCAATAATTAAAATAATAGTATAGTTAACCAGTTATGATAGATGAAGAAATAAATAAATAAATAATAATAAAAATACGTGACATAACATAAATTACAAGAAGTAATGATTGACAAATAAAAAGAAAGGAAATGGAACATAAATAATGTAAAATAAAAAATTAAGATTAAAAAGCAAAAGCTAAAATAGTAATAAAAAAATCGAATGATGAAAGAGGCTAAATATCCATGCGACACCTTTTAATTCGGAGCGAAATTGATGAAAGAGGCTAAATTGTTATTTTTTTTTTATTTTTAATTTGGGAATAATTTAAAATAAAAAGTTAGTAAATGTATAATTTATTTATTTTATCAAATAATTTTTTTTTGTGTCTAATGAGTGTGATATGAAATGATACAAATTATTTAATAGGATAAACCAACTATTAGTAATAATTTGTTTTCACTTTAAATACTTAAGTTATTTGTAATTTTATTTAAATATAATATTTTATTTTATTCTTTTACTTTAAAATTGTTTTATACATAATTTTTTAAAATATTTAAAAAATAGGTATAATATTACGGAAAGTATAGGTGTAAGATTTTTATAATATAGCATATGTATGCTTGATTTTCATAATTAGGGTCGACACTTATGAATTGTATAATTTTTGTTATTTCTATAATATGTCAATGTCTATCATAACTAAAGTACTTTGAATTTTGAGTGTTGCTATTGAAATATTTAAAAGTTACATTTAAAAAAAATTAACTATATAGTTTAAATTTTATTCAAACATAATAATTTATAAAATTACTTATTTAGATCTCATATTAATAGAAAATATAAATAATGATTCATAAGTTGTCAAATTGACATAAAATAAAGGCACAAAAACTAGAGAAAATTGAAGAAAATGTGTCTTTTAAGTCTTGAATGAAGGATTGGTGATATTGACCAACAAATAGGGTCAAACATTATTAGGAAACTTGATCAAGTTAATTGTGGACTTGATTAATATTTTTAAAACTTTCTAATCTTTTCAAAAATACAAATCAACCCAACCAACACCCTCTTCAATCCAAATCAATCACTCTCTCATCTCTCTCGACAGCTTCTCTCAACTCTCTCCCAACCAACAGTTCTACAAAATTTCTTCCTTCAAACCCCGACGACTTCTACCTCCACCGATAAATAATTGGGCTTCGAGTTCTCCTCTTCAATTCAATCAACCTGTCTCTCGTCCCTCTCTCGACAGCTTCTCTCAACTTTCTCCCAACCACCTGTTCTGCAAATTTCTCATTTCAATCCTCGGCGACTTCAACATCCGACTACAAATAGTTTGGCTTCGAGTTCCTTTTCGAATTCAATCGATGTGACAGCTTTGCTCTCCGTCCACAACAGCTTCGAATTATTCATCGGTCCTTTTCTTCTTTCACAGGTAAAAATTTATGGCCTTTTTAGTTTTGAAGAAAACGAGGAACTTGAGTCAACTTCTTTTATAGTATTGGTTAACAATTTCAATATTTGTTGCACTAATTTGAAATACAGTCTGAATAAAATCCTAATTTCTGATATTTCTTCTCTTCTCTTTTCGAAGTGAATTATGATATTTTGTTGTTTGTTGCATTTTTTTTAAGTTTCATTTTTATTGTTTGTGTTTATAAAAATAAAAGGACAATTTGGTTTGATTTATTCTGTTCTTGTTCTTGGTAAAAATGATAAAATTGTTGTTTTCTGTTTAACAAAATCTTGCTACTGTTTTCTTCGACAGATTACCCATCTGGTGCAACATATTAACCATTTGATGCAACATATTTATCATATGATGCAACAGATCAACCATCCGATGCACCAAAGGAACTATCAGATTATAATTCTGATGCAACAGATTAATAATCTGATGTAACAGATTAAATATCTGATGCAACGACTTTACCATATGTTGCAACAGATTAAGCATAGGATAAAAAATATGATGCAACTAATTAACCATCTGGTGTAATGGAAGAACCATCATATTATTGATCTGATGCAACAAATAAACCTCCTATTGGATAAAATCCTACCAACTCTTCCTACAGGAAAAGTCCAAGACTTGATTTTTTCAACTGAACATTCATCTGCCGTGATAGACGACCCTATGTTGGAAGAAATCTAAACAATATTGACCGTTGATAATTGTTCCAACAGATCACTCATGTGTTGCAACAGATGTGTGACCTATTGCACAGACCATTCATCTTTCTCAAAAGATGAGTGATATGTTTTATATTGTCGCAACAGATTACTCAGTCGTTGCTACGAATTATTTAACTGTTCCAACAAATCACTCATATGTTGCAAAAGATAATGTCACAACAGTTGTGTGATCTGTTGAATAGACCATTCATCTGTCTTAAAAGATGAGTGATATGTTTTGTATTGTTGCAACAGATTACTCATCCACTGCAACAGTTTGGTTATATGCTGTAACAGATATACTACTTGGTGCAACAGATTGGTGATCTGTTGCAAATGTTATTTTACTGTTTTGCTTGTTTGATTTACTGTTATCCTTTTTTAACGATACATTAATCAACAATAATATATTATTTTATGTTCCTGTTAATTTTAGATAATATGGTTCCCAAAAGAACAGAAACCGAATCAAGTCCAAGTAAAGGAACAAGTGAAGCAACTAGGCTACATCCACCACTTTATGAGTTTGCTTTATAAGCGTTGTCTCAATCCGGAGCAGAATATGATGAACACGGGGAGGAGGAATGTTTCAATAGAGATGATGCAGATGCTAATAGCCCTTCCACCAAAGAGCTAGTCAAAGCCTTCAGCATTGATCGTTATCCTGTGAGAATGTAGTGCGATGGTGCCGCAGATTTAACGGGTGATTTTGTGGTTAAGTCAGCCGTGGGAAAATCTTTCGACGCCTTCAAAAAATACTTCGAGAACAAAAATTGGATGCTTATTTCAGGGACAACTGCTTTGGAAAATATCTTGATTTGTCGGAGGACAACAATACTCATTTTCAAATGAAAATGGTATATGAACTTCTCAAGAGTAGGTTTATGTATGAAAACAAAGATAAGATGGATGAGGTATGGATAGCTTGCTGTGACATGCCTGTTTGTTTTGGTTGGAAGTAGTTTGCCATAGTTACTGGACTAAAATGTTATCCTTCTTCTCAAGTTATACCTATTCTAACCCCCCAAAAAAAAACACCCGCATACCCAAAAAAGACAAAGGCAAGTCGTGTGATCGTGATGACCTGGTGTCTATTATTGGTCCAAGCTTCAAAAACAAAAATTTGATAGAAGCGTTGAAAGGTAAACGACTTTTAAAGAAGCACAAGCAGTCATTGTGCTTGGTTTGGTTGGTACATAATATTCTTTGGGCAAGAGACGTTAACAACAACATAAGCCTTGGTTTAATAAAGCTCTCCAAGGATCTTGAGGCGTTTAACAGCTATTCATGGGGGTATGAAAGCTTTAAAATGACTGTCAAATATTTGTTGACTCCGTTAGCACCAAAGACAGCCAACTTATATGGCTTCCCATGGGCTTTCATGGTAAATGTTTCTTTCTTCTATTATGATATCATTCATTTTTTTTCGCTCAATAATGGTTTTGCTTTATTGGCGTTATTTTATAGGCTTGGGCATTTGAAGTCATTCCTTATTTGAGACAACAAGTGAACTACCCGGAAAGAGTTTCCTGTCTAAGAATCTTGAGATGGTTGTTGACCAAAACTGACAAAAATGTAAAATTTCTTGATCTCTTCAACCCCTCGAAGGATGCAGTAAGTATAATTATAATTAATTTTTTCTTTTAATTAATATCTTTTTTGAATGATCTAATCATCATTCGAATATATGTAATGATTTATGTTAGAATGTGCATCCGTCACTAGTTCTGACCAATCAAGAGTTGAAGACGTCATTTTTTTCTTACTTTACGGTCTGTGCAAACTTTATTAGATCCTAAGGTCATCGACAGAATAAAAATGGAATTGTTTGGAGTAACAGTCATTACAAGAAAAACAATTTTGGAGGGTGGGCTTGTTGTTGTTGATAGAGCTGGTGGTGGTGGTAGTGGTGCTACTGTTGGTGCTAATGATGCTCCTCTTACAGTATTTAAAGCAAACCATTAGTATGATCATACTGTTTATACAGATTTTACCTCTCCCAGCGAATGTTCTGCATGCAAATGTCAAGACTGCAGGGCGAAACATGATGTAGTGATTAATGCTATTAATGTATTAACTGCTTCTATAAAGGAATTGACATCTAAGAGGGGTCTCATTCCATCAAAGAGGATTTTATTTCCATCCACTCCATTAGAGATTAGGGCTAAGAGGATAAGGAGAGTGATTTCCAAGGCATTATCAGGCATCCAAAAAAGCAAAATTACAGTTTCTTTGTTTGTGTGTTGCGTTGAGCAACGTACAATGTCCAAAGGGGAGCAGCACGAGCTAAAGAAGGTGAATATATTATATGTCTTCCAATTGACAAAACAAACAAACACATATCTGTTTCAACAGATGACACATCTGCTGAAAATTATCAAACAGATATATACGTCTGTTGCAACAGTTGACTAACCTGTTGCACCATATACTTTATTTGGTGCAACATATGTCTCGTCTGTTTTATCAAATCAAACAGCTCTTTGTACCACTTTTGTTTGTACCAACAGACAACCTATCTGCTGCAACAGATGATTCATATGTTGCAGCGGATGGTTCATTCGTTGGAAATTATCACACAGGGTCTTCCTCGTGTAGAAATTTGTCCCAACAGTTGATTCATTGTTGCAACAGAAATATAATATGTTTGGCAAAATTTAAAACGGGAGGAAGACCTGTTTGATTTGCTAGAAGAGATGAGTTATCCTTTTTCATTTTGTTGTATCTCCGTGATTATCATTGACCATTTCTGGCTTTCCAAATTCCAGGTAGATGTAGAAGAAGCTACTGCTGAACAGCATTGACAATATGCTGCTCTTTTATGGAAATACGGAGAACAGAAAGCGCAAAAACCGTACGCAAGCGACAATAAAGATCCACAACGAGCAAAGCCGAATTCCATAGCACCGGATGAAGAATAAATTGTCCATACTGAGTAGATCTTTATAGCTTGAGCCTGTCAAAGCAATCCTTGGCAGTATACTTCAATTGTTGTTGATGTATTTGTTGAGATCTGTACCCATAACAATGTCTTTACATTTCATTTATTCGTTGACTTATTTCAGTTAATTTATGAAGGCTTTGATTTATTTTATTTTGTCTATGAATTTTATTTATTCCTTAGATTTGAACTTATTAATTGAAAAGGAATACTAGATTCAAATATTGCAACAGATAATATATCTGTTGCAACAGACGACACATCTATTGAAAAAATGGAACGGATTTAGACATATGCTGCAACAGGTAGGTAATCTATTGAAATTTATCAAAAAGGTCTTCCCACTGTTGTAACAGATGGACTTTAGATAAAAACATCGAGATAATGCAACAGATGACACATCTATTGAGAAAAAAGAACATATTTAGACATATGTTGCAACAGATAGACTTTATCTGTTGCAACAAATGACACATCTATTGGAATAATCGAACAAATTTATACATATGTTGCAACAGGTAGGTTATCTATTGAAATTTATTAAGCAAGTCTTCCCACTATTGCAACAAATGAACTTTAGATAAAAACCTCGAGATAATGCAACAGATGACCAACCTATTGCAATAGATAAACTTTATGTCAGAACAGGTAGGATAACTGTTCCAACGGACGGAGAATCTATTGCATTATAAAAATTCAAATTTCGTTGGACATAAAAAATTACCACTACGTGTATAAAGGTTAAAGTGAATTGAATTGAAATAAAAAAGGCGCAACCCATCGACGGTGTTCAGTTCAAAAACCTAAAATAAAATAGGCATCAAGTAGACATGTTCATTTTAAACACGTAAAATAAAATAGGCATCAAATGTGTCAGTGTCAGTCTGGCACATTTCGTTGACTTGCAGTCACTTGGACCCCAACGGTCATTTTTTTCACCCATTGTCCTATATATTTATCTTTCTCCTAAAATTTAATCCTAAATTCCCAAATCTTCTTCTTCATCGTCATCTTCTTTTATCTATCCAAATTCTTTAAATTATTACTTTCATTTTTTCCAACTGACCTTGACAATGTCAACCGCATCTTCCACTGTTTTTTGTGATAAGATTTTTGATATTGTAAGTGCAGTCATGAAGCTCTGTTAAAGATTTCTTGGACTCAACAAAATTCAGGTCGTAGGTTTTTTACTTGTAAGATTTCAAAGGTAATATTTTTTTTAATTTAATTAGTTGATTAATTATTGACTTGTAATTGTGTTCTCTTTTTTTATAGAAATTGGGTGGATGCGATTACTTTGATTGGTATGAAGAACGACACCCTTTACAAGCAAATCGTGTAATCTGGAATTTGTTGAACAAAGTCAAGGCTTCTGAAGAGAAACAAAATCGAGCAAGAAGATACTACATTGTTGTCGTTATTGCTATTGGTTTGGTGTTGTTGGGCACATGGATAATGAAGCCTAATTACTGAAATTTTCATGGTGGTGTGTGTATTTGCTACTGGTTTGTTGTCAACGAGCACATGGATATTCAAGCGTAACTATTGAAAAATATCAAAAAGATTTAGGCATATGTTGTAAAATTTAAGTCATCTATTGAAAATTATCAAACAGGTCTTCCCACTGTTGCAACCGATTAGACTTAGATTATTAGATTATTCATAGAAATAACATCGGCGTAATGCAACAGATGACCAACCTATTGCAACAGATAAACTATCTGCCAGAACAGATTAAAGATATTTTACAATAGATTGACAGTCTAATCTATTGCATTATAAAAAAAACTCAACTTTCATCAGAAAAAAATTATTGCCACTACATGTACATGTAATAAAGTGAAGGGTGACTTGAAATTAAAATTTTCTATTTCACAGGCTCTTCTATATACACAGGCTTCAAGCGTCCAGTTAGTACCCCATAAGCCCAGACCTCTTATAGATTTACCACAGCGTTGTCGCACAGAAAAGTCATTGACTTGGCTGTTTTTGTGTCGGTTAGCAAACATTCGATGTGTGCAAGAGCGTAAAAGCCGCTCACTTTAGCGGCATCATCTTTTGGAAGGATCATTCCCCTATTTTGACCTTCAAAATCCCATGCTTTCTTCATCAGCACTTCCTTTGGCAAATGATTCATCAGTTTACTCTCCCTCAACAAGATGGGCAACAACACCATCAGTGGCTCCACGAGGAGAAAAAGATCAAAATCATCGATGAGAGGTACATTGGAGTCATAAACATTAATTTTTTCCTCCTCGAGTAATATCTCAACAGCCAGATAATGTATGTCGTTCATGCTAATGACTGCAAGAATCCTTTTTGCCTCGGTCCAGCTCTTGCCGTGTGGATTTGGCCTGTCCCCTCTAACATATCTTAACATTTCTTTTTCATCCAAGACCAACGTAGGAACTAAGAAATCAAGTCCCACGCCAAGGGATGATGCCTCTCTATTGAGTTGATCGTACCTATCCTTGAGCTTCTTGTAGAAGTCGAGGTCTATTATCCTATTGGTAGTTTCATAAGCTTCTCGGTACATTAATTTCCTTTTCCTCATGAGGTAGAGAATTATGTCAACATGCTGTGAGATAAGAAGACAATTTTTAAATAGATTAGTTATTGTAAAGATGCAACGGTTGGTCCATATATTGCATAGGGTTCTCTGAATTAATAATCCAACGCAACTTATGCAATAGATGGATAATAAGTTGCAACAAAACCACAACCAGTTGCACCAGTATACCCAGCTGTTGTAACAGATTTGAAATCTGTTGCGTAGTTTCTTCTTCATGGGGTAGATTAGAAGGGCTAGGTTAGTAAAATTAAACTTGTCTTGTCCTTGTACGGCATACACATATCAGTCATAGTCTGGAAGTCTTGGGGGGAAATGGAGGCCTGGGGTAATCTGGTGTGCCTGGCTTGGCATTCTTGGCCTGTCCCAGATCCCTCTTCTCTTCGGCGCCAAGTTCCGTATATATGTCCACCTTCTTGACTGGCCCCTAAACTTTAACAGCTTTTGGAGAGGGAGGAATTGCAATTTTTTTTTATTTTCGAGAGGAGAGTACATCTCTAATTGCTCTTTTTTTTCTCCTAACCAACGCTGTAGGAGTGTGTGGCTCCCTCACCTTCTTGGATGGTATGACACACCTCTTGGATTTGAATTCCTCGATAGCTTTAGAGATAGCCTCTACTTTTTCAAAGATTTTATCCTGTCTAAACTTGCACTTATTGCATTCGCAACGAGAACACGAGGGTAAAGAGGGGTGAGAGGGACATGTGTAAGGGTGAAAAGAGGTGTTTTCAAACATATTTATTCTTTATTGAGCATCAACATGATCATCATCATGAGTGGTAGCAGCATCAGCATGCGTGCCACCAACACCAAAAACTCCACCAGAAGAAGCACTCAAATCTGCCTTAGTAAAAGGTTAGTCATGAAGAGCCTCAACATTAGGCTGACCTTGCCTAACTGCTCTTCTTATGGTTGTTGCTCCAGCCAATTCCTTCTTTATTAACTCCACCGTTGGGTCTGCAATAGTATCAACATGACCTAGAGTAATATAAGAAGTCATTACTGACTCCTCCTCAGTAGGCACGATCCATGGATGCACAACCTATAAAAAAAAAAAAGATAGATACATTTAAATCATATAATATAATAATTTTCATAGTTGGGTTACATTTTTAAAAAAAAGACCCATTTGTTGCATAGTTTGCAGTATATGGTTAAAATCCGTTTGAGTCTGGTTCAGAGAAACAGAGAAACACATGGATAATCTGATGCAAAATATCAATCATCTGTTGCAACAGCTGCACAAGATGGGTAATCTGTTGTGCAATAGATGATCTGTATATCGCAACAGATGAATGATATATTATCAGATTAAACATCTATTACAGAATTTGCAGTAGATGGTTAATCTTTTAGGAGTCGAGTTCAGAGAACCAAAGCAACAGATGGGTAATTTGATGCAAGATATAACCCATTGCAACAGATGTCCCATCTAGTGCATCAGATATAACATCTTTTGCACCAGATATAACATTTGTTCAATATCTTTCTTATCTTTGAGTAGAATTATTTTACTTGAAGAAGATGTACTGCATCATCCGGAGGGTTAAAGAGATCAGCCTCCTTAATATTGGTGTTGCTCTTTGCAGCCAACCACCTAAACATCCTTGAATGAGAAACCTCATTCGGGTAATCCATTAACTGCTTTCGGAAGGGAGGAATGGCTTCAAATGCCCAAACCTAAAAAATGTAAACTGGAAGCAAGCAAAAAATAATCATAATAACTATATTCAAAAAACCCATCTATTGCGGGGTGGTGGTCCTGTCGCCCTCGAGATCTGTCAACAAATCTGATGCTTTGTAGCCACTCGAGCAATGTCAAAAAACCCATCTATTTTTCCCTTGCATTTTCTTGCCTTGGATCTTTTGCGGGGTGGTGGTCCTTCTGGACAATGGCATCTCAGGCCCGTCACTATGGTAAACTCTTGCAAGCCAAAACAAACAGGCATGCCACATTAGTTGATCCAGATTTCATCCATCTTCTTTTTTCCCTCCTCCTTCGGATCTTTATCATCCCCCGCGTACTTGATCCTACGCTTGAGAAGACCATATACCATCGTCATAAGGAAACAGATACGGGCAGAGGGGTCCTCAGGCAGCTCAAGAAAGCATCCAAAACAGCTCTTCTTAAAAAGTTCGCCTATGTTTTCGTTCTTCATAATTTTCATAAAATGTTCAAAAAATTTCCCCATCTGACATTTAAGTACAATTTGACGAGTTAGTTGTTTTCCTTCTGGGTCATTTATCGGCATCGCAACTTGAAACCTGTCAATACTAAAAGTTTTGACAGGATCATGCTGGTATGTCGATATTAACTCACGCTCCATCGGTGATCTATTATCATCATGTTGATGATCATCCTCTTTCTCTTTCTGACTCTCTAATTCCTTCTCTTTCTCACTTTTATTTTCTTCATCACCGTCTACGGACCCTTGTCCACCTCCCTCAATGTTGTTTTCACATCTCTCCTAAGCTTCACTTTTCCCTGACTGAGATTGTTCAGGAAGCTCCTTCGAATCCCTCTGTACTGTAGCCTTTTTTTTAGTGGTCAGACGTTGGTCCACTTTCACTTTCTTTTCTTTTGGGAGACATGGTTTACCTACAGACAAAGAAAAACAAAAATTACATCACAGTTAATGTATGCATAGATTTTAAAAAATACATTACAAACACCATGAATACCGACACACCAACAGCCACCACCACAAACACCACCAATCAATGCCAACAAACAAACAAACACCACGAATATCGACACCCCCGCAAACACCACCAACCAATGCCACCACGACGACCACAAACACTACCACCAACACCATCCAACTATACCACGACAGTCAACAGAACACTGCGATGAAAACTAGGGATTTCTCGAGTTCTTCCTACGATTTTACCATTAAAACTCAAAATTGTAAACCCATTCTCGAAGATAATACAACTAAAAGTTTTATTTTTCATCATTAACTTAAAATCCCTTATTTTTTAGAAAAAAACAAATATAGAGCTCTTCTCGAACTCTGTTTTCTATGAAGACAAAGAAAACGACTGATACAAGCAAAAATGAAGTCAAAAATAACACCTATGTGGTCAGAAATGAGAAGAAAAATGATCTGTTGTGGAGGGTTGAACAAATTTGTTAAGTAGTTGTTGTCTGTACTGTATTTTTGAGTGAGTGTCATACCCTATTTTTACCTGAGGTTAAAACAAGCACGACGTTATGGACTCTAAAAGAATAAAAATTTGCACAGAGTCGCCACCTAATTTTTAAGAAAAATAAGGAAACCTATTGAAGTATTAACATGTGATTAATGTTTTTAGTTTGTGAAAAAACAATTGAGATTCTAGGTAAGGGTTTAAGTTATTCCGAAGGGAAGAGGTTAGGCATCCTTCAGAATCCACAAGTATGGTACCCGGCTAGACTAAATTTTTCAAAGAGGGAGGAGGTATAAAAAATAATGTAGTAGTGTATGTATTAAATATAAAATAATATAAATATTTAAAGTTATGTAAAGATGTATGTATATTAAATATATAAATAAAACATATTATAAAAAATGTAAAAAAATACATGTGAAAAGAAAAGTATTTTACGTTGTGTGAAAAAAGTATATCTTGATATGTCATGAAGAGAAAGAGAAAAATAATGTTCTTTGTTTGATTAAAGTTTATGAAAAAGTAAAGATTTACTTTAACAAAAAGATCACAATGTTTATGATGTCAAAGTATGTAAACTAATTTGATTAATTTAATTTATTAGTGTAAACGTTAACGACCTAAGTTTGCATAAACGCGAGGTGAAGTTGTATAAAAAAAAATTCGCCCAACACCCCAAAAATAAAGTTTTCACAATAATAACATTTGTACAAATATAAAAATACAAAACAAAATTAAAAAGGCCTCTTTGAATGCAACTCTCGACGAACATTCCAAAATAACATGTATAAACACTTATAAAAATGTTAGTAACAAATAAATAATAATAAATAAAAATATGTTCATTTACGTATTATAAAAAAAAATATTTTTTTGTTAAAAGTAGGCTCAGATAAAGTCATGACTGCGAAATTGTTGTTCAATTAATTGGCCGTCCTAAATTGTTTTGCTACAAAGTGGTTGCTCAATTAATTGGCCGTCCTAAACCATCTTGCCAAAATATGAATTGCAAAATCATATATTGTTGTAAAGTGTCATCATTGCCCAAAAAATATTTTTTTATTATGTATATGTATACGTAGTAATCCGTCTTTTATTTACGGAGGCCTCAAATTAAAGTAATTTTTCATTGGCCATTGTATTGATACTTGATATGAATAAATAAACTTGAGAAAAATAAAGTCCGTTTTTGTAATGGGATGGTCTCAAGTATCCGACGGATAGATATTTTCATCGGCCAAATAATTAATGATATTTAATAACAATGAAAAATTAACAAAGTCACTGAACGCATATCAAAATCATACATAGAAATTCAAACGATTATCAATGATTAAAATAATAAAATAATAAAAAGGTCAAAGTTAATGAATAAAAATGATGTAGCCATGACGAAGTAATTGAAAATAACAAAAATAGAGTAAAATTCCTAATTGTACAACAGAGTAATGTAATAAAATAGAAATAATAGTTCAAACATGATTGAAAAATGTGAACATTCACTGAGAAGTGACAATAACCATCATTAAGAATCCATAAACAAAGAAATACGAAAATAAATTCACATAAAATATCAATCAACAAAACCCTTAAAAAAAATATAACAAAGATTGATGGAAATGGATAAAGGAAAGAAAGTCACTGGGACACGAAGTTTCGGCCATGAACAGTAAGAAAATATGAATAGCAACAACAACACTTGAGAAATATATATATATATATATATATATATATATATATATATATATTTGAGAACAACACTTGAGAAAAATTGTGGAATTTCATCAAAATTGGGAGCAAAAATTTATTTTATTTTATGTGTATATGTGTGTTTTTTGTGTGTTTGAGTGAGAGAAAAAGGAGAAAAAATTTGTGTCTATTTGTTTATTCTTGAGAGAGGGGGGAAAGAAGAATATAATGTGTGTGTGATTAAAAAATGTGCATATGCATTTGTGTATTTTTGGGAGAGAAAATGAAAAATAAGGAAATATTTTTTCTTGTGTTTTTTTGTGTATGTATTTGAGAGAGAAAAAATATATGTGGGTGTATGAAAATGTGTGTGTATAGAGAAAAGATGAATAAAATTCTCTTCCATCCTTGACTATTTATAATAAAATTGGGCACTCCTATTATCCAATGGATAAAGGGGTGTCCCCTCTTTTTATAATAGAACATCCTTTAGTTCTTAAGATATTGACCAAAGGATGTTCATCCTTTTGACCAATGTATAGAGTTATTGTCCAAAGGGTAGTGTAATTGAGTAGTCATTGTCAGATGTGACAGGACAATACTGAGTGGTCATTATCGAACGTGACAAGACATTATTGTGTAGTCGTTGTCGGATGTGATAAGACATCGAATTATTATACTGCACAAAAATAATTGATCCGACTCAGCGTTTGCGGACTGTAAAATATAGATGTTGAATGAAAAAATGTAAAGAATATTAAAATTATTAAAATATACTAATTTAAAAACACTGTAAAAAATATACATATATATATAACGTTCTGTCGTGCACGTGTGCGGGTGATTGTAAAATGTTAAGAACGATAATGAATTGATAAAAATCCTACAATTAGAAAAAATATTAATAAATTATAAAAAATAAAAATATGACAAAAAATTGATTAAAATCCTAAAGAAAGGATAATTATCAATAATTTATCAAAAAAAGATGTGAAAATTATGTTTCGTGCCCTTCAACGAACAAAAAACCTGAAGACGTTAATTTTAGACACAGAGAGCAAAAATTGGGTGTCAACAGTGAGAATGAGAGAGAAAGAGTCAAACCTCGAGCTTTGAAATGATAAAACGTTTTGTATGGGTTGATTTGTATTTTGAAAAAGAATGACAAGTAATTTTGAAAATGTTAATTTGGTCCGAAATGCTCTTAATTACTTTTAAAATCATAAAATATATGCATAATTTTTAACCCTTTCATCATGCAATTGTCAAAAGGGTAATTCAATTGAAATTGTATAAAAATAACTGAAGTTGTAGTCGACCAAGTTCTCTAGGAGGTGACCCTGATAAAACTCACCCCTGGTCCTAGATTAATCAATTTAGGTACTATTAGTCTAACATATGAACTCAATTGAAATTATAAAAATAATGTTCAACATGTTCCGTCAAATTTCTCATCTGTTGTAAATTATCAATCAAACTAGGTAACAACAGATTATGAATCTGATGTAAATTATCAAACAGATTAAGTCATCTGTTGCTACAGATTACCCATCTGTTGTAAATTATCAAATGGATTGTCATATGTCGCAACAGATTACCCATATGTTGTAAATTATCAAATAGGCGTTGCCATCTGTTATGGCTGACACTATGAAAACTCTCTCCTAGTCCTATATTAATCGATAGTTTAACCTATGAGAACTCACCCCTAGTCCTAGATTATTCAATTAAGGTATTATTACCCCAGTCCTAGATTAATCAATTAAGGTATTAGTCTAACATATGAGGTAGTAAGAATCGGTTCAGCTCAGAGTGATCGATCGATGACTGTCGGGAGGAACTCACTACCGTCTCATTATACAATTGACAAAAGACTCAATTGAAGTTGTAGTTGATCCTATGAGAACTCACCCCTAGTCCCAGACTATTCAATTAAGGTATTAGTACCCTTATCCTAAATTAATCAATTAAGGTATTAGTCTAACATATGAGGTAGTAAGAATCAATTCGGCTCAGAGTGATCGATGGACGACTCTGTCGGGAGGAACGCAGTATCGTTTCATTATGCAATTGTCAAAATACTCAATTAAAGTTGTAGTTGACCCTATGAGAACTCACCCCTAGTCCCAAACTATTCAATTAAGGTATTAGTACCCTAGTCCTAGATTAATCAATTAAGGTATTAGTTTAACATATGAGGTAGTAAGAATCGGTTCAGCTCAGAGTGATCGATCGACGACTCTGT
Organism: Capsicum baccatum var. pendulum; assembly: GCA_030864225.1. Classification (NCBI taxonomy): domain Eukaryota; kingdom Viridiplantae; phylum Streptophyta; class Magnoliopsida; order Solanales; family Solanaceae; genus Capsicum; species Capsicum baccatum. Next base: position 308,644,196 of record CM061552.1, on the reverse strand, counting down.
CGGGAGGAACGCAGTACCCTCTCATTATGCAATTGCCAAAAGACTCAATTAAAGTTGTAGTTGACCCTATGAGAACTCGCCCCTAGTCCTAGACTACTAATCCTATATTAATCAATTAAGGTATTAGTCTAACATATGTGGTAGTAAGAATTGGTTCGGATCAGAGTGATCGATCGCCGACTCTAGTCGGGAGGAACGCAGTACCGTCTCATCATACAATTGCCAAAAGACTAAATTGAAGTTGTAGTTGATCCGATGAGAACTCACATTCAATTAAAGTATTAGTCTAACATATGAACTCAATTGAATTATATATAAACAAATGTTCAACCTGTTGCAACAGATGTCTTTTCTTTTGGACCAAATCAAACAGATTATATAATCTGTTGCAACATATTATCCATCTATTGTAAACTATCAAATAGATTAAATCATTTGTTGCGACAGATCACGAATCTGTTGTAAACTATCAAACAGATTAAGTCATCTATTGCGACAGATTACCCATTTGTTGTACATTATCAAATAGGCGTTGTCATCTATTGTAGTTGACATTATGAGAACTCACCCCTAGTCCTAGATTAATCAATTAAGGTATTAGTTGAACATATGAGGTAGTAAGAATCGATTTGGCTCAGAGTGATCGATCGACGACTCTTGTCGGGAGGAACACAGTCCCGTCTCATCATGCATTTGCCAAAAGACTCAATTAAAGTTTCCTATGAGAACTCACCCCTAGTCCCAGATTATTCAATTAATGTATTAGTTGAACATACGAGGTAGTAAGAATTGGTTTGTCTCAAAGTGATCGATCGATGACTCTTGTCGGGAGGAATGCAGTACCATCTCATCATGCAATTGCCAAAAAATTCAATTGAAGTTGTACTTGACCATGTGTGCTCATTAATCTATCCCTAATTCCACCTAGATCAATGTAGGTACTATTATTAATCTTAACATTAAGTTAATGAGAACACATTTCAACTCAGAGTGATCGATCGACGACTCGGGTCGAGATGAACACAATACTAACAACATGTAAATGCAACGACTCAATTGGATTTGTAGTTGACCCTGTGAGCTCATTCATTCATCCCTCGTTCCACCTAGATCGATGTAGGTACTATTATTAATCTTAACATTAAGTTAATGAAGAGCTCATTCTTTTATCCCTAGTTCATCCTAAATCAACTACAATAAAATCTGTTGCAACAAACAACTGAGTTGTTGGAGAATTTCAAACAGATAACAATATCTGTTGCAACAGATGATATTTCTTATTTAATTATCAAATAGACATTTGAATCTGTTATCACGGATGACTGAGGTGTTGAAATTTTCAAACAGATATTGATATTTATTGTAACAGATGACGTTTCTGATTTAGTTATCAAATGACATTTCCATCTGTTGTCACAAATGACTGAGCTGTTGGGATTTCTCAAATAGATATCTAAATCTGTTGCAACAGACCACATATCTGTTTGAAAATATTTTTGTTTTATTTTAATTTTAAAGCAAGATACTGTCCGAGTAGATAAAGTAGTAGTACTATTAAAGGCGGTAAAAAACATTTCTTGGATAACTCAAAAATCTCATTGAGTAGTCTTGTCCTGTCTTTTCAATGTCACCAGTTTTCTTCCTCGTGCCCCTCAAATTATTAGTGAATATTAATTAATGAATATTGAAACCCCTAATACTTCTTCCGTTTCATATTGACTTGGCACTCCCATCAAGAAAATATTAATTAGGGATTTATTTTACTACCAAATTAGCCTTATTAATTATGCTTTGAAAATATAAATTTGAATAAATATACTTTGTTTAGTCATTTAATATTAAGGGTTGTACATCTAGAAATTAGAATTATCTCGTCTCTCCCCTCCTCTCCTTCAGCCCTAAATCTCTTATCTTTTTTTTTCTATCCTCTTTAGGATTATCACAACCTTTTTTCTCTCCTCTTTCTCAAAAATTTTCGTTCGGATCTAAATCGATCGATATCCATAGCTTAGATTCCTCAACTGAAATTGTTGTTTTGACCCCCTTTTGACATTAAGGTATGATATGATTCACTATTGCTCTTTCACTCTCGTCTTCTTCTTGCAACTTTATTTACATCTTTTTGTTTATTTAATTACCATTTTTCAGTATCATATTTATTTAAAAAATTTGAAGGAACTTTTAATTGTTGAATAAACATACCGAGAATTTTTATTATAAGATGCAAAAAAAAAGTCATCTGTTGGGAGAAGTTTAAAAGCCTTGTTGGCAGTATTATTTTTTTTTATGTATTTTGTTTGTTTCTTTGTTGTTGATGGTGTTATTGATGTTGTTGGTACGGTTGGCATTGTTGGAACTTGTGGTGTGGTGGTGTTGGTGGGGTTGCCGTTGTTGTAACTTGTGGTGTGGTGTGGTTTAGACGGTGGGTGCTTCTTAACTTAAAAATAGTGGAGTCCGAACAATCAACACGAGGAGTAAGGGAGAAAAAAATAAAAAGTTTAAAGTGAAAAAGAAGAGAAGAGTTGGCTACCAAAATTTAAAAAAATATGTGTTGAGTGGAAATTGAACTCAGGACCAAAAGAAATAAATAGCCTTAAGCACCTATAAACAACAACTAGGCTAACCAAACAACTCTTACTATGGGTGCTCACTGATTAGATTATATATGTTTTTTTATTTATTTCCACATACATATATAAAGTTCGATACGAGTTCAGTCTGTGCTCGCGCACCCGGAAGACTCCATGTGGGTTCGTCCCTTGTTGTTGATGGTGTTGGAATATAGGATGTATGCTTCTTTATTGTTGATGATGTTGTTGGAACAAATGTTGTTGTTTTCTTTGTTGTTGATGTTTTTTATTTGTTATTTGTAGTTTATGTTGTTGTTGATGTTGTAACAGATGGAGCAACTGATGGAACACCAGCAAGGCTGCTATGTATTCCAACAGACTCTATATCTGTTGTATCAGACTCCATATCTAACGCAACAGACTCCACATCTGACGCAAACTATCCGAGATTTATATGTTGTGTGTGTTAGTATTACTTAAATAAAACTGGTGACTTTATTAATATGTAAATTAAAAAAACGGATCTAAATACAATATTTTATCTTTTTTGTTGTATTTTCGAAAGAGACAGATTGATAATCTGTTGCAAAATATATTCCACCTGTCAGATAACTTACAACATATGGACAATCGGTTGCAACAGATAGATATATCAGTTTGTTTTTCCATCAGCTGTGGCATCTGTTGGAACTTGCTAGTCATCTGTTTATTCAATTTCATCGAGAGCAATAGATTTTTTTAAACACTTCTTGGCCAAACTCAATTTTCGCTCTTGGATTGCTTCTCTTTTTTTCTAGTCATCTGTTGAAATTGTATTGCATTCATGTTCGTGTGCAAGCTATTGTTGGAAAACAACACACTAGCAGTTACCCAGATTCAACTAAAAAGCATAATATGACTTACCAAAGTCTCCTGCCAAGTAAATTTCAAAGTTGAAAGTGATTTACAAAATAAAATTTGACATAAGAATTTGGTCAAAGAGCAGCAGTTGGGGTAACAACAACAACAACAACAACAATGGTCAACAAGAAGAATATGAAGATGATAATGAAGTATAAGGTGATGATAATGAATCAGAATATGATGCATAAAGCAACAACAACAATGAACAACAAATATCGCGAAGAGAGAGAAAATAATAACGGATGAGGAGAGTAATATATTACTGCAAATGTAATTATTCTCCGTTATATATTAATTAACATTTGGATCAAAGTGTAAATTTAAAAACTTGTGGGTTATTTTCAAACTTTCCCAACTTTCCCAACTTTCTTAATCCATTAAAGTAATTGTCACCTCCACCTAATAATTAAGACTTGTGTCATCTACACCTTATTTTAAAACTCTTCTAGATTGTTGTTAACTAGGTTGAATAAACTTCTTTGAAAAAAGATTTCAAAAATACAATACTAAATTTATATTGTGTCTACATAGCGATTAAATTTTTTAATCATAAAATCAAACACTAAGTTTCATCACAATAATATATTTACCGATTTAATTAAATTATATTTTTAATCATTTGATTTGATTTGATACAATCTTACCGAGTCTTACAAGTAAATTTAAAATATAATTTAAATAGATTAGTGATTATAATATAATTATTTTTAATTAACTAATTATAGCCGATTCAAACAAAATTTTATTGCGTTTAAGCTTAAGTTTTTATCTTGATCAGATATTTTGATAATTGTAATGACTCTCAAATATTATTTATTGGAATAATACTTTTATGGTCTATTATTAAATTGAATTAACTAATAATTACTGCAAATGTAATTATTGTTAGTTGAACAAGGATTAATAACTGAACATAATAATTATAAAAGTGTATCTATATAATAATTTATCTCTAAATAAATGGACAGTTAAATTTAATTGCTTTTGATCAACTAATTATATTAATTTTAAACAAATTAATTTTACTAAGTGTTACGTTATGTTTGTTCGATAATAATACCTTTATTGCAATGGCGTCGATAGAAGTTCGGTATTTTGAAATGAAATCTATGTAAGAAATTATTGTCAATTTTTGGATGACAGAAAATCGCTTTATAAAGAGAAAAATGAATAAAATAAATTTCATTTTTTTGACTTAATTATCCATTAGAAGATTTAACTTGTATGAATTATTATTCATTTGATACTAATAATGAGCTATTTCAGTATCTTAAGCATACATATATATATCCACAATTAAAATTAGTTGATAGCCTTGTCTCACATATAGAGTATTTGAAGTGTCATTAGAGTTGTCGACGATTGGATCCAATTTTATAGCTTGTAAATTTTAAATGTAATTTTTAAAAATAAGTAATTATATTAACTTGTATAAACTAATTATATCAAATCTAAACTAAATTGTAATAAGTCTCACACAAGCTTATCCTAATTAAGTGCTATGAGAATTAGTATTTATTATGTGTCTCAAATCAATTTCATAAAATCACTATTATAGCTATTATATGTCCTTTACTTTGTTATTTTCTAATAGTACACAAAAATTATGGTCAAATAATTTTTGGGTTCTAAATTATAAAGATAGAATATTTTTATGTCACAAACATATTAATTTTTAAAGTTAAATGACATTTATGTTTGAAAATTTTTTTTATGTGATAGAATCAATGTTATATAATAACAGATAAATTTTACCTATCATTGATTTTAGTTATTCAATTTTTCAATTATTTATAATTTTTACCTACAACATGTCTAGTGTAAGTGAAAAAATTATTTTTCACACGATAAAAGCTAATTTAGCAATAGTAACATCAGCTTGTAGCCATAATAAATTATTTCAAATAAAATATTATAATTAATCAATATTTCTACTTCGGGTTATTAAGAAATATGAAAACAATTAAACGTGGACATAGTTAATTTTTATTTAGAGTACTAAAAAAGTATGACAATGGTTAGCTTAATATCTATAATGAGTGATTATTTTAGGTTGATGTTTACTAGGGTCAACAATTATGAACTCTATGGTTTTTATAATGTGCTAAGATCTATCATGTCTAAAGAATTTTGAATTTAGACAATCGTTATAGAAATATTTCTTAATTATATTTTAAAACTATTTAAATATGTTGTTTGATTTTTGTAAATATAAAAATAAAATTACGTAGTTAAAGTTCATATTAATAACAAATATAATTAATGATTCACCAATTAATAGTTATATTTTTAATTCACAAATTAACAAATATAATAATTAAAGTACGTAGGATCGCAAGACCATAACATTAATGTGTGACTTTCTTGAAGTGATGTTTAACCAATATCGACTTTTTTTGAACTATATGATTTTTATTTTGTGTTGATATCTATCATGTCTAAAGTAATTTGAGCTTTGACTATCACTATTGAAATATTTTTAAACTATATATTTTTTAAAAAAAAAAAACTATTCAAATATGTAGTTTAAATTTCTATAAACATAAAAATTAATATAGTTCCTTAATTAGAAGTCATGTATATTAATAAAAATATAAATAATGGTTCCTACGTTATCAAATCAGCGTAACATAGTGACGCAAAACTACAACATCAATGTGTGACTCTCTTAGGTTATTGTTAATTAAAGTCGACACTTATGAACTATATGATTTTTATAACTTGTCAATGTCTATCACGTCTAAAGTGTTTTAAGTTTTTATTGTTTTTATTAAAATATTTTCATATTATATTAAAAATTATTTAACTATGCAAACTTTTAGTTTTAAAACTAGTAAATAATTTTTATTCTTTTCTTTATGTATTTTTCTTATCATTTATATATAATTTAAGTGTAAGATTAACATAGGGTAATTTTTTTTATCAACTAAGAAAATTTTGATGCGAAATTTTCAAAAGTTATGTTGACTTCTTTCCGTTGTACTTCTAAAAATAGATAGAAAAGCTTTGAAATGAAAAAAAAAATTATTTGAATTATCATGAGAAAAATTATAGCATAATTAAAACTGTACAATAGAATTCATAAAAAATAATTAACTTTTTGTGTTGGAAATTTTGATAATTGCTTATTTTATTTAATACTAAACTACGAATCAGATTTCAACAAAAATAAAAAACTAAAAGTTATTCAAAATATTGATAGGTTTTAATATATATATATATATATATATATATATATATATATATATATATATATATATATATATATATATATATATATATAAAGAGATATAAAATTTATTAAATATAAAAAAATAAAAATTATTTATATGATAAAACGCATAATTAAGTAGATATGATACATAAATATATAATGTTATTAAAAATTCCATATAATACTATTTTGGTCACACTAATTTTGGATATATGAGAATATAATTAATTAATTTTATATTTTTATTTTTATCCTACACTATTCTTTTCAAGCAATAAGTACTGTGCGATCATATTTATGAAAATTATATTATTTTGTCAATTCTCATGTATTGAGATACTTTTCAATGAATTGGAAAAGAGTAATAAAATAAGGATTTTAAATTTAAGATGAAAGGGGCAAAAATGTCCAAAAAAAAATTACTTTATAGTGTGAATAGGATTTATCACTATTATGGCCAAATTTTATGGACAAAAGATTTATCCTTTTTGATTTTATTTCTAAATAAATGTGTGTTTAACCCTTCAAAAATAATTTGATCAAATAAATGTAACCAATGTCAACTTGAAAAGAGGAAGAAATTTTAATCAGGGCTAAGTTGGTAAAATTATATTCCTTCCGTCCAATAATACTTATCTATTATTGACTTGACACACATGTTAAGAAACAATAAATAATGTGGGTAATTTTATTGTATCATAATTTGAATATAATAAATTTGATGTTTTGAAAAATATATTGAGTGATCGAATAGTATTTAATAACAGGGATAAAATTGATAGAAAAAAGTAAATTATTTATTTGAAACAAGTATTGTTGAACAATTATTTTAGTATAGTGAACAAGTATTACTGGACGGAGTGAATATTTTATTTTCTAGAAATTTACAATTTATTAAAAGGTATGATTAATTCAAAATATACACTTATTTAAGAACAGAGAAAGTGAAATTATTTGATTAATGGAGATTCAATGTGAAAACAAGAATTGATTATACTCCCAACACAAAAGCATAAAAACACATGAAGAAAAAGTTGGCAAAATTATGAATATGGGGTTTACTTAAAAAAAAAAATGGATGATCTGATGAATAATGTAAAAAAAAAAAAAGTGAAAAAGATTTATTAAAAACCCAACGTAAATTAGATACAATTAAATAAAAAATAAAAAAAATGATATAAGATTTAGAAAAAACACTTCAAAAACCAAGACGATAGTTGGGTAATCTGATTTCTAGGCGGGAACCTTAAAACTTTTGAGAGTCGATATATATACCGTGACCGTTAAATTCTGAGTTCGCCATTGAAATAATCTTTCATTGTAACATTAATATGCCAACAATTAATTACAAACTTGTTTAAATTATTTCAAAGTTGATAAGACTAAATGGATTATCCAACTAAATTAATCACACAATTAATTCTTGCCCAAAAAACAGCCAAAGTTGCTCTAACTGTTTACATATAATTTCTCAACTGTCTAATTTCTAGATGTGACAAATTCAATTGTATTAATCAACTTGTTTTTCAACCAAAAAAAAAATAAAAATCAACTTGTTTTGGTACAATAATGTTTGTTTTGATTGTTACGTATATTTTATTTTATTGTATCGTATTGTTAAATTCGATGTTATATCGTTATAAAGAGTTTCATTTAATGTAAAGATCGATTTGTTCTGAGCATTGTTACATAACTTTTATCCTTTTTCAACGACAATATACCTAGTGTATTTTTATACGGTGGGGTCTGCGGAAGATAGAGTGCAGGCAGTTCGTACCACTACCTGAAGACAGAATATAGTCTAGATCAGGTTGTTTCCGACAGACTCTCGGCTCAGGACAAAATATAATCGAGAAAAAGATATAAAAGGAGTACAAAGACAATAAAGAGTGACACAATAACTACCTAAAACAACATATATCAACAAGACTCGAAGAACAAAAAATACTTCAGTCGGAGGTCGGAAACGACCTCTCTACCTCACCTCCGAGGTAGCGATGTGGACTACATACACTCTGCCTATCCCAGATCCCACTTTGTGAAAATATACTGGGTTTGTCGTCGTACTCCAAGAACAAAAAACTACGAGCATAACCGCACTACGACTACTAATTAATAACGACAACACTCCTACCTGCTGGCATAAACGCACTCGACATCCTAACCATCTATCATAACTCGTGCTCGTCATACCTTCTTATCTAAAGTCATGTCTATTTTATACCGATTCCAATAAATCTCTTATGCCTTCATCGTAACGCCACCTAAGAGACGAATATCTTGTTTCAGATAAGCCAACAATGGTGGTTGTCCGGAAGATACTCAAGTCGTAATTTCTCCGAATGGATGGTGATTTTAGAGAGATAGACATAATACATAAATGTGCCCTTTAACTTAACTTCGATGTGCAGAACAAGCACTTCAACATATATAAAGTTGAACAAATAAACACATGCATCCTATATGACATCCTACATGGCCATCTCACGTCCAACACGTCCAACGTAGCATCCTACGTGTATTGAACAAGTAGATACGTCCTATATGACATCCTACATGACCAATTCACGTTCAACGTAGCATCCAACATGTACTACCACATAAGCCATATATATCTACTCGTTCAACTTCATACAAGTTTAACCATCTTTTTTTTGTGCACTTCCAAAATTTGAGGTCACAGACGCTCGATGAAGCCAAGTTGAACGGCATGTTTGTGAATCATGCCAAAGAGATAACCAGCAGTTCCAAAATTGAATTGTAAAAAAAGAAAAAAAAGCAACCCAATGCACTAAAACTCCTGCTATGCACAGGATCCAAAAAAAAAAACCCGACCACAAAGAGCCTATCGCATGCAGCCTTACCTTGCATTTCTGCCAGAGGCTATTTCCAAGACTTGAACCCGTGACCTACTGATCATCTGACAGCAGCTTTACCAGCAAAATTTGATTGTACTCTATAGATACTAATTATTAATCTGCAAAAAGTTTTATTCCAAAGTGATGCAACATTCTTTTCTCATTTCTAGTCTACATTTCAAAATTCAAATACTAATATGAAAATGAAATAGTTTACATTAACATACTATCTATGGTAGAATAGCAATTACATCAGGTGCCTTTAGAGTAATGTAATCAGAGCCATCAGCTCCTTTGAAGTCATTGCCAGCATATTTGGAATACATAACTTCATTTCCAGGGGATACTGTAAGTGATTTCCTGTTTCCTTCCGCGTCGAGAGGACCGGGTCCAACGGCTATCACCTGTTTCAATCGCGGAAAAGGTTAACGGATATCAGCGAGAGTTTTAACTTCTATGCACGGACGTTTCTGCTATCAATTGTCATGCAGTGGTTGTTTATATGTGAATCAGTACTAAAAGGATACCTATGCAGTGACTAATACAACAATCTCCGTGTAGTCCTAGAAGAGGGGTCTGGAGAGGGTAGAGTGTACGTCGGCCTTACTCCTACGTCGAGGAGGTAGAGAAGTTGTTTCAGCTATCAAGTGTCGTTTGGTTCACATCGTAGCTGTATGAGAACTGTAATGCAGCGATTGTTTGTATGTGAATCAGTACTAAAAGGATGGCTATGCAATGACTAATACAACAATCTCGGTGTCGTCCCAGAAGCGGGGTCTAGAGAGGGTAGAGTGACGTCGATCTTACTCCTACGTTGAAGAGGTAGACAAGTTGTTTCCGAAGACCCTCGGCCCAAGTAACAAACATCATATGCTATGCAATGACTAATACAACAACAACCACCCCAGTGTAGTCCTAGAGGTCTTGAGAGGGTAGAGTGTACAGCGACCTACTCCTACGCCGAGGAGGTAGACAAGTTGTTTCTGGAAGACCCTCGGCTTGAGTAACGAACATCAGATGCAATGCACCGACTAATACAACAATCCCAGTGTAGTCCCAGAAGAGAAGCGAGGTCTGGAGAGGATAGAGTGTACGGCTACCTTACTCCTACGTCGAGGAGGTAGAGAGAAGTTGTTTCCAGAAGACCCTCGGCTAGAGTAACGAACATCAGATGCTATGCAATGACTAATACAACAACAACAATCCCAGTGTAGTCCCAAAAGAGGGGTCCGGAGAGGGTAGAGTGTACGTCGACCTTACTCCTACGTCGAGGAGGTAGACAAGAAGTTTTCGAAAGACCCTCAGCTCGAGTAACGAACATCAGATGCTATGCAATGACTAATAATGAAGAGATTGTAGTACATGAATTACTTACTTTTAAGGGCCCTCAATGCATTGTAGCTACGCGTATAATTAGATAAAGACAATGCATGCTACATTAGTTATACGTCTTATGCGGCCAACCAAACACTATATTAGCTTATGTGCAATTTTATGTTGGAACTAGTTTATTTCAAACCATCAATCAACAACCCCTCAATATCTATGTTGCTAGTACGCTTCAAAATGTTGTCGTACCTGTGCCGAATCCTTAAAAAATATATTACCTTTGAAGGATCCAACACGTATCCATTGACATTTTCAAAGAGCCCAAACATAGATAAATATTAACAATAATAGAAGTAATAATACTAGCTGAACAGCAGGGTGCATATTCTTACCGTGCCAATTGAAGGTTTCTCCTTTGCAGACTCGCTCAAAAACAATCCTCCAGCGGTTTTTTCCTCAGTCTCAGCCACCTGATAAAAAATGTGATGACCAAATTAGCACGACTCCGCAAAAATGAACCTTGATGCAAATGTGATATCAAGAAGAATAAGCGACGAAAATGTAGTCAGGCTTCCAAAATTGAAACTCTCATTAAGTCGCCTCGATGAATCACTTGAGCCCTGATACATTTTCGGCTATATTGCTCGAGCTCTTCAAAAATGTCAAAAGGTGTGTATCGGATCCTCCATAAAAAGTGCATTTTTGAAGGATCCGACACGGGTGCGGCCACATTTTTAGAGAGTCCAAGCAACTTAGATTATCAGCGCCATGGAGCTAGACCAGTGAATGTAGATGCCACAAAAATAAATAAAAGGCATAACGACGAACCTTGATTAGAACTCTGTCATTCAACGGCTGCAGATCCTTGATATCATCTGTCTCAAGGATACCGATAATGTCATCCTCTTTCAAAATCAGGTGCTTTGATCCATTGAACTCCACTTCAGTTCCCGCAAATTTCGAGTACAGCACTTGGGTACCATTCTACACGTAATAAGATCAGTTTAGAAGAAAATGATTAACCTACTTATAAACCAAGTTGAGTATGCCGATGATTACAGAATTACCTTCACACTAATTTCCACAGTGGTCTTACCAACTGAACGACCCTCCCCGACAGCAACAACCTCACCTCCTTGTGGCTTTGACTGTGCTGATGTTGGAAGCAGAATGCCGCCTACGCTCTTGTCCTCTGCATCCTTAATCTTCACCAGAACTCTATCACCTAGAGGTTTAATTGAAGTGTACTGTACAAACAAAAGAAAGAGAACAAAGAAGCGCACAAATATGTAAGCTTCCCTACGAGAACAGCGGAAATCTTGAAATGCATTGCAACTGACATAGGTTGGATTTTAAAAATCAGTAGAAACAAAATCGAACTGATGCACTTAAATAAGAGATACGAGAGCTTTAAAGCCAATACCGACTAACTGATGAAACCTAATTCTCAATGTATTCATCTTTGGTTTTCAAATATTTTTTACAGGAGATGTCTAATTTATCCCAGGGCAGCCCGGTGCACTAAAGCTCTAATTATGTGGGAGGTTTGGGGAAGGTCTGGACAACAAGGGCCTATTGCACGCAGCCTTACCATGCGTTTCTGCAAGAGGCTGTTTTCACGCTTGAACAAGTGACCTCCTGGTCACATGGTAGCAACTCAAGGCAATTCTTCTTACCTTCCCAACTAATAGATTTCGAGCAAAACAACAACAACAACCTACCGTATTTCCATAAGTGGGGTTTGAGGAAGATAGAGTGTACACAAACCTTACCCTACCTGGGGAGGTAGAGAGGTTGTTTCCATAGATCCTCGGCTCAAAGAAAAGCATATCAAAAAAAAAATAACAGAAGTGAAGAAATCATGGCAAAGCATTCTGAAAAAGGGAACATAAATTACAACAACATAGTGCGATAACTGAAGTACAAGAGACAATAGACAGTGGCAAAGAAATACTACGACTGCCAGTATGGAAGGATAAAGAATTCGAGCAAAACAATGGAATAAAACAAGAACTACAGAGGAAAGAAACCAAATTATATACCTTAGGAGATACAACAGTTGCAGCCTTGACGATGAGTCCACGGAACGACCTGCTATTCTTCTTTAAAGGAGCGAAAGACACAGCCTTAAAATTACTCGTGGACCTAAGCCCCTCAAAGGATGCAAAACCCTTGGCAGAAATGGATGACGCAGCCAGCTGAGTTGTTGCCATTCTTTTTCGAGCTAAATCAATAAACCCCACAGAAAAGATGGTCAATATCCTCAGCATCCAGGAGCAAAAAGTGTACAAGCATCGATAAAAAATCAAGAATTCTGAATTTAATCTGTAACCCCATAGCAGAAACGGTACCCCATGAGCAAAAAGAGCATAAGTGAAGACGGAAACCACAGAATTCTGAATTAAATCAATAATTTCCACAACAACGGTAAAACAGCAGCTCCCCACAAGCAAAAATGGTACTCCCTCCATTTCTATGTGTTTGTCCTACTTTTTAGTTCGTTACAAAAAAATGTTTCTTTACTTTTGTTTTTGCAACACTTCAATTCTGGACGAAGATTAAAGGGCATTTTGATATATTCTTCGTATCTTTAGCTTAAGACCACAAGATTCAAAGGTCTTTTATGCTTTCTTAAACTTTCGAGTCAAGTTAAAACCAGACAAACAAATTGATATGGAGGGAGCTAAAATTATGACAAGAGCAAAAAAAATTAAATATAAAAGCAACACCCAAAAAAGCAAAAAAGAGGAACCGTTAAAGATAAGAATCAAAACATAGTAAATCGTAACAAGGTTAACATGACATTTTGATACTCTCAATGTATCTTTAGTTTAATATGACAAGATTTGGACCTCTTCCTTACTTTCTTAAACTTTGTGTCAAATCAAAACTTGACAAAGAAATTGAAACGGAAGGAGAAAAAATTATGAAAAGAGCCACAATTAAAGATAAAAGCAGCACCCCATAAGCAAATAAGAGGAACGGTTAAAGATAAGAACCATAAAATTCTGAACTAAATCAAGAACTTCACAACAAAAATGGTTAAAAACAGCACACCAGAAGCTACACGTATTAAATTCAAAGACAAAAACTCAAGAATTTCAATAAAGTGATAATAAAGGAAGCACCTTTATTGGCGAAATTAATATGACTGATAGCAAAGGAGATGTTTCCTCTAGATAAGAACCATAAAATTCTGAACTAAATCAAGAACCCCCACAGCAAAAATGGCTACAAGAACAGCTCAACTAAAGAAAATATACAGTAAATTACTAAATTTAAAGATAAAAATTCACAACAACAGCATACCTAGTGTAATCCCACATAGTGGGGCCTGGAGAGGGTAGAGTGTACGCAGACCATACCACTACCTCAGGTGAAGTAGAGAGGCTGTTTCCGATAGACCCTCGGCTCAGGACCGACAACAGAAAGATAAAAATTCAAGAACCACAAAATTCTGAGCTAAATCAAGAACCCCACAACAAAAAAGTTACAAGAACAGCACACCAGAAGCAAGAAAATATAATAAATTTAAAGACAAAAATTAAAGAACCATAAAATACTGAACTAAATCAAGAACCCCACAACAAAAAATGCTACAAGAACAGAAAACATAAGCAAAACTATAGTAAATTTAAGTACAAAAATCTCAAGAATTTCAATCAAACGATACAAAAGGGAAGCACCTTTATTGGGACATTCTGAGCTAAATCAAGAACCCCACAACAAAAAATGGTTACAATAACAGTACACCACTAGTAAAAAAGATAGTCCTTTAAATTCAATAATTTCAATCAAATGCTACATTTTCTGAGCTAAATCAAGAACCCCACAACAAAAAAATGGTTACAATAACAGTACACCACTAGTAAAAAAGATAGTAGTACTTTACATTCAAGAATTCAATAATTTCAAACAAATGATACATTCTGAGCTAAATCAAGAACCCCACGACAAAAATGGTTACAAGAACAGCAAACAGAAGCAAAAATATAGTAAATTATAAGTAAAAAAACTCAAGAATTCAATCAAATGATACATTCTAAGCTAAATCAAGAACCCCACAACAAAAATGGTTACAAGAACAGCAAACAGAAGCAAAAATAAAGTAAATCTAAGTTAAAAAAACTCAAGAATTTCAATCAAATGATACATTCTAAGCTAAATCAAGAACCCCACAACAAAAATGGTTACAAGAACAGCAAACAGAAGCAAAAATATAGTAAATCTAAGTAAAAAAACTGAAAAATTTCAATCAAATGATATATTCTGAGCTAAATCAAGAACCCCACAACAAAAAATAGTTACAATAACAGTACACCACTAGTAAAAAAGATAGTAATTCAAATTCAAGAATTCAATAATTTCAATCAAATAGTACATTTTCTGAGCTAAATCAAGAACCCCACAACAAAAAATAGTCACAATAACAGTACACCACTAGTAAAAAAGATAGTAATTCAAATTCAAGAATTCAATAATTTCAATCAAATAACACATTTTCTGAGCTAAATCAAGAACCCCACAACAAAAAATGATTACAATAACAGTACACCACTAGTAAAAAGGATGAAAAAGTAAGTACCTTTATTGTGAAAATGGTGAGTTTTTCTCTACTATGGAGTGAAGAGTCAATAAGGTATGTGTTTAGACTTTTGAAGAGATAAAATGTGTAGAAATGTTAAAAGGATAACAAAACCCTAGAAGGTTCTATTAGGGAAACTTTTTTCTCTTCTTTTATTTTTTTATTTTAAAAAAAAATAAATCTCTCCGAAAAACGTGTTTCTACCTCAAATTTGATTTATAGGAAGAAAAAAGTGCAAAAAATACTTATAGTTTAACGAAATTTGCAGTTACGCATTCTGAATTTTTTGAAGGTTTATGACCCCCTAAATTATTTTTTATCATATTTAACTGATATATACTACGCGTATTTCACGCATATTGAGTGCATAAAAAAAAATTTAATAAGAGGTAAATATAAGTCAGTTAAATATTATAAAAAATAGCCAGGGGCATAGGACCCTGCAAAGTTCAGGGTGTATAACTGTAAATTTCGTTCAAGTACCGATATTTTTCGTTTGACCTAAAAACGAAATCTATTTTTAAAGAAAAAAATATTCAAATTTGGGATATTAAATTTAGATAGCCCACGTGGGTATAGTGTGTGTTACCCTGCCCCACCTTGTATGAGGTAGAAAGATTGTTTAGAAAAGCGCATAATACAAGAGCGAAAGATGCTTCGATGAAAATATTAAGAAAAATACTAACAAAAATAATAAGATAACCAAAGCAAAAGAAATAACTATAGTAATAAAAATAAAAAATAATATATAATAATAAAAGTAATAATAACACTGAAAAGAGGAAAGAGAGAAATCGCTCCAACTACGTCCTAACATTCTATCCTAATCCTCGATCTTTAAGTTCTCGTATCTAGGATCAAATGCACTGACGTTTTTCCACTGTCAGGTCATCTAAAAAATATTTCCACGTAACCGTATACGAAAAAAAGCAACATTAATAACCTATTATGACATGTTAACATATGTGGGTAGCGTAAATTCTTTACATTTAGGGGTCATTTGGTTCAAACTTCATAGTTATACAGAGATATATACTCACGTTTGCCACTATCAAGTCACCTAAGAGATATTTGCATGTAACTATCGACAAAAAAGCAACAGTCGTAACCTCGCCTATAACATATAAACAAACGTTGATGGCGTAAATTCTTTACATTTAGGGGTCATTTGGTTCAAACTTTACAGTTATACAAGGATTATATACTCACGTTTGCCACTATCAAGTCACCTAAAAAATATTTACAAGTAACTGTCGATAAAAAGTATTTGGTTCAAACTTTATAGTTATACAGGGATTATATACTCATGTTTACCATTATCAAGTCACCAAAAGATATTTACAGATAACTGTCGAAAAATATTTTGTTCAAACTTTATAATTATACAGGGATTGTCACTATCAAATCACCTAAAAAATATTTACAGGTAACTGTCGATAAAAAAGCAACAGTAGTAACCTACTATATCATCTTAAAACGTGTAATTTTTTTTTGTGTGTGTTTAGGGGCCATTTGGTTCACCATGATAGTTATACAGGGATTATAATGCAGAAATTATTTAACATTCATCATGAAAGGTTTAAAATCGATCATAAGATTAAAAAAATTTAGATACACTAATCTACATATCTTTTGTAGAGAAAATGGTCAAAAGCACCCCCAATTTTTACCCCTAATCTTAACTACATACTCAACCTTTAAAGATGACTTATTATCCCTGAACTATTTTAAAGTGAAATTATTACCCTCGAAAACTGACAACCAGTCATTTGGAACGTGGTGTGATGCACGCGCTGCCACATCATTTTTTTTTACTCTAAGCGCTGCAACATCATTTTTTTTACTCTAAAAAAATTAATTATTTAACTTTATTATTTTCTTTTTTCTTCCCCATTTTTCATTTTGCTCCATTTTCTTCTTCAACTAATTTCATCTTCTTGGGTCAAATATAGAATTTTTGAGGAGGGTGGGGAGGGGGGGAAATGGCGGATTAATGAAGTTCTTGAATGGCGTTTTAATGAAGTTCTTGAACCCGATTTCATCTCTTTTTGCTCAAGATCGCCATTAATGTCGAATTCTTCCCCATTGTGGAAATTCAAAGCTTTGAACTTGCCATTAATGGCGAATCTTGAGCAAAAATCGAGAAAATAAAAAAAATGGGTTGAAAATTATACGTGGGTTATGTCGGAAATTATCTATGGCATTGTGAAAATTTGAAACTTTGAGCTCGCCATTAATGGCGATCTTGAGCAAAAAGAGAGGAAATCGAAGTTGTTAAATTTTTTCAAGTTTTTTGAATTGGAGTTCCCCAACTTCTGCATTCAAGAATTCATTAATCGGTGAAATCTTATTGTTTTCTTAGTTCAAGTGTTCTTGGTTTCGATTTCAGAGCAAAAAGAATTTCTTGGTTTTGGAAAAATCCATTAATGAGGAAGATGAGGAACTCCATTAATGAGTTCTTGAATTTTTGTTTTGAAAAAAAAAGAAGAAGATATGACGTGACAATTAAAATTCATTAAGAAAAAATAATAATTAAAATATTTATTATATTATTAAAAATAATGATGTGACAATCAAAAAATAAAGAATTTAAAGTGAAATGAGGTCAACTGACGCGCCCATGGGCGAGTGTAGTCACGTCCAGTAACAGGTCAGTAACTGAGGGTAATAAATTCGGTAAAAATAGGTTTAGGAAATAATAGGTCACTTTTAAATGTTGAGTGTGTAGTTAAAATTTCGACTAAAGATTTAAGATAATAGACCATTTTCTCAATCTTTTGTATAAAATCATAAAATTCAAAATAATAAAAAATAATTAACAGTGTGCATGCATTAAAAGAACATTCTTCCTATGATATTTGAAAATTAGGAATTACAACAATTTTAATTTGACTACCTTATGGTTTAACCATTATTTGATGGTAACAGTTCTAGTTTATTTAATTTTGTTGATATTTGAATCATAATTTTCCAGGTTTACATTTACTTATTGACCTTATAAGATTGAACAAGAGTTAAATAAAATGAAACGAGATGAGAAATGAGTATTTCGATTCTGACATTTTTTTGAAATGTTGGTATTAACCAACGAATGGCAACTGTTGTTCCTTGTGTGGAATGATAAAAATTTGATGAGTTGATCCACCTATATATATATATGTATATCTTGCTTTTATCGTTATATCCTGAATTACTAATAGTGAATAATTTCTATATGATTAATATGAAATTCCGTTGTCTTTATATATATAATACGCTCAATCCTCTGTATAACAATCATTTATGTAATAACATTTTACTATAATAAATAAAACGGTCATCATTATAATTGTACACTTTATTAGAAAACAAAAAAAAGAAAAAAAAAACAATTAAAATTTATTAGTCATAATATGTATATATGTTTAAGCAATCATTAAAGGATATAGTGCAGTTAGAGGTGTCAAACGGGCTGAGCTGGGCCAATTCGGAACCGGCCCTTTCATTTTAATCGAGTTGCGGGTTGGTTAAGGGCCGAGTTTGACGTTAACCGGCCCGAGTCGGGCCGGGCCAAACAGTAAAAAAAATTAAAACTCATCCTAACCCGACCACTTAACCCAACCCGGTCAAACCCGGTTAAAAACCGATCAAACCCGTTTAAAAAATCCAATATACACTATATACACTCCAATATACAATATATATTTTTAAAAAAATATATAAACAATTATACATATATACGTACCATTCAATATATAATTATATATGACTATACGTACTACTTTAAATAAAACATATGCTATAATAGTATAATATATATATATACACTACAATATATATATATATATATATATATATATTTATAAAACATATACATATGTATACGTTAAATATATATACTACTTTAGAAGATATATACACATATATATGCACCATTCAATATATATGTACTACTTTAAATAAAATATATATATATATATATATATATATATATATATATATATATATATATATATATATAGTTACATAGTAATTTATAAAACATATACACTTGTATACTTTAAATATATACGTCTATAGAAGATATATACACATATATACGCATCATTCAATATATATGTACTACTTTAAAAAAAGTATATACTACAATATATATACTAATTTATAAAACATAAAGTAATGTATACGTTAAATATACACGTCTGTAGAAGATCTATTCACATATATACACTTTATTCTATGTATACGCACCATTCAATGTATATATACTACTACTTATAAAATATACTACATTATATATACATTACAATATATATAGATATACTTATATACTATTTTATAAAACATATACACATGTATACATTAAATATACACTTCTATAGAAGATATATACACGTGTATACGCACCATTTAATGTATCTATACTACTACTTATAAAATCTACTAGATTATATATACATTACAATATATATAGATATACTTATATACTAATTTATAAAACATATACACATGATACATTAACTATACACTTCTATAGAAGATATATACACGTGTATACGCACCATTTAATGTATCTATACTAGTACTTATAAAATATACTACATTATATATACATTACAATATATACGGATATAGTTATATACTAATTTATAAAACATATACACATGTATACGTTAAATATACACTTTTATAGAAGATATATGCACAAATATACAAAACATATGCTACTTAATATAATAAATTAATAATATTTGGTAGTAAATTAATAATCTATTAGAAGTAAGTTTTTAATTTAAAGTAGAAAACTAGAAATTCAATTTAAAATTTTAAATCGTTAAGTAAAAAAAAATAAAAAACAAGGACTAAGGAGTGAATGAATTTGGGGAATTTTATTGATTGTAAAATGATCCAAAATTTATAATTTACATGAATGAAAAATCTATAAAGTATGCATCATTTTTTCCAAATCATTCATGTTAATATTAATGGGAACTTGTATAGGATAGTCGAAGTCAACGGGAGCAAAACCATGCATTGGACTTGATTCTGCTGAGTTCTCCCGTAAAGTCATAATTTCTTCAAGTTTCAACTCGTCGCTCGGCTCCGGTTCCATTCCTTGGTTTCTTCTTTCCGCTCTAATCCAATCTCTGAGGCAAACTAGAACATTCATTGCATTGCTTCCCAATGAGTGTCGGTTGTCTCCAAGCTGTTGTCGTCCCTAACTAAAGGCGCTCTCTGATGGAACGGTTGACATTGGAACATTCAAGATATCTCTAGCTAATCTTGAAAGCACAGGATATTGTGTTTCACTACTCCTCCACCAATCCAACGTGTTGATCCATCGTCTGCGATCCTCTGGTGCCGTTCGAAGATAATATTTCAGCTCTTCCCGATAAGTTGATGTGTAAGTTCTCTCATCAACACTATTCCAACAATTTAAATCATAAAACGAATCAGAAAAATCACTATGTGCCGGTCTTTTAGAAGATGATGGCTCCTCGGGAGGATGAGGAGCGACAGTTGGAGTGATATTTGTAGGTACGGCTAAATCAAATAAATCAGCATAGTGATTATATAATTTTTCTATGTAATCTTTTGCATCAGTCGTAGCCGTCCACAAATCAGGTTTTACTTGTTCAGAATCATGGTTAGTATTTATTTCTAAGTTAGTATAAATAAGAGTACTAAAGTAACACATATGATTATATTTCATGCACGGATTTTGCATAGCACCAACCAAGTAAATAGGGGGAATCGGGAAAAAATATTTTTTAAATTTCGTAAACATGGTGCCAACAGCTTCTTTATAACCTTCTTTATTTTTATATTTTTTGAGCAAACCAGAAATATCGGCTATATATGCAAAAATATTACAAACAGTAGGATAATAAGCACCGAAAAATTCAACCGTAGCTACATAAAATTTTTCTAAAAACTTAACAAGATCATTAATTACAATCCAATCAGAATTATGTAGCATGCAATCAGCAGAATCAGCAAATGAACTGCAATGTTGGTTAAAAGCTAGTGTAATAGGAATTTTATATTTATAACAAGTTTTTAAAAATTCATACGTAGAATTCCATCTAGTAGCAATTTCCTCAGGCATCAAAATCGGTGTAAGTCCATTTTCTTGACATTTAACTTTATATTCTCTAATTCTCGATCTACGATTATTTCCTTGAATAAAACCAACGGCAAGACGAATTTTTTCAATATAAAGCTCAAAAAAGTCAAGACCATCTTTTACAATTAAATTATATATATGACATGCACACTTAATATGAAAAATTTCAGGCAAGGGCGGAGATAGCGTAGATTTTATTTTTGTTATAGCAGTCTTGTTGTTAGAAGCATTATCAAAAGCAATACATAATATTTTATTTTCGATACCATAATATCCGGCAATTTTAACAATAGAATCAACAATAAATTGTCCAGTATGTTTACGATCTTCGTCATATAAAAAAGCAAGAATACATTTTTGCATCACGAAATTACTATCCATCCAATGACAAGTAACGGTTAAATAATCATTTTTATTTATAGCACGACCAATATCAGAAGTTAGGGACAATCTACATTGAATATTTTTTAATAATGTTGATAAATAAAAACAATATTGTGAATGGAGTCTAAAAATATCAGACCGACAAGTAGTTCTAGGAATACCATTAAACATAGGATTATAATTGTGAATGGAGTCTAAAAATATCAGACCGACAAGTAGTTCTAGGAATACCATTAAACATAGGATTATAATTGTGAATGGAGTCTAAAAATATCAGACCGACAAGTAGTTCTAGGAATACCATTAAACATAGGATTATAAATTGCTTGTATATAACGAATAAAGGCATCTGAAGAAGGCAAACTAAAAGGCAAACAACCCATAGCTACCATTTTAGCTATTTCTTCCCTGTCCCTCAATTTATTACACTTCTTCGCTACGTGACTGGTTGCTGGGTCCATTTTAGTTTCCGTTGACCCACCAACATCCCCACCACCTTTTGCAATATTTAACTCTCTTTTGTGATCTTCAGCTATATGTCTCATTAACGTACCCGTACCCCCTTGCTTGCCTCCACTTCTATGCTTATATATTTGTTGACAAATATTGCATTACACCTCAATATCTGATATACGTTCAAAAAATTGCAATGCAATACTAGTTCTTTTACGAGGTTTTGGGGCACTGGGAGGACGGGAAAGGAGATTAACTGATTCAGATCTAAGTTAGCATATTAACTTATTCAGATCTAACGTTAGCATCTCCTACTGCGGGTGTCTCAGCAATATTTTTATTATCTTCATCTAAATTAACCGCATCTACTTCATTTTCTTCTTCTATACCGTAATTTCCCTGAGCTTCTACATAATCCATATCGTGAGCATCTACACCTATTTCTTCCTCAAAAGGTGTACCAAGCAGTACCGGAGGCGAAGGCACACGGGTATATCTACTACTTGAACTACCTCTACCGCTAGTAATTCACTTTTTACAACCACTACCGCTTCCGGGACAAAAAATTTTAACACCTTTAGTAGCGAGGTTTCTTAATTTATCCATAATATAAATTAAATTAAACTAAAAATATTCAAAATACACAAATATAATAAAATTAAATATTAAATAATTAATACAATAAATAAAAATTAAACGTAAGAGATGGAACGACAATACCAAATTTTGAAAGTATCCGAAGATTGCGACTTTAGAAACTTCCGCTCGTACTTTGTAAACGAAAAATTTAAAAATTAAAGTGAACACTTTAAGAAATTAAATATATTGAATATTTGAGAATTGAGAATTGAGATTTGACAGAGAATGAGATTTGAGAGAGTGAAAAATTGTGTGAAAAATGATTTGAAGTTGTAGGGTATTTATAGATTTTTTTTTGGGATTAAAAAATATTTTTAAAAGTTTTTTTTTTCTTTTTTAATAAATGGGCCCAAACTAGCCGTTTGGACCCAAAAATGGCTATATAGCCGTTGGGCCAACGGCTAGTTTGGCCCAAAATCCAAAATATCTTTTTTTTTTTTGCCGGGCCGGGCCAGGCCGGTTAATCGGCGGGCCTGGACCGGGCTTGGTCCAGGACGGGTTAACCGGACCCATTTTAATAAATTAACCGGCCCGAGACCCGAAATCCTAAAGCCCTAGGGCTTACTGGGCCGGGTCAAATCGGGTCGGGTCGGACCGGCCCACTTGACACCCCTAGATGCAGTTGATGGGATTGCTCCTCCGTTAATTAGAAATCTCGGATTCGAATTCTGATTATGAAATATTCCTTGGTAGGAAACGTTTTTTCCGAGTGGATCCTACCCGATACGAATTAAAATTAATTTGACTTTAATGCAGTGAGAAAAGCACACTGAACAATAATTATGGTTAACTGCAACATAAATATATGTATTTTCATATTAGTTGTTGTAGTATTATTTATACAGTTTAATGCAGTGAGAAAAGCACACTGAACAATAATTATGGTTAACTGCAACATAAATATATGTATTTTCATATTAGTTGTTGTAGTATTATTTATACAGTTTCTTATTAATCGATATTTGCTATATTATTCTCTCGATTTATATTGGAAGAAATTGATTAGGCAGGACATGGAGCGGTTACAACTTACGGAGGACATGACCCTTGATAGAAAGGTGTGGAGGGTGTAAATTTAGAGACGGAGTCAGAATTTCTGTTGAGGTTCAAAATTAATATGAAGAAAAACTCACTGAAAGGGGTTTAACATCTACAATATATACATAAAAGTTATTTTAACCGTGTATTAATAACATAATTTTTTGTCAAAACGGGTTCAGATGAATTAACCCCCTATTACTAGGCTGGATCCGCCTCTGCACCAATTAGGGTAAAGGAGTGTTTTGTTTGTATATGTGCCTGTATTTTCTTGTTCGTAGATAGTTTTTTGAGGATGTTTGTGATCTCGAACAGATGATTTATAGTATTATTCTGTCGGTGTCTTGTCTCTTTAATTATCTAGCGGCGTGTTATCTCATTTTATTGTTTATTTTTATGTTTTTTGTTGTTATACTGCTATCGTGAGTCAGGGATCTATCAGAAATAACTTCTCTACTTCACCTGAGGTAGTGGTATGGACTGTGTACACTTTACTCTCTCAGGTCCCACTTTATGGAAATATACTGGTATGTTGTTGTTGGCCTTCGTTTCAATGTGTTTGTCTTGTTTTTTATTTATTTTAAAAGTAATGTTTCTTTTCGTTTTTGAAAACTTATTTAATTTCAACTTTTCACGTAATCAATGACGAAGCAAAAAATCTCATTAATTATAAGGGTGTCTGAGATTTAATATATACGTACATATGTCAAGTAATTTTTGACCAAGCTATATATACACTTCGTATAATTTTTCGACACGGTGTATTCGACTAGCCACCTATATATATATAGCTACGCCACTGCATGTGATATATTTTGATACATTCTGTATACTTTTAATTTAAAATTACAAGATTTAAAAGTGTTTTTTTCTGCTTGATTAAAAGAACATTCTACATATATGATATTTTGGAAATTATTGATAATATTCCAACTTCTAGGTCTTATTAGAGTCCACACGTTGAGAGTTTGGAATTACAAACAAGTCCAAAATATTTTGGTGATGAATGTGACATTGGTGGCTTTAATTATTTGATAGTAACAGTTATTTGATATAAGTAAGAAGTATTATTCGATAAATATTTGTATATAATATAGACAAATATTAGTTATGGAGTGAGAATAGGGTTGGGGAGGGGCCGAGGGCGATGGAAAGAACGTCAAATGAAATGAAACGAGGTGAGTGGAAGACTATTGACGATGAGGTTGCACATCTTATCCGAGTGTGACAGATAGATGGATGAATTAGTAGAGGTTCGCATACGATCAGATCATGTTTTCTATGATAATATGTGTTGTTAAGACGAGTTAGTTCGACTATGTTATATGAGACGTCTGTTGGTCGTCGGTTAGTTAAACAAGCTCGTGGCCGGAAGCTGAACGTAATGGAAATCAGACGATATTGGGATGAATTTGCGGCACAACAAGAGAGATAAGATTAGGTCGAAGAGATTCGGAATAAGGTGAGTGGAAGATTATTGACGAGGAGGTCGCACATCATATCCGAGTAGGACAGATAGATGGATGAATTAGTAGAGGTTCGAATCCGATCTGATCATGTTTTATGTGATAAATGTGTTGTTAAGACAAGTTAGTTCTACAGAGTGATTGTTAATTGACTATGTTCTATGGGACGGGGTACTGCTAGTTATCGGCCAGTTTAAAAAGCTCGTGTCCATAAGTTGAAAGTAGCAAAAATGAGACGATATTGAGATGAATGTGTGGCACACCAAGATAGCAAAAATTAATTCTTCTTAGCTATTATAGCAAACTAGACTAATCACGTCTATCATATGTATACATTAAAAATAATTTTGACCTTTTCATATAGTGTAATTTTCCACCGAACTGCGCCCTAGTGTCGCCCACCGACAACCAATTAAGGAGCAGAAAAGCCCAACAAATTAATTCTTCCTAACTATTAAGCTATTGTCGCTAACTAAACTAATGAAATAAAGAAGCAAACACATGAAGAAAGCCAAGGAGATTCAACACCAACTATATTACGTCATTGACTCGCCAACATCAGCATTTTCATCAAGGGATCCAAAATAAAATGAATTAAACGCACGACGAAGCCAAGAGATTCAGCATCTACTGTATATATGCATAAAAAACAGTTTTGAGCCCTTATATATAGTTGTAATTTTCCAATGAAGCGCCCCCTAGCTCCGCCTATCGGCAACTAATAGGATTTGGAGAGGATAGAGTGTACGCATACCTTACCTCTATCTGGTGAGGTAGAGAGACAGTTTCCAATTGACTCTCGACTCAAGACAAAAACTGTCTAGAAAAATACGCAACAAAAGTACAAGAGATAATAGGTAGTAACAAAACAACGTATAAAAGCATTACAGTACTACAAGAAAATAATACTACTATACTACACAAAACAACAGATATCAACAAAAAACTAAGAACGAGAATGTACAAGCGTAGTACTACGACTAATAGTAAAGACAGCAAGATGACGCACGTTTACTACTAGCATGGATACCACAAGAAAATACTACTACTATACTACACGAAACAACAGATATCAACAAAAAACTAAGAACAAGAAAGTACAAGCGTAACACTACGACTACTAGTAAAGACAGCAAGATAACGCACGTTCACTTACTAGCATGGATACCACAAGAAAATAATACTATGCAACACGAAAAAACAAATAACAATAAAAACTAAGAACAAAAAGGTACAAGCGTAGCACTACGACTACTAGTAAGGACAGCAAGATAACGCACGTTTACCTACTAGCATGGATACCACAAGAAAATAATACTATTATACTACACGAAACAACAAATATCAACAAAAAATTAAGAACAAAAAAGTACAAACGTAACACTACGACTACTAGTAAAGACAGCAAGATGACTCACGTTTACCTACCAGCATGGATACCACAAGAAAATAATACTACTATACTACACGAAACAATAGATATCAACAAAAAACTAAGAACAAGAAAGTATACGTGTAGCACTGCAACTACTAGTAAAAACATGCAACAAGATAACGCACGTTTACCTACTAGCTTGGATACCACAAGAAAATACCACTACTCTATTACACGAAACAATAGATATCAAAAAATTAGAAACTAAGAACAAGAAAGTACAAGCGTAACACTGCGACTACTAGTAAAGACATGCAACAAGATAATGCACATTTACCTACTAACATGAATACCGCAAGAAAATAATATTACTATACTACACGAAACAACAGATATCAGCACTATACATAATACATAAACAAAATAAATAAATTTTAAAAAATAAATGATATAAATAGAAAAAGAACTTTACCCCTTAAACCAAACTTGGATTTGTGTGTACATTAAAAGAACATTTTTCGTATGATATTTGAAAATTCTTGTTATAATATTCCAACTTCTAGATTTTTTAGGGAGTCCACACGTTCAAAATTAGGAATTACAACAATTTTAATTTGACTATTTTATTATTTGATGGTAACATTTCTAGTCAGGTGTACCTACTAAGGAGTAACATATATTTTATTTAATTTTGCTGATATTTGAACTATAATCACCTTATAAGACTGAAAGAGAGGCAAATAAAATGAAATGAGATGAGAAATTCTAACGTTTTTGGAATATTGATATTAACCAACGAATGGTAACTGTTTTCCTTGTGTGGATACTGTTACAATGAAAATTTGATGAATCGATTCACCTACACGTACGTCTCGCTTTTACTGTTATATCTTAAATTACTCCACGGATTACTTGATGTAAAAAAAAAAATAGTGGATTTCTATATCATCCTCACTCTATATATAATACGGTCAATGGTCAATCCTCAATATAACAGCTATTTTATGTAATAATATTTTACTATAACAATCAACTCTGTGTAAAATATTAATAATCATCATTATAATCGTACACTTTATAGAAAACAAATAGAAAGGAAAAAACACAGAATTAAAATCAGTTGTAATAATTTGTATATATATGTTAAAGCGATCATCAAAGAATGTGATGCAGTGGATGAGACTGTTTTTATCTTAATCAGTTGTAATAATTCGAGTTCTGGTTATGAAAAGATCTTTGGTAGAGAGAGTGTCTCTTGAATGGACCCTATCCGATGCGAATTCAAATTAGTCGAACTTCAATACATATATCGGACACTGAATAAAAAAACAAAAAAGATGTCTATGTTTAAGTGTGAACATATTTATTACTACAATGTTTTTTGATAAGTAATGAGCACTTTAGAGAAATCAATAGACTAATGCCCTTATCATTCCCACTAATAATTTGAAAGTGAGAAAAAAACACTGGGAAAAATAATTATGGTTGACTATAACATAAATATATGTATTTTGTTCACACTCAAAAGTATGCATGCATTTTATCGAAAACATGGTGTCCTTAAATAGGAGGTTATGAAATTTTTTACTATAATTTAAGATAAAACATTAGTAGGTCGATCGAGTGTTGTCAGGTCGTTTATTTTTTTCATACTAATAGTTGTAGTATTTTTGTTATTGACTTCATTTCAATGTGTTTGTCTTATTTTTTAGAGATAAAGCATTCAATACCTCCCGAATTATAGCTAAAGTTGCTACGGCACACTCCAACTTCACAGGGATCCTATTGTCCTCTGAACTCAACTTTAGCGTATTTTTATCATCCTTTTTGTGTTGTCGTGACACCTTTATTTACACAAAATGGGGTCCACGTCTGTCACACCCCTTTTTCGCTTGAGGTCCGAGTCGAAGGGTTTTTTCAATTAAAGTGACAGTTTTGAATAGAAATTAATTTATTACAGAGTTGCTACTTGGAATTGAGTTATGGTGTTTCGAGTCACCTTTTTGAATCCCTAGTCAAAAGGAAATGACTTTTTTATATGGTCTGCGAAAACAGAAGATCGGGTAAGGAATTCTGTTGATTGAGGGAAGGTGTGAGGCACCCCTCGAGTCCCGTGGTTCTAGCATGGTCGCTTTTATTGACTTATCTTAACTTAAATTATTTTGACAGATTATGTTAGTAGGCCCTAAAATCGCTCATTTTATTATACTAAAATTATTTTAAACTCTTGTATTAAGCTGATGAAAAATAATTTTAAAACGAACTTTGCTGAAGTGCAATATTGAATCCACGAATTATTTTTAAAGGTCTCAGAAAGATGCGTACACCGCATTCTTAATCGAGAAAAATATATCAAACGTTCCTAAAGCTTATCTAGCATTAAAAGACATTTATTTCATCTCTTGTAAACTCAAGACAATTTTATTTTATCTATTTATTCTCCTTTTTTGGTCTCTTTTCTTTATTATGACGGATCTTAAATAAAGCCACAACCCATCTCGCTCATTCTCACCTTAGTTAATTAATACGAAATTACTCCGACCTTAAATTTATATCCTAAGCTATAAACGTTTTTGGCTAGTATCAAATCCCTTGATCAATCTTATATTAACTACAAATAATATACTCAATCATCAAACAAATAAAAATGAAATAAGGCATGCAACATATGAACATTATAATTAACTTCACATGAGAAGAAATCAAAACTAAAAGAAAACTAAATTTCATACACACACATATAATATATATATATATATATATATATAAAGTAGAGTATCTTTATATCGTTAGATCGAAATTCGAATAATAAGTTTGAGTGAAAGAGACTAGAAAATAAAAATTACCTAATAATTTTTTTTTAATTTTAGTTTTCTTTATTTTTCCTTGCAATTTATGGTGTGGATAATGTTAATGTATTGAGGAAATAAATGAACAATGATATATACTAGTGATTTTCGCTTTTTACATGTATTTTCTATTTTCAATTTTATAGTCCCTTTACATAACAAAAGAATTCTTGGTCGCATAACAGAGAACAAACAATTTAAGATGGTGTATGGTGAACTATTCCAAAATTTAATAATCAAATGAAGAACATCAACATTTGAGAAAAATTGATCAAACCACGTCATAAAATTATATTTATAACGATCATGTAAAATATTCGAATAACTAAATATAGAATTCATGATTACAAATTCATATAATTTTGTATACTAAATAATGCATGAAACGATTGAACAATTGCAACCATACTTCAATTCACAATGAAATTGATAAATATAAATATAGTGAAATTAAATAACAACCTGTACAACGGACTAGTTAAGGGAGAAGCATGAATGATGTCATCGAAAACTCTACAGGAACCGAACTTAATCTCCAAAACCAAAGAAGTCTTTTTTTTTTTCCTTTTGTTTTTCTACTGTTTTTGTTTGTTTTTGTTTTCTAACTCTCATCCGTTCCTTTTAATTTTTGTTTGTTTTCCCATCCTCCAGTATGTTTTTTTCCTTAGCTTTTACTGTTAGATTCCGCCGAAACGGGTACGTAGAATCTGTATAATATAGAATCAGAACTTCAACACTAGTTCAAGTACAAAACAAGAACGTTATGAAGTTAAGTAACACCCTCAACACAAGATCAAAATAGATCTTTCAAAGAAGTGTGTTTTTTTCAGAAAAATTAGATGAAACAGAAATGTTGTTAAGGCCAAGTCGTCCGAATTCACGGACTTTCCTTAAGGAAATAATTCCCCTCACAGTACCCGAGGTTGTGGAATTTTCCTCCCAGGATAAAATGGCCTTCAATCCGACTATAGTGGTACCTCAAATAGGCGGATTCTTCGAACACACTCACGGTTTGAATGATCACAATTGGAATATTTTTAAGACAAGAAGAATGTTTTGTAATCTGAAAATTTCTGTATTAAAACCTGTGAATCAAAGCAGGTTTTTATAGCCAAATGATGTCTCTTCTGAAAAGAGACAAAGGATCATCAAAAAGGTGTTACCTTTTCTGAAAATTCATGTCCATTCGGCCAAACAGTGTGACTGTTCCTGAACAGGCATGTCCTTTCGGATGAAACAGTGTGTTGTTTCATGAAGAATCGCAACTTTCAGCAGCATCTGTTCATGAAACAGTGCATCTGTTCGTGAAACAGTGCATCTGCTGAAGAACATTACATCTGGAAACATTGCAACCCTTTAACGTTTCTGCAGCAGTTCACTGCATGCATATAAATGGAGTCCAAATCACAGGAAAAAAAAATTCCTGCATTTTACACATATTCAGATTTTCGTCAAATAAAATTTGTCCAAAAAATAGATCTCATCGATCGACCAAATCTGAAGCCGAGCCGAGCGAGCGACGACGAAGACGTCGCGAGGCATCTCTATTTCCTTGCCTCACTTACCATGTGAAGTAAGTGTTTCACTTTTAAACACTTTAAAGTTCTCTTCTTCCACCAATGTGGGAGAAGAGTAAACTTTCCATAGCAAAGAGTACACTTTCCAATTTGGGTGTCTCCTTCCTTTCAATTTGGTTTCTCCATTTTCCATTCAACACACTATGCACCCAACATTTACCACTTAGTTTTTCTTTGGTTTTTTTTTTTCTTCCTCTTTCTTGTGTGTGTGTATGCTAATGTTTTTTTTTTTTTTGGTTTTTGTTGCAGTATCTGACAATGATAGTGTCTGTATAGTGTAGAATGTGCGTAGAATCCTTTTGCTTGAACAGTGTAAATATCCTTAAATAGAGGGATTTGAAAAAGGGGGAGTAGTTTTAACAATAGAAAAGGAAGGGTTATTTAAAATTCAGTTTTCTTTTTATTATTATTTATTTTTTATTTTATATAAAAAATAATAGTAAAAATAATAAATAAAGATAATAATTATAAATGAAATAATAACAATAATAAATATAATAATAATTAATTAGTTTTATATTTAAAAAATATAATAACAATTTATAAATAGACAAATATAAATATAATAAAATAATATTAAAACTATTAATTTATTTATTAAAATTTATAACAGAAAACATATATTATTAATTTTTATATTATTTTTTTAAAATTAGAATAAAAATAATATATGATTAAATATAAATATAAATATTTAATATTGATAGACAAGTTAAAATTTAGGGAGGATCAAAAATCACGTGTCTACAACGTCACAGGTGTCACGTCAGCTAAAAGATTGATAAAATGTGTCACATCAGCTAAAAAAGGATAACAAAAATACGCTACCAATAACACTCCCGTGAAGTTGAAGTGTGTCGTAGAAATTTTGGTCATAGTTCAGGGGTATATTAGACGTCTTACTCTTTTTTTTAGTCCGTTTTAAAAATAATGTTTCTTTTCTTTTTCTCAAAATGATTTAATTTCAACTTTTTCTCTGTTTTTATTACTTATGGGTGTCATATTTATGTTATGAAATCTTGTTCTGTGCTTTACTATGTATATGTGCGGTATCTCGTGTCTTGAGCCGGGGGTCTATCGGAAACAGCCTTTCTACCTCTTTAGAGGTAGAGGTATGGACTGCGTACATCTTACCCCCCTCAGACCCCACTAGGTGGGAATACACTGGGTTTATTGTTGTTGTTGTTGATTTAATTTCAACTTTTAACGTAATCAGTTGCGAAGCCAAGAATCTCATTAGTTATAAGGGTGTTTGACATTTAATATATACGTACATATGTCAGCTTCGTATACTTTTTCAACGTAGGATGTTCGACTAGCCACCTATACATATAGCTATGCCACTGCATGCAACATATTTAAGATCAAATATTGTTGATAATATTCCAACTTCTAGATCTTATTAGAGTCAACACGTTAAGAGTTAGTAATTACAACAAGCTAAGTTCAAATATATATTTTGGTGATGAATGTAACTATGGTATAAACGTGGTGGCTTTAATTATTTGATAGTAACAATTTTAGTCAGCTGCACCTAGTTGCCTTTAGTGACTACTTATACAAATATATATAGGACGTGTTCGATATATAAGTAAAAAATATTATACGAAGTGTATTTGTATATAATTTGGACGAATATTAGTTGGGTAAGAATAGGGTTGGGGAGGGGACCTATGGAGAGAGCGGCAAATTAAATGAAATGAGGTGAGTGAAAGATTGACGATGAGGTGACACATCATATCTGAATGGAATAGATGGATGAAGCAGAGGTTCGAATCCGATTATGTGTTGTTAATATGAGTTAGTTCTACAGAGTGATTGTTAATCGACTATGTTATATGCGGCGGATCGGAGTATTGTTAGTCGTTTGCTAGTTAAAAAAACTCGCTCATATCCAGAAGTTGAAGTAGCGGAAATGAGGAAATTGAGATGAAAGTGTGGCACACCAAGAGAGATCGATAAGATTAGGACGAAGAGATTCAGAATAACGTGGAAGTAGCTTCCACGGTAGAAAACATGCGGAAATTAAAACGAGGTTGACATAATTTAGACGCATGCAAAGGAAATGAGCAGATGCGTTTGTTGATGAAGTCTGAGATGTAAGAGTAGGGTTGGAGAGGGGGCAATGGAAAGAACGCCAAATAAAATGGAATAAGGTGAGTGAAAGATTCTCAGCGATGACGTCGCACATCATATCCGAGTGGGACAAATGGATGAAGTAGAGGTTCGAATCTGATCCAATCATGTTTTGCGTGATAAATATGTGTTGTTAATTAAGACAAGTTAGTTCTATAGAGTGATCGTTGGTCGACTATGTTGTACGAGGCGGGGTACTGCTAGTCGTTGGCCAGTTAAAAAAACTTGTGCTCGAAAGTTGAAAGTAGCAGAAATGAGACGATATTGAGATGAATGTCTGACACACCAGGAGAGATTCAGAATAAGGTGGAAGTGCAAAATAGCAATCGCGTTTGGTCGTTTTTTCGATCGGTTCAAAACTCGATCAATTTTGTCAGATAATTTTTATCGTATATTTAATAATATTTTATGATAATCATTATTAATTCTTTTTATTCATTTAGTTAGTTAGATAAAATTTACTCCATTTTAGCAAACTAAAAAGAATTAAAAGTGCATATCAAGATTATTATATTTAGTGGACAAAAATAAATTTACTATATAAAGAATAATTTTGACTGAAAATTCCATAAATTGACAAGCAGAAAGGAAAAAACACAGGCAGATGTCAAAGTGGGTCCCGTAAAAAGTAAAACAAATGCTGACATGGCAAATTAGTCCAAACTATGTGGCATCTTTTTAGTGAACGTATAT
Source organism: Capsicum baccatum var. pendulum (assembly GCA_030864225.1). Taxonomy (NCBI): domain Eukaryota; kingdom Viridiplantae; phylum Streptophyta; class Magnoliopsida; order Solanales; family Solanaceae; genus Capsicum; species Capsicum baccatum. The sequence continues at coordinate 308,610,021 of CM061552.1, read as the reverse complement.
TAATCACATGTGGTTCATTTCGATTTTCGAGGATGAACTTGGTTAGAGTGTAAAAGTGCGTCCGTAGTAATAGGTAGGAGTGATTTGTTTGTATTTGTGCCTGTAGTTTTTTGTTCTTAGTGTTTCGAGAATGTTTGTGATCTGGAACAAATAGTTTATTGTATTAATTTATCGGTGTCTTGTCTCATTGATTATCTAGCGGTGTATTATCTCATTTTATTGTTTATTTTTATGTTTTTTTTGTTGCTATACTGTTATCTGTCTTGAGCCGAAGATCTATCGGATACAACCTCTCTACATCATTTGAAGTAGTAATATAGACTGCGTACACTTTACCTTTCTAGATCCCACTTTAATTTACAGGAATATACTTGATATGTGGTTGTTGACCTCCAGTTCAATGTGTTTTTCTTATTCTTTTTTTTTTTAATCCATTTTAAAAATAATGTTTCTTTTCTTTTTCTCAAAATTATTTAATTTCAACTTTTCAAGTAATCAGAGGCGAAGCCAAAAAACTCATTAATTATCAGGGTGTTCGAAATTTAATATATACGTACATATGTTAGCTTCGTATAATTTTTCGACGTAGGGTGTTCAACCAACCACCTATACATATGGCTACGCCACTGCATGTGACACATTTAAGATCAGAAATAACAGATCATTTTGATTCATTCTATGTATCTTTAATTTAAGATTACAAGATTAAAAAATCTTTTTATATCGTATGCATTAAAAGAATATTCTTCATATATTGACATTTTGGAAAATTATTTATAATATTCCAACTTCTAGATCTTATAATAGTCCACGCGTTGAGAGTTTGGAATTACAAACAAGTCCAAAATATTTGGTGATGAATGTGACATTGGTGTAAACGTGGTGGCTTTAATTATTTGATAGTAACAGTTATTTGGTATAAGTAAAAAGTATTATTCGATAAATATTTGTATATAATTTAGATAAATATTAGTTATGGGGTACGGTAAGAATAAGGTTACGTTGGGGAGGGGGCTATGGAAAGAACGTCATTTTGAATGGAAGATTGACGATGATGAGGTTGCAAATCATATCTGAGTGGGATAGATGGATGAATTAGTAGAGGTTCGAATCTGATTCGATCATGTTTGTGTGATAAATATCTGTTGTTAAGACAAGTTAGTTAGACTATGTTGTATCAGGCGAAGTACTGTTGGTCGTCGGCCAATTAAAAGAGCTCGTGTTCAGAAGTTGAAAGTAGTAGAAATGAAACGATATTGAGATGAATGTGTGGCATAACAAGAGAGATAAGATTAGGAGGAAGAGATTTAGAATAAGGTGGAAGTGGCTTCCGCAGTAAAAAAACATGCAAAAATTAAAACGAGGTTAAGATAATTTATAGACAAATGCAAATGAGATGCACAGATGCGTTTGTTGAGGAAATCCGAGAGGTAAAAGTAGGGTTGGGGAGGGAGCGATGGAAAGAACGTCAAATAAAATGGAATGAGGTGAGTGAAAGATCAACGATGAAGTGGCATATCATATCTGAGTGGGATAAATGGGGTAAAGTAGAGGTTCGAATCCGATCCAATCATGTTTTGTGTGATAAATATGTGTTGTTAAGACGAGTTAGTTCTACAGAGTGATTGTTGGTCGACTATGTTGTACGAGGCAGAGACCTGTTGGTCGTTGGCCAGTTAAAAAAACTCGTGTTCAAAAGTTGAAAGTAGCAAAAATGAGACGATATTGAGATGAATAGCGGCACACCAAAAGAGACTCGGAATAAGGTGAAATTGCAAAATAACAATCGCGTTTGGTCATTTTTTCGATCGGTTCAAAAGTCGATCAATCTTATCAATCAATTTTTATCGTATATTTAATAATATTTATGATAATAATTATTAATTCTTTTTATTCATTTAGTTAGTTAGTTAGATAAAATTTACTCCATTTTAACAAACTCAAAAGAATTTAAAATGAATCTCAATATTACTATTATATTTAGAGGTCAAAAACAAATTTACTATTTAAAGAATAATTTTGACTACAAATTCCATAAATAGACAAACCGAAAAAGAACAAAATAGACAGATGCCAAAGTGGGTCCCATAAAAAGAGGAAAAATTGCTGACATGGCAAATTGGTCTAAATTACGTGGCACTTTTTAGTGGACGTAATTAATCACATGTGGTTCATTTTAGGACGAAGCTAGGAGGAAGGTGGTTTGAAAACCCTCATTCACAAAAAATTATACTGTTATTTATATATGATTAAAATTATTTTTAATGTATATTTGTAGTAAATATTAAATTCTTTCGACCGTAAAAGAAAAAAGTTATTTCAAAACCTAATGTATTTCATAAAATTAAAGTAAATATTTTGAATCTTAACATTGTTATAATTAATTAGATAAAAAAATTAATAGAGAATTCTTATAATATTTCTCTTCTTTCTAGTCCACACGTTATGAGATAAATAGGAATTTACAACAAAGTCTAAATTGATTATTAATTTTTTTATGGTAAAGTTTAAAAAATAAAACCAATGGTTTAAACGTGCATGGTACCTTTTTATTTATTTATTATTATTATTATTATTTTGTAATAATGTTTTGATAGTAACAGTTCAAGTCAGGTGCACTTGGTCCTTTTTATGACATCACATATTTTAATTTATTGCTTCCACATTTTAAAGACCTTCGCTCTAACGGCATATTTTAAATAACGTTTGCTATGACGTACGCAATATAGACGGATTCAAAATTTGAACAGTTTGAAACTTAAATGATGAAAAAAAAGTCAAACTGATTATAATAATAACAAAAAATAAAAAAATAATTACCCAAATTATGTATAGCCTTTTTTTTTCATGCACTAGTTAGAGGGGCGGATCTATTCATTGTCGTGGGGTGGCACGCCACCCGCAAATTTCGACGGAAACTCTATATATATAGCTATATATATATATACTGATATAATCAAATATTAAATCTGTCACCATAAAAATAAAGTAATATCTAGTGCAAGTGACAAAGTGTCACTTTTGTCGCTTTTATGTCGTGGGTTCGATCCTTGATTGAAGCAATTAAAATTTTTAAATGTCTAAAACATTGCTTTTATTGATAAAAACAGAGATAAACGCGTAGTAAGCAGTAGTAGACTCTAGTTGACTTAAGTTAATACTTAATATTTATTGATTTTTTATTTATTTATTTAATGGTTAGAGAAGGTATAATCTAATCTCTTATCTCTTTCATAAAAAATAAAAAATTCTATTTTCAAATATCAAAACATCGACTCTCTCTGTACTTCAACTCTTCAAGTTTGCTGCCTGCTGCTGCTTGCTGCCCGGTCGATTCTCTATCGTCGCCGGCAAAAGGCTTATCGTTGATCGTTTTCAGAATACGAAAAATCGTTGTGGGCAATTGTAATGAATTATGGATATTATGATATTAGTAATATTATTAAAAGTTTAAGTTTGGTCATTTTATTACTATTCTTTTATTATTGATTGATTTGTTAATTGTCCTATAGAATGAAAATATGAATAATCTGGCTAATTTAATCGATAAGTTTACTTGGCACCCGGTGAGTTTGGATCCTGGATCCGCCTCTGGCTAGTTATAGGTCTTAAGTGACTGTATAACACCTGAAAAAACTCTGTTATACGTCTCCTAAATTCAACTCCGGACATCTTCTCTACCTGACTCCCGCTAGGAGTGGAGCCGAGCAGGTGAAAGACAGTTAAAATTATCTTTATGTAAATAATATACAGGGGCGGCTCAAGCGAATTTGTGGCCCGAGGCCAAAATCAAATTGAGGCCTTAAACTTTTAGGAAAAATTAACTACTTTTAAAATTATATAATGATTTCTTTAATAAATTTTTAATTCATAATATAATCAATGCATTAATTTCTTGAGACATACTAGATATATCAAACTCCTTTAAATTATTTTTTTATAAAAAAATTATTTTTTCTACAAATAATATTTAATATCTTTTTAAAAATTTGTAATATATTATTACTAAAAAAGTGAGGCCCCTCAGATTTGGGGTCTTAGGCGGCCGCCTTTTTTTTGAAAGAATAGAGCCACCCTTGATAGTATATAATTAGGGGTGGAGTCGCCTTATGGTTAGGAGGTTTACTCAAATCTCTTTCGGCGAAAAGTTATACTATTTATATATGGTTAAAATTATTTTTTATGTATATATAATTAATGTTGAACCCCTTCGGCTAGTTTGTCTGCCTACTTTTTTCGATTTTAAATTTCCTTAGTGAAAATTCTGGCTTTGTCACTGTATATAGTAAATGTTTAATTTTCATTCGCTGCTTGTGGGTTTAATTAATTTATTATATTTTGTACGTCGTTCTTAAAATTTCGACTCTGTCACTGTCCTCCGTTGATCCCATTTTTAAAATTATTAATTTATTTTAACTGAAAATAGTTTCTCTGTAATTAATAAACTTGTTTATTTCTAGTCATAACAAAGAAAATCAAATTAAAATTTTAATTAAAGTGTTAGCAGAGTCTCACTATGCATGCTAGCTATTTTTTATTTTCTACAAATACTAGGAATTATTGACTTTTTTGAATAACCAAAGTACAAAAAAAATTAACAAAATATTAATCTTGGACTAAAATTCCCTACATTTTTCTTGACTCGATTAATTAATATTTCTTCTTGACTTTCATTAATATTCCCTACTATTTTCTTTTGTCATTTTATTAAAACTAGTAGCAGGTTATATTTTCAATATTTTCTACATAAATTTAAGATCTAGATATATATGTACGTGTTAAAAAATTTATTAAAACATCAACATAAAAAAAAAATTTACAAATTAAAAGACATGCTCATAAATCTAATATTAAAAATTTACAAACAAGCTCGATAAATTTAAATTTTTAATCCGCCTTGTAAAATCCACTAAAAAAGAATAAATATTTGATACGTTAAGACTCAATTATTAAAGTACTTATCATAAAGGACAAGTAGGAGGAATAAACAAAGAAAAATGTCATAGTGGGTCCCACAAAAATATAAAAAATTGTTGAGTTGTCAAATTCTGTCTAAACTGCGTGGCACCATAGAAAAACAGATTTATTACTACTAACTACCTCTAATTATTTATCATTTTTATAAAATTTAAGATAAAATTAATTATTTTTTCGTTTATTCTTGAAAGATTATTAAATTTCCTTATGCTGAATGAAAATTTTCGCTCCGCTACTATCCTCAAGAAAGTGATATGAGCTGCATGCATTTTAATTTATTTTTTTCAGATCTCACTTTATGCGAATATAATAGATATATTGTTGTCGTTGTATATCCCCCTCCGTTTCATTCTACTCGATCCTCATAAACTTAAACACACTAGTTATATAACCGCAGCGAAAAAACTTACCCACATCAAGTATTTACACCAAATCAATACATGCATGCAACAGGAAGGGAAGTCTTGGAGTAACTGGTAAAGTTGCTACCATGTGACCAGAAGGTTACGGGTTCAACCTTGTAAACAGTCTCTGGCCGAAATGTAAGGTAAGACTACGTACTATCGATACACTTTTGTGGTGTGATCCTTCTTCGAACGTCGCACATAACAATAACTTCAATGCACCGGGGTGCCAATACATACATGCAACTATCTGAATCTAAAAATTCATTTTACTTAATCATACTTAATCACACTTCACTAAATCACTTAACCACAATAAACTATATTATTATAAATTTTTACTTATATAACCCCTACCTTCCGTGACACAATAAAACGACTCTGTGATAGATCTTGTAATCTAATTATTTTCAAACCCACATGCATACAGGGGACTTTAGTGTACCCGGTTGGTTATATACTACCCCCCCCTCCCTACCTTCCGTGACACAATAGAACGACTCTGTAATAGATCTTGTGATTTAATTCTTTTCAAACCTCGGTTGGTTATATACCCCCCTCCCCAACACAATACAATTAGTGTATGCAACAAATCATGTGATCTGTTCCTTTCTCGAATCCGCATGCATGCAGCAAGATTTAGTGCATCGAATAAGTCATATAGGATGACCCCACCTTATGATTTGACTCTTTCTTAAATCCACATGCATGCAAGAAGCTTTAGTGCAGCGGAGCGGACCAGTTATATACTAACACCATCACCTTCCAAGAGACAACACAACCAAACAAACAAAACAATAAATTCTATCCAACAACACACGAGGAAGTTAAATCAAACGTGGTCCTCCTCTTCTTCTTCATCTTCATCATCACTATCTCCCCCACCGCGTAGTCCAACACACGGCCTGTTGACCTCCCTTTTAACACTCTCACTCTTCACTACTTCCCCCCACCCCCCAACATATATATATATAGCCGCCAATTCCAAATTCTAACAATTACCCACATCCTAATTCACAAACCCCACCTCAAATCCACAAAAATCTTGAAAAGAAAAAAATGGTGAAAAATGGTAAGAATTCATCGTCGTCGTCGTCAATGAGTTCGATGTACAGGGGAGTAAGAAAGAGGAAATGGGGGAAATGGGTGTCGGAAATTAGATTACCAAATAGTAGAGAAAGAATATGGTTAGGATCATATGATACACCTGAAAAAGCTGCTAGGGCTTTTGATGCTGCACTTTTTTGTTTAAGGGGTAGTAATGCTAATTTTAACTTCCCCAATTCTCCGCCGGAGATCGTTGACGGTAGGTTGATGACTCCGGCGGAGATTCAGGTCGCTGCGGCAAGGTTCGCTAATCGGGCCGGGCCTGAGGAGGAGGGGGAAGAGAACCGGGCCGGGCTGAGGGAAAATGGTATGTCTGATCGATCATCATCAGACACTGAGGATATGTCTTTACAGGCCGAATCACCGGAGAGTGAAAAGACAGAAATGACCTCGGCCTCGGCCCAGTTAGTGAATAATAATAATTTAGAGAATTGGACCGGGCTGAGGGAGAGCCCGAATTTTTATCCTTCGTCGTGGTCTTCGGATGTGTTTGTACGGGCCGAATCACCTTGCGTAGAAAGTGAAAAGACAGAAATGACCTCGGCCCGATTAGGAAATAATGATTTAGAGAACCTGGCTGGGCCGAGCGAGAATTTTTATCCACCTGATATGTTCTATCGGGCTGAATCGTCTTCGGTATCGTTATCTAATAGAATGGGAAGTGAAAAGACTGAAATGACCTTGGCTCAATTTGCGAATAATGGTTTGGAGAATCGGGCCGGGCCGATGGAGAACCCTTATTTGTATCCATGGTCATCGTCTTCGAATATGTATTTACGGGGCGAATCGCCTTCGGTATCATTATCTAATAGAGTGGAAAGTGAAAAGACGGAAATGACCTTGGACCGGGCCGGGCCGAGGGAGAACCCTTTTTTGTATCCTTCATCGTCGTCATCGGACATGTTTTTACGGGCCGAATCGCCTTCCCTGTCGGTATCCAACATAGGGGAAAGTGAAAAGACGGAAATGACCCTGGACAATGGATTTATGGACATGTTTTCGTCGTTAGGGACAGTTAACGATATGTCTAATTTCGGAATTTTCCCAGGTTTTGATGATTTATCTGGTGAATTTTTTGTACCACCAGAACAACAAATGCCTAATTTGGAATCATCAGAAGAACAAGAAATTAATTATTTGGATTATGATGGATTTAATTCACAAGGATCTTCATTTCTTTGGAACTTTTAAAGGGTGAAAATGTCATTATATATATATCCATAATGGTTAATATAGAGTTTATAAAATTAGGAAAAAGTTTAAGATATTAGTGATAATTATTTAGAGGAAATTATTTGAATTGTAAAATTTTTTTAGTTGGTTTTGTAGACAATTCTAGACATTTTTTGGTTGCTAGAATTGCTATAACATAAGGAATTTTTTGTACTTAAAAGGATGCAATTTTTAGTAATTTTATTGGTTTACTATAAGGTCCATATGTTGTTTGGGTTCATCAAATAATGTGACGGAATGAATGAGATTTGTTCGATTCTAGTTACGTATTTGCCTTTCGAATATGATTCATGTAAATGGAGAAATCTATATAGTATTTTTCTTTTTCTTTTTTTTTTTACTAAAGAAAGTCGTAACGCTTGTATTTTAGGTGCGCAAGAGCTAAACCACCTTTCAATATAAATAACCTTCAAATAATACTAGACAAAGTCCGTATTGATTCACAACATTAACTTGTGAACGCAAAGAGATTCTATTAAAAAGGAAAATCGTAATATGAACTCGATCGAGAAGACATTTCGAACCTAAAAAATCCCCATTCGGAGTATCACATATTCAACCATCCCGATTACTCTCGCAAGTCCTCTGTAATAAATTGCATTTTCTTATTTAGAACTACAACTTACTTAGTGAAATTCCACATAGTATATAATATACACATACCATACCGCTCTCTCGTATGAGGTAGAGTCAGTGACGAACCCAAGATTTAGAGGTTGTGGGTGCACGAAAGGTTTGAAACACACATACTGACGTTCAACGTTTTAAGGTTCTGTCTTAAAATTAAAGCACACCGACAATCTTCTTGGCTTCCTATTGAAAAAGAAAATCGTAACCTGAACTCGACCGAAAAAATATTTCGAACTTGAAAAATCTCCATTCGGAGTATCACATATTCAACCATCTCGATTACTCTCGCGAGTCCTCTATGAAAAATTGCATTTTCATCTTTAGTACTACAACAAGAACAACAACTTACCGGATAAAATTTCACATAATACAATATACACATACCATACCACTCTTTCGTACGAGGTAGAGTCAGTGGCGAACCCAAGATTTAGAGGTTGTGGTGCACGAAAGGTTCAAAACACACATACTGACGTCCAACGTTTTAGGGTTCTACCTAAAAACGAACACACGCAACTATATCAAATTTTCTAAATTTTATACTAGATTTTATACATTTTTCATATAATTATACCTAATCTGCGCTAAATTTAATGGATGTAGAAGCACCTTATAAGTCCGTCCTGAGGTAGAGTGAATGTTTTCAAAAGACACTCGGCTCAAATTATTAATAAATTTAACTTATTAATTTTGAATATCATATAATTATAATTTTTTTTTTATTTTTCAAACACTTACTATAAAATGACGTAACCTTTTATGCCTTGTGTGTGTTGTGGGGTGGCGGGGGGGGGGGTTGGAGTCACACACAAACACCATATCTCTTTCCTTAAAAACACATCTTCTTGTTTTTCAAGTACTTTTTCTCCCTCTCCCTTGAGGGTTTCTTTTCTTTTCTTTTTTTTTTTAATTTTTTTTTTTATTTTCTTCATTTTAATCCAAACCCCAATTACCCTTTTTCAATTTTTTTTTTTTTTTTTTAAATTTAGTTCTTTTGAATTTCAAGAAAATGATGCAACAGCAAAGACTGAAACAACAACAAGCATTGATGCAGCAATCCCTTTATCATCCTGGTCTTCTTGCACCCCCTCAGGTGAATTTTACCTTTTTTACCCTTTAAAAATGTAGTGTTTATTTATTTATTTATTTATTTATTTATTTATTTTTGTAATTTTGTGTGTTTGGATTACTTGTTTGAGTGAATTAATAATAATAGTATGTTGTGGTTTAATAGTTTGAATGTCAATGGAGCTGTTAGCTAATTTTTGTTTGTTTTGATAACTGTTGTGTTTGGTGTTCAGGCCAAGTTATTAGCTACTTTTTGTTTTGTTGATAATCGCGGTGTCTGAGTCAGTTTGATACTCGTGGTGTGTGTGTCAGCTTGCGTGCACCTTGACTAATTGTTCGAGGTGTTAGCGACTTAGCATTGTATTTTGAGTGAGTGAATAACCTGTAGTGGTGTTTAATAATATGAATATTAATTGAGCTATTAGCTATTTTGTTTATGTTTTGATAGCTGTGGTGTTCGGGCCAACTTGCATCTACCTTGAGTAATTGTTCTAGCTATTAGCTACTTTTGTTTTGTTGATAATCGTGGTGTCTGTCAGCTTGATTGCACCTTTGACTAATTCCTTGAGCTATTAGCTACTTGATAATCGTGGTGTCTGTGTCAACTTGCGTGCATCTTGACTAATTATTTTAGCTGTTAGCTACTTAGCATTGTATTTTGAGCTAATAGCATTGAGCTAAGTAGCTATTTTTTTATGGTTTGATAGCTGTGGTGTTTGGGCCAGCTTGCGTGCACATTGACTAATTCATCAAGTTATTAGCTACTTTTGTTTTGTTGATAATTGCGGTGTCTGAGTCAGCTTGATTTAACCTTTTACTAATTCCTTGAGCTGTTAGTTATTGTACTTTTTTTTGGATACTCGTGGTGTCTGTGTCAACTTGCTGCACTTTGACTAATTGTTCGAGGTGTTAGCTACTTAGCATTGTATTTTGAGTGAGTGAATAACCTACAGTTGGTTTAATAGTCTGAATATCAATTGAGCTATTAGCTATTTTTTGTATGTTTTGATAGTTGTGGTGTTCGGGCCAACTTGCGTGTACCTTGACTAATTGTTTGAGCTGTTAGCTACTTTTGTTTTGTTGATAATCGTGTTGTTTGCACCTTTGACTAATTCCTTAAGCTGTTAGCTACTTGATAATCGTGGTGTTTGAGTCAACTTGCGTGCGTCTTGACTAATTATTTGAGATGTTAGCTACTTAGCATTGTATTTTGAGCTAATAGCATTGAGCTATTAGCTATTTTTCTATGGTTTGATAGCTGTGGTGTTTGGGCCAGCTTGCGTGCACATTGACTAATTCATCAAGTTATTAGCTACTTTTGTTTTGTTGATAATTGCGGTGTCTGAGTCAGCTTGATTTAACCTTTTACTAATTCCTTGAGCTGTTAGTTATTGTACTTTTTTTTGGATACTCGTGGTGTCTGTGTCAACTTGCTGCACTTTGACTAATTGTTCGAGGTGTTAGCTACTTAGCATTGTATTTTGAGTGAGTGAATAACCTACAGTTGGTTTAATAGTCTGAATATCAATTGAGCTATTAGCTATTTTTTGTATGTTTTGATAGTTGTGGTGTTCGGGCCAACTTGCGTGTACCTTGACTAATTGTTTGAGCTGTTAGCTACTTTTGTTTTGTTGATAATCGTGTTGTTTGCACCTTTGACTAATTCCTTAAGCTGTTAGCTACTTGATAATCGTGGTGTTTGAGTCAACTTGCGTGCGTCTTGACTAATTATTTGAGATGTTAGCTACTTAGCATTGTATTTTGAGCTAATAGCATTGAGCTATTAGCTATTTTTCTATGGTTTGATAGCTGTGGTGTTTGGGCCAGCTTGCGTGCACATTGACTAATTCATCAAGTTATTAGCTACTTTTGTTTTGTTGATAATTGCGGTGTCTGAGTCAACTTGATTTAACCTTTTACTAATTCCTTGAGCTGTTAGTTATTGTACTTTTTTTTGGATACTCGTGGTGTCTGTGTCAACTTGCTGCACTTTGACTAATTGTTCGAGGTGTTAGCTACTTAGCATTGTATTTTGAGTGAGTGAATAACCTACAGTTGGTTTAATAGTCTGAATATCAATTGAGCTATTAGCTATTTTTTGTATGTTTTGATAGTTGTGGTGTTCGGGCCAACTTGCGTGTACCTTGACTAATTGTTTGAGCTGTTAGCTACTTTTGTTTTGTTGATAATCGTGTTGTTTGCACCTTTGACTAATTCCTTAAGCTGTTAGCTACTTGATAATCGTGGTGTTTGAGTCAACTTGCGTGCGTCTTGACTAATTATTTGAGATGTTAGCTACTTAGCATTGTATTTTGAGCTAATAGCATTGAGCTATTAGCTATTTTTCTATGGTTTGATAGCTGTGGTGTTTGGGCCAGCTTGCGTACACATTGACTTATTCATCAAGTTATTAGCTACTTTTGTTTTGTTGATAATCGTGGTGTCCGAGTCAGCTTGATTGAACCTTTTACTAATTCCTTGAGCTGTTAGTTATAGTACTTTTTTTTTTCCTTGATGCTCGTGGTGTCTGTGTCAACTTGCTGTACTTTGACTAATTGTTCGAGGTGTTAGCTACTTAGCATTGTATTTTGAGTGAGTGAATAACCTGTAGTGAAGTTTAATAGTCTGAATATCAATTGAGCTATTAGCTATTTTGTTTATGTTTTGGTAGCTGAGGTGTTCGGGCCAGCTTGCGTGCTCCTTGACTAATTATTCGAGCTATTAGCTACTTAGTATTGTTATTTTCTTTATTATTGATTTTGTGATTCTGTTTTCTTTTCTTGAGTTAATGGTCAAAAACACACATAAAGTATCACCTTTTTTTGTGAGTTTCCTAAGTGAATTATCACGTTCGTGAGTTACCTAATTGAAGTATTACGTTTTGTGAGTTTCCTAACTGAACTATCGAATGTTCACTTTTCCTTAACTATCAGAACACGTTCCCTTTTCCTAACGGAAAAAATATGGTGTGTTTCAATAACATTTCCTCGTAGTTCATTATGAAACTCGAAAAATCGGGATACTTTTAGGTGTATTTTCGACCCTTCACTCTTTTGTCTTTTTTATTTCATAGCTTGTTTTTCGGTGGTTGTTTGGGTGGTTGTTTGGGTGCTTTCCGATGTTTCCTACTACTTATGGGTGCCGTATTTACGGTATGAAATCCTGTTCTGTGCGTTACTTTATATTTGTGTGGTGTCTCGTGTCTTGAGCCGGGGGTCTATCGGAAACAACCTTTCTACTTCTTCAGAGGTAGAGGTATGGACTGCGTACATCTTACCCCCCCAGACCCCACTAGGTGGGAATACACTGGGTTTGTTGTTGTTGTTGTTGTTTGTTTGAGTGAATAATCAGTACTGTGTTTAATAGTCAGAATATCAATTGAGTTATATTAGCTACTTAGCATTGTATTTTCATTTCTGTGTTGTTTGTTTCGATATTGCGTTTGTGATTTTGGGTTCTTTTCTTTTTTTCTTAGTTTGGCTGGTAATTTCTCGTTGTTAATTCTCTTAAAGATTTGATTTTTCCTATTATTCAAGGAAGTATTTGCCATCTTTAGGTTGTGACCTCTAAACATATATCAGATTTCGCATGTCCACAGAAGCTACAACCGTCGTGTTTTCATTTCTGGTTTTGGTTTATTTGAATATTGAGTTTTTGAAACTAAACGATTTAGCTCGTACATTGGTTTACAAGTTTCAATATCAAAGTAGCTACTAGACAACATTGCATCCAAATTTTTGTTATCCATTTGTCGTCTTAGTATGTAATGGATGTACCAGTCTGAACATCAATAAAAAGCGACGTGTATTCCATTTCCACTTCCAACTTTTTCAATCTTACGTACTCTTGAACATTGGCAATTCGAGTCTAGATTCTATTTGTTTGTTCTTCTTATCTCGTGCTTGGGTGATTACTTGGTTCGTGAGAGAAATATGACATATAGGAGAAAATTTCTGAGTTTACAAGCTTGTAAATGATTAGAACATGTGAATGAGGTTTGGTCATATAGTGTTTTGTGAAAGACAATTGCTTTGCAGTACTTCTAACAAATTCGTTTCGTGTTAAAGGATTTTAATAGCATTCGGGGACATTATTGAGTCTTATGCCTTTGTGTATATTAGCTACTTTTGTTTTGTTGATAATCGTGGTGTCTGTGTCAGCTTGATTGCACCTTTGACTAATTCCTTGAACTGTTAGCTACTTTGTGTTTTTGATACTTGCTGTGTATGAGTCAGCTTGCGTGCACCTTGACCAATTATTCGAGCTGCTAGAGACTTAGCATTGTATTTTGAGTGAGTGAATAACCCGTACTGAAGTTTAATAGTCTGAATATCAATTGAGCTATTAGCTATTTTGTTTATGTTTTGGTAGCTGTGGTGTTCGGGCTAGCTTGCGTGCACCTTGACTAATTGTTCGAGCTATTAGCTACTTTTGTTTTGTTGATAATTGTGGTGTCCGAGTCAGCTTGATTGCACCTTTGACTAATTCCTTGAGCTGTTAGCTACTTTTGTTTTGTTGATAATCGTGGTGTTTGGGTCAACTTGTGTGCACCTTGACTAATTATTCGAGCTGTTAGCGACTTAGCATTGTATTTTGAGTGAGTGAATGACCTGTAGTGGGGTTTAATAGTCTGAATATTAATTGAGCTATTAGCTATTTTGTTTATGTTTTAATAGCTGTGGTGTTCGGGCCAACTTGCACGTAGTGTGACATCAAGTTATTAGCTGCTTTTGTTTTGTTGATAATCGTGTTGTTCGAGTCAGCTTGATTGCACCTTTGACTAATTCCTTGAACTGTTAGCTACTTTGTGTTTTTGATACTTGCGGTGTATGAGTCAGCTTGCGTGCACCTTGACTAATTATTCGAATTGTTAGCTACTTAGCATTGTATTTTGAGTGAGTGAATAACCTGTAGTGAAGTTTAATAGTCTGAATATCAATTGAGCTATTAGCTATTTTGTTTATGTTTTGGTAGCTGAGGTGTTCGGGCCAGCTTGCTTGCTTGCCCCTTGACTAATTATTCGAGCTATTAGCTACTTAGTATTGTTATTTTCTTTATTATTGAGTTTGTGATTCTGTTTTGTTTTCTTGAGTTAATGGTCAAAAGCACACATAAAGTATCACCTTTTTTTGTGAGTTTCCTAACTGAATTGTCACGTTTTGTGAGTTTCTAACAGAACTATTGAATGTTCACTTTTCCTAATGAACTGTTGGAGCACGTTCCCTTTTCCTAACTGAAAAATGTGGTGTGTTTTCCTCATAGTTCATTATGAAACTCGAAAAATCGGGATACTTTTAGGTGTATTTTCGACCCTTCACTCTTTTGTCTTTTTTATTTCATAGCTAGTTTTTCGGTTGTTTGAGTGAATAATCAATACTGTGTTTAATAGTCTGAATATCAATTGAGTTATATCAGCTACTTAGCATTGTATTTTCATTTCTGTGTTGTTTGTTTCGATATTGCGTTTGTGATTTTGGGTTCTTTTCTTTGTTTCTTAGCTTGGCTGGTAATTTCTCTTTGTTAACTCTCTCAAAGATTTGATTTTTCCTATTATTCAAGGAAATATTTGTCATCTTTAAGGCTTTGATCTCATAACATATTTCAGATTTCGCACGTTCAATGAAGCTAAAACTGTCATGTTTTCATTTCTGGGTTTTGGTTTATTTGACTATTGAGTTTTTGAAACTAAACGATTTAGCTCGTACATCGGTTTACAAGTTTCAATATCTAAGTGGTTACTAGACATTGTGTTCAAATTTTGGTTACCCATTTTTCTTCTTAGTATGTAATGGATGTACCAGTCTGAACATTTTAAAAAAAGCGACATGTGTTCCATTTCCACTTCTGACTTCTTGAATTTTACGTACGCTTGAACATTGACAATTCGAGTCTAGGTTCTATTTGTTTGTTTGTGCTTGGGTGACTACTTGGTTCTTGAGAGAAATATGATATATAGGAGAAAATTTCTGAGTTTACAAGCTTGTAAATGATTAGAACATGTGAATGAGGTTTGGTCATATAGTGTTTTGTGAAAGACAATTGCTTTGTGTAGTACTTCTAACAAATTCGTTTCGTGTTAAAGGATGTTAATAGCATGCGGGAACATTACTGAGTCTTATGCGTCTTATGCCGTTGTGTTTTAAGTCATCAAGGGAGCAGGAGGGAAAGCCAGTGTTGACTCCTCGGAATTGGGTATCGGAGGATTTTATCATTTGAAAAAGATATCTTTTCAAGTTTTTGAAGAGTAGGGTCCATGGGATGTTCAAATTTTCCTTTCCTTCTTACGGAGTTTCACGATTTCCTGAAATGATTGATAAAAAGCAAATTTTCGAAATCCTTGGGGTGGGGCATAGCAACTAACCGGCTCCTTCATATGTCCTTTCTCTTCATCTTTTGTACAATGCGCACTGTCGATCTTTTATGGTACCCTGAATCACTGTTCGTAGATTCTTTCTGGACTATTACTGTGACTGAATGTTAGCATTTACTGACATTTTGTTACTACTATTTATTTACAGATAGAGCCCATCTTGAGCGGAAATCTGCCTCCCGGATTTGATTCTAGTACTTGCAGGAGCGTGTGAGTGCCTTACTCATTTTATGTCTGATAATTATCTCATGTCTCACTTTTTGCAGTTATAAGATATTTTTCTTGTTTTTTTGGCTAAGGTCGAGTGTATGATATGCTCTTATCAGTTTTGCGGTTATAGGAGCGTTAGTATGAACAGTGATGCATCATCAACTTTATTGCATTAAGTACAGAATTTTGCGGTCCAGATTCCGAAATTGCAACATCTAACTAGCATCTGTTGGCTGTAAGGTCTCTGGTCAGCTAAAGGGAGGACATCGAAATGAGTGAAATATTAGGCTGTTTCGGTGGCAATCAAGCTTCCACCCTAGGTTTTCTCTTGTTAGAAGAAAGTAAAGGGGAGACATGGTTGCAAGGGTGGGGTGGGGGGGTCAGTGGACAATTTTAATGACAGTGTAAGACAATTTTAAAGACAGTATAATTAGTAGTATCTTGACCATTTCGCTAGGACTTACTTGCATTGACATAAGACTAACTTGCCAATTGCCCATGTTAGCTTATCTTATTCTTCTTGACAACAGCAACAACAACAACAACAAAAAACCCAGTGTATTCCCACACAGTGGGTATCTTATTCTTCTTGAATTGTCTCGAATTACCTACGGAGTTTGAGGGATTCACTTTTATCCATATAGTGAATAATTCCGGAATTAAATAAAGAAGGCTTGTTTAGTTTAATAAATTCAAATAATTTGGGGCACAAAATCTGCCGTGGATGTTAAAATGCCCCCATAGAAATGAGAGTGATGTTGAGTTGCTACTTGAGATCCCCCAAAAGAAACCGAACACTATCCTTTTCCGGATTAACCTATCAACTATTGGTGAAGCCTGAAGAAATTACAGCCTGATCATTGGATTATCGTCCCAAAAATCAATTACGAGGGTGGCTGCTGCTTGGAAATAGAAAATGCCGTTCTGAAAATCTACCCTTATGTGTGACAATCTATGCGTTTGAGTATTTTCCATATTGGTGCAAGCACCCACATACAAGTTAACAATTGTTCTTTTATCTATTTCTTCTATGAATCTTATTTATCAAGCACGTTCTTGTGTGTACTTACAAGAGGAATGATTATTATTCTTCTGATAACCTTTTTTGCTTTTGACATGATCGGATACAGGTATGTTGGAAACATCCACTCACAAGTCACAGAACCACTTCTTCAAGAGGTTTTTGCAAGCACCGGTCCCCTTGAGGGATGCAAGCTCATAAGAAAGGACAAGGTACGGTCTTGTTTTGCTTACAAGATAAGGCATGAGAATCAGTTGAAAAATCTCACCTAACTACAATAGTTCAATTAATCAATGTGGTAATTCTTTACCTCATCAAACATGTTAAGGTCTTTTTATTTGGCATATGTTGTTTTATGGTATTTGTGCGCTGGGGACAGTCTAAATTGTGCTGGATGTTCGAATTTCATGAATTACTTATGAGCTCTTGTAGATGAAAATATCTTGGTCTGAATCCATT
Organism: Capsicum baccatum var. pendulum; assembly: GCA_030864225.1. Classification (NCBI taxonomy): domain Eukaryota; kingdom Viridiplantae; phylum Streptophyta; class Magnoliopsida; order Solanales; family Solanaceae; genus Capsicum; species Capsicum baccatum. The sequence goes on along the minus strand of CM061552.1, from coordinate 308,592,542 downwards.
GTTGTTTTTCCTTTTCACAAGTTATTCACGATGACATTGTTGGTCTTATCCTTGATTTTATGTTTCTGAGGAAACTTGTCTAACAAGAACAAGGCAGATTAATTAAGGGTATTTCTTAGCGTTGAATCTAGTGCAGAAGATATTTGTCTGTCTTCGTCTAGAATTCTTATTGATAACTTGGATCATCGTAAGTATTGCATACTTTTTAGTACATTTATTTTATTGTAAGTTTGTAACGCTATGAAGCTGTTTGATTTGTTGTATAAGCTGTGTTAAAGGTCAACTACATGTTACTGGATTTTTTGGAATAGTACAAGTGTCTTTAAAATCGTGCAACTTTCCAGATATTTGGTTTTATAATAGAAAATCATATTAATCTCCGTTAATACTTGCTAAAACATTTGGAGTGTTTTTCTGTTGTCGTATCTATATTACCATTCTTTATATTGATCATATTATGTTCCAATTTGTTAATCTTGACAAGTGAGGTATAGCCTAACGATATAAGGACTCTCTAACCATAAGTTGGAGGTTCGAGTCTCCTAGGGAAAACAACAGGGAAACGTTGCAATTTAGACAGCCCCGATCAATACTGATTTATACATGTATAAATCACTAAATCAGTAGCTCATCTCAAGTCTGAAAATGGTTCAATATTATCCCGTTGGTTGTTGTGTGATTTATTAGTACGAGAGTGATATATGATGATTCTCTTACAATGCAGTCATCCTATGGTTTTGTGGATTACTTTGATCGCCGATCAGCTGCGCTTGCTATTGTGACGCTTAATGGAAGGCACTTGTAAGGAACTTTAACAATTTTTTGCTTGATAATTCAATATTTGCTGCATGGTTCGGCCTAACTTGTAAATCACAGATTTGGACAGCCGATAAAAGTTAACTGGGCGTATGCCAGTGCCCAAAGAGAGGACACATCTAGTACGTATCTTACACACCTCCATTTTCGACCCTCTTAATATTACATTATTTTGTTAGAACTAAAATGATTTCTTCTCACTTACAGGTCATTTTAACATATTTGTGGGTGATCTTAGTCCGGAAGTTACAGATGCCACATTGTTTGCTTGCTTTTCAGTATACACTAGCTGCTCGTACGTTAGTCTTTGTTTGTTTTGTACTAAGGGGTCGTTTGGTAGGAGGGATAAGGATAACTCATCCCGGGATTAATTTAGAAGAGGAGCTTATCCCATGTTTGGTTGGGACAAAATGCATGGGATAACACATCCCGGGATTAGTTATCCCGGGATTGTAGTGTTTTTCTTATCCCTCCTTGAGGGTGGGAGAATCCCGGAATAACTTGTCTTCCGACCAAACGACCCCTACATGTTCTCCTGGCATTCGTATTCAGCAAACGGCTTATAGTACTTAATGCTACATTAATATTTTCTCTTGCAGAGATGCAAGAGTGATGTGGGATCAGAAAACAGGCCGTTCAAGAGGGTTTGGGTTTGTTTCCTTCCGTAATCAGCAGGTATTAAGCTAGCTAAATACTATCTTCTGATCCTTTACAGTTTGCTCATCCTTAACCCCTAAGCTCACCCAGGGAAAAAAGCGAAAAGCATTTGTTGTTTGGCGTTTTAATCATCTCATGTACTTGTTTGGTATGTTTTGTGCAGGATGCCCAAAGTGCTATAAACGACTTGAATGGTAAGATCAAATGCTTGGCATATACTAGTATACAATCTTGTTTCTCCATTATGTTTGCTCTCGACAATCTCATCAAATTAAGACCATGGTGTCTTTAGTGAATTTTTTTACCATCCATATACTATTAGAAAATTGCGGCTGTGCCTATTTATATTCCTGACGTTGGTTTGATGGTAAACCTATATGTGAATTGGAATAACGTGGTTGCGGCAGCTTCTCAAAAAAATGCGGTTGTGCCCTATTTATATTCCTTACAGTGACTGAGGGTGTTAAAATGGACGGCCGACCTAAAATCATTTGGAATGAAGTCTAGAAGGGCCTAAAGTTTTTTAGAGATCCATGTAGACTTAGCAAAAGATAAGACACAATGGAACAAACAGATCGATATAGGAAATATCTGTTTATTCTCTCTGTCCCTATTATGTGAGTCTCTTTCCTTTTTAGTCAGTTAATCCCACAAGGTGTAAGTCTGGGGAGGGTAGAGTGTCGCAGATCTTATCCCTACCTTGCGATGTAGATAGGCTGTTTCCGATAGTGTCCCTCGGCTCAAGGAGAAACATTTCAAAGCAGGCCAAAAAAAGACAGCAGACGTGAAGAAATCATAGCAAAATACTATGGAAAGCATGACAAAGCATTCTGAAAAAATGAATAGTGACTACAACACAATTAAAAATAATAACTACTACAATTTTTTTTTATAAAAAAATACAACAAAATAATGCGATATTCAAAGTACATGAAGTACATGAAATTACGGGAGTAATACTACGGCTACTAATATGGAAGGATAAGCGAAAAAATGCTCTACTACCTACTGACTTTTCTACTCTATAACTCTAATCACGAGGGAGGTTATTGTTATAGAGGCAAACCTGGGAGTCTCTGATATTATCCCTTATTATTTCAGATAATTTTGACATGTCGGTGATGATTCATATAGCCGAGCAGTAGTAGTTGTTGGTTTGATGGTACAAATGCTTCTCTTAATTTTTGCTGAGGGCCCTTACTTTATGTTTTCACTGTATGTCTTTAATTTTCAGAAGAAACTAGACAGATCTCCGACTTCTGCCAGTGTCCATTCCAATCTAGTTCCATCTAGATTTTCTTGTGATAAATCTGAATTTCTACCGCGTTTTTGTTCAAGTATACGCAAAAAAAAAATAAAGAAATTCTAAGATGATGGACGAAAACAACTCAATCTAATTCGTAATGATTAAGGAATACAAGGATTGATGCTATCTTTCCTTTTTTTAATTTTACTTTCAAGTTTCATATGGCTAATTAGTTAGCTTCATGCCATTTTTGCTTTATCATTTTAGAATAGTGAATTCCATCGACAACGTCTTGGTTTTCTTTTATTACCTATTGGTAACCTAATAGTGAATTCTATCGAAGACTCGTGGTTTTCTTTATTACAGTCTTTACCTGATTGAAACTTTTTGCTGATTGAAAACAAAAGGTAAGTGGCTTGGAAGCAGACAAATCCGCTGCAACTGGGCAGCAAAAGGTGCTGCTGGAGCCAACGATGACATGCAGAGTTCAGATGCCAAAAGTGTTGTTGAATTGACAGCTGGAACGTCAGGTTGGTTTTGTTGAATGCCTTTTTTCTGGCTACCACTGCGGTTGTCTTCGCCTATGTTGCTCGGGACTCTTCAAAAATGTCGATGGGTATGTGTCGGATCCTCCAAAAATAGTGTATTTTTGAAGGGTCCGATATGGGTGCGACAACATTTTTGGAAAGTCTGAGCAACTTAGGTCTTCGCTGCATAATATTTCAACTTCTGATGGCTGAGAGTCTCTGCTCGTTTAAAGTTTAAACATCTGTATGTTTTCAGTGTTTTCTATTTCAATTAGCTTCAGATCTCGCGTAGGATCTTTAAGTATAGACCAGAGCACGTGCCATATTATATGGACTTCCGACTCTGGACTGTGCTATATACCTAAATCTTCTATCAAATTAATGTGAAGTTGTGAACTATAAATGTGACGTGAAGTTCTTAAATATGCCTGGCGGTTGGCCTATCCTTGTTTATTATGGAACTTCTATCCCGAAGATCTTCATGTTGTTTATATTTTCGTTATGTAGATGATGGTCAAGAGAAGGCCAACGAAGACGCTCCAGAAAACAATCCCCAGTATACAACCGTTTATGTTGGCAACCTTGCTCCTGAAGTAAGTACCGTTCAAACCTTTTAACCTCCATTTCTTATTAACTTATTGTAAGTTGTAGGCGGATCAGTCACCGCACTCTTTTTGGCCTTGTTTTTCGAAGTTTTACATCTCGTTAGGATGAACATCGAGATGCATAAAGGATTACCAAGAGTCGATGTGATTTAAGTAATATATGACTATGTCAGAAGGGGAAATATTGTTGGGACTCGGGAGCTTCATGATTAGCATTTTCTTCTATATTCTTTCGGGCAATACGACTTCAGCTTCTATTCCTCCTATGCCGTCAGTTGGTTTTTAGGTGTGGAAGGGGACCTCACAACCCCTCGTCTTGTAAAAAGGGGAGAAAGAGATGCTCCCTCCTCCCAATTTATGTGCGTGTTTGTCTAGCCGCGAAGTCTAAGAAAGAAAGACTAAAAAGTATTACGTAAATTGGGACGGAGGGAGTATAAATCTTAAGCTTAGTCGGGAGGATTTTCTTTGCAATTATTTAGAAGATCTCGTTGATCTGACTTCCTGTTGTGTTTTTAGGTTACTTCACTTGACCTCCATCGTCATTTTCATGCTCTTGGAGCTGGTATTATTGAAGATGTCCGTATTCAAGCAGGCAAAGGTTTTGGTTTCGTTAGGTACAGCAGTCACGCTGAAGCAGCTCGAGCTATTCAGTTGGGAAATGCTCGAATCCTCTTTGGTAAACCTGTTAAGGTACTGTCTTATATCGCGATATGAACTTTTATCGTGTCATAATCTCTCCGAACCAACATAGACAAAATCGAGACAATCCTGAAGTATAACGTCAATTTTTCTGTTTCGGTCTGCAGTGCTCGTGGGGAAGCAAGCCGACACCACCAGGAAGCAGTTCCAACCCCCTACCACCACCTGCTATCGGACAACTCCCCGGTATTTCAGCCATGGATCTTGCAGCGTACGAGAGGCAACTTGCTTTGGCTAAGATGGCTGGTATGCAGACACTCATGCATCCACAGGGCCAGCGAATTGGCGGCGCTCCTAGTCAGGCTATGTATGATGGTGGCTACGGAAGCATTGCTTCCGCACAGCCACCGATGTACTACTAGTCGATTGATTAATCAATAAAAGCAACTTGTAAACACACCTGTTGTTGCTACTTCACTTATAGGATCCTTTTTATTTCCTATTTATTGTTAGTTTTTTCACAGCATGTATGGATAATATATATGTTGTATTCTGTTTGAGAATGAAGGTTTTAATTTCTTTTTTGCTAATACTATGGCCGAGGGTCTATCGAAAACCTCTCCACTTCTTCGGAGGTAGTGGTATGGACTGCATACATTTTACCCTCCCAAGACCTCACTTTGTGGGAATATACTGGGTCTTTTGTTGTTGTTTTGCTAATACTATGGTAGTTCATGTCTCGGAGTAACCGGTAAAGTTGTTGTCATTATTGTCGTGTGATCAGAAGGTCACGGGTTTAAGCTGTGGAAACAACCTCAAGCATAAATGTCAGGTAAGACTGTGTACAATACATCGTTGTGGTGGGATCCTTCCGCAGACCTGAGCATAGTGAGAGCTTTAGTGCGTCGAACTGTCTTTTTCGTACTATGGTAGTTCATGTCTCGGAGTAACCGGTAAAATTGCTGTCATTGTTGTCGTGTGATTAGGAGGTCACGGGTTTAAGCTGTGGAAACAACCTCAAGCATAAATGTCAGGTAAGGCTGGCGTACAATATATCGTTGTGGTGGGATCCTTCCCCGGACCTGAGCATAGTGAGAGCTTTAGTGCATCGAACTGTCTTTTTCGTACTATGGTAGTTCATGCATCAGAGTAACTGGTAAAGTTGCTGTTATTGCTGTCGTGTGATCAGGAGGTCATGGGTTTAAGTCGTGAAAATGACTTCTAGCAGAAATGCAAGGTAAGACTGCGTACAATATATCGTTGTAGTGGGACCCTTTCTCGAACTTGAGCATAGCGGGAGCTTTAGTGCATCGAATGTTTTTTTTCTTACAATGGTAGTTCGTTTCTTGAGCTATTATTTCATAAAACGAGGAAAATGACCTTCCTAATGACAGTAATAAATTAGATCTTGATGGGAAATTTACAACTATTCTACATGATGAGGGCGCCTATAAGACTCTTTTAAATCATAAAAAAGGATATTGTTAAAATAAAATAAAAAGAACGATAAAAAGTAACACGATATTATTATAGTAACACGATACAAATTCAAATTAGTTAAATGACTTTAAATACCAAATAATTAAAACCTAATACAATTATTAAACTCTATATACATTTGTTCTATTCATAGACCACTCTATTACACTAAATTATTTATTAATAGAAGACTTTTTTTTAATAATAAGGTGGGAACAAAACGTGACTATTATAAAGTCTACTTTGCTATAAAAAAATATATTTTATTTTTTCATATTATAAAAATATTAATATTACTACTTTCTAGGAAACATATAAGTCCACCCTTTACCTAACATTTTCCTACCCACTTGTCTATGTCTTTCTTGTGAACATGTTTATATAGTTTTATAATTTTATTCTTTCATTGGCATGTACTTATTGACTCGACTAATTCAGATACGTGTAATGTATAATAACATATTTGATCAGTATATTGTTATATAGTGGGGTCTGAGGATAATGTTTATGTAGTCTATACCTGTTTATGCAGTCTATACCACTATCTCAGATGAAGTAGATAGGTTGTTTTTGATAGACCCCCAACTCATACAACTATGAATCTCATTTAGAGTTCGCTCCTGGATCAAGATGAACCCTGGCGGCATACTTAACACATGTAAGCCGGATGGGAAACACGAAAAAATGGTGTTTTTAGTGGCGGACGGGTGAGTAACGCGTAAGAACCTGCCGTTGGGAGGGGAGCAACAACTGAAAACTGCTGCTAATACCTTGTAGGCTGAGGAGCTGAAGAAGGAATCCGTTCGAGGAGGAGCTCGCGTCTGATTAGTTAGTTGGTGAGACAATAGCTTTCCAAGACGATGATCAGTATCTGGTCCGAGAGGATAATGATCAGCCACACTGGGACTGAGACACGACCCAGATCCTACGGGAGGAAGCAGCAGTACAACAAAAAAAAAACATAAAAACACATAATGAAATAGGATAACACACTGCTAGCTAATACAGAAAACGAGACAACCACAAGATAATACAATAAACTATTTATTCGAAAATAATAGACATCACCAAAACAACACGAACAAGAAATTCGAGACGAAGACAAAGGCACTATTTCCTACTGTTATGGACAAACTCTTACCCACTAATTCTTTACCGTAATCCGCGTTCTCCATACCTTTCTATTATGACAACCATATACGTGTAATGTATGACTTTATTAAAAGATGAAACGTTTTTTTACAATTTTTTTTTTAAAACTTTTAGAGTTCAAATTCGATATTTTTAATTAAAGGCGAAGAATTTCATCAAATTTATTCAATCTTTGTGCGTGTTTTATTTTTCAAAACCGCGTGGTGGATAATGAAAGTGGAATTTACTTTTTTTTTTTTTTTCGCTTTATATATATTTTTTCTTATATGGAGTGTGAGTAATAATGGACTTTCCTATTATAAAAAAGAAAATTTCACATTGGAGATGTTTTTTTTTTTGTCTGTCCTTATTTTGGGTGAGACTGCGTACAATAGATCCTTGTGATCGGGTTCTTCCTCGATCCTGTACATAGCGGGAGTTTAGTGCACTGAGCTGCCCTTTCTCGAACTCTGCGCATAGCGATAGCTTTAGTGTACCGGACTGCCCTTTTTTTTTATCTGCACTAAATTATTTATTTATTTATTAGGTTATAAATATCACTAAAATATACTAATAAATAGTTTAGGGGGGTCATAGAATCCCCCGCAAAGTTCAGACGTGATACAACAAATTTCACCGAAGTTTGAATATATTTTGGACCCTTCTCCCTAGTTTTGCTACTAATACCTATGGTTTTTTGAATTGAGGGTCTGTCAGAAATAACTCACCGCTGAAATAGTGATATCGACTATGTATACTTTGGGGCGGGGGTGGAGGGTAGGGGTAGGGAATCAAAGAAGATGAAGGGGGAGGATTTGGTCAAATTTCCAAATTTGAATCCTATACCTAACTTTGATCAAATTTGAGTGGAGATATGTTTTATGTTTCACAAATATAAGGTAAGATAACGAACAATTGATTTTTGTTTTTAACTCTTTTCAGATTCTACGCACAGAGAAAATTTTAGTATATTGAATTTTGCTTTACACATAAACTATTGAATTCACTAATAAAAGTCTTTTTTTTAATTTGAAATCAAATAAGGTGTCCTAAATTAAATGAACAAAACCAAACCAAATTTGTACTACAATTAGGTAGTGTAAACATTATAAGAGTTTGGCCAAAGAAGAACAAAGCAAAATGTGCACAATTTTTTGAAATATTATGTTTGGTCAATTATTGGAGGCCAACAATATGGTCAAAATACCAAATCAATTATACAAAAATATCACATAACATGTGAAACACTTATTTAATTACAAATCATATTATAAAATTTCTAGTTGGCATCTTTGACCTTTACCTTACTTGTAGGTGTGGCTTGTTGATTATTATTATTTCCATTCCCATTTTTATTTCACATTTTTGTATATGCATGTTTTTTTTTTTTCTATGACGGTGATGTTGAGCCAGTTTGTTGCGCAAATTGATGCAGATCAAGATTTGACAGATGAAATGTAGTCTATGTTGCATGTAAAAGGGAAGCCCGGTGCACTACAGCTCCCGTTATGCACAGGGTTCGGGGAAGGACCCAACCGCAAGAGTGTATTGTACACAATCTTACCTTGCATTCTGCCGAAGACTGTTTCCATGCTTGAACCCGTGACCTCCTGGTCACATGACAACAACTTTACCATTAGTCTATGTTACATGAACTTTTCCAAAAATATTGCCGCGTTTGTGTCAGATCCTTCAAAGGTGCATTACTTTCGGAGCATTGACATGTGCCCAATTTACATTTTTGAAGAGTTCGAGCACCATGAAATCCATTAATTGCTTTATTTCAAGAAAACCTTAAGCCATACAATAATATTTCAACACAAATACAAAGAAACTAGGCCTTAAGACACTATAAACAAAATCAATCAACTTTGATGAATTTAAATAGTACTAGTACATATATGAGGTACTTAATTAACAACAAACATCTATACTTTGAATACAAAAATAAAAAATAAAAATGTTGTAAATAATATTCATGAGTTAGATCAAAATGGCTTCAATCAAGCTTGAAGCTAACAAAAAAGGAACCAAAAACTAGGTCATTTAATAGTAGTATATCAAGCAATGAAGGCCAGCCTGATGCACTAAAGCTTCCGCTATGCGACAGGGGGTCTGAGGAAGCGCCGGACCACAGGAGCCTGTTTTCACGGCTCGAGCCTCGTGACCCCTTGATCGCACAACATCAACTTTACCAGTCGCACTATGCGAGAGGGGTTCTGAGGAAGCGCCGGACCACAGGAGCCTTGTTTTCACGGCTCGAACCTCGTGACCTCCTGATGGCATAGCATCAACTTTACAAGTCGCACTATGCGAGAGGGGTCTGAGGAAGTGCCGGATCACAAGAGTCTTGTTTTCACGGCTCGAACCTCGTGACCACACAGCATCAACTTTACCAGTCACACCAGGGCTCGCCTTCAATCATCAAAAAGTGAAAAACACTAAAAGTACTGCTCAGTTTTAACAAACTGAGCAGCACCTAATCCCAACCAAGCCTTGTTCTCTTCATTCTTGGAATTAGCTAGTATTTTCTTGTTGTTGTTGCAGATGTGGTATGGTGCAGTTGCTGTTATTCGATCTTTTCGTTTCTCCAAGAATCTTGTAAGTGAATTCCTCCTTGCAATAGGTAAATCAGCAACAGAAGAAGTCTGCGATGGCATCGGTATTGGCATTTGACACTTGGGAAGTACTTCTTGAATCCTATTGTTGGCGAATGTTGTAGCTGAATCAACAGGTTTTTGATTGTAAGAGAAAACATTTGTGGGGTTGTTTTGTTTGTTGGTTTTCTTGGTGGCTAATTTCATGATTTCATTGGCTTTATCAGCTGGGAAATCATCAAATACAATCACTTGTCCACCATAGAAAATTGTCATTTGTGCCTTCTCTGGCTTCTTTGTTGATTCTTGAGGGAAAAGATTCATTGGCTTTTGAGCATTTGTTTCTACTGATGATGTTGTCGATGACGAATCGCCGGACTTTTCGATCATTGGTAGCAAATCCATGGTAGTAGATGTTTGTTGAGGTCCTGTTTCAAGAAACATAGGAAAATTTATCAGTTTCAGAAACCAAAAATATAAAGGAGAGAGGGATCCCGTTGGGATTTTGAGTTTACGAGTTCTGAATTTTTGAAAAGAGACACAAAAAGTCGTGGACTCAGGCTACAATCTGTGCAACCAGAAACATGAACAAGTACTTTAAAAAAACACCAAAAAGTTACAATCTTTGCAACTAGTTAACATGAAAAAGTACTACTCGCATCAAGCACGCTTAGCTTCATAGTTCTGATGGAATCTAGTGCGTTAGCGCCGGTATGATCACATCCAATCTTTGCAACAAGAAAGGGCAGCCCGATGCACTAAAGCTCCTGCTATTGCCCCATTGCCTTATTGTTCTGGATTTCAACTTATTGTTCTAAATGTATTATTTACTACATATTAGGTAAAATTTTAAACACAACTGCAAAATTTTAATCAAAACTATTAAATTCTGTCGAACTTGTAGCCTCATGAAACATAAAAAAAGAACACTTCCAAAAACCACAAAAGCTCCAACTTTACTAAACATACCCATAAACTAGAAAACTAATTCAAACAACAACAATAACAACAACATATATCTAATGTATTACAACAAAGTGGGGTCTAAGAATTGTAAAGTGCACGCAGTCCGTACACAACTACCTCAGAGGTGAGGTAGAGACGCCATTTTCTTTCGTATAGACCCTCGACTCAAGACAAAAAACAGTCTAGAAAACTAATTCAAACAACAACAACAACAACATGTATCCAATGTATTCCAACAAAATGGGGTCCGATAAGGGTAGATTGTACGCAGTTCATACAACTACCTTGGTAGAGAGGCCGTTTTCTTTCCTATAGACCCTCGACTCAAGACAAAATACAGTCTAGAAAACAGCTACGGAGTTCTAAAAGAGAGAGAGAGTACATACCAGTTGATTCGAAAGTATTGCGGTAGAGACCAAGACCATTAAGATCACCAACAAAGCCTTTCTTCTTCAAGAATTGGCTCAAAAGATTACAAGTCTGAGAAAACTGAGATTTCTGTCCGGTGACTTTGCCGGAATCTTGATTTTCCGATGACCCCATTCTTGATTTTCCGGCAACTATATATGAAAAAAAATATTAGGTAACTTGTTAGAGGGAAAAGTGAGAACAAGAAATGGTTTGTTATGGAACTGTTTGGATGATGATGCTGAATTATGTTTGGAGTAATTATGGGTATATATAAGGGGTGGGTGGTGGTGGGGTAGGGTGCGTGGGTTAGGGTGGTGGGGTATGTGGTTTTTTCTTTCTTTTTTCATGAATGAGAAACACATGTGGTTTTTGTTTGTGGAAAAAAACAATTGAGTGTGCTGTTTGTTTGTTTCTTTTTCCCCTTTTGATTTTTTGCTTTCGCATCTGTGTCTAGTATTCACATTAGAGCCAGATTATAACGTGTATTTTAGAGGTGATATTTTCAACAGTATTTTCTTGTATACACAAAATTTGAATTCAAGATATTTGATATTTACATTGGAGATCCACTGCATTCGGATAAGGCGTTGCAAAGCTCATTTCGAGGTCAGCACTCCCAACAGATTTTTTCGTATTGAGGACTTGAAGTCGAGATTTAAGGTATCAACATTGGAGCTCGCATTCACTATATCAGTATCGAGCTTTGAAAGGCCAATTTGGAGACGATGCTCCTGACATAATTTCTTTTTGTATTTTTTTTCAGAGTTCAAATTCGAGACTTTTGATATCCGCATAGAAATCGGTGGAGGATTCAGGATTTAGGGGTCTCAGGTTCTCAGGAGGTTCGAACACGTACATTGATGCACAAAACTTTAAGGTTCTTCTTGAAAATTAAAGCACCCAAATATCTTCTCGGTTTACTGGATACTTTCTAAAGCTTATACCAATTTTAATTCATTTTTTTATATAATTATACCTTGTATACCTCGAATTTAACGGGTGATGAAGCACAAAAAAAATGGTCATTGGTCCGCCCCTTATTGGAGCTCAACTATATCCAGATTAAGCATTATAGGGTTCATTTTGGAGGCAACATTCTCAACATTATTTTATTCATACCAAAGATTCGAACCCTAAATCTCTAGTATCCGCATGACAAAACGACAATATCTAAATTGGGTGATGCAGGGCCCACATAAGCTCTTGAGGTCTTTCGAGAAAGATCGAACAAACTTACTTCAAAACAAACAATATCATATAATATAAAAATATCTTTGAGCTGACTGAACCCAACATCCACCGTTACCCATATTGGTCTTATTTGTTTGTTTGAACTACTATTGTTTTTTATTTTGAAAAAGGAAAATAAATTATTAGTATGGACAAAAGAGAAAACAAGAAAGTAAAAATAAAACACACATTTCAAACACGTTTTCTATTATGTCTTAAAAAATAAGAAAAGTAAACAATAATACTGTATATATTCCGTGTTTCTTGGTTTACGTTATACTTTACAAATTGCCCTTACTTTTCTCTATATTTACGACGTTTGCCCTTCCTCTCTTTCCGTTAACACTCCGTTTGTTCCTTTAGGTCACAATGCAACTAAAGCTAAGCCTATGGGGGAGTCTAGGTCTCGAGTCAAGCTGGGGCGTTATTTCATTCTCGTAACGAGTAGGGTCGGAGAATTTTTTTCGATAAAAAATTATATTATTTTATGTCTGATTAAAATTATCTTTTATGTATATATAATTGATGTTGAACCCCTTTCGACTTATTCGTATGTTTGCTTCTGAACTCCCTTGGTAAAAATTCTGGCTCCGCCGCTGATAACGAGAATGAGCATACTGTAAGATCATAGAAGTAGCTAGCTCCGTTAAGGGATGATAAAAAGAGGGTGTTTTCCTGTGTTGCACTGAAAAAAAAAACTAAGAGACGAGCGTGACGAGAGTCTTCTCTTAGTTTTTTCCTTCCGTATCTGTCGCCGCTTGGCCCGCGTTAGAGAGGAATATTAGAAAAGCGGGAAAAGAAAGAGGAAAGGGGAGCACCATCTTATTCTATCTTTGAGAATTTCTGGATCGTAGAAGCATTCAGAACGACCTCACAACAGCAACATCTATTTTTTTTAAGGTTAAGTCGTTTTTCAAGACGATTCATCTTATTCTACGATAATTCAAGCTGCAGAGGCACTTCACAAAATTCTTACTGGGACAATACTATAATAGGCATTTACGAGTATTTGGACGCACGCGTTTTGTTCCTATTCATGCGTATTTAACAGAAAAATAATCCTTCTATAATTGAATAAACTAACACTAAAAACTACGAGCGTGCATCGATCGATTCAGTTACATTATCGATTCAATTTATTTATTTATATCTAAGAATACAAAGTTAAATTCACGTGGTCGACATCAATTTATTTATATCTAACACAATTAATGTTGTACCTTTTTACTCGTGACATAAAATTAAATATGGTCATGTACATTATTTAATTTGGTCATAAATTTCACGAAAACACGTTGGTAAATATTTATTCTCACCGAATGACATTAAATTGATGTTAAATTATAGTTGAATTATCACTTTTTCGCGAATTTATTCACATATATTTCAACTATTATTTTTTTTTTCTTACCTAAACTATTACGGATTATGCCTTAAAGTTGATTAGATCAATTACCAGTTATTCTCTTTTCCTATATGAAATATCATCATCTACTCAACCGAGTCACGTGTTTTATAACATAAACGATGATAGTTCAGCTAAAAACAACGAAACAATTAATAGCTAAAGTGTGAAACTCGCAAAAAAGGTGATAAGACAAATATGTTTTTGATAAATTTTTTTTATCTTTAATATAATATATAAATAAGTAAAAAATGAATGAAAGAGCAATATAACGAACCCATATGTAATAGCCTATATTGTACGACTGATGCATTAAAACTTTCACTATGTGTGGAGTTCGAAGAAGGATCGAATCACAAAAATTTATTATACATAGTCTTACATTATATTTCTGCAAAAAAATTATTTTCACGACTTGAGTTCACACGATTTTCTTTTTTTATCAGTTACTCAAAGACTCTGTTTAATAAATCACCATCAAGAAAACTACATAAAGTGCTTAATTTGGACCGTTTACTTATTCAACATAAAAATAACATGTAACACCAGAAAATTCAATTTTTTTCTAGAATTTTGTTTAATTAATCCAATCACGTGAATTATGACAATATTGTTGGAACTATATAAATCAACTCTAAGCACAAAAGTAAATAATCCAACAATATACTCGATATAATCGCACAAAACGAAATTTGAGAAAGATAGAATGTACGCTGATTATTTCACCGCAAAAGTGAGGTAAATAGGCTATTATCGAAAGACCTCCTACTCAGTAAAAACAGGCATGAAAAAAGACGTAATGGCAGAAGAACAGACAATAGGTAATAACAAACACAACATATAATAGCACGCATTACTAAAACAAAATAACACTTTGATCGAACTAGAGATTTAAGGAGGATAGAATATACACAAACTATTTCACCTTAGAAGTCAGGTAAATAGGCTATTTTCGAAAGAACCCCGATTACGCAGATTATTTCACCTCAGAAGTGAGGTAAATAGGCTATTTTCAAAAGATCCCCGACTTAATCCAAAAACAAGCAAGAAAAAAGATGCATTGAGTGAACAAGAAACAATAAATAATAACAAAAACAAGCGTTTACTTATTCAACATAAAAATAAAATGTAACACTAGAAAATTCAAGTTTTTTCTAGAATTTTGTTTAATCCAATCACGTGTATTATGACATATTGTTAGAACTATATATATCAACTCTAAACAAATATATCCGGTATAATCTCATAAAATATAAAAACAGATGAAAAAAAAAGACATAACGAAAGAATAAAAGATAATAGATAGTAAAAAAACAACAACAGATAGCAGCATGCATTAGTACTACGACAAAATAATACTTTAATCGAATTACACGAAATAATAGATATTAATAAGATAAGGCAAAAAATAAATATATACTATTTTTTATTAAATGGAATCGTCGAATATGACTTTTATGAGTTAATGGTCCCAAATTAGTTGACTCAAAATTATTTTAAAAATAATAAATTATTGACTCAAATTCCTTGTTTACGTGCTTGGATAACTAATAAAAATAATAATAACGTGTTGTTGATTTGGTCTAAGTTTTATTCTCAATAACTTTCTTTACATTTTCCATGTATATATATTTAAATAATAAGTCCTTCACTTAAAAAAAATATAGCCAATTATGACTTATTAAATGTTTTTAAGCTTCATCACTTCTCTTTAGCACATCATTAGTAGTCTATGTTGAATAATAATAATAATAATAATAATAATAATAATAATAATAATAATAATAATAATAATAATAATAATAATAATAATAATAATAATAATAAAATAATACTAATACTAATACTAATACTAATAATACTAATACTAATAATAATAATAATAATAATAATAATAATAATCCTACTCCTACTACTAACTAATAATAATATATAATAATAATTCTATCTAAAGTATTACTATCTACGTATTAAAGCACACTTAGTTTAGTAGATGCTTATAATTCATATAAAAAGAAAAGGAACAACTGATAGTTCGTCTGATCAGTTTCGAGGTGTGTTTTATGAAATGACAATAATTCAAGTAGAAAATTAATTACGATGAAAAATGGGAATAATTGATAATAAAAGTGTGAGACTTCCGAAAAATGATAGTTTACATGTGTTTTTGACAGTTAGCTATATTAGTAATGTTATTATTGCTAATTCTATTATAATTAAAAGGATAAATTCCTTTCGAAATTAGATATGATTAATCGCGAAAAGCCAGTAATAAATGGTCTGCTTTTTTATAAGCCAACAAAACACATTATAACATACTAAAATATTTTACGAGTTTCTGTAATGATCTCAAATTAATATGTATAAATATTTATAACTATTAGCACTAAATTTTTAATACATACAAAATCTACGCAAAAACTATTATATTCTCGTGAATCCATATATTATCGCATATTCAAACTCAAAACCCTAATTAAAAATTGAAGAATCTCGAATCATTCCATCACAATCTACGTCGATAGAATATTAATTTATTTTTTTTGATTTTTCATCCGGTGTCCGGTATCGACATTGGAACACCGACTAATTCGAATCGCGCGTTGCAAGGCTCATTCTGAGGATAACGCTCCCAACAAAATTTTCTTCTTATCTAGGACTCGAACTCGAAACCTCTGATTAAAATTGCATCAATCCCACCACGACACGACAACTCCTGTTAGTAATATCAATACTCATTCCATCACAATCTATGTCGATAGAATATTTCTTTTTCTTTTTTTTGATTTTTCATCCGATGTCCGGTATCGACATTGGAGTCCCGACTAATCTGAATTGTGCGTTGCAACGCCCATTCTGAGGATAACGCTTCCAACAAAATTTTCTTCTCACCTAGGACTCGAGTTCGAAACTTCTGATTAAAATTACAGCAGTCCCACCACAACACGACAACTCATATTGATAATATTAATTGTTGTTAGGCAAGAAAAGGTGATGTTGTACATGTTGAATTAACTAGAGGGAAAAAGGGAACACAAAAATAAACAAGGAATCATAATTGTGAGGTGCCTAACTATAAAAAGTATATATTTTAATTATAATATATAGTATAGTATAATAAATACAATGCTAGCACATGTTGCACGAGGCATTAGGTACAAAGTAATAAGATCTATGACTCATTCAACATAATATTTGAATCGCTCAGAATTATGATGGGATGAATAAAATTTCGTTACTTTTAATCAGATGCCTTAAGAGTTCGAGTTATGAGTATAAAAGGAATTTTGATATGAAATACTTCTCCATTTCGCTTTAATATACCTTATACAATGTAAATTTGAATTTACTGAGAGTCAATACGAATATCAAATATCAAGTGAAAACTTTTATCAATACTCTTAATTAGATGTGTGAATAGAGTTTGAGTTATAAGTATAAAAGGAATCTTGACAAGAAATGTTTCCTCTTTCGCTTTAAGATCGTACCTGGTGTAAATTTGAATTTATCGAGAGTCGATACAAATATCAAATTACGAGTGAAAATTTTGGTCGATATTTTTAATTAGATGTCCCGATCGAGTATGAGCTATAAGTGAAAAATGAATCTTGACAAGAAATATTTCTTCCTTTCGCTTTAAGACCGTACATGATGTAAATTTGAATTTATCGATTATCGAGTAAAAAGTTTTATTGGTAATCTTCATTAGATGTCCCGATCGAGTTTGAGCTATTAGTGTAAAAGGAATCTTGATAAGAAATGCGCCCCCCCTCCCCCCCCCCCCCCTCCCTCCTTTCGCTTTAAGACCGTACATGATGTAAATTTAAATTTATCGAGAGTTGATACGAATATCGAATATCGAGTGAGAAATTTTATCAGTACTCTTAATTAGATGTCACGATCGAGTTTGAGCTATAAGTGTAAAAGGAATCTTGATAACAAATGCTTCTTCGTTTTTCTTTAAAAGATCGTATTTGACGTAAATCTGAATTAATCTGAATTTAACGTAAATATGAATATCGAATACCGAACGAAAAATGGAATCTTGATAGTGATGTACACTTTAGTGATGTTTCTAGGAAACATCTCAAATAGTGACCTCTCAATAGAAATTATTTATTCCTTTTTACTTCCTTTTCACAAATAAAACAAAAGAATATTAATAATTTAATTTTTTTGAGATTTGTTTTTTTTTTTTTAGTATTTAATTGTAAATACGAATTAGGGTATTTATGATTTTTTTTATTGCGAAAGTAAATCTGTAGTTTTTCATGATTGAATCGTTTATGTAAACTCTGGGAATGAAGAAACTCTTTATAAAAGCGCGTCTTTACCTTTAATAGATTTTTTATTCGATACGAATCTAAATTAGTAGGACCAGTACATTTTGATATCTAATTTAAAGAATATTACATAATGTTATAATCTATTTTTTTTATTTTTTTTGTAAAAATACTCCATGTTTTAAATTATATAGAATATTTATTTTATTGGAGTTTAGCAATTTCATTGCACTTCCCTATATTTGAAAATTGTGTATAAATGTAGCTTCCAAGGAAAAGGGAAGAGAAAAAAAAATTGTATATAGAAACTTCTTTGCTACTAACAATAGTAATTAAATTATTATAATTAAAATTAAGTCATGTTTATGGAAGGAATATTATCATACATAGGGTGTGGGATAAAAATATTACCATAATTGTGGTATTAAACCATCCCGGAATAGCTAATTCCAGAATAAAAAATCATACGAAACGTGGAATATATATCTTATTCCTCGAACCAAACAGCCCCTTAAATACAATGGTGAGAATACCGATGCACTAAGCTTCCGCTATGTACGGAGACTAAAAAAGAATTGAACCATAAAAGCCTATTATATGCAGTAGTCTTATCTTGCATTTTGACAAAATGGTGTTTCCAACATTCGAACCCGAGACAATAGCTAAACTAATGTAAAAATGGACGTACCGATGCACTAAGCTCTAGCTACGCCAGAGGTTTGAGAAAGAATAGAACCAGAAGCGTCTATTATACGCAATCTGACCCTACCTTCCCACAACTCGAACCCGTAACTATAGGCCAAACTAATGTTTTTTTTTCAAAAATAGCGCTATGCGCGGAGAGGGCCTATTATACTCAGTATTATCCTATGCAAGAAGGTGTTACCACCTACGTCGCTCGAACTCTTCAAAAATGTTGACAGATGCATGTCGGATTCTTCAAAAGTAGTGCATTTTCGGAGAATCCGACACAAGTGCGACAGTATTTTTGAAGAGTTCGAACAACATAGATTTCCACAGCTCGAACCCGTGACAAAATCCAAACTAATGTACCAAAAAGGATTAGTTAAGACATTAACTTTATGAAACTAAGATTCTATACAGGAACAAAGAAGCTGTTCTTTACATTGGATCTGTGTATGTATAATGCAAATTTTTTTTTTTTTAAAAAGGCAGCTCGATGCACTAAGCTCCCGCGATGAAGGGGTCGGTGCGATCATTTCAAATGTCGTAATCTATGTCTGTCGCGTTTTGAGCATCAGAACGTCTGATCAGATGTCCTTGTTCATCGTAGAGATCGAGGTTCTTGCAAGGTGCAGGGAAGATGGTGCCAATTACGCGACCTTGAACGAAAGCACATTGGAATATATGTTTCTTCTTGTACGTTAACCCAACCGACATATCTCTGAATGTAACGTTCCTTACCCAGATTTCTTCACTACCGTGGATTTGAACAGGCACGCGAACTCCCTCACCGTGTATCGTTGTGTAGCTTATGTTTTCCAGTAATGGGACAGCTTTGGGATCAAAACTATCGTCAGCGTGCTCGTTGTAATCTGTTTTGATGACGATTCCCACCCTAACATTCTCGAATGTTAAGTTCTTGTATGTTATACCTCGAACGTATCCTCCTCTTCCAGGTGCTGTTTTGATGCGTACAGCACGTCTCGAGTTCCAGATAAAGACGTTCTCCACGGTGACATTTGACACTCCCCCGGACATCTCGCTTCCTATTGATACACCGGCACTGCCATGTAGTTCAGCCAGAGTTAGTTCCTAGTAAAATATTTAAGGAATGGTAATGTATCGGTCAATCAATCGATCAATCAACTAAACTTCCGTCAAAAAACAGTTGTCGGGCTTGATTAGAACGATCATTTCCCGGACTCCACTTACTCGTGGGATTACACTGGGTATGTTATTGTTACTAAAACGATCATTTAACCAAAAAAAAAAAGTTATGCCTCTTCAAACCAACAAGCCGCTGACCAGCAGGCCCATTCACTCAAATGCAAGAAAAAAGAGAAGGATTTGATTTCGTGAACATCTATAACAACCCAAAGATGCAATTGTTGTCGGAAAAATTCAATCGCGAAAAGAAATGTAAATGCATGTGCGTATATGGAGAGATCTCTCACCTGACGTTGGAACGAATGACAAGGTTCCGAATGAGTATATTCTTTGAAGGCCGTCCATATGCAATTCCATACTGATCCCATCCACTCTTTATCGCGATGCCATCATCACCAACACTAATGTAACAGTTCTCTATCAACACATCTTCACACGAATCTGTTCACTCCATTAAAACACATTAAGAGTTTATACCGAGCAACCGGCTACAGTATATAAGCAATAAAAATGTACAGGATAGATATCGGAGTCTTTTAGAGTGATGTCAACCAGTGTTATCAAAAGCAAAAAACGCAAAAGAACTCTAAGGTCGGTTGGGGCTTTAATGAAAAAAGGTGCAAAGGGAGAAAAAATACAAATATAAATGTTAGTCCATGATTAACAATAGTAAGCACGAATGACAAATATATGAACAAAGAAATTAAATTTTTTTTTTCTACATAAGTGAAGTATCAATTGCTTAGTCTCTCCTCTTCATAAGAGGCTCATCGGCAAGGGAAAGTACGCCTTAGAACCTCGATGACGATACTGAAGATCACATTAAGTGACACGACGCGCTCAACACGTTTTGAGCCTCGCTTCAGGGCTTAAGCGAGCCTTTGATAACACTGATGTCAAAATCAAACGCATCACATTTCAGCAAAACCCTGTCAATTAATTGTTTTTGCTACAAAAGGGTCGCATATGATCGAAGAAATACAGCAAATCAATATGTCAAAACTTGAGCGGCTTAACCAAAGTCCCAAAACCAGGACGACGACCATCAAGTGACACAAAAGTTGAGTCTAAAATATAACTGTATTCACAGATGAAACATAAACGAACTAGCGCAAGATTCATTTATCAAAAACACTGAACCTATCGATGATTCACCTGGATTTACGCCATCAGTATTCGGAGCCCCAGCGATGGGTGCTAGGATTGTAACATTCCTGACCGTTACATTCTTGCAGTCGTATGGATGGAGTGTCCAAAAGGGAGAATCTTGTAAAGTTATATTTGAGATTAGTATGTCAGTAGACCACATGATCTGCACGAGCGGTCCTCTGGTATGGTTAAGAACCTTCTGCCTGAATTTCTTCCACCACGCTTGACCCTGCCCATTAATGGTACCATTATGACCTGTTAACAGGAACAACATATGCATAATCAGAACCAGCCGTTGTTCCTTTACACTTACACAATTCCGAATACTTCAATATAGAAAATATGCTTAAGTTTTTTCTTTTGATGAAGAAATCTGCTTAAGTTATTTTGAGCATGTAGCAGGTACCAAACGAATGTGATGAGGAGGGACTCGAATGCTCCAGTTCGGAGGTGTGAGAGGCTGTCTATGGATGGTTTTAGGCGGGGTAGACGTAGGCCAAAGAAATATTGGATGGAGGTGATTAGGTAGGTCATGGGGCAGTTACAGCTTACGGAGGACATGACCCTTCATAGGAAGGTGTGGAGGACGCGGATTAGGATAGAGGGGTAGTAGGTAGGAGTACGTTCATAATAATAGGGAAGAGTGCTCTGTTTTTATCTGTGCCTATAGTGTCTTGTAGCCTCTTGTTCAAGGTGTTTTGGTGATGTTTTCGTATAGTTAGTTTACAATATCACTTTGTGGGTGTTTTGTTTCCCTTACTATATAGCAGTGTGATATCCCTTGTTTGTTGGTTGCTTTTATGATTTTTGTTTGATCATATTTGTTTTCTGTCTTGAGCCGAGGGTCTATTGGAAACAACCTATCTCTCTACTTCAGATGAGGTAGTGATATAGACTACGTACACTTTACCCTCCCCAGATCCCACTTTGTGGGAATAAACTGGGTATGTAGTTGTTGTAGTAGGTACTGAACACCGAACTGAACTGAAATTAGTTGGGGTTCGGTTTTTTCTATTAGGGTAGAGGGTTAGTAGGTGGTAGAGAGTTGTCATGCTTTTTGAGGGTTTAGGCTAGTTGGTATTTGTCTTGTACTAGTTGTATTTTAGTAGTTCTTGCCTTTTGCTATCTATCATATCGGTTGTTTATTGTGTTTGCTTGTCGAAATATTTTGTCGTAACTTGCTATGTTTTTCCCACTGTTTCCTTCTTCTTTGTACTTAAATTTGCTACACTTGAGCCAACGGTCTTTTGGAAACAGCCTCTCTACGAGGTAGTGGTATGGTCTGCGTACACTCTACCCTCCCCGGACCCCACGTGGGATTTCACCGGGTATGTTGTTGTTGTTTGGTTCAGTATGATTAATTACTCCCTCGAGATGATGTGAATTCTGCTCATATAACGTTCTTAACTTCATATATAACAAGTTACATAAAGCATATACTTCATATTTTGGATGATGAATGGTTTGACTATCAACTTTGCTTACGCAGTTCACTATATATGTTTGATAACACGTCAAGATCATCGCAATGCCAATAATTAGAACGTAGGACAATCAACGAGAAGCACAATCACATTCTGGGAAGACAAGTTTAAGCTGTTAAGTTTTGATGTTAAAATGTAGCAATGCCAATAAGATGAAAGACAAAGCTAGGAAATCTGAAAGCTCGGTTCTTCGGTTAACCGAAATACTGGGATACTAAAACTGAGAATCGAATTGAATACCACAGTTCTAAAAATTTTACTACAGACACCTAATCAACAACAACAACAACAACAACAACATACCCGGTGTATTCCCACAAAGTGGGGTATGGGGAGGGTAAAGTGTAGGCACTCCATACCACTACCTAACGGAAGAATGAATTCATTCGGTTCGGTTTCATGCCCACCCCTACTTTCTCCCCCAACTTACCTTCATTTAAGAGACGATTACTCCCATAACAAGAATTTTGAAAAAAAAAATCTCTTTAGTAGTGCTCGTGGAGCAATTATCGACTAAGCACCAGCAATTAACAGCGCTCGGAGAAAAACCAAGACAAAAATCATATGTGGACTTGCCACACGAACGATCTCAATGATTTGCATCACTTAACAAACAGAAAATAAGAACCAAAAACAGATAAATTCAACTTTCCAGTAAAAGAAACGGAGATAGTAAGAAATCTTCATTTATAACAATGCACCTGATAAAGAAAGCGATCTTGGGCCTAACTCAACCCCAAAAGCTAGATCATGAGAGGAGGATTGCCCAAGTCCATAAAAGGAGACCAACTACCCATCCCCTTTCCGATGTCGGACTCTTAACAGCAACAACATATCCAGTGTAATCCCACAAGTAGGGTCTAGCGAGGGTAGGATGTACGCAGACCTTATCCCTACCTTGTGAGGGTAGGGAGGCTGTTTCCGATAGACAATAAAAGAAATAAATCAAGAACTTCAAAATTTTAAAACATTGTGCGGTTCTCGTGAAGCTAGAATTTCAAACTGAGGTTAGAGTCGACGCACCTGTGATTATCACATCTTTCAGTTTTTGTCCATGGATTAAGCTTCCATAGCGTGGTCCACGATGCTCTCTTCCATATCCATATGAAGGTAAGGGAGGCATGAGAGTCCAGTACTTCTCATCCTGTTGAATGTCACAAATACAAATAGAAAAACAGAAATAATATAACTTCTGTTAGTTCTCTACTAGAAAGACGAAAAGCAAGGCTTCAATTAAGGGAGGTATATTCATGTTCCCGATAAAACGTTATCAAGTTATTTTGATCGTCAAGAAAACAATTGTTGGAGAACAATACTGTAGTAACAAAATTGTAGTTCACTTTCCTTTCGCAACTTATAACTAGCAATTCAAACTGAATCTTGCAGACAAAAAAATGTTCCCAACACAACATTGTTCGGAACTGACATAATCACATAACCAAAGAAGGGAAAAGATTCTTCAAGTGTCTCATGTTCCAGAAGTGCATGATTGATGCCGGGATAATTCTTAAGTTAAACTAGAGGGACCAACCGATTCTTCAGTAAAGAATTCCTATTTTATATACAACAGTCTTCAACAACCTTCGTATTCTAATGCACTTCCACCGGCCTGTCACATCCAGGAAAAGGACCTCATTCCATTCCCCTATCATATCTAGCAAACACAGCGAGACACACAAACTCAGCAATTCAATCACACAACTGATTGGTTTTGTCTTGTTTTGCTATTTAACAATGCCTGTTCGGATTTGATTTTAGATGAATCAGGTTAGTGTGTGCTAGAAGGATTGTTTTGAAGAAGAGTCTTTTGGCTTGTCCCCTGAAATGATTTGATACAAAATAGCTACAAGCCCTCGGAATACATACATATATAGCAAAATACGACACAAGGAAAGCAAAAGATCCATATAAGCGTATGTTGGGGTTAAGATCACGATGCTACTCTTACATTAGGTATAGTATTGCTTAGGAGAATGTTCAGTAACGTTTAGAGATTTGTGTGCCAGTCGAAAATGTAGATAAATTCTAGTGTTAGAGAACCTATGGAATATTGGAAAGGGACGACCCGGTTCATACCTACTCCGTAGGTGTCGGGGAGGGGGGGGACCACTCCGGGCCTGACCTACGCGCCCTCACCCAAGCTTTGCTGGAGGGGCGTTTCGAACCCCTGACCCTGGCACACCACGGTAAGCAAGCTTACCGCTGAGCCAAGGCCATCCCTCCTACGGAATATTGGAAGATAGCAAGAAATCATATCCGATACCAAAAAACTTGGGATTGAGTAGTATTGGGCATCTTTGTAGATAAATGCACATTGCTAGTTGCCAAAAGTAAAAAGTAATCGCATGATCGTATACAAATGCATATAGAAGCTAGATCATGCACCCTACGTAGCACCAGCATTGATTGGAAGAGGAGAAGCAGCTAGGAACTTAGTTAATGACTACTAAAAGAGGTGAATATGACTAAGAAACAAATAAGAGACCCAAAGGGCCATGTCGACAACAACCATAAAGAATACAAATGAAATGGCATGGCATAACGTCAAGACATGGTTGGGAAAACAGTTAACGTACTATTCACAGGAAACCTCACATAATACAGATCTCTAATCTAAAACTGACTTCTTTGTAGGTATAAACAGTTTGGGATTGAGGTGTTAGCAGCTTTACATTAAATACCGTCTGGCTAGAACTCCCTCTATCCTATTTAATGTGAAGGGGTTCAGAGTACAAGGGTTGACGCAATTCATTTCGGTGGAAATTAGGGCATAGATTCTTCAAGTTCTTTGAAACAAATAGTTAAGAATTCAAACTAATAAAAACGAGTTTGAGAAAATCGTAATCAAAGTAAACCTTGTTTAACTACCCAAATAGTAATAGTGTTACATAAATGGGACAGAGGGAGTACAAAAATTTGTTTTGGTACTCAAAATCAATAAATCAATACGGAATTTGGATAGGATTTCCAGGTTTGAAATCTTCTTTCCCTAGAAATATAGGTTTTGCAGCTTCGTATTTGACAACATTTTAAATCAGGAGGAATTCCCTTGGCATTTAGAATTTAATAGTTGAACTTCAAGATTTATTCAAGATTACCTTGTGTGAATCTAAGTTTTTAGCAAAACCAAAGCAATTTTTCTTCCTTCATTCTCCCGCTTATATCTGGTATTACAACTGGAAACAAAGGGTGGAGCCAGGTAGGGCCGAGAGGGGTTCGAGGGAAAATTACACTGTTTAACATGGTAGTAAAAAATATTTTTTATGTATATATAGTTGATGATGAAGCCACTTCTTCGTATGTATTTGCAAAGTCGATTCTTAGAACATAATATGCTTATTCGCAAGCACCTATGATTGCCAAAAGAATTGAGGGACTGGTTGGATCAAGAGTTGAAGACTGTCAAAAGAAACCAAACAAAACGCTAGTCCTCAACAAAGAGAAAAGAAATTAACGAGCAAATCAAGAAAGGTGCTAAAAAAAAATTGAGATGTATTGAATGCAAAGTCAAGGAAAAAATAATTCTAACCGAATTAGAAGTCTGACATATAAGAAGTGATAATCGAAGTACAAGAGACAATTGATAGTAACAGAAATCGAAAGACAAGTAACTACAGTAGCTAGCGGCAGAAACTAAAGGACAAGAAACTTCAGTAGATAGTAGGCAGAAACTAGATACTACTATCGACTGATTCAGCTGATTGATTACTGATTATAACAAAACCAACGTCTTTCATCTCATCAATTCTATAAGCTCACTAATCCAAGGATAGCTGGAATATCAGCATCAAACAAATCCAAACTACCTCTTGATTCCACCGATACTGATAAAAGCCTTCCATAACTAACACTAAGCAATTAGCTAGGTGATTTCTTTCCATCTATCCAAGCCTCGACAGGCAAAGTTACCAGATACTCATGCTAGATGCTAGTGAGAGGTAGCAGGTACACATTGCAATAGTCGAGGTGCACATAAGCAATTAGCATACTATGTGAAACTCACTGATCTAAGCAAAGCAAAGCCAACCAAACATTCAAACAAGAAACCACATACAATTAGCATAAATGGGAACAATAAAGGGCAGTAGAATGCACTAAGCTCCCATTTAGCGTGGGATCCAAGGAAGGACAGGACCACAAGGGTCTATTGTACGCAACCTTACCCTACATTTCGCGAACCCGTGACTTATTCACATGAAGGCAACTTTAACAATTACACCAACGTTCCCCTTCCACAAACGGGAACAATGAAACGAACAATTAAAACATCAAGAAACTAACTTTCTTAGCTCATTAAGCAAGATTAAAACATCAGAAAACTTACATCAATCCCCAATATAACAGCACCCTCAGCAAGAAACAAAGTCATATAACCAGTAAGAATAAACGGCCTGCTAACCAATAACCAGGAGGCACATTAAGCTGCCCACCACCTTTCTTCCCAAGTTTACCGATTTCCAATATTGCCCTTTCAAACGCCAATGTATTAACACTTACTCCATCACCAACCTCACCAAAGTCCATCAAGTTAAATGCCACATACAATTACCATAAATGGGAACAATGAAATGAACAACTAAACATCAACAACTAAGCAAGATTAAAACTTTAATGCTGACACATTAAGAAATTTGTTAAAGGGCTCCACCCCATGACTCTGATCACATGGCAACAACTTTGCTAGTTACACCAAGACTCTCCTTCCATAAACGGAAACAATGAAATGAACAACTAAACATCACCAACTAAGCAAGATTAAAACTTCAATGCTGACACATTAAGAAACTTGTTAAAGGACTTGACCTCATGGCCTTCTGATCACATGACAACAACTTCAACAATTATGTCAACACTCCCTTTCCTTAAATAGGAACAATGAAATGAACAACTAAACATCAGCAACTAAGCAAGATTAAAACTTTAATGCTGACACATTAAGAAACTTGTTAAAGGGCTCCACCCCATGACTTTCTGATCACATGACAACAACTTTACCAGCTACATCAATGCTACCTTTCCATAAATGAGAGCAATGAAATGAACAACTAAACATCAACAACTAAGCAAGATTAAAACTTTAATGCTGACACATTAAGAAACTTGTTAAAGGGCTCGCCCTCAGGACCTTCTGATCACATGACAACAACTTTATCAATTACGTCAACACTCCCTTTCCTTAAATAGGAAAATGATATGAACAACTAAACATCAACAACTAATCAAGATTAAAACTTTAATGCTGACATTAAAACTTTAATGCTGACACATTAAGAAACTTGTTAAAGGGCTTGATTCCATGACCTTCTGATCACACGACAACAACTTTACCAGTTAAGTCAACGCTCCCTTTCCATAAATAGGAACAATGAAATGAACAACTAAACATCAACAACTAAGCAAGATAAAAACTTTAATTCTGACACATTAAGAAACTTGTTAAAGGGCTCCACCGACCTTCTGATCACATGACAACAACTTTATCAATTACATCAACGCTCCCTTTCCATGAATAGGAACAATGAAATTAACAACTAAACATCAACAACTAAGCAAGATTAAAACATTAATGCCGACACATAAGAAACTTGTTGAAGGGCTCGCTCCCATGACCTTCTGATCACATGACAACAACTTTTCCAGTTACATCAACGTTCCCTTTCCACAAACGGAAACAATGAAATGAACAAATAAACATCAACAACTAAGCAAGATAAAAACTTTAATGCTGACACATTAAGAAACTTGTTAAAGGGCTCCACCCCATGACCTTCTGATCACATTACACTAACTTTTTACAACAACGCTCCATTTCCATAAATGGGAACAATGAAATGAACAACTAAACATCAACAACTAAGCAAGATTAAAACTTTAATGACGACACATTAAGAAACTTGTTAAAGGACTCAATCCCATGACCTTCTGATCACATGACAACAACTTTACCAGTTACGCCAACACTCCCTTTCCATAAACGGAAACAATGAAATGAACAATCAAAACACCAAGAAACTAACTTTCTTAGCTCATTAAGCAAGATAAACACATTTAATCCTAACAAATTTTGCTCAAAACTTACATCAACCCCCAATATAACAGCTCCTCCAGCAAGAAACAAAATCATCTGACTAGTAAGATTAAATGGTCCCGTTAACCAATAACCAGGTGTACACAGCCTTACCCAACATTATTGCAAGAGTCTGTTTCCATGGCTCGACCCCATGACCTTCTGATCACATGGCAGCAACTTTACCAGTTATGCTTTACATTTGGGAATATGTGAAATGAACAATTAAACATCAAGAAAGTAACTTTCTAAGTTCATTAAGCAACCTCAGCAAGGAAATAATGTGGTAAGGGAAATGAAAATAAAATACATGTATAGAAGAAACCACATACAACTAGCATAAATAGGAACAGGAACAGCTAAACATCAACAACTGAGCAAAGATTAAAACTTTAATGCTAACAAATTAAGAATTCTTGCTAACAGAACTTACATCAATGCCCAATATAACAGCACCCTCAGCAAGAAACAAAGTCATATGACTAGTAAGATTAAATGGCCCTGTTAACCAATAACCAGGTGGCACATTAAGCTGTCCACCACCTCTCTTCCCATGTTTACCAATTTCCAATATTGCCCTCTCAAATGCCAATGTATTAACAGTTACACCATCACCAACCCCACCAAACTCCGTCAAGTTAAACACCACTGGCCTCAGTTGTGGCACTTCCCTCCCCGGAAAAACTCGCCGGAAAATCAAGATTCCGGCAGTAGCATCAATCTGCCACCAAAATAGAGTTAACATGAATGCCAACCACATAACAATGACAATAGCTTTGTGGGTGCTGATCCATCTACGTGGTGGGTGGTGGGGTTGCACCCCCCACCTCCACCACCAATACGATGATGTTACTGTCTCCACCATATGATATATCAATAAAAAGAGAAAAAAAAAATTGGGATCTTAATCTTGATTTTTCATAAATATTAATGAAGACCCAATTTCAAGAACCAATCAAGATTGGATGTATTTTTATTTTTTCAAAATTAGAAGGTGAACTGGAGTGATCAGAAATCAGTGGAATGAGTAGATTCAAAGCAAGAAGAAGAAGACTATATTGGAAGGGTCATTGATTTTGATCAACACAAAAAAGGCTTTATTTGTTTAGGATTTAACTTATTATAATCTTTAAAAAAAAAAGTTTAATTGAGATATTAGAAAGTTTAGGATTTTAAGATTGTGAGTTTTCATAATTAGATTAGAAAGTTAGTTGATTGTTGAGCGTTCTCTCCCTTTCACGTGAGATAGGCTTGATGGTTATTCTTGAACCTCCCATCTTTTCAATAAACTTGGGTATGCGAGGAGAATGAGTGCAGATACCCTCAATAAGAAGGTGTGAACGGTTGATATGACGGACATCAGAAGAGGAATAGACATATCAAAGAAATATTGGGGGAAAGTAATTAGACCGGACCTGGTTGACCTTAATAAGGGCGATTGACCTTAGATGTAAGAGTTCGGAGATTACATATTAGAGCAGAAAGTTAGTTGATTGTTGAATGTTCTGTCGCTTCCATGTGAGATAGGCTTGGTGGTTATTCTTGAACTTTCCCGTCTTTTTAATATTATTAGTACTATGCTTGGTTCCTTGATCTTCGATTTCAGCTTTAATTGATATTTTTCTGTGTCAATTATCATATTATTTTATTTTTGTTATTGTCTTTTTTATTGTCTACTGTGTAGCGTATTTCATTTTGATTAATTTTATATTGTGATTGCTTGGTATTCCTTTTTCAGACTGTTTGACAGGTAATAGTTAAATTGAAGGTCTATCGAAATAACCTCTCTATCTCGTAGTTATCACTTAGTTCCTAATTTATCTTTATTATTAATTATATTTATTTATCAAAGTATTGAATTCATTATATTTAAAAGGGGTGCTATAATAAAATTATTATTTTATTATTTACTCTTAAAGTGCATGCTAAGTCAATACTGAGTAAGTAAAAATGAATGAAAAAAATACTCAATAATAAAAATAAAATACATATAAAATAATAAATTATCTCTTGATAAGTTTCATTTTTTTTTAACAAAAGAGTAAGCTTTTATATGCATTTAACAATCAAAGTCAAGCACAAGAAAAATAGAAAATACAAAATCATCACTTTAATAGTGTAAACTTTTATTATCATACTTCTTTTTTTAGGAATTTAATTACTGCCATTTTACTGAAACTTTGATGTATACTTATCTATTTTTTTTTATCAAATTTAGAGGGGCCAAATAGCTAT
This sequence comes from Capsicum baccatum var. pendulum, assembly GCA_030864225.1. NCBI lineage: Eukaryota > Viridiplantae > Streptophyta > Magnoliopsida > Solanales > Solanaceae > Capsicum > Capsicum baccatum. The sequence goes on along the minus strand of CM061552.1, from coordinate 308,561,764 downwards.
TTATGGTAAGATATAATTTAACGTGTTCGATTTTTAAGGCTCTTAATATTAATACTTGTGAATAGTCAAAGCTTCAAATATTTATTTCAATTTTAAACTATGAATTGAATAATGCAAATCATAACTTTGCTTAGTATTTATGTTGAAATAGAAAAATATTAAACTTGCTATAAGATATGACTATTATACTAATAATAAGTGATATATCATCATTTATATTCTTTTGCTAGCATTTTTTATTTTTTTCAATTTGTAGAAAAGTTCTATTATTATATTGCTATGCTTTATTTTCAAAATTTCTAAATTAGACTTTTAGGAAGATAAAAATTTCTAATTTTATGAAAACAAATAATTTATTTAATGCCTTAAAACTTAGTAAGAAAATGATATCATACTCTTTTTGTAATTAATTTTTCATACTATCAAGGTTCCTCTATTTAACTAGCAGTCTCGCATTTGAGCCATGAGGATAAAAAAAGTTCAATCGAAAGCGCTTCACCTTTTAATAGGCCTAATGGGATATGAATTCTGATTACTCGATACTCCAAAATAGGTACTGAACACTAGATATCGAACGTCAAACCTCACTTAGAGCCGTCAATATGGGCTAGGCCCGTTGGGCCGGCCCGACCCGACCTGTAATTTGATGGAGTTGGACTTCAGTTTTTGCAGTCCATTTAAGAACGGAGTTTTTTAGCCCGATCCGAATAATTCCGTGGCCCGTGGGGCTTGAGCAATGTGGGTTGGGCTAACTCGTGGGCCGGCCCGTAACCCATTTATGTTTATTAACATTCTAAAATTAAATTATAAAATATTCTTTTTTAAAAAGTGGGCTGACCCATAAGACCCTCGGCCCACAGAGTAATGGTTTGGGCTTGGTATTTTTTGGTCCATCATTTTGATGGGCCAATCCGGCCTAACCCGTCAAACTCAAAGCCCGTATCGGCTAGCCCAAATGGGCTGGATCGACCCGTATTGACAGCTCTACCTCACCGGATATATTGTTGTGGTAAAAAGATAGATAACCAAAGCAACATTTTATCACAAAAGACAAAAACCAAAAATCTTCTAATTGTCATTGGTCCATTTTTGTGGTGTTGTAGTATGTTTCACAATCTATGTAGATAAGCTTTTTGTTCTAAAATAAATAGCCAAAAACATATACACATTTCTCTTTTAAATTTACATAAAAATTAAACATTACCTTAGTTTATTCTCATTTTCCAATGGCTTTAGCTATTCAATCCACTGCATTTTCTAGCATTCCAATCAGGTGACTAACATTAATTTATCAATTCTTATACTATTTTTTATTTTTGTTAATTTGGTTGCATGATTTTAACATTATAACCCAAGGTTCTATCAAAAAATAATCTCTCTATCTATACGAGATAAGTTTAACGTTTGCATAAATTCTACTTCAAACGCTACATTGTGAGATTACACTGGGTATGTTGTTGATTTGAACATTGTCTCCAAATAGTAGTGAAAATACAAATTCCGCGATTTTGCTAAATTTGTGTGACAATTTTATCTAAAAGATTAAACTGTTAGAGAGAGCATACATTTAGTTACTCAACTATATGCGCGGACTCACGTATGGGTTTGATTCTTTTTCATTGATTAAATACGTGAAAACGCTTTTTACTATGTGGGTGACGGTTATACGTAACATCTTGAATCGTGTGACGGTCTTATTTAAAAGCTTAGGCTGTTAGGGAGGATGAGTTTTTAGTTACTCACATGATATGTCTCAACACAACATCTTGCATGTGTGTAAAGGGACGACCCGGTTCATACCTACTCCGTAGGTGTCGGGGAGGGGGACCACTCCGGGCCTGACCTACGCGCCCTCACCCCAGCTTCGCTGGAGGGGCATTTCGAACCCCCGACCCTGGCACACCACGGTAAGCAAGCTTACCGCTGAGCCTGAGCCATCCCTCACATCTTGCATGTGTGTGATGTGTCTAATTTTTTTTCATGAATCAACTATGTAAAAATGCTTTTTTTTATTGGGTTGCGGTTATGTAAACCATGTTGAATTATGTGACTGTCTCATCTTAATATAGTTACTAAATTATACTATATGTCTGATTCTTTTTTCATGGATCAAACACGTGAAAATGCCTTTTTGCTTTTCATGTTGTTATATATAGAGAGATAAGCATCCAGTACCCCTGAACTATGGTTAAAGTTGCTACTACACACTACACCTTCATAGGAATCCTGTTACCTCCGTAAACTAAATTTTAGCGTATTTTTATCACTCTTTTGTGCTGACATGACACCTTTATTACATAAAATGGGGCCCACATCAAAGGTGCATGTTAGCTAAAAAGGTTGACAAAAGGTGCCACGTCAGCTAACAAGGTTGATAAAAGGTGCCAAGTCAGCTAAAAAGGTTGACAAAAGGTGCCAAGTCAGCTAAAAAGGTTGACAAAAGGTGTCACGTCAGCTAAAAAGGTTGACATAAATACGCTAAAATTTAGTTCAGGGGTAATAGGAACTTCGTGAAGTTGGAGTGTGTCGTAGCAAATTCAGTCATAGGTACTAGATGCTTTACTCTATATATACCATGTTGAATCGTGTTAACGTCTCGTCTAAATGCTTAAATTGTTAGACCTGAAACCGCGTTTTTATTTACTTAATTATATTACGTCTCAACAGATTCTGATTATTTATCTTTGATTCAGGGAAGTACTACCTACAAAAACATTTTCAGGGAAAGTTACAACATGTGTGTTGTCCAAAAAAAGTACTAGGTTGTATGCTGGTAAAGAAGTTTCAAGTGTTTGTGAACCACTTCCTCCAGATAGGCCACTATGGTTTCCTGGAAGTTCACCACCAGAATGGCTTGATGGCAGGTCACATTAATCTCTTGTCCTTTTTACTGCATTTTCCTCTCGAGTTAACGGTCAAAAACACACCTGAACTATCACAATTCCGAGAGCTTCATTAATCGTACCTCTCTGAGTTGGCCTATACGTGTCTGTTGTCGATTGGAAACAAGTATCTGTTAAGTTCAGCATGGAGGTGTGTTTAGTTCAGGTAGGTAAACTATCCATCGTTGTATTCACCTACCTAAATAATCACGCCTCTTTGAGTTGGCCTGTATGATTCTGTTGTCGATTGGAAACAAGTACCTGATCAGCTCAGCATCGAGGCGTGTTTAGTTTAGGTAGGTAAAGAGAATAATCGATGCTTGTTTCATATGTCAACTATCCATTGTTTTATTCACCTACCTAAATAATCGCACCTCTCTGAGTTGGCCTATACGCGTCTGTTGTCGATTGGAAACAAGTATCTGATCAGCTCAGCATCGAGGTGTGTTTAGTTTAGGTAGGTAGAGAGAATAATCGATGCTTGTTTCATATCTCAACTATCCATTGTTTTATTCACCTACCTAAATAATCGCACCTCTCTGAGTTGGCCTATACCCGTCTGCTGTCGATTGGAAACAAGTATTTGTTCAGCTCAGCATCGAGGTGTGTTTTAATACAAAGAGAGTGATAGTTGAGGTACGAAACCCGTAAATAATGTGATAGTTTAGGTGTCCTTTCGACCATTAACTCTTTCCTCTTTTTCTAAATGGTTCATTTTACAGATTTTTGATTTGTTTTCTTGTTCTTGAATTGCAGTCTGCCTGGAGATTTTGGCTTTGATCCTCTTGGATTAGGTACACATATCATAAATGTTACAACATTTTTCGTAATACTATAGTTTTCGAATTATGATAAACGTTGAATTTTGATATAATTGTTGGAGAAAATGGCTTTGATCGTTATAGTTATAGTTGTCGTTCACCTTCAACTTCCTTGACCTTCGAGCACTGTGCAGGCATTAGCTTCTATACATGATCTTACCACTTTACGGAGGATTGTGTTTAGGTAAACAACCACCCGGGCCTAGTCATTGCTACACTTCGATGAGGAAGCACCCTTTCTCGCGAAGTTATAGGGCTATTATGCCGAGTTTGGAATTGACACTTCGGATCCAGATAGACCGTAGCTTGTATTAGAAACTCTTTCTCTTTTCATTCATTCGTATTATACAATGACCGATAATTAAATGATCGCTCTTTCAGGGTCCGATCCAGAACTACTGAAATGGTTTGCTCAGGCTGAGCTAATACACAGCAGATGGGCAATGTTAGCAGTAGCTGGAATACTAATCCCCGAATGGCTAGAAAGTCTCGGATTCATCGACAACTTTTCATGGTACGATGCTGGTGAACGAGAGTATTTTGCAGATTCGACAACTCTATTTGTTGTGCAGCTAGTCTTAATGGGGTGGGCGGAGGGTCGTAGATGGGCTGATATAATCAATCCAGGGTGTGTTGACATTGAACCAAACGTACCTCACAAGAAGAAACCGAAACCAGATGTTGGATATCCCGGTGGATTATGGTTTGATCCTTTCATGTGGGGAAGAGGATCACCCGAACCGGTTATGGTGTTGAGGACTAAGGAGATCAAGAATGGTCGGCTCGCTATGTTAGCTTTCGTTGGATTTTGTTTCCAAGCTGTGTATACCGGACAAGGTCCTGTCGAGAATTTAATGTCACATCTTGCTGATCCCGGCCATAACAACATATTCGCGGTATCAAAACTACCAACATCTCGATGATTTTCAAGAAAGTCTGTTACAGATTACACGCGATTCGCTCATCTTAACATTCATTTTGTCTGTTTTTTTGCAGGCTTTTACATCCCATTGATGATACTTACACCAAAAATGAAAAAAATTACTCCATTTGTACCAAGAAAGTCTTTGTTGATGTTGATATATACAAAAAGGGCAGCCCGGTGCACTAAAGCTACCGTCATGAGCGGTGTCCGGGGAAGGGACCCACCGCAAGAGTGTATCGTACACAGCCTTACCTTGCGTATTTGTATTCATGTAAATGGACAGGTCTATGTAACTCATTCTTGACAAATATGACATTTCTTTATATGTTATCATGCATTGATTCCTCTATCTGTGCTCGGAGTTTCTTGTTCGTGGTATTTCGTCATGTCTATGATTTTGGATAGATAGTTTATAGCAGTAGCTTGTTGTATGCTTCTATGTTTTTTTGATGGGAAAAGTCTTTGTTTCCATCCTGAACTATACACGAAATTGCTGAGACACACCCAAACTTTAGGAGGGTCCTATTACCCCTGCACTAATTAAAACTGTATTTTTGGCAACCTTAGTGCCTACGTGGCACATTAGTGAATCAACACACGGAAGGTCCACGTAGGCACACGTATGTGCCACAAAGGCACTAAGGTTGCCAAAAATACGATTTTAATTAGTCCAGGGGTAATAGGACACTCTTAAAATTCGGGTGTATCTCAAAAATTTCGTGTATAGTTCAGGATGGAAACAGAGCATTTTTTCTTTTTTGTTTGTTATATATTGCTATTTGTTTTGAGTCGGGGATTTTCATCGGAAACAACCTCTCTACTTTATCTGAGGTTGTGGTATGAACTACGTACACTTTACATTCTCTGGATCTCAATGATCGGCAGGGACATACATGTGATGATAGAAAGCTGGGGTGGATCAACGGTGAGGCTACTAAAGCGTTTGCTTGAGGATTCCAACTTTTTTGAGGTCCCAAAATATTTAAAACGAATTAAATAGACTGCAAGTTATTTTTTTGGTAGGGAAATACCCCATTTTTTAAACAGATCTATTGTCTATCCGACTATATAAACAGATCGATTATCAATCCGACCTATATATGGACAGATTGATTATCGATTCGACCTATATATGGACAGATCGATTATCAATCCGACAGATCGATTATCGATCCGACACATATATGGACAGATAGATTATCAATCCAACAGATGAGAAAATAGAAATAGACCATTTTGCTAATTGGAAACTTGACAAGGTCAACAAAATATTGTGCAAACTTACAAGGTCAATTTAAGATTCTTTTTTCTTACCCAAAATTTTTAAAAAATTCTCTCAAACAAGTCCTCTAAGATCACCCCAACCCCCACCGATGAATTTAGTAGATCGTTTTAGAAGACCATAATGACTATACATCGAACCTATCTTAACAGAAACTTTGTCAAAAATACACAATACCCCCCACCCCCACCCCCACCCCCACCCCCACCCCCATCCCCAAAATCATACACCATGACACATCATCATCCAAAACAACCAAATCCAATCAAGAAAATCATCAACCAACACCTTCCAAGAAAAGAAACATAACAGAAACCGGTGCAGATTGTTTCTTTAGGGGGAAGGTGGACATGTCTAGTAACAAACATGGCCGCTGTTCCCCTCGTTATCCTTCTATCTCTTCGAACAATCTCTCCTAGAAAACACCGCCTTTTCCTTTTACGTATCTCTATTTTCTTCTTCATCTTTCTATCTAACCCGCATTTATCTTTCTCCATTTCTGAGGATGAGGCATTGATCAAATTCAAAGAATCTTTAAGGAACACAACGATTTTAGATTCATCTTGGCATAAGGGAACGAGTCCATGCGATAAGATCAAGAAATGGGCTCGTGTTCAATGCGATGGGAACACGGTTACAGGCCTGATTTTAGATGAAGCTGGTTTATCAGGAGAAATTGATGTCGATCCATTGCTTGCCCTTCCGGAACTGAGAGTTCTTGAAATTGCAAACAATACGTTTTCAGGAACGATACCTGAATTCTTCATGCTTGGTGCACTTAAATCTCTTTATATAGACGGAAACCAATTCTCAGGAGAGATTCCTAAGGATTTCTTTTCCAGAATGGGGTCTCTTAAAAAAGTGTGGCTTGCGAACAACAAATTTTCAGGATTAATTCCTGAATCTCTCGTCAACTTGAAAAACTTGATGGAACTTCATCTCGAAAATAATGCATTTTCAGGTCGTATTCCATCTTTTTCGCAGGCGAGTTTAACATATGTTAATCTTAGGAACAATAAATTGGAAGGCGAAATCCCTCAGAGCATGTCGAGATTTGGTGTAGAGCCATTTAAAGGAAATGCGGAATTGTGTGGACAACAGATAGGTAAAGAATGCAGTAAAGAAACCAAAAAGAATGAAGAAGCACCAATGTCCAAAATGAAATGGATCATTCTTGGTATAGTAGTTGGCCTTCTATTGCTGACGATTCTTTTTCGCTTCAAGCGCAAGGAAGATCATTTTGATAAGCTTGGCAAAGAGAATTTTGTAGAGGGGTTGGACGTTGCAAGCTCGAGTAGGAAGAGCATGAGCATTCAAAGGAAGGGAAGTGAGTCCCTCCGTGGATCATCGCGAAGTGGAGGGTCGATGAAGGGTGGTGGTAAGGGTATGGAAGACCTCGTGTTGGTGAACTCCGAAAAGGGTACCTTCGGGTTGCCTGATTTGATGAAGGCAGCTGCCGAGGTGCTAGGGAACGGCGTGTTGGGATCAGCTTTTAAGGCGAAAATGGGAAATGGTTTATCCGTCGTGGTAAAGAGATTGCGAGAGATGAATAAAATGAATCGAGATGTTTTCGATGCAGAGATGATGAAACTTGGCAAGTTAAGGCACAGAAATATACTGCAACTATTGGCATATCATTACAGAAAAGAAGAGAAATTGATTGTATCTGAATATGTTCCCAAAGGCAGCCTGTTATATCTGCTACATGGTATGACAATTTCTCTATAACAACGTCGTTCGTCTAAATACTTTTCGGCTGCTATAGCGAAGTGTTTTTACGTAGAACATATAATATAACATAACATGAAAATCGGTTTTGAAGAAAACTTGGTCGTTATAGTGAAAGGTAGTTATAGAGGATGACTGTTATAAAGATGTCTGACTGTGTATCTTCTTTTTGACATTTGCATGAGTAGATATTATCCGATAAAGTATTCCGATCTATACTTACCATTCCCTCTGGGGATATCTGATAAAATTGGAACGATATAGAGAAGAATATTAGCATGACCCCTGCATAAGGATGACACGTACAAATAGCTCTATCTGAAACAACCTCTCTACCGCTTAGATAAGGGTAAGGTCTGCGTACACTCTACCCTCCCCAGACCACACTTCGTCGGACTACACTGAGTATATGTTGTTGTTGTTGTTCGTTTATGCTAACTATCTTAATTTGAAACTTCACGTGTACTTTCAGGTGAGGTAGGAGTAAGGTCTGCGTACACGCTATCCTCCCAGACCTCACTTCGTGGGAATACACTGAGTATATGATGTTGTTGTTGTTGTTCGTTTATGTTAACTATTCTAATTTTGAAACTTTACGCGTACTTTCAGGTGATCGAGGCTTATCACACGCTCATCTAAATTGGCCAACTCGCCTTAAAATCGTCCAGGGAGTTGCTAGTGGAATGTGTTATCTTCATTTGGAGTTTGCATCTTACGCGGTGCCTCACGGGAACCTCAAGTCCAGCAACATTCTACTAAATGAAAACTACGAGCCGCTTCTATCAGATTACGCCTTCTATCCACTAATCAACAACGCGGAAATTGTTCAGTCCCTTTCCGCGTATAAAGCACCAGAAGCCATACAACATCAACACCTCTCTCCAAAATGCGACGTCTATTGTCTTGGAATCATCATACTCGAAATCCTTACAGGTAAATTCCCTTTGCAGTATCTCGACAATCAAAAAGGCGGAACAGACGTTGTTCAATGGGCACAATCAGCTATAGCTGACAAGAGAGAATCCGAGTTGATCGATCCAGAGATAGCATCAGCAACAGATTCCATTGAACAAATGGTGAAGCTCCTTCATGTAGGAGCCGCGTGTACTATAAGCGATCCGGATATGAGGATTGACATGAAGGAAGCACTAAGGAGAATTGACGACGTAAGTTTAACTTGATGGTACATCAAATTTCCAAAAGGTAATAGGCTAGTATGTAGTTCCGCGTGAAGCTTTAGTTTCGTTACCTGCCAGAGCTCCTGAGTCACTCTACACATCTCTATATTCGCGACTCGTATATACATATCTATATTGAAAAAGGTACATAAATGGAGGCTTCATTAGTAACCAAAATTATATGTTTGATACACATGAAAGTACTTTTTTCTAATTGTACATGTACATTATATTGTATAGTACATTGGTTTCTATTGTTGTGAGTTAAAAGGACATGGATCCTCATGGCAATGGTCAATTTAGACCTAGATTTTGTATATAACCTTCCAAGTTCTCCTTTATGTTGATGCTAAGAGTCTTGAAAATGTTTCTCCATTCGTGTTGAATTCTACAAATATGCACTACTTTTGCACGATCGGATATGCACCCGTTGTTACTTTTGAAGAGCTCAACGACATAAATGATATTACGAAGGGGAGCCTTGGAGTAACTGGTAAAGTTGTTGCCATGTGACCAGGAGGTGTTACACGAGTTCAAGCCTTGGAATCTCCGTTATGTTGATGCTAGGAGTTTCAAAAATTGTTGCTGCATTCGTGTTGAATTCTCCAAATATGCACTACTTTTGCACGATCGGATATGCACCCGTTGTTACTTTTGAAGAGCTCAAGGACATAAATGATATTAGGGAAAAGACTCAAATATGCCATCGAATTATTAGAAATGGTTCATTTATGTCATCCGTTAAAAGTTTGGCTCGTTTATGCCATCGCCATTACAAAACAGGTTCATCCATGCATTACTTGTTAACTGTGGTTTTTCAAAAACGGCTTTGTCACGTGTCGTCTTACTAGAGGTCCACATCATTCATTAAAACAACGGAAAAAAGCTCAAATATGACATCGAACAATCAGAAATGACTCATTTATGCCATCTGCTAAAAATTTATCTCGTTTATGCCATTGTCGTTACAAAACAGGTTCATCCATTCCATTAAAGGTTCATCTATACATTACTTGTTAACTGTGGTTTTTCAAAAACAGCTTTACCACGTGTCGTCTTACTAGAGGTCCACATTATTAATTAAAATAACGAAAAAAGGCCCAAATATGCCATCGAACAATAAAAAATGACTCATTTTTGCCATCTGCTAAAAATTTATCTCGTTTGCCATAGTCGTTACAAAACATGTTCATCCATTCCATTACTTGTTAACGGTGGTTTTCAAAAATGGTTTTGCCACATATCGTCTTACTAGAGGTCCGTTAAAAGTTCAATGGCATATTGGAGCCTTGGAGTAACTGGTAAAGTTGTTGTCATGTGACCAGGAGGTTACGGATTCAAGCCTTGGAAACAACTACTAGCAGAAATGTAAGCTAAGGCAGCATACAATACACCCATGTGGTGGGGCTCTTCCCTGACCCTACACATAGCGGGAGCTTTAGTACACCGGATTGTCCTTTTAAGGACATAAATGATATTATAGACTTAAATTATTAAATATTGAGGATATTTTTGAAACTCATATGGACAAAAAAAAAGTGAGTTAAAAAGTCCAATTTAGACAACAAAACAAAAGAAGTGACTTGAACAAAAAGAAACGAAGCAAGTTAGACAAATCTTTTTTATGTATAACTTCAAACCAATCAATCGAATATTGATTTATACGTAATAAATAGTGATGGATTATTTCAAATGTTCTTGAAAATTCTTGCTCCCGTTGTACCATTTATATATATATAAGCATATCGATTAATGGATAAATGTTAGTCGATAGAAACTCCCTTTGATTCATTTTATGTAGCGCTAAAATGACCTTTTTTTATAGTATTTAAATATGATTCGAGTTTTAATTTTTTTTCTATGTTATCCTTAATAATATGTTTTTATATAGCTATCTTTCTTAGATTTTGTTCCAAGAAATCACGTGTTCAAGTCTTGGATAGGAATTCCAGCAGAAATATAAGGTAAGACTACGTATAATAAACCGTCGTGGAGCTAAAGTTACATAAATAACGACACTTTTGGAGCTAATTACTCCATATTCCAACTTTTTTCAAAATTACTAAAGTTTCACGATTTAGCCGACACGGACACATCACATTCTTCTAGATACATCACTTTAACTTTATATTGATACATCACATTCTTTCGAATATATCACTTAATTTTACACGCATACATCACATTTCAAGCTGATATATCACATTGTTATGAAACCAAACAGGAATAGGCAATACAATAAATAAAAGAAAACAAGAAGAACACACATATTTTACGTGGAAATCCTAAACAGGAAAAATCACGAACAGACAGTGGCGGAGTCAGGATTTTTATTGAGGGGGTTCAGAAGTAAACATACGGACTAGTTGAAGGGGGTTCAACATCTACTATATATACATAAAAAATAGTATAATTTTTCGTCGAAGGGGGTTCGGATGAACCCCTGATTACAAGGTGGATCCGCCACTGCGGATAGAGGAGGAAAAAATATCACTATATCTCAGAAGAGTTACAAGGAGGAGACGAAAATCTCAATAACATATGAGAACCGTCAAAAGATTAACCCTCTAAACCACACTTATATAATACGTGCGTACAATGAAATCCTAAGCCCAAAAACATCCCTTCACTACCACCACAGATCCCAAAAATTCTCATAATTATAGTTTTACCAACATGAACAGCACCGTGATCTTTTCAGTTCAGATCAATAATATTCGGATCACAAATTCTAACACACATTCTTTTGGATATATCACTTGATTTTATACGAATACATTACATTCATTAGGTATACATTAATTTAATTTTATATGAATATGTCACATTCTTTATTTAAAATGATTAAAATTTTAAGTAGCTATAATAAGTTAAAGTTGTGGTACGCTGTGATTTTTCAATAGTCAAACAAGTAGCAATTGGAGTTCAATAGTCAAAGAAGGAGCATTATTTAATTCCTGGTATTCCATATATAACTTCCAAATTCCAGGAGTAGGTGTAAGTAAAGGCAGAAGAAAAAATGGCTACAGCTTCAAAAATTGTTGAAAAACTGAACTTGAAGCCACATCCAGAAGGTGGATTTTACTCAGAAACATTCAGAGATGACACTGTTATTCTCTCTAAATCAAATCTTCCACCTACATGTAAGTCTTTATGTATAAAGTTCTTTTACTTTTTTGTGATTTGTAGTTCTTAAATCTTTATGATTGTTATCTGTATTGGTTCTTGAAATTGAGCCAATCATGGGATTTTTGGATCTTGAGAAGACATTGTTATTAGTCCCTCTGTTTCATTTTACGTGGCACCCGTTGACTCGACATGTTTAAGAGCAGCCTGTTATTTTCCTTCTACGGGTATAAGAATCTGTATACTAGAAACAATCACTTCAATTAGTTCAAGTTTATAAATTAAGAACACAATGAAGTGCAGAAAATATCCTCAACACAAGATCAAAGTGATCTTTCCAAGAGGTGTATTTTATTTTTAGAAATAAAGATGAAACAGAAATGGCCAGGTCGCCCGAATTCACGGACTTTCCTTAAGAAAATAATTCCCCTCTCTGTACCCGAGGTTGTGGAATTTTCCTCCCAGGATAAAATGACCAAACAAACCAACTGTAGCGGTACCTCAAACAACTGAAATATCTTCGAACTCACTAAACGTGAACGTTTTGAGTGATCACATAGAATATTTTTAAGGCAAGAAGAGTGTTTTTATTCTGAAATTTTCGTTCATATCAAAACCTGTAAATAAAATCAGGTTTATATAGCTATAACATGCCTCTTTGAAAAGGGCAGTGGTTCAATTTATAGGTGTGTCTTTTCTGGAAATGCATGTTTGCTTACCCAAAACAGTGCAGTATTTTTGCTGAAACAGTATACCATTTCACGAAACGGTGCACCAGTTCAAAACAGTGCATCACTTCGTTGAAAAATTGCATTTGTTCGAACCAATGTATTAGTTCAGGAAACATTGTTTCGAAAATCTGCATCAGTTTAGTCGAAACATTGCATCTGTTACTGTTACTGCATGCATATAAATGGAGTATTAAACACACAGAAAAATTTTCTGCATTTTTGTCATTGATAAGATTTCGTCAAATAAAATTTATCCAAAAAGATAGATCTCATCAATCATTTTTCAAATCCAAAGCCGAGCCAAGCGAGCAACGATGAGGGCGCGAGGCATCTCTTATTTCTTGCCTCACTTATCATGTGGAGTAAGTGTTCTTGATTATAAACACTTCCAAGTTCTCTTCTTCCACCAATGTGGGAAAAAGAGTAAACTTTCTAATTTGGGAGTACACTTTCCATTTTAGTGTCTCCTTCCCTCCACCATTTTACTCTCCATTTTTCTATTCACACTTCTTTCATACGCGATGAACCCAACACAGCCCAGTGCGCTAAAGCTTCCTCTATGCGCAGAGTCCGGGGAAGAGCCCCACCATAAGGGTGTATCATACGCAGCCTTACACTTGCGTTTCTGCCAGAGGCTGTTTCCAAGGCTTGAACCGGTGACCTCATGGTCACATGGAGGCAACTTTACCGGTTATTCCAAGACTCCCCTTCCCATGACTCGACATGTTATTTAAGAAAAAAAAGAATGTTTTTAAAATTTGTGGTGTAAAATAATTGTTGAATATTTGTATGGTTGTTATCTGTATTGGTTCTTGAAATTGAGCTAATCATGGGATTTTTGGATCTTGATCTGTTTTAATAAGAATTTCAGTGAAAAAGAAGACATTTTTATTACTCACTTTGTTTCATTTTACGTGGCACCCTTTGACTTGGCACAATATTTAAGAAAAAAAATAATTTGTGGCATCCTTTGACTTGTCACGATATTTAAGAAAAAAAGGAGTTCGTGGCACCCTTTGACTTGTCACGATATTTAAGAAAAAGGAGTTCGTGGCACCCTTTGGCTTGTCACGATATTTAAGAAAAAAGAAGTTTGTGGTACCCTTTGACTTGTCACGATATTTAAGAAAAAAAAGAGTTCGTGGCATCCTTTGACTAGCCACGATATTTTTAAGAAAAAAATACTTTTAAAATGTGTGGTCTAAAATAGTTATTGAATATTTGTGTGGTTGTAGATTGTTTCATTATGTACTAATTAATTATAGTAAGGTGATGTTTTTTGTTGAAAAAATTAAAAAGGAAAGGGTACCACATAAAATAGGACAGAGGATCTTTACTAGTGAGATTAAAATATGAAACGGAAGTAAACACATGAAGAAGTCAAAACGATTTAATTTACTTACTTTTTGTGATTTATGGTTCTTGAATCTTCATGATTGTTATCTGTATTGGTTCTTGAAATTGAGCTAATCATTTGACTTTTAGATCTTGAGAAAACATTGTTATCAGTCCTTCTATTTCATTTTATGTGACATCCTTTTAATTGGCACGATATTTAAGAAAAAAAGGAGCTCGTGATACCCTTTGATTTGACATGATATTTAAGAAAAAGAGGAGTTTGTGACATTTGACTTGGCCCGATATATAAGAAAAAAAAGGAGTTTGTGGCACCCTTTGACTTGTCACGATATTTAAGAAAAAAAAAAGTGTTTGTGGCATGATTTGTCGCGATACTTAAGAAAAAAAAAAGAAGTTTGTGGTACTCTTTGACTTGTCACGATATTTAAGAAAAAAAAGGAGTTCGTGGCACCCTTGGATTTGTCACTATTTAAGAAAAAAAGGAGTTCGTGGCACCCTTTGACTTGTCGCGATATTTAAGAAAAAAAGGAGTTCGTGGCACCCTTTGACTTGTCACGATATTTATGAAAAAGGAGTTTGTGGCACCCCTTTGATTTGTCACAATATTTAAGAAAAAAGGAGTTCGCGGTACCCTTTGACTTGTCATGATATTTAAGAAAAAAGAGTTTGTGGCATCGTTTGATTTGTCACCATATTTAAGAAAAAAATGAATGTTTTTAAAATTTGTGGTCTAAAATAATTATTAAATATTTGTGTGGTTATAGATTGTCTCATTATATGATAATTATAGTAAGGTGACGTTCTTTTTTGGGAAGACTGAAAAGGAAAGGGTAGCACATAAAATAGGACGGAGGGTCTTTCCTAGTGAGATCAAAATATGAAGTAGAAGTAAACACAAGAAGAAGTCGAAGAGGGTTTAATATCTAATATATACACAAAGGATAATTTTAATCATGTATAAACAACGTAATTTTCTGCATATTAACCCCTAGCTACATATAAGTCTTTTTTTTTTTAAAGTTACTTTTTGATTTTTTGGGCTATTGAATCTTTGTAACTATGATCTGTTTGGATTCTTATAATTGAGCTGTTCATGGGATTTGGAATCTTGGTCTGTTTTTCTTCATGTGTTTGAAGTATCTATTTCATTCTGTTGTTTTTTTGGGATATTTAGGTTCTGCGGTTCTGTCATACTGTTTGATTTCTAATTTCGAATGAAAAAGAAGACATTTTTACCATTTGTTTAGACCCTTATGGTTCGGCCCTTCCTCGGACACCGAGCATAGGGAAAGCTTTAGTGGATCGGATAGTGACGGAGCCACCTTTGCACCAGGGTTTCATCCGAACCCCATTCGATGGAAAATTATAGATGTTGAACCCCTTCGACTAGTTCGTATATATACTTCTAAACCCCCTCAATATCCTGGCTCCGCCACTGGGACCGGATTGCCCTTTTTTTTCCTAGTGAGATCTTTAAGCTCTATTCAGATGTTAATTCCAAGAATCTTTATGACTGATCTGTTTTGATTCTTACAATTGAGCTCCTCATGGGTTTTTTGGATCTTGGGTCTGTTTTTTCTTCCATGTGTCTGCAGTATCTGTTCAATTCTATGGCTTTTTGTGATATTTAGATTCTGGGGTATTGTTATACAGTTAAATTTGTAATTTCCAGTGAGAAAGAAGACATCTTTATCATTTGTCTAGACCCCTGTAGTCTGGCCCTTCCCCGAACCAGCGCATAGCATTTGATTAAAGCGTTCTGTCTCCACCTAGAGAATAAAAGCACATCTTTTTGCAAATATCAGTTGATTATCTTGCAAAAAGGTGTGTTAACAACGGGGTTCTACTTTGGTGATTCCCTCAACTCTAATACTCATGGTTGTTTGCCACTTTTTGGAGGAACTTATCGTCTTTGAGCACTTAAAATGTCTCCTCAAGATGATGAAATTTTGTTTTCTGTTCTAAGTTCTGGCAGCCATTTACTGCGTCATGTGTATCATGAGTAGTGTTGATAGGAGGGTGTAGAGGACACAGAACATGATAGAAGGTTAGTAGGTCGTAGGAGCAACATTGCCCCGGTAGTTTCTTGTCCTTCGATTTCTATTATTATCTGTTGTTTCTTATAGTTTCTGTAGTTGTTCTTATCTGTTGATTTTGTTATTATCTGTTGCTTCTTGTACTTCCGTTACTTCTCTTTGGGATTGCTTTGGACTATTTTTCATTGAGTCAAGGGGCTAACTGAAACAGCCTCTCTACCTTTGAGGTAGGGGTAAGGTCTGCATACACTCTACCTTCCCGGACCTCACTTTGTGGGATTACACCTGGATTTGTTGTTATTGTTGTTGTTTTGTATCACGAACAGCATTTGCCTCGGAAGAGAGAGCACATGTTGAAACTTTCATTATCGAATTAGTTGTTTTTTCCCTCTTTTTTCATTATCGAATTACGTCTTTGCAGATAAGGTTGATCGACCTGTCAGTACATGCATCTACTTCTTGCTACCTTCTGGAAGTGCGTCTCATCTTCACCGGATACCATGCGCAGAAACATGGCACTTTTATATGGGAGAGCCAATCACGGTGAGTGCTACTCTCTCCGATTCAGTTTGCTTGCCTTACTCACCATTTTAGCCAGTTTCAAAGAGAATGTATCTTTTCACGTGGTATGTTTAAGACCGCAAAATTACAGGACGTTTCATTATATTCCACACATCTTTAATGTAAGACCACAGGATTCAAAAATCTTCATTACTTTCTTAAACTCCATGACAAGTCAAAACTAGACGAACAAATTGATGCTGATCGAGGGAGTAATACACTATAGTGGATGACGATCTTTCGTGTAGTTTACATTGATCTTCATGCACCAGAACAGTATTACTGCATTATCCGAGCTGTCTTTCTGCATCATGCTGTATAGTTAGTGTCCGTCCTGCTTTGTGCTAATGTTTGAACTCAAAGGGATTTGGCCGGCATGGCTCAGTCACAACCTTAAGGGTAGTCAAATTTATAATCGACACAGTTTTTACCATTTGGCTGCTCCGTATGCTAAATGACACGCTTGACTATGACCGCGCTTAGCATGAGGCATATGACATGAAACGAATATCTACTTGTTGTTAGTTCATGCTTTGTCATCTCACCTAAGATTGAACGCTACTTATCCATATCTCGGCAATGGCTGATGGATGTAGCCTTTGGACTATAGCTTCATGTGAACTCGTATATGTGAAAACTGGAAACCATAAAAATATGAACCCACAGTTTCAACAGCGCAATGAGTTTAGTGTTTGATAATCTTAAAGGTCGAAGGTGTCAAGTTTAAATGTTGGATCCGCCTCTGCATCTCGATTATCATATCTAGTCTTGATCTTCGGAAGTAAACAACCCACTGTTCTTCTGTGGAAAGTTTCTTATTTTGGATCTTCATAATCGTTCTTATAATTGAAGGGGAGCCTTGGAGTAACTGGTAAAGTTGCTGCCATGTGACCCGGAGGTCACGGGTTCAAGCCTTGGAAACAGCCTCTGGCAGAAATGCAAGGTAAGGCTGCGTACAATACACCCTCGTGGTGGGGCCCTTCCCCGGACCTTGCACATAGCGGGAGCTTTAAGTGCACCGGGCTAACTGTTCACGAATGATAAGACTTTACGTGCTTGCTTTCAGGTGATGGAACTAAATGAGACTGATGGGAAGGTGAAATTAACTTGCCTTGGACCCGATCCCCTCGTAGATGATCAGCTGGTGCAGTACACAGTACCTCCAAACGTCTGGTTTGGCGCGTTTCCCACGAGGGACTACAACATTACTTCCGATATGCAAGTAACGAAAGCGCCTACAAGAGACAGTGAGAAGCATTTCTCTCTAGTTGGATGCACTTGTGCTCCAGCATTCCAGTTTGATGATTTTGAACTAGCGAAACGATCTGATCTTGTTTCGCGCTATCCTGCTCATGAATCCCTCCTCACTTTGCTCGCCTTCTCCGACTGAACATGAACCTACGCGTTCGCAGAACCCAGTAGCTTTTTCGTGGACCTTAAAAAATATCGATAAATATTCGAGTGTAATGCTTGCTTGCTTCATATTTCATCTTAGTACTGGTGTGTAATTTGTTCAGTGTGGCAATAAAAGGCTTATCAGTTGAGTTATTTCCCATATATAGATTTTCAATCTCTCAAGATACATAATTAGCTCTCGACATATCGAACGAAGATACATAATTAATTGAGATTTTTGTAATTACTTTGTCAGGTGAGAATTTATGTAAATATGATAAGTTAACGTGTATGTCTATGTTATTTTTCATAAGAAGGGCAAACAATATAAATCCTGACAGTTTGGAGCTTAACTACAGAAAATCTCGACATTTTGCATAATTATCGAAAATCTCGATTTTGGATTTGTCGGGATACATAATTAGCTCTCGATACATCCAATGAAAATACATTTTTTCCTTTGTAAAGATACATAATTAGCTTCCGATACATTTTTTTCGAGTTTGGGTCTGTCAAGATACATAATACATCCAATGAAGATACATTTTTTCCTTGTAAAGATACATAATTAGCTTTCGATATATTTTTTTCGGTTTTGGATTGTCGAGATACATAATTAGCTCCCGGGTGCGTGCAACGCAGATACATAATTAGTTGGGATTTTTGCAATTACTTTGTAAGGGTGGGAATTTGTGTAAATATGATAGGTTAAGGTCTGTGTTTATATTATTTTTTTCATATATATAAATAGGGTCAAACGTATTTTTTTATCTATCTATAGTAGTAATATTGAATTCTCTTGATTTTTTTCATGTGTTTATCTCTTTATATTCTGAACATCCTTAGTAAAAATTTTGATTCCGCCACCGTATATCTTTTCCAGTATAGCTCATCGACAACCTTCTACTCCACCGTCTCAAAATAATTTCCGTTTATATTCAGACTATCTGCCTTAAAATATTGGTCATTTTAAAAATTCAAGACGAAAATAATTTTTTTCTCATTTTATCCTTACTAGTAGTTGTGTAAAGATTAGAAAAACTCCAACTATGACGCACTTAAATAAAGTAATTATTCAATGAAGAAAGATTATATCTTAAAAATATACTAATTACGATTTATATACATGATATAATCGTATCGCGCATACTTTATGCTTTGAAATACATTATGTTAAGACTATAGGGACTATTTAAAAAAAAATAAAAAATCTGTAGAATCAAAATTAATTAGCTAACCAAAAACAAAAAAGGAAAATCATATCATCAAATTAATCTTCTTCTTTTTTTTCAATAAAGAAAATGTTAATTATTTAAATTTTAATATTTAGGCTGTCTATTCCTTAAAAACAACCATTAATAATAATAATAATAATAATAATAAATACTAGTCAAAGTCAAGAAAATCCATTTTCCTTGTAGTGGAACCCTTTAGTTCTTCCTTTTGAGCCTGCATATATATGACAATAATATTAGCTGAATTTGAACGGATTAAAATAAATTAAGTCAATAAATGACTCGACAAAAAATTAATTGAACTAAAATGGGTTAAAATATGTGTTTTCAGTTGTTTTATTTTATTTTATTTTTTATAATTTTTTTAGTATCTAATAAAATTATTTTTTTATTATGGCTATACATAGCATATCAAATAAAAAAGAGTAAAACATCTAGAAACCCTCTGGAACTATTACCAAATTTGTTACGGCATATTTCAACTTCACGGAATCCTATTACCCCTAAACTAAATTTTAACATATTTTTGTCATTCTTTTTTAGCTGACGTGACACCGGCCTTTTGTCAACCTTTTTAACTAACGTGACACCTTTGACGTGAGCTCCATTTTATGTAATAAAGGTGCCACGTCAACATAAAAGGGTGACAAAATATGCTAAAATTGAGTTCAGGAGAGTAATAAAATCCCTGTGAAATTAGAGTATTTTAGCAAGTTTGACCATAATTCGAGGGTACTCGATGCTTATCTCAATTAAAAATATATATTTTTTGATAATATTTTAACGAGATTTCTTATAAGCCGATTCGACTATATTATATATAAGCTGTATATCAACTTAAACTTTTGAGTGATTGAGTTAATGAATAAAAGAATTAATAACTCATCCAAATTTAAATGAGTTATATTATTTTGAGCTAATTTTATCACTTCTAATATTAATGGCAACATTTTATCATAAGGTAAATACACATAAAAATGTTATGATACTTAGTTCATAAGGAACCAACATTCCTTTTTTATTATGTTACAAAAAGATAGTAGTAAATAGTACTAAAGAACTAACTTTTTATTTTTGTAAATTTGAACTTTAAACTTTATTGTATATTGTTTTATCGTCACACAAATGTATAATGATATATGTTTAAAATTATAGGTTCTACTAGTCATTTTTTTCTTTAAATTTCGAGCAGAATCAAATACAATCACATAAAATCATGAAACATAAAGCACCGTTTCGATCTATGGGGTATCATATACGAGTTTCGAGAGTATACCTTAACTTTTAAACATGAGAAAATATCCTATTACCTTCCTGAATTATACGCAAAACGATTGTGACACACCTAAACTTAAAGGGAGTTCTATTACCCCTGAACTAATTAAAAGTGTAATTTTGACATCCTTAGTGTCTACGTGGCACACATGTATGCCTACGTGGACACTTCAGTGTGTTTGTGCCACGTAGGCACTAAGGGTGTCAAAATTACACTTTAAGTGGTTCAGGGGATAATAAGGTCCCCTTTAAGTTGAGGTGTGTCTGTCGTTTTGGGTATAGTTCAGAGGATTATAGGATATTATCTCTTTGAATTTTGACCGTAAACTCTGACTTAGAAGTTTTACAAATATATAAAAAGTACTATATACGTATATATATGTCATACGTACCTTTCTGATTTCTGCTACCGACACACAAGTCATGTGAGGCGGAAGCTCCTTCTCGTCAGATTCCTACACAACGACATGCGCTTACTAAGAATTTCTCGTTGAAGATCAACAATTGTAATAACCTTATACACATACATTATCACAATAAAATTTCAAAATATTACTCTGATACAACCCTCATATTATACAAAAAGTGAAAATTTTGCTTTTCCACAATCTATATTTACCATTCTGCATTAAATTATAATTCAAAAATTTATGTATTATTTTATACAAAATAAACATAAAACCCTTACCCGTTCTCCAATGAGCATAACATTCTCTCCACGAATAATGTAGAGACCCAAAGGTATGTCACAAAACAGATTGCCCACCATTATTCTCTCTAAGGTACCTTCCAATACTATATTCGCTATATAAACATAAAAAATAAATAAATTATCAAGAAATATATAAATAATACATTATAATAAAAACTGAAATTAGTTACGAACTTTATCGCTAATTTAGCAAAATGTTTTGATAATCGGTTGCTCATCCAGAAATAAATTGGATGAGCGAGAAATTAATTATTCTTTAGCTATAGAATTTATTTGTCGCTAACGAGGTATAAAGATCATATATTTTAGGAATAAATAGCAAAGACATTAATATTTTACCATATTGATCGAAAGAACGAAATGTTCCCAAGAATTCTCTACCATCTCGTAGTAATATTAGAATTTTTCCTATAAAAAGAAATAGTGAATTCACTCATATAAATAATAAAAGACCAAAAAAAAAAAAAAAAAAAAAGCCTAGATGAAATTAATATGCCTCATATTAATTTTCAAATAATGCAAGAGTAATGGAAGGTATGATCAAGTTAAGTTAGACAAGCAATTCATCTTCAACCTAAGCTAAGTATGATCTAACTTGGCGTTTAAATTAATCACATCACACAGATTGCACGTACACGGTAAGTTGTTGAAAGCAATTTCTCTTCACCTTAAATTAACCACAAGGCATCTTAAAATCAAAATAACAAATATTTATTAACCACAAGGCATCTTAAAATCAAAATAACAAATATTTATTGTAATGCAGTTTTTGAATTTTTACGAAAAACACTCGTCTTGATATTGTAATCTGAAATGATATTGTAATCTGAAAGTATAGTAGTAACATACTATACTCGAAATAACTTTATATCATCGATGAAATAACTTTATATCATCGATGAAATACAAACAGTTCTTTTATTCATACAGACTTGATATGCAATACAAGCATACAGATTTGATAAGCAATACAAGAAACCAGTTAATATTCTACAGATTAGAAAAAAGACTTGATATGCAATACAAGAAACCAGTTAATATTCGACAGATCAGAAAAACATGTAGTTAAAAATGTTTCTGACAAACACTCCGCGATTCATAATCCAAAAAATACAATAATAACATACTATACTCGGAATAACTTCATAGCATCAACGATATGTCCGTGATTCATAATCCAAAAAATACAATAATAACATGCTATACTCGGAATAACTTCATAGCATCAACGATATGTACGTATAACTTAAACTCTTAATCTATATACACACGATGTATATTTAGTGATAGGAAAAAAGAATTAGAGGGAAAAGAGAATTTCATACTATCAAGATAGCTTGCAAGGCTTGATGAGAATAAGTTGTCATCTGAGTTTGGCCAATTTGACATGTGCAAACTCAGTTTCTTTGTCTAATAAACGAGTCTTAGCACATCTGTTTTCTTGCTCGTTATCGCTATTTCTTTTTTTAATTTATAGAACGAAGTAATGAAAATGATTCATATACTATGACGATTTATAACAGTTTTGTTGATGCATTCCTCTTGAGAATGACGATGAGGAGAGATTTATAGGATGTATAGAGATGGGATCAAGAAAGTAATGATGACTCTACAATGTATAGTATCTAGCAATTAAAGATGCATTCAGAATTTAAGTTTTATTATATTGTTTTTTGAATTAATGGTCAAAAAAACACATCTCAGCTATCATTTTTTTTTTGAGTTTCACATCTCAACTATTGTTCCCTTTTTTCCATACGAATCATCACCATCTACGTGATTAAATGCAACTCAACTATCAGTTGTTCCTTTTTCTACCTGAACGATCCATCATTCAGGCAGACAAAGGAACAACCGATAGTTGAAGTGTGTTTTAATACATAAATGGCAGGGGCGTACCTAAGCGCTTTCTGGTGATGCTCCAGCACCTGTTAAATCTGATGGGGACAAGATATAACTATATAAGGAATATATAAAAAATGATATACTAGTAAAAAAAAAAAAAAACTACTCAGGATGTCAATAAGATAATTGGGTGCTTTGATTTATAGGCGGAACCTTAAAGCTTTGACCATCAATATGTGTTTGAATTTTGTGAGACACCCATGAGCCCAAAATTCTGGGTCCGTCATTGATAAATAGGGATAGTTCGGATAGAAAAAGGAAACAACTGATTTATGGGATGTGAAACTTGCGAAAAATGATAGCTCGGTGTGTTTTCGCCCATTATATCTCGTACTTTTAATTTGTCCATTCAAACTTAGTAATATATTTATTGCAAATTACTATATTTTTACATGTAAAAAATAGAGAAAATGCACTATTTTCACCCTAAATTATATACGAAATTGCTGAGACACAACCGAATTTTAGGAGGGTGCTATTACCCCTGATTAATTAAAACTGTATTTTTGGCAACCTTCGTGTGACTACGTGGACCTTCAGTGTGTTGATTCACTTATGTGCCACTAAGGTTGCCAAAATACGGTTTTAATTAGTCCAGGGGTAATAGCACCCTCCTAAATTTCGAGTGTGTGTCAGCAATTTCGTATATAGTTCAGGAAGAAAATAGAATATTTAATCTAAAAAATACTGAATTCAGATAAACTCGATACTGCTCGCAGTATTGACATATTATAAACTATTATAAGAAAAAATACATTTACTTTTCAATGAGTTGTTTTTTTCATAAGTGGTGTAAGTGTTTGGTGATATAGCCTTTTTGGACGGTGGCTTTTGCAGAAAAAAAAGAGAGATACCAATCTTTTTCTTCCCATTCCCAATTTTCCCATGATTCTATCCATGACATTTTTCAAGCACTAAATCTTTATAGGATGCTACATATACTAGATAGACCACCAATAATTTTTTACTTATGAATTTTAAGTTAATTTTTGACTATTTAATTGATGATCCAGAGACGTCTTGAAGTAACGATAAAATTATCATCGAATCGTATGATTTAATTACGTGTTCGAAGTAGTTGTGAAATTCGACGTGAATGCTGGTACAGATAGATTCTTGGTAATGGATTTAATTGATGATCCAGGAAGTCTTGAAGTAATGATAAAATTATCATCGAATCGTATGATTTAATTACGAGTTCAAAGTAGCTGTGGAATTCCGTGTGGATGCTTGTGCAGGTAGATCCTTATTTACGTATTTAATTGATGATCAAGGAAAGTCTTGAAATAACGATAAAGTTATCATCGAAGCTTTAATTTGCTTAATCCATGCAAATTTTAAATAATCTTTTGCTTGAAGCCATGCAATACAACGAGGACGATACTTTCAATGTAATCTCATAAAGTCGGGTCTAAGAAAAATAGAGTGTACATAGATTTTACGATTACTTGAGATTAAGTTGAGAGAGTGTTTTCAATAAATCTTCGACTCAAGGAAAAACAATCCAAAAAGGAAGTAATAAAAGTAAAAGTGTAAAATGACCTTCTGGACCCCTGTACTATGTCGGTTTTGTAAGTTGAACACTTCTACTTATATGTTTGTCATCTGGACCCCTGCACCCACTAAAAAATAATATTTTAAACCCTTTTTGGTGAGTGTAACACACTCTCCCCCACATCAGCTGCCATGTCAGTTGCCACGGCAGTCACCGCTGCCATGTCATTTGTCACATCATTTAAAAAAAAAATATTACATTAAATTCCAAGTCATTTTTAAAATGTTACATAACAAATTAAATATTAAAATTAACTTAATTAAATAAGAAAAATTTATAAATTGTAAAAAATTTGAATAATCATGTCTTTATTTTTGCTCACAAATTAAACATCAAATCCATTCCAAATAATTAAAATCCTTCTCTGACTAATTTAAAATTTTAACTATAAATTCATATATACAAACATAATAAATTTTTTATTTTTAAATTTGAATATTTTTAACAAATTCACAAAAAATTTAATTTTTTTCAAGCAAAACTCATTAATTTTTTTCAATATTCACTATCACTCACTTTCAATTTAAATTTAAATTTTAATCCCCAAAAAAATAAAAATATGTCAAATTTAAATTTTAATTAAAAAAATGAAAGGAATTGAATTGAGAGGAAAAATTAAAATAAAAAATAAAAAGTGAACGTGGGGGGCGGGGCAGGGGGGGGGAGCTGGAAGTGTGTTTGGGTGGGGTGTGGGGGTTGGGGTGGGGACGGGGCTGGGAGGGGCATGGGGGTTGTGGGTGAGGTGGGGAGGGGCTGGATGGGGCTGATGAGGTATGGGGGGTGGGGATGGGGCTGGGGTGGGGTGGGGAGGAAAAGCTGAGGGTGGGGTGGGATGGGGTTAGGTAGGGGGGGGGAGGGGCTAGGGTGGAGGTGGGGAAGGGCTAGACGGGTGTTGGGGTGGGGTGGGAGGGCTAGGGGTGGGGTGGGACGGGGCTGAGTGGGGTGTGGGGGTGGGGACGGGCTGGGGTGGGGAGGGAATTTTTTTTATTTTTTTAAAAAATTTTAAAATATTTTTAAATTATTTAAAATATTTTTTAATTATTTTAAAATTTTTAAAATATTTTTAAATTAAAAAAGATGGAGGAAAAAAGATCCTTTTTTATTTTTTTATTTTTTTAAAAAAATTAAATAATTTTTAAATTTTTAAATTATTTGAAAATTTTTAAAATATTTTTAAATTATTTTAAAAAATTTAAAAATATTTTTAAATTTTTTTAAAAAAATTAAATTTAAAAAGATGAGAGAAAAAAGGACCCTTTTTATTTTATTTTTAATTTTAATATTTTATTTATTTATTTTTTAATTATTTTAATGTTAAATTGGTCAAAAATGACCCTCACTCGCACCCCAGGCGAGTAACTACACTCTCTTTGTCCTAGTCACTATGACCTTGCCACATAGGCAAGGTCAAAGGTCAAAGGGTGCAAAATGTTATTTTTTGATAGGTTCAAGAGTTCAGATGACAAACATGTAAGTAAAAGTGTCTAACTTACAAAATCGATATAGTACAGGGGTCCAGAAGGTCATTTTGTCTAATGTTTACTATAAATATATTTTGAATTAATGAGCTTATTTGAGGAACTTTATTTGCTTTAATTTCCATACCTTCTTCTAATTTGACATCTGTTAATATTGCTTTAATACTATAAGCTTTTGAGATTATTTGTCTGTTTATGCTTTTTAAATTTCACTTTTCTTAATTTAATCAAAGTTCATTGCTTTAAAATTACATCCCAATAATAAATTACATCTTTAACTACAGGTCTCAGGTATCAGCCTCGTTAGATATGGAATCGCACACCTAAGGATCGGAGCGTTTTATTCCTCGATATAAGAATTTTTGATGATGACTCGAATTTCAATATAATTATTAAACGCCGAATGAAAAAAATTAAAAAAAATAATAATATATCATGGTCCTTGTTTTGCCCCACAATTCTTTGGTTGGTCAATAATTTGGAATATAATTACTATATTCTATGGTATCTATATTAGTTGCCACTTAAGCTAGAAAATGATCAATTTTATATTAGAGATAAGCATTCAGTACTCTCGAGCTATGGCTAAAGTGCTATGACGCACTCCCAACTTCACAGGGGTCCTATTACCCCCTCCCCCTCCGAACTCTTTTTTGGCGTATTTTTGTCATCCTTTTGTACTGACGTGGCACCTTTATTACATAAAATGAGGTCCACGTCAAAAATGCTACATTAGTGTGGTGGTAATTATTCGTAAAAAATTTCTCCATCATTAACCAGAAATCTCCGATTTGAACAAAAATGAAATTACCTACCCCAAAAGTAGGACTTCCCGATGCAAAGCTAGATTAATCAGGCTCCAAAATGAGTACAACAAAACCAATTGAGTACAATTATTTACGGATTGATAATACTCTTGACCAATTGCTTAGTAGAATAATAAAAACATGTACCTATTGACAAATATTGTAATAAAAAAATGGATACAAAAATATGGGGAGCCCAAAAAAAAAAAAAAAAAAAAAAAAAGCCCATGAGTATTTTCACTATCAACTAATTGTATAATCTATCATTAGTTGACACTTGGACACACACAACATACAACAAAAATCTTGGTGGGAAAAAAAGTTGAAGTCTGTGTTGCTCAGGCTCTTCAAAAATGTCATCGAAGGCGTGTCAGATTCTTCAGAAGTAGTGTATATGTGTATATCTGGAGAATCTGACACTGGTACGACGTGGAAAATGTCAACGAAGGCGTGTCAGATTCTCTAAAAGTAGTATATTTCTGGAGAATCTGACACTGGTGAGACGTGGAAAATGTCAACGGAGGCGCGTCAGATTCTCCAAAAGTAGTGTATTTCTGAAGAATCTGACACAGGTGCGGCACGGAATTCAAAAGTAATGTATTTCTTGAGAATCTGAGTCAGGTGCGGCACGGAAAACGATGAGTTGATGCAACTTATTTATGACCTTCACAACAGCAGTATTTACAACAAACAAAGCAACCTAAACATCCCAAAGCAACTAGACATTGTGAGAGTGCAATGGCACACTGATGATTCATCGTCGAAAATGTCCTAATGCAGCAACTGCAGCAGCAGCATAGACCACACAACTTCCCACAACAGTTAGATGTTGCTTTTGCTATAATCTCTGCTGGTTCGTCCTCTGTATCGATGGCACCAGGAGGTATATTTTCAATCGTAGCAATGAGGTTACCAAAACCGAAGCCAAGGGAGTGTAGTAATACTGTCTTCTGTACTAAGCGTTCCTCTATCTTCTCATCGGCAGAGTAAACCTGATTCAGATAACTTCGGTTACAGAAAGAAGGCGCGTGTGATGGTGAAATGTTATTATGAGTCTTGTATCTATGCCATATGCTGTTAACAACAAGAAGATACGCAGTGTAATCCAACAAGTGGGGTCTGTCGAGGGTAAGATGAACGCAGACCTTACCCCTACCTTGAGAGGTCGAGAGACTCTTCCTGATAGACCCTCAGCTCAAGGAAAACGATTTCTTAAAAACACTAAGACTTGTTTTCTTGAAAAAATGTATTCAATCATACCTTCCTCTTCGCGGTTGGCTTAATGACTTTCACTCTTTCCGTCTGCACCAATGCCATACGTGTATACTCAGAGATTACTGCATTTTGTGTACTCATTTTCGCTATCTGTCATGTGAAAACGACTTGAGAATTAAGTCAAGAATGTAAACGGTGGGATAATATATAGGGTTAGGACATCGTACCCAGTGAAATTCCACAAAGTGGAGTGCGTGGAGGGTAGAGTGTATGCAGACCTTACCTCTACCTCGTGAAGGTAGAGAGGCTGTCTCTCAAAGACCCTCGGCTCAAGTGAAACCAATCAAAGTAGTAATGAAAAGGAAAAGCGACAGCTAAGGAAACATGGCTACTAACAGGAAAGCAATGCAGAGCGTACATGCAAGGAACAGTAACATTAGCAAAACAGCGTGATCATGTAAACATAAGAAACAACATATGCTAACCGATAACAAAAGCAAGAAACCATTCATGTAACAACCTTCTGTTCGAGATCCTTTTTTTCTGTAAACCATGCCTGAGCTGTGAGTATTTCAATCTGCTGCTTCACCCTTGCCTGCGTGTTCAAAATACACGTAATGAAATCAATATTATCGAGGATCCTCTTAAACCGAGTGCATAAATTTGGAACTTGGAAGCGGAAAGCCATAAAACTCTCTCAGTCGTTCAATCAAGAAAAAAGACAGATAAACTAGACACTTCAACTCGTCTCCATTGTGTTAGTTGAACACTCCAAGTTACAAAACGGTCATCCAGACACCTCCAAAATTCATGTGCCATGTCAGTGTCGGGTGTCCATGAGACACAGTAGGAATGAGTTGGAGCGTTTTGTTGTCAGTCGAGACCAAGTTGAGGTGTTAAGATATATAGACTAGACTGACAGGAAAATCCGAAAGCCACAAAACATGCATCTGCTACTGAGTCTGCGGTGCCTTACCTTGTCGAGAGGAATTGCTTTCGACTTGAACCCTTTCAGCTCCACGGAGAAGTTACTCGTGTCCGCTAGGATTCCCTTAACTTTGAGCATCTCAGGAAACACTCCTTGGTATCTTCCTGATAGGACTATCGGGCCTTCGGATGAAAGGTCTGGAATTTGAGACGGATACACCTAACACAAAATTTAACAGTTCTTTGTTACGAAAATGTATTTACATAGGTAAAACTGCAACAACATATACGGTACAATACCACAAAGTGGGGTCTGGGGAAGATAGAATGTACGTAGACCTTACCCTACCTCATAGGTAGAGAGGCTTTTTCCGATTACATAGGTAAAACTGTATCATGTAACTATAGCAGTCTTTTGAAACGACACTGAGAGCTCGAAAAAATCATTGTTCATATTCATCATCATAGCAAGAGATATCAGTAGGATAGTATAGATTCATAAGAGCACCTCAAGTTCTTCAAGACCATCAAGGTTCTCAAAGGCAATATTTGCAAGGATGATGGACGACGCCCTGGAGAATAGCCTCTCCAATCGAACTTCAAGTGATTCTGCAAAAGCAACATCGCGAGAAATGGTTTCAGGTCACAACAGCTAAGGAATTCGCACGACAAAAGAAGGTAACCTAAATCTAAGCGTTTTAGCAAAATATGACGAAAGTCTGCAACGAAACACTATCTTTTGAAACGATGTTTTTGGGACACACTCGGAAACTACACCAATCATATGACTATAGATCGATAAGGTGATTAAGAGAGTGCAGTATATTATGCAGAAACCGAAAGATAGTAACCATCAAACCAGTTTAATGATAGCCCCGCCATTCAGTCATGTGATAAAAGCTTTTCGGCAACAGTTCTCAAAAGAATTACTTTGAACAGACTCACCAACATCCACAGCAGCAGCATAATGGCCACGACTCATCATTGCTAGTGTGCGGAGAAAATAATGGTTGCAGAATAATCCTGAAAGATTTTCAAATTTGAATCAGATATTGAAAAAGAACTGTACTAAGAACAAATTACTCATCGCAGAGAGAGACGGAGAGAATCTGAGCACAGAGATCCGAAACAGCATGCAACCATTGGGGTTAAGTTGGCTATGAAGATTGAAGAGTATCGATTATATGGTAATAAGCTAGTAATAGCCTCAACGGAAAATCCTGAAGTCCTATGTTTGTAAATGCCGATATGGTACAGTTTGAGATAATGTCACTCGGTTTTGAAACCGAAAAACAGAAAGAGCAGAGAAGAATGCAGATCATGTATCCCTACAGACAAGACTCCACTGGTTTCGAGACTGCATATAATGTATACCTATGCCAAATGTGTAAAGTCGTGGGCACATTGTTCGGTTTTGTGTAAGATGATTCTTCATGAATTCGCAGATCTGTCTTTCATCTTCAACAGCTCCGTCTGTGATCAGAAAAACGACAGGCATGGATTCTCCCGCATTAGAAAACATACCTATGGCCTGAAAGGAAAAAAGCAATGCTATCAGTTTCGTCACAAAAATGATTTCCATTAACTACACGCAGTCCCAAACTGGTGCGGTTAAGCCATACAAACCATCATATCCATTCAGCTCTATTCAAGTCCATTTCAATCCAACACTAAATAAGGGCAGCCCGGTGCACTAAAGCTCCCAATATGCGCGGGGTTCGGGGGTGGACCGGACCACAAGGATCTATTGTATGCAGCCTCATCCAACACTAAATACTGTCTTTAAAGGCAAACTAGGATTATCTAAAGCTACTCGTTTTCTAACCGTTGCACATCACTAGAATCGATGTGTTATCACGACACCAGCATCTTACTGATAAATGATAGCGTACTACTGAAAAGTATACGAGAAGATAAGTGAACCTGTTTCAATGGATTCAAGATACTTGTACCATCGCCAGGAATAAAGTTCATGTCGATCCACTGAGTTGCATTGTCAATAGCTTCCTTGGTTGCAACCTCCAATGACGATGAAAATAGGAACTCTTCACTGTTCAAAGCTATTATATTAAACAAATCTTCGGAATCAAGTTTCGATAATGCTGCAGAGAGTGCTTGTTTGGTATCGTCAATTGGTTTTCCCTTCATACTACCACTTATATCAACAAGAAAAATCACCTCCTTCCTGAATACCTATAACAAAGTTCAAAGGAAATGAAACGAAAAGAAGAAGAGGAACCTTAAGAACCAATAACGGAAAGCAAGTCACTATATTCATCGAATGTAAGAATCTTTTCCACGTTATAAAGGCGGAGGTAAAAGTGTGTGAAGTTGTCTTCCTGGCATGAACTCCTTCTAACGACTTATGCATTTTGTTATCATTTACAATCAGATGATCCATTAATTCAACGAGTGGAGGATTATAAATGGATCGATTTTTTTGATTCCCATTGGAGATTAGGAATAGACGGACTTTCTATAGAACCCGTTTTATTAACATGATTTATCACTACTTTAGCGACTTTGGTGGCTTGGCCTTATGAATCAACTATGATGATCAAGAAACCTTAAACTGCAAATATTTTGTAGTTGAGTAAAGCATCTAGTACCCCCGAACTATGACCAAATTTGCTACGACAAACTCTAACTTCACGGGGGTCCTATTACCCCCGAACTAAATTTTAGCATATTTTTGTCATCCTTTTAGCTGACATGGCACCTTTGACATGGGCCCCATTTTATGTAATAAAGGGGCCACATCAGCACAGAAGGGTGACAAAAATACGCTAAACTTGAGTTCAGGAGGGTAATAGAACTCCTGTGAAGTTGGATTGTGTCGTAGCAACTTTGGCCATTGTTCGGGGAGATACTAGATGCTTATCTCTTTGTAGTTTGCTGTTCAAACATATCGATTTCTAGATTCAACATATTGCTTAGTTTAGAAGAGTTTAGAAGATTTACTATTTCAACTTTGCTAGTAATTACTTAAACTTCTCGAGAAATGAACAAGAAGACGATGAAAAACACCAACCTTTTTACACTCCAGTGCACCCGGAAAAAGATAGCAGCTGAACATCTTTCTCTGGTCCGTGTCATGTTGTTCCGGAGATTGCAGAAGTACGCTGCCATGGTAGTTAGGACTCGAGATCTGAAAACACAGCAATGATCGATGAGAGAGTTCCTCGATCAGAACCCAAATTTTGATACGTTTCTAAGTCACTTTAACGTTGCTAAAATGAAATTGCAGCAGACATGCATATTATAAACAACAGACAGCGACATAATAACCTAGTCGACTCAGAATTTGTACTTTCGACATGAACAGCTTACCTTGTAAGTAATGACAACATCGCTGCTCGACCAGTTAAAGACATTAGCGTCATAGAACAAGCCCGACTTTCCATCTTCATCTTCATCGTCTAGCTCCTAAAACACCAATATCGAAACCACTGTTAAGAGTTACTTCATCAACCAACAAATTACAAATCGATAGAGTACTCGACAAGCTTCACCTTAAAAGGATGACTGATAGCCTTAGACGAAACCTCAATTCCCGGACCACAGTTAACGTTAAACTTTATATTTTCTTTCTTAGTTATCTTCTTTCCAGCTGGAGTCACATACTCCGGGAAACTATACGGTATGCTCAAGGTAAATTGGCCATCGCGATACAATAACTTCTGAGACCATCTCAAAGTGACCGAGATATAGGTTCCCCCATCAATCTGAAAAGGTAATTCCATTAGTAAAATGAAGAGCGAATGGTCAAAAACACACCTAAAGTATCCCGGTTTTTCGAGTTTCCTCCTTGAACTATTACCAAAAGTTCTGTCGAAACACACCTCAACTATCAGTCGTTCACTTTTCCTACCTGAACGTCAAATGATAGTTGAGGTGTGTGTAAATATTTGCTGATAGTTCAGGTAGGAAACTCACATCAAAAGCCGGGATACCATAGGTGTGTTTTTGACTCGTAAATCCAAAATGAACAATCACAGACGAAATAAGAAAGCAAATTATATAGAAGAAAGTTAGTTACCTCTGGTATTGTAAGGGTAAATATATGGGGCTTCAGAAAGCATCCGTCTTCAATTTTGGCTATCGTTTTAGTTTCCTTCTCATCATCCTCGGCAACTAGTTTAGTACTGTATGATTTGCTCGGTAACTCAACCTCGACACCTAGAATTGAACCCTGTTAGCCAAATAATGCATCACTTGAGAAACAAACAATTAGCAATGTTTCACTTCTGTGAAACAAGAGAATCGAAAGGATTAAAAATAAACGATATAACTATTCAACGATACAACACTTCAAATTGAAATTGCAAATTCCATATCGCTAAAGAACCAAACATACTTTGCCTTTAACATTCAGATGCTTTTGACTTGGGAAGCAAAATATTGTATACAACAACAACAACATACCCAGTGTATTCCCACAAAGTGGGATTCGAGGAGGGTAAAGTGTACGCAGTCTACCTCAGATGAAGCAGAGAGGTTGTTTCTGATAGACCCCCGGCTCGGGACAGATAACAGTATAACAAACAAAGAACATAAAAATAAACAACAAAATGAGATAACACACGGCTGGATAATAAAAGAAACAAGACACCGACGGAGTAATACTATATACTATCGATTCGAGATCACAAACATCATCAGAACACTACGAACAAGAAGGCGTAGATACAAACACAACACTCCTCCTTACTATTACGGACGTACTCCTATCCACTAACTCTCGCACCTAATTCACGTCCTCCACACTTTTCTATCAAGGGTCATGTCCTTTGTAAGCTACAAATCTACAAAACCCCTTCGATATCCTAAATCATTATCACCGACATCTTTGTCGGAAAATTAAAGTGTATAGTATCTTTTTGGAAGGAAATAAACTACAAATGCCATTCTCCTGAGAGAGAACACCTCGATGCTGCGTTGATCAAATATTTGTATCCCAATCTATAATTGGGACGTGTAAGCCAACTCAGCGTCAAGATGTGTTTAGAGATTGATAGTTTACGTAGGCAAATGGAACAATGAGCAGTTAAGGTATGAAACTCACTAAAAGGCGATAGTCTAGGTATGTTTTTGACCATCAACTCTTGTAATAAGTCTATTTAGAACAACACTTCGTAATAAGTCTATGTAGAACAACACTTTACATGTATTACAAAATCGAAAAAGAGTAAAATTTTATAGGTCCCGAGAAGGGTCTAACCACAAGAATCTATTATACGCAATATTATCCTACATTTTTGCAAGACGGCTTGAACCTCGTGACCTAAAAATAAACTAGATAAATCTTACTCCCTCCGTCACAATGGCTGGTCGATTTTGACTGTATACTACTACATGGAATCTTTTAAGTTTTTCGAGATAAAATTTACATATTTGGAAACTATGTAAAAAGTATTATAATTAATATAAAACAATCATGGTCAAAGAAAAACTGTTTGAATCTTGAAATACGATACATAGGGTAAATTTCTGAAATTACCTGCTCTCCCATAGCAACAGCAATCCTACAATCACAACTCTTGCTAGTCATAATACAATGCAACCTCCACGATCCTTTAACAGTAACAAACGCTGTATCATAATAACAATCAGCCATAACCGAAATCTCGTTCATCTGCAACGGGATCAAGGCAGGTGGATAACACTTGCCATGCACATGAGGTTGATAACTCGGAATATCCGGGTTATCAACCATTGCTGGATTCTCAATCACAGCATACATCATTGGGGATGTTGGAATATATGATGATTCCAACTTAGCCTTTTCCGTCGTCATCTGTTGCTTCTGTGGTGAAACTGCACGATCTTTTCCAAAATATATACGTTTCAATAGCCTTATTCCATCTTCTACTGATCTTACAAACTCTTCTTCATCAGCCATTGCAGGTAAAATATCAAAAAATGTACGTAAAAATGTATGTAAAATTCAAATATATATATATATATAAAAGAGAAGAAGAGGAACTTTACGAAATGTAGATTTCGTTGTTACTCTTCTTCTTTTAATGTGACGGAAGAAAGGAAAACTTCTCCGTATCACGAATCTACGTTAATGGTGTGATGTTAATATTATATAAAGTATGTTATGAACACGTAATGGAACGTTAATGGTGTGATGTTAATATTATATAAAGTATGTTATGAACACGTAATGGAACGGCTAACAGGTTTTCTAGCCATGGATGTCAAACAAATTTTTATTTTTGGAATTTTGACTCAAAAAAATTAAAGGACATAACTAAATAGAGATAGAGAAGGTGACTAGGTATGTTTGAGGTTGTTTTACTTTTTTTTTTTAATTATTTCTAGTTTTCTTTTGGTTTTTTCCTCTCTAGCCGTCTTCAAAGTCAGATCAAGTTACTCTCAATAAAATTATTGACATAAAGAAAAAAAAAATTAATATATAACCTTAAATATATATACATAACGAAAATATTATTAATAATTTAAAATTATTTTTTGGTTTTTACATATTACTTTTTTTTTTAAGGGAAATAGAAGATATTAAACAATTACATTGACGTAGTAATATTATTATTTATAAAAAGAAGGACTTTTTTTAATTAATAAAATGTTAGTCATTTGTGTGCAACGTATTCCCTTGAATATTATTGTAAAAAATTTATTTATTAATACGAAGATTTGAGTTGTTTAAATCAAAGTTCTAAAATATTTTTGATAAATGTAGATTTCTTTCTTTTTTAATTTAATCTTTGTACCTTTTATCTTTTACAAGCTTTAATATTATTTTAAGTGAAACTAAAATCATAAAATTCATATCAAATTTTTGGGGGTCTCAAAATTTTGAAGGCATCAAACAAATTTACTAATTTGACCCTTGAGCCACCCCTGATAAAGATCTGTGTACATACTATCCTCTCCAAATATACTCCCTCCATCGTCGTTTTTATAAGACTATAAATATTTTGGACTGTCAATTATTGTAACTTATCATTTTTTTAATAGTATTTTAATATCAACGTGGATAGATTGTTCATACCATCAGAGAATTATATATTAATTAAAGAATAGCTAGTTATTGCTATTGTTATTTGTTTAGACCAAAAAAATTTTATAAAATTATATGTATTTGAAAGTTTGCAATAGCAGGTTATCGCAAGCGTTTATTTATAAATGGAACATAAAATATGTAAATTATCAAATTCCACGCCTTAAGATATTTTAATACCTTGTTTATGAACTATATTTTGCACATACATAAAATATGTAAATTGTCAATTCGATACCTTAAGGATATTTCAATACTTTGTTTATGAACTATGTTTTGCCCAGTGGTAAAATTATTGATATAAGCATCCAGTATCTCCTACACTATGGCCAAAGTTGTTACGAAACACTGCAACTACATAGGGGTACTATTACCTTTGAATTCAATTTTAGCATATTTTTGTCACTCTTTTATGCTAACGTGGCACATTTATTACATATAATGGGCATTATGTCAGCTAAAAAAATTGACAAAAAATATCACATCAGCAAAAAAGAATGACAAAAATAAGCTAAAATTTAATTCAGGAGGGTAATAAGACCCCCGTAAAGTTAGAGTGTCAGTAGAAAATTTGGTCATAATTCAGGAATACTAGATGCTTTACTCTAGGGCTGTGCAAATTTCGGTTCAAATCGTTAATCCGAACAGATAATTTGTTTATCGGTTTAACGGTTCAATTCTTTACCTTATCGGGTCGGTTGCCGGTTTTCATTATTTTATTAACGGATTATCGGTTCGGGTGGCGGTTTTTCTAAATTTTATATCGGACCACCCGATAACCCGATAGTTAAATATGTAATGTCCATTATAATTACATTTCCCAACTTCCCAAGGCCCAGCAAATTTATAAATTAAATATTTAAACCCCATTTCTCAAATTCCAAGCCCAGCCCACCATCATAATACTTAACCTAGGGAGAAAAGGATTCACAATTATATCATATTTCAATTTCATCTCCGCCTCTCACTCTGTCATTCCGCCTTTCTCTCAAAGTTCATAATATCAGTAGACGCAGTCGCTCGCTCACTCTCTCAAAGTGAATATCATTTCTGATTTCAGAAGTCAGTCGCTCACTATCTCTGTCTCTCAAACCGATAATAATTAATATTAGTAGACTCAAAGACGATTTGCTGAAAACTGAAGATATTCAAGGGTCAAGCTCAACATTTACTAAAAACTCAAGAGATTAGAGGCGTCCAAAGATGATTTGCTGCTTGATTGTTGTTGTTGCGCTCACAGGTAATAATTTATGTTCATTGTGATTTGAAGTTTTTGGTGTATGTCTATGTTAGTTATTTTTTTTTTTGAAGTATTTTAGACTGAAAGTGTTGACTTTTTTTTGTGGTGATTAATTTGGGGTTTTGTGAATTGGAGTTATCATAATTGAATTTTTACGGTTTAGGAATTTTTGTTGATTTGTTTGCTGGTGGGTGAATTATGGGGTTTTTCTCAAGTTTCTGATAGTTTAGGTTAATGGGTATTGATAATTACTTCATTTTGTTCATTTTTTATAAACAAGTTGAGTTGTTTGTGTTTCACTCACTGTGAGATAGGTGTATTATGCTTAATCTGTTATATTTTAACAAATTTGTAGTTGGGTTTACTTGACAGATTGCATGTTTGGTTATTGACTTAATTTTTTATTGTTTTTTTTTAAATCACAGTCATTAGTATCATTACTATGTTTGGAATTTGAACTTAATTTTCAAGTTTTGTGAGCATGTTTACTTTGAATTTTTCTATTTTGTTTGTGCTAGGCTGCTAGCTGTTTTAAATTAATTTGAGACTTAGAGTTTTAATGTTTTGTATTTTAATTGTGGCTTTGTGCATAGCAGTAGCTTACTAGATTCGGACTTCAAATTAGATGTGTTTAATGTTAACGGTTAACCCGATAACCGAACCGATAATAATGAAAAACCGATAAACAGATAACCGATTAACCGATATCTTAACGGTTCTTTAACGGTTTAGAATAAATACAAACCGATAATGAATAAGTAAAATCGATAATTTTTAAAACCGAACCGACCGATATGCAGCCCTAGTTCACCCGATAACCGAATCGATAACAATGAAAAACCGATAAACCGATAACCGATTAACGGTTCTTTAACGGTTTAGCATATATTCAAACCGATAATGAATAAGTAAAACCGATAATTTTCAAAACCGAACCGAACCGACCGATATGCAGCCCTAGATTTTATCTATCCTCTTTTTTTAAGATTTTGTTAGTTTTTTGTTGGTATATTTTGAAAAGTTGAAATACTCATAAATTACTCTTAAATAGTATCTTAAATAGTATATTATTGTGATTTTTAATTTTTCCAAATTTTAATTGGGGCCCAAAATTTTGCGAAATTAAAGAGTAAGAGGCCCAAAAGGTCAAATAATCCGACCCAAACCTTTAGAGCTAATCGCTAATCGATCACCGCCTCATCTTTTCCTTTCAGTATTATTTTGAAGTGCAGCCGCCTTTTGTGTTACCTGTAGCTTGTAAGGATTGTGAGTTTATTAGAATTTAGATATAAATTCTAATGCGTAGGATTTTTTGGACTATCAAGTAAGCATGTGAAGCTAGCTCGCTCGCTCTTGTAGTTAATATATGCTCCAAGCAGAGGCGTCTCACTAAAATTTGCCAAATTTTAATAATAGTCTAGCATATGTAGACATAAGTACAAAAATAATATTTGGTGTAGATACATGACCTTTAACTTCACATATTAATACTTTTATTAATAAAAGTAAAGATTAGTTATAGTTAATAAGATGTTTGTCTGTTGTTTGCCTGCATAACTTCGGATATTGTTGTTAAAACTTTATTTATTAATATAAAATTTTAGTTGTTTAGTTTAAAGTTCTAAAAATATTTCTTCTACAAATGAGAACTTTTTTCTTTTTTCTTATTATTATTGTTTAGATAATTTTTAAAAATGTATTTCACAATTTTCATTATTATTTCAAGTGAAGTTGAAATCACGGAGTTTATTATTAAAATTTTTTAGAGAAGGCTTTACCAGCTTTACCAGCTTTACCATTGAGCCACCCCTGACTCCAAGCTTCAATCAACCCTTTTAGTTAGTAGGCATACTTGATACTACTACAACAACACCAACGTACCCAGTGTAATACAACAATACAATTGGGATCTGTGGAGGGTAAAGTGTACGCAGGCATACCTTATTTCCTTGGCTCAAGTGCACTTAGTTAGTAGGTATTGTGTAATAATTTTTTCAGGAATTAGTCTAAGATTGTTTTTCATTTTATTTTCTCTGTGATCAAGTCTTGGCTTCATCTGTTATCCTAGAATATCCATGGATTTGAGCCCTCTACTGACACCACCTTTAGTGTTTACTTGTAATGATGCAATTCTTTCATGGCTTCCCCTGGGAATTTTTCGTTTGATTTAGCTCTTTATTTGCCCCCTTCTTATGAGTCCCAATACCCAAATGATGTAAGGAAGACAAGAAAAAGATTACATTAGTCTTACCTGGTGAGTTTTTTGATATCAATAAAGCATATGTTCAAACATTGTTACAAACAGTTGCTCTTGCTCTACATGTCATAGTATATTTTTCTTCCCCAGGAAAAAAAGCATTAAATGTGTTATGTTTTTTGTCTTTGATGTGTTAAGAGTGCACTATGTACCTCCTAACTAGGTTAACACTAAAGACCCGTTTGGCCATCAAAATAAAAAACGTATTCACTTTATTTGGTATTTTTGAAGTTGAAAATCGAGTTGGATTTGTGTTTGGCCATTGTATTTTCAAAATATTTTAGACTTTGGATGTACTTTTTCTATAAAGTGATAGGAAAATTTGAGTCCAAAAAAAGTGAGAACACCTCGACATGTGATTCTCAAAAAAATCAAAAATTGTGAAAACATATTCCGGAGTACGTTTTGGGTTTTCATGGCTAAACAAGTATGCCGAAATATAATGAAAACGTATTGCGGAATATTGTGAATAATATTTATGGTCAAACGCCTACCAATTTTTCTTCAGTATTTGTTGTATCTAATAATCTTATTGCCTCGAGTTATCGTAGTATTATTGTTGTAGTGACTGTTCCTTTTAGTAGTATGCTTTGTCATGCTTTTTGTAGCATTTTGTCTTGGCTTCTTCTCTCTTGTTGTTTGCCTTTTTCCCAGAGCTGTTTTGTAAAGATTTTTCTTGAGTTGAAGGTCTACCAAAAACATCCTCTCTACCCCACAAGGTAGTGGTAAGGTTTGGGTACACAGTACCCTCCCTGACCCCACTTGTGAAATTATACTGTGTATGCTGTTGTTATTGCTCTGACTAACTGTGAACTGTTTGTGTTTGTTGCAGCCGAGTAACACTAGTCACAGGGGTTGGTTTTCCGCTGAGACTATTTTTCAGGTTTTGAATTCCATGATCCTGATGGCGAATCAGGAGAAGATTGAAGTGATTCAACCACCAACTGCAGTAGACAAACAATTGGAAAGTTACTCATATTCTAATTGGGCAGGGAAGATACAAGAACAGTATCAGAAAATCAAAGAGAACGCAGAAACTTACCCTTATGTTTGGGGTTCCTATATTGTTGTATATGGGGGATTTGGGCTCTGGTTTGCCTATAGATGGCGAAGGCTCCGCAAAACTGAGGACCGAGTACGAGTCCTTCAAGAGAGACTTCGCAAACTTGTGCAAGCTGAAGAGTCGACACGTTCATCTGCAACCAAAACACCCTCATCTTGTGATAAATCAACAAAATAGTTGTGTTTCTCTTTTCATTGAAGTTGAGTTTTTATGCATTTTGTTGAAAAAATAGAGTTCCCAGTGGCTGCACTCGATCAGAAAATTATCCGACTTAATGGAATGCGCGGAGAAAAAGCCCCTTGTTTTAACATAATATACCGCAGTTTGGATTTATTTGACACATTCATTTGGGAAATTTCCCTTGTGTGCAGCATAATAGAGTATTGTTTTGGGTAAAACAACTTCTAAACCATCTTTTGCACCACTAATTTTACTGTCATATATACCTTTTGCTTTCCGATATACTTGAGCATATGTGAATAAATTTTCTACTGTTTTTTGTTTTTGCGGGGATACGAACTTGATCTACGGGGTTTGCATTCACTTTATTGACGGCTAGTCCAAATGCTTTTGTGGTAAACTAGTGTCAAAGACTAAATAATTGTTTTTCTTCTTGGGATAGAAGCTGGGAGAGCCAATTTTATCCCATCGGATTGTGTCGGTTTAAATCCACCGTGGTTTCTCGAAAGCATTATAGTGAGATGGCATCTAATACTTATAATTTACTTATTGGCACCTCCCAGACGGCCTTGCATTTAATTCATCGTATGCACAAAAATGGAGATAGTCCATCAAGGTCAATCTGTCGAATTATTTTTCACTAGAATTTTAGGACAAGTAGTAAGTGAACAGCCCTTTCAGGATAAGAGACCGGGATTAGAAACTGCTGATGTCCCGGTTTGGAACTAAGGTTATATAGTTAGTTGCTCTCTCTCTCTCTCTCAAAAGAGCACAATTTGTAGGTGCTTTGTGGAGGGCCCCTTGTCTATGCAAACATATGATATTGTGGTGGAGTACAAATCCTTGGACTAATTCAATAGTACCAGTTGTAGGTGCGCTCTCTCTAGAGCATCATTTGTAGGTGCCACTATTAAAGAGACCTTAAAAAAGAAATTTTAAAAATAGGTCAATATCCTTTTTAGCTTTTTTTTTTGAAAAAAAATAAATAAATAGGCCTTATTAGACCGATGAAATAAATAAAAGATTTGGTGAAATAATAATAGCAACCTCATTAGGTAGAAATTAAATTTTCAAAGAAAACAACGACCTCATGAGGTCACTATACATTTCAAAAGATTTAAAAATACATTACAAAATTATTTTTAATCAAACACCGAAATGACGTAAAAACACCAAAATATTCATATCAAAGAAATGAAATTAGCAAATCAACAAAAAAAAAAATTATGTTTTGTCTGAACAAGAAGAATGAAGATTTTTTAAATTTCAATTTTTTTTTAAAAGAGACTATGTTTTAACAAAGGGGAGTATTAAGCGGATTCCCACTAATTGTGGGATTTGATTTTACTTTTTACCTTAATTAATTAGCTTTAATGTTGATTTTATGGAAGGTTGTCTGACTTAGTTAATTAATACATGTATCAGCAGTATGTATCTAATGTAATTAACTTGTATCACCAGAGGTCAAATGTTGAAATTTTAGGAGATTTTGAAAGATGTTGAAATTTTTAGTAATTAATGATAAACATGTCGGTATATATGTAAAATTTACTTATTTTTCTATTGGGCCACCCGATAACCCGATAAAAAAAGCACACACTGTCCAATACTGATGCTCTGATAGCATACCCGTCCACTCACCACTGACCCAAAACTCTAAAGGCCCAAAATCCAAATGCCCAATTCCCAGACTTAGTCACTTAGGCTTAGGGTTTCATATCATTTCATCTTCTTTTAATTTTCATTTTTCACGCGATCTGTCTGAACTCTGCCTCACTCACGCTCATTGGCTCAAAGACCGCATCAGTATTCAAGCTCGATTTTGCTGAAAACTGAAGAGACCCAAGTCGATTTTTGCTTTTGCTCTCAACAGTCAACAGGTAAGATTTTTTGTTTTTGCTCGATTTCATTCTTAGAAGTCTTCTGATGGGGAAGTGTTAGTAGTATTTTTTTTTTTTATTGGAACTGCTTGAATTCAAGTGTATTTTGCGTGATTTTTGGTCCAGAGATGGTGGAAAGAAGTTGAGAAAGCTGGGTTCTTTTGGATGTGTTTTTGAGATGATTTGTTCATTTGGTAAAGTTGGGTCACAAAGATGGGTTTCTAGTCATACCCATTTGAGAAGTTCTTGATTCAACATAGAAAAGATGGTGTCTTTACATATCCCCCTCCCCCATTTGGTGAAATTTCAGATTTTCATGAAGAACTAAACACATCTTCTTCATCCCCTGAGAACTAAATTTTATATTAGTCCAGCTGTTCTTTTCATTATAGTTATATTAGCTGTCCTATTTTTCATATCTGGTCTACTCCTCGATTTGCTAGTTAGGTTCCTTATTAAACAACCTGCTTCTTCAGAATCATCTCAGTCTAATGGATAGTGGATACCCTGCAGTTTCTAGTTCAGAGCAGTTGTTTCATTTATATAATTCTGTTTTGAAATTATTGGTATAAATCTAACTGCTTGGAATCATCTGGGAACATGATTCTACTGC
This sequence comes from Capsicum baccatum var. pendulum, assembly GCA_030864225.1. Classification (NCBI taxonomy): domain Eukaryota; kingdom Viridiplantae; phylum Streptophyta; class Magnoliopsida; order Solanales; family Solanaceae; genus Capsicum; species Capsicum baccatum. Next base: position 308,518,369 of record CM061552.1, on the reverse strand, counting down.
TAATCGGTTAATTCTATTAATTTTCAATTTGTGTGAGCGTGTGACTTTTACTTTGAATTTTTCTATTTTGTTTGTGCTAACAGTTTTAAATTAATTTTTGACTTGAGTTTTTTGTGCATAGAAACAAGAAAAAACACTAAGCAGTTGGTCGTAGCGATGTAGTCGTAGGCAGTAGCTTACTACTTACTAGCTTTGTACTTTAAATTAGATATGTTTAATGTTAACGGTTCACCCGATAACCGAATCGATAACAATGAAAAACCGATAAACCGATAACTGATTAACTGCTATCTTAACGGTTCTTTAACGGTTTAGCATATATACAAACCGATAATGAATAAGTAAAACCGATAATTTTCAAAACCGAACCGACCGATATGCAGCCCTACTTTACTCTAAAATTATATAAAAGTTAAAGTAATTTAATACTCCCTCTGTTTCATAATAAATGAATTGTTGGATTTTGACACACATATTAAGAAAAAAATATTAAAGACATAAATTTAACACAACTTTCTATTTTTACCCCAAAAAAAGAAAAAGTTAACGTTGTAATACCTTTTCAGTTAATTGATTGTCAAATCATAAGAGCAAATTTGGAAAAAAAATTCAATGATTCACTTATTTTAAAACACCAATAAATACCCCAACAATTCACTTATTCCGAAACGGAGGGAGTACTTTTCACAAAAAAAAAAAGAGACAACCTGGTGGACTAAAGCTATCGGTATGCGCGGTGTCCAGGGAAAGGCCCCACCACAAGGGTGTATCATACGCAACCTTATCTTGCATTTCAGCCAGAGGCTGTTTCCAAGCTTTAACTCGTGACCTCCTGGTCGCATGACAACAACTTTACCGGTCACAAATTGCAAAAATTTATAAGAATCATACTTGATTAACAGATAAATAACCTTGGATAGTTTTCTCATATATCAAAATAGTACAAAAATCAAGTAGAATATATAGTATACAAATCAAGGCTCTTGCATACAACTATTCTTTAGCATATAGCAGAGCAGCATCTACAGTTCCCTGTATGTGTATTAGTTCTACAAGTTGTTGGATGGTATCTCTCCGTCGACGAAAAAAACCCGCCTCACCTGACATTATTCGTGTAATATTTGGCGACTCGCGTTCCTCTGATGGCAGATGAAGTCGTTTGCGAGTTAAGGTATGTCAAAGTTGAGCGAAAAGGATTTCGTTCCATGTATCCGGAACACCGGGTAAGCACCAATGCAGACAATCCTGGACTCCGGGTGTTGCTTTGATGCTGTATCGAGATATATGACCCTCGTCTCTCAGCTGAGATAAAGCCGTGATGTCCAGAAGCTTAACTGATGTGCCTCTTACAGCCCGTGCTGCATCGTAGTCACTTGATTCGTCTTGTAGAACTTCCTTCCCCTCGGAAAGTGGTGTAGTGTTGTCACAGGTACCTCCGGTGTTCCAATCTCCGTTGAAGAAATGTCTAGGGGAAATAGACCGGTAGAATGCTTTTACGTGAGGGTATTTCGGTAGCTGTGAGTTCACCCAATTGACAATACTGTGAATGGCAAAATTCTTGGCACCACCAATAGTCGCGGTCTTCTTGTTTGTATTAGGAACACCGTCTACATACATGACCCATCGGTTGGCCTTGAGTTTTCCTCTATTCCAATGATGTCCTGTGTTTAGAACAATGACATCGAGCCTCGGGAGGAAATGACTCAAAAATGCTGGAGGACGGTCGAGGTGCATGGCGTAATCGGTAGCAGGGTCGGATGGATTTATAGGTGTTAAGTCGCAGAGACTAGCAGACCAATAGTAAAGGATAGTCGTGTTGGTCTCTGGAAATCGATAAGCCCATCCATCAGGTCGCTTAGAACCACGAGACTGCACAAGACCATATTCATGCCCCACGTCACGAACATCAGGTCTATCTTTTCCACCAGTAACCATACACATAAGTGACTGAAATTGCTGTCTACCAAGCGAATCTCCGATAAACGCCAGGGTCTTGTTTTGCATCCTGGATGCACCATCAAATTTAGTGAATCACTTACATGTCGAATAACTAGATTCAGATAAGTTCGAGATCGCAATGCTAAGCAACAAGAATTAACTTACCGAAAGATGTGAGAACATAATTTTTCATAATTTGCATGTTCGTATGTGCAAGACAAGGACGGGGAACAAGCCACGAGATTTTTTTTTTTTAAAAAAAAAGAGCTCTACTGTCACAGATGATACATTTCATGTTTAACATACATTTCAATATTTCGATTCAGCCAAACACCTATCTTATTAGCCTCGAAACAATAGCCGACAGCACGAAGGTAAGCATTTCATCCAGTAAATAAGGAATATTTTGCTCTTTCATAGACCACATCAGAGTTGGATTCAAGAGTCAGAAACAAAGACTTCATAAGAAAAATTACGTTACCTTTTGAGAAACTTAACACCTGTAAACTGTTCCATCTCGCAGTTTTTGGGTCGCCAACGTAACTTTTCGTATTCAAAATCTGTACGTTGTGTCAAGCGGCAAGCCCACATAGATGACAACCATTGCTTGCAGCCAAATCCAGAATATAAAGGTCGGTTATCATCTATGACCCATCTGCCTTTAGCTAAGTTGCAATCTGAAAACGCGGCTTGCCATATTATAAGAATCTCAAGAATTTGTAGACAATTTCATAGCTAAACGACATCAATTATCACGCAGACAGCGAAAATGAAAAAACAAATCAATGATTAGATAAATAAGAACAAGAAACGAAAGATAGAAAAAACAAATCAATGATTAGATAAATAAGAACAAGAAACGAAAGATAGATTACCTTGTCTTTCCGGGGTAATTGTCAAATTTTCACTATGTTCATTCCCAGAGTTCACAAGAGTGGAAACATCAGCAAGCTGCTCTATCGAACCACTTTTTTTGTCTGAAACGTCTTTTAGATCTCCATTTTCAGTAAAGTTGGGAACAATACCTGCACTGTCGAAGAACACAATTAAAATATCAAATGGTGGAGAATAGAGATCAGCTAACTTTCCTAGTATCTCAGAACAAAACAAAAGAGTCTGTTCACTTTAGCACGTCAAAAACAACCCCATGAAAGTAATCCATTACGATGCAATATGCAACAACAATAGCATATGCCCAGTGTGATCCCACAAGTGGGGTCTGGGTAGGGTAGAGTGTACGCAGACCTTACCCCTACCTTGGGAGGTAGAGAGGTGGTTTCCGTCTTTCCGATAGACACTCTTCTCAAGAAAAAACATATCATTTTGTGAATGCAAATCAAGTTTACCAGTCAAAAACAAGCTAGAGTACGAGTTACTTTTACTTTTACTATTGAGGAGAGGGTAGTTCTTCTTTTGTTTAAATTTGGAAGGACAAAAGCAGCCACAATTTCAAATACCGTAGAGAAGTTAAAGGACGCTTCTAATTCATCAAGGTATTTGTACTTCGGGGTGAGGAAATAATGACGTACGAAACAACACCCACCTCCTATTTCTTCGTGAGTAACCAATTCTTCAGTCACCTTAATTACTGGTGAAGAGATGGTATAAGTAGGATATTTTTCAGATTCAAGGATAACACTGTCTACTGATTGCTCGGATCCGCTTCCTTCTCCCAAAGCGTCTTCATCTTTCACTCTAAGATCTGCCAGAGAAGAGAGTATAAATAAGTAATTCAACAGGATCCCGCAACATGTCCACCAAAGGGTTGAGTCCTAACTCCTAATTCGGAGTAGTGCCTTTATTACTTAAAAAGTAGTTGCGGAATATACACAAACTCGACCATTCTTTTAGGAGATAAATAGTTGAGAACTAAAAAACTACGGTTTAGCAAAATGCGGCTAGATCAATAAGGTCAGCAGTGTATCCACCATAAAGTAAGATGACTGTGGTAAAGATCCAACCATACCATTTGACAAAAGGTGTATGTATTAGAGATTCCATGTCCGACAAGTAAGAACGTATCCTAAACTCCCGTAAAAAAATGAGACGTATTCACTTCGAATGTTACTTTCCCATTTAGACAAGCTTTCTTCATAAGATATCCTCACAATAAGCCGTTGATATTAACTATACTGATGTTCTGTGCAAACTTAAACCCATAAACGCATCTCAACTAAGAAAGACCTATTGCACTCAAAAGATATATAAAACGTTTGAATGGTTAACAAAGGACTTCTTCGTTTAGTGTGAAAATGCTCTAGCATAAACAGCAAAGAGCTCCAATGTAAAATACAACCATAATCCTTAAACTTGATAAAGATATTAACTAACACGTAATAACGAAAAAAATGAAAAGACAGCAATGGTACGTCAGAGGGTTCATACAAACCTGGAGAAAGCTGCAAGACGTGATTCTGAGGTAGCAGTGAAGAAGAAAGAAATAGGCTTTTCACATACGCCAAAAGAAGAATGGTAGCACATACGAATCCAATAAGGATGAGAGAGATCTGTGACACCTTCAAACCTCCCTTCATCCTTCAAGCTCGATGTCTGGACTTGAACTCATTCCACCACAATGGACATTGAGTTTGCTTCAGATTAACATCTGTCAATCAGTGAAAGGAAAATGTTTTGAGGTAAAAATAGAAGTGCTGTTTCTTGTGTAAAAAAGGTGCAGTTAGAGATTCACACGCACAAATCTTGATATGGACCATAAAACCAGACATTCATAGATCGTAGAAAGTCACCTTTGACAGATAATAACGGAAACTATTGTATGCTCTCAAATAATGAAGTAAGCATCTTTAAGAAACGGCAATCAAATAGTACTCTAATCAATCAAAAAGAGCTGTCCTCCATAAGCTTCCTTCTCTAAATTTGAGAGTATAACAACAAAGGCAACATAACCAGTGTAGTCCCACAAGTCGAGTCTGGGGAGGGTAGAGAAGCAAACAGAGATAGATTTTACAATTTACGTTAATCAAGTCCAATACACCTCTAGTAAACAGGTAAAGTTGTTGTCATTTGACCAGGAGATCACGGATTCAAGCCTTGGGAAACAGCCTCTGGCAGAAATGCAAGGTAAGGCTGCGTACGATACACCTTGTGGTGGGGCCCTTCCCCGGACCCTGCGCATAGCGGGAGCTTTAGTGCACCCGTTGCCCTTTTACATTAATCAAGTCCAAGCACAACAAAAATCATCCAATACTTAAAGGCCATTGCTATTTAGAGTCTACGACCCTTTCTAGCTCCTTCACTTTATGATGAAAAACCAGCATCCTGCCTTCACCCATTATTTCAATCAATATCTTTCTGTACAGTTCAACACGACCTCTAATAAAGGTTCAGTAACAACCAATAAGAATTGAAAGTTTCCATGTCAAAGGTTCAGTAATTTCATGCAATACTAGATAGTTTCAGCAAAACCATGGAATGATAACGATAATACCGCTGTTTCTTCCTATTGACCACATTTAACTAAGTATTGTTGGGTTCATAGTAATGAAAGGGTGTGAATGGAAATGTTAATACATGCAGGAACCCGTGAATAGTAGCACTGTTTCGCGTGAACAGTGTACTGCTTCACGAACTGATGCGTGAACAGTGACTGTTTCACGTGAACAGTGCACTACTTCACGAACTGCTGCAACACTTCATCGAACTGACACACTTATTCACGAAATAACATGCCTGTTCAGGAACAGTCACACTGTTTGGCCGAATGGACATGAATTTTCAGAAAAGGTAACACCATTTTGATGAACCTTTGTCTCTTTTCAGAAGAGACATCATTTGGCTATAAAAACCTGCTTTGATTCACAGGTTTTCATTCAGAAATTTTCAGATTACAAAAACATTCTTCTTGTCTTAAAAATACTCCAAGTGTGATCATTCAAACCGTGAGTGTGTTCGAAGAATCCGCCTATTTGAGGTACCGCTATAGTCGGATTGAAGGCCATTTTATCCTGGGAGGAAAATTCCACAACCTCGGGTACAGTGAGGGGAATTATTTCCTTAAGGAAAGTCCGTGAATTCGGACGACTTGGCCTTAACAACATTTCTGTTTTCATCTAATTTTTCTGAAAAACATACTTCTTAGAAAGATTTTTTTTGATCTTGTGTTAAGGGTGTTACATAACTTCATAAGTGTTCTTGTTTTGTACTTGAACTTGCGTTGAAGTTGTTATTCTATTATACAGATTCTACGTACCCGTATCGGCGGAAAATAACAAGTATTACCTCCATCCTCAAGGTCCCGGGATCGAAATGGAGTTGCCTTTGATAAGAAGTGCTTTACTACCTAGGGTCGGGCTTCATGGTGTGAATCCGGATTAATCAGGGCGCAAAGCGGGTACAGGACACCGTGTTGGAAACCAAAAGAAAAAGGAAAATTAATGGTTGGACCAAATTTTATCTTCGAACCAGAACCATCCAGCTTGTTATTATTTCCTACCTGACAAATCAATCCTAGTAACTAAAGCAACAACCACTGCAAATAATACTACTAGAAAACAAAAACGGTAGCTCTACCAACATGAAGGAATTATACCAACAATTTTATTAAAAGCAGATTGAGACGGGTAAGGTGCTTAAATTGAACAACAACCTACCCAGTGTGATCCCACAAGTGGAGTATGGGAAAGGCAGGATGCACGCAGATATTACCCTTACTTTGTGGGTAGAGACTAAATCCAGTACCCTGAACATGCAAATTACCACTACATCAAGGAACATAAACAACATTCATGGCACAAATCCTAATCACTACTAATAAATCTAGCAAAAGAAAAAAAACAAAGATTGCAGCTTTTTCAACATGAAGGAATGACAGCAACAATTTTATTCAGCGCACACACAAATGGAGGTGGAAACTTGAAAACCCCAAAATCTCCAAACAAGGACAGAGCTAGCCTTAGCTAAACGATTCCGCACACAGTATTTCTTTTTCAGTCCGTTTCAAAAAAGGATGTTTCTTTCCTTTTTTGTCCAACTCTTTCATTTCAACATGTTTAAGACACAAAATTAAACTGCATTTTAGTATATTCAACATATCTTTAAGACCACAAGACTCAAAAGTATTCTTCTACTTTCTTAAACTCAGTGTCATGTCAAAATACAACAATCAAATCGAGACGGACGGAGTAATCTACAACCTAATAACATAAAAAGGCTAAAAATCCAAGACCATAAACTTCGAATCTCGGCTCTGCCTCCATATTAAAATAAGCTAAAGATTGGATCTTTAAGAATTTTGAACGCAGAAAATAAATACAAACAACATACACAGTGTATTCCCACAAAGTGGGGTCTGGGGAGGGTAAAATGTACGAAGTCCATACCACTACCACAGATGTAGAGAGGTTGTTTCCGATAGACCCTCGGCTCATGACAAATAACAGTATACCAAAAAATAAATACATATAACATAATACACTCAATTCAAGCTGCAAAAAGATTGGATCCTTAACAAATTCCAAGGCAAAAAAAAAAAAAATAGTACATATATATAACATAATACACTCAATTCACAACACAAAAAAAAAATACATACAAAATAGCACAGTCAATTCAAGCTGCAAAAAGGATTGGATCTTTAATAAATAGTACATAAATAACATAATACACTCAATTCACATCACAGAAAAAATATACATATGAAATAACACAGTCAATTCAAGCTGCAAAAAAGACTGGATCTTTAATAAATAGTACATATATAACATAATACATTCAATTTACATCACAAAAAAAATACATATAAATTAACAGAGTCAATTCAAGCTGCAAAAAAGATTGGATCTTTAATAAATAGTACATATATAACATAATACACTCAATTCACATCACAAAATACATATAAAATAACACAGTCAATTCAATCTGCAAAAAAAAATTGGATCTTCATTAAATAGTACATATAGAACATATACACTCAATTCACATCACACAATAAAAAAGAGAAAATGAATTGTTTCCACTCACGAAATTGCTGAGACACACCCGAACTTTAGGAGGGTCCTATTACCCCTGACTAATTAAATCCGTATATTTGACAACCTTAGTACCAACGTGGACCTTCAGTGTGTTAGATTCACTGATGTGCCACGTATGTGATATGTAGGCACTAAGATTGCCAAAAATATGGTTTTAATTAGTACAGGGTAATAGGACCTCCTAAAGTTCGGGTGTGTCTCAGCAATTTCATTTTTCGTGTATAGTTCAGGCTGGAAACAGAGCATTTACTAAAAAAAAAAAAAGTACATATAATATAACACATCAATTCAAGCTGCAAAAAAGATTGGATCTTCAATAAATAGTACATATATAACATAATATACTCAATTCACATCACGAAAATAAATACATATAAAATAACACAGTCAATTCAAGCTGCAAAAAATATTGGATCTTTAAGAAAATTGAACACACACACATAAAAAATCTGAATTATAACAGCTAAAAAAACAAAAGGATAAATAATATTCAAGCACAAATGAACAGCTTAATGCCACATAATTCATAAACAGTATTGAGTGTTTTAGCAGATTTACATTAAAAATATATACAAATACTATATTAAATCTGAGGAAAATAAATATAGAAAATGTGTACCTAAAATTGGATAAAATTGGAGCTGGAAATGGCAAGATTTAATGTTGGAGCAATAATTAAAGAAGATAAAATAATTAATTAAATTAAATTATATAATAACAATGATGAATTTTGGGTTTAGAGGCAAAATAAGAATTATGAGATGGAAGAATTAAGAGAGAAAATGGAGATGTATGAAGTGGAAGAATAGTGTAATGGTAATGGAGAAAATCAAGTGGGACAAAAAAGGAAATAGTATTCAAATATGGTCCATTTTTTGTTCAATGTTTTATTGTTTTTTATAAAAATAACATAAAAACTTACTTAATTATGTATTTTAATAAATTTAAAATTAAAAAATATATGTTGAAAGCTAATTATATATTTTTATAAAGAAAAAAATATATCTTTGTTAGATGTATCGAAAGTTAATTATATATCTCGACACAAAAAAATTGAGAAAAAATATTGAGAGTTAATTATGTATCTTTAATTCTTTACGGAGGAAAAAAAATTATATATTATCGAAAGTTAATTATATATTTTCATAGATCCAAAATTGAGTCGAGAGGTAATTATGGACCTATTTATTGTTTAGCTTCAATTTATTGCAAAATTTTGCAAGTTTGCATTCTCACTCTCCCTATATATGGTGTGTTAGGTGTCATTTTATTATAAAGATGGGTATTTTTGAGTCAAAAATAAAAAAGAGAAGTATTTTTTAGCCAAAAAATTAATGGAGATATATTTTTCTCCGTTTCAGATAGTTCAGGATTATTTTTTTTCTCCTCGCCACCTCCCACCAGCAACAGATAGGCTAAAATAGATGGAAAGAAAACATCTGGTGTTTGTCTCTGCTAGGAATTAAACCAGATAGTATTTTTGGCCCCTTTCTAAATAATACATCTCATATGTTTCACCGACAGAATTATAATATTATTTATGCAATTTTTAAGTATATAACAAATTAAAAATAAAAAATAATTACATTAAAATATAAAATAAGAAATTACTAAAATACCCTCGACCACAAGTAGATAGGTGGAAGTCAGCATGACAACCGTTAGCTCCCTGCTCACTCACTCATGCTTATATAATGTAAGTTGACATAACAACTATCAGCTACCTGCTCACTCATGCTTATATAATGTAAACCGACCGACATGACAACCGCCAGTTTCTGCTCACTTATACTTTTATATAATGTAAAGAAAATAGACGATATTTGATGGTGAGATTGTGGGTGTTCAAAAGGTTCGAACATATATATTGATGCTAAAAAATTTAAGATTCCGCCTACCAACTAAAGCACCCAGTTATCTTTCGGCTCACTGGGGTGCTTTTATACAGTACTTTTTTTATATAATTATACCTAACTAGTTTAGCCACATGTATCTCGCGCGTGTAATATTTGATTATTTCAAATTAAATGATTTTATCAATTGCGGAGATTTTATCTAACATTTTTATATTTATTCTTAAATTTTTCAAATATTCTTAAAATAAAATTCAGTTGATTTAAAATTCTTAAACTAATGAAAAAAGAATTAGTTGTCATTAATTCTGATAATTATAATAAGAAATGATTTTATCATAAATATATTTAATTATTTTTCAACTCTTATATATTAGAAAAAATAGTGAAAAAATAATTTTATTTAAAGCAAAAACTCTTAATTAAGAGTAAAAAATTCAAACATTATTTTTAAGTAGGTTTGTGCAAAAACCAAACCGACCGATAAACCGAACCGATAAAAATATTATTAGTTTATTGTTATTAGGTTAACGATTTTTAATGCTTTTATAAAAAAAAATTATTGGGTTATTGGTTCGGTTTGATTTTATCTTATTGGTTATTGGGTAAACCGATAACCCAATAAGAATATATATATATATTATATTTCTCTTAATTTCTCTTTAATTTATACAAATTAATCAACCTGTTATTTCAATTATACAAACTCTTAATTTCTCTTAACAATATTTAGTCAAAACTTGAAGATTTTTGTAAATTAAAACACATCATGTAAGATTTTTTATTGCAATTAAGATTCGATTTTTTTCATGTTAGTCACTACTATTTTTATTTTTGAGTATTTTCTTATCGGTTAAATCGAAAATCGAACTGTTAAAGATTAAAAATCGATAAATCAAAAACTGCTAAAAAATATCTTATTGGTTTAGCAAATTTAAAAAACCGAACCGAACCGACCGATGCACACCTCTATTTTTAAGGTCTTTCATACTTTTAATATAATATATATAGATATAAATATAGATCTGCGTCGAATTTAACGAGTGTCGAGCACTAAAATATTAGCTATAGGTCCGTCCTAACATTAGATCATCCAAACAAAGCCTAATGGAGGGGTATTTTTGGAATTTGAGTAGTCACCCAAAATAGTTCTCACTTTCTTCTTCTTCTTCTTCTACACGAAATCTACAACTCTCTTTATACTGAAAAAAAACCCTAAATCAGCAATCAGAAGGAACACAAAAAGCAAAAAGCAAAAATGAGTAGAGGAAGCGGAGGAGGATACGATCGTCACATTACCATTTTCTCTCCTGAAGGTCGTCTCTTCCAAGTTGGTAAGCTTTTTTTTTGAATTTCTTAATATTTTTTTTTTAATAAAAAATACTTACTTTTAACATGCGATTTTTATTCAGTTGATAGAAAAAGTAGTTTTTGTGTGTATGTGTTGTGAGCAGAATATGCTTTTAAAGCTGTGAAGGCAGCTGGAATTACATCTATTGGTGTTCGTGGGAAGGACTCTGTTTGTGTTGTTACTCAGAAGAAAGTCCCTGTAAGTCATTTGTAAATCATTAGTTTTTTCTGTGTAATTTGTACATAGCAATCTGTAAATCGTTAGTGTTTTCTGTGCAATTTGTACATAGCAATTTGTAGATCATTAGTGTTTTCTGTGCAATTTGTAAATTATTAGTGTTTTCTGTGCAATTTGTAAATTATTAGTGTTTTCTGTGCAATTTGTAGATCTTTAGTGTTTTTCTGTGCAATTTGTAAATCGTTAGTGTTTTCTGTGCAATTTGTAGATCATTAGTGTTTTCTCTGCAAGTTGTAAATCACTATTGTTTTCTGTGCGATTTGTAGATCATTAATGTTTTCTGTGAAATTTGTAGATCATTAGTGTTTTCTGTGCGATTTGTAGATCATTAGTGTTTTTATTCAGGTGAGCAAGTTGAGTTTCCTATCTAAATTATCGTGTAACTAGTTGTCAAAACATACCTCAACTATGAAACTCAAACAATTAATAGTTGAGTTATGTTTTGACAAATAGTTACGTGATAATTTAGGTAGAAAACTTGCACACCTGATGGTTCAAGTATGAGACTCAATAAACCACGATACTTTAGGTGTGTTTTTTACTATTAACTTGAGGCGGAGTCAGGATTTGAATGCGGAGTCAGGATTTGAATCTTATGAGTTTGGGGTTCTAAATGAATAACTTTTATATATATATATATATTCAAGGGATTATTTAAAGACAAATCTAAAGTTTCGACCAAAGCTGCTAAATCTTGCCGCATTCTTAAATCATATTCTAGCTCCACCCCTCTACTCTGTTGAGAGACTTGTACATCAGTGTATGGGGAAGTGAGGGATTTAGAGTACGTCGAGTTTTCCAGAGCTCATAATTTAGTGTCAAAGGTAAGATTTTTAGTATTTGAGTGAAATGGTCTTGAGTAAGCAAAATAGATGTGTAAGGTTCGTTCTGGTACAGCCTATTTTATTGATTATGTTTCCAATAAATTAGACTTGTAATCTTGGAAATATAGACCTGCTGTGGAGTTTGATTCATTATGTGTGTTTTGGCTGAGCAGGACAAGCTATTGGATCAGACCAGTGTATCCCATTTGTTCCCAATTACCAAGTATCTCGGACTATTGGCTACTGGCATGACAGGTTTGCAATCTTTATGGGGTTCTAGTAGACATGGAAAATAATGTTTTTAATCTTTGTTGATAAACTATCAGTTAATAAAGATTCATCTTATATCTATCTACCTTTTCCTCTGGAAACAAGGGAACATATCAATGTGTCCTCCTTTTTGTGATGAGTGTATAATTGTGAAAAATGTGAAAACTTTTGCACCCTAAACTTTCCTGTATGGATGCTATTAATATCTTTTAGCATTGTTGCTTAGCCCCAAAAGAGAATGCTTTGCTACTGAGGCTATGGTTTAATGTTTATGAACTAATTAGGGACAATTTGAGTTTTAAAAGTTATCCATTTATCGTATTTTAGGTTTATTTAGCTATGGATCATATTACTGTCAATATGTGAATATCAATGCATAGCTCCTTCCAGAGCTTATGATTCTATAATTTGTTTCAACGTTTTCAATTTCAGCTGATGCAAGAACCTTGGTTCAACAAGCTCGAAATGAAGCTGCTGAGTTTCGTTTTAAATATGGATATGAAATGCCAGCAGATGTACTGTCTAAATGGTATTCCTTTTGTTTCATTGTATTCTTCTCTTTGTACCTTCCCGGTTTATAATTTAGAGTACCATCCTCAATGGTCTTTTCTAAGAAAATAGCAAATTATTGGTATGGAAGGAGCAGCTTAGGACATGTCGTTTATACGTTTTTCTCCATCAACTTTTAATTTTCGAAGCTATCAATCATTTATTTGATTCATTAGAGGAGTTTAAAAGTTTTAGAATTTTATGAATGTTCTTTAGTTGACATTCTGTAAATGCATCAGCTTGAATGCATAACAGATAAAACTACATACACGAGAAGAATGACCAGCTTTAATTTCCCATTAATAATCGTATAATGATCTATAGAACATGTATTTTCAGGATTGCAGACAAGTCTCAGGTTTACACACAGCATGCCTATATGAGGCCCCTGGGAGTAGGTTTGTTGCTGGCCCCTTTGATCTGAAGCGTCTCTTATCCTACTTTTCTTTTTGTTGGTGAGGAAGGAGGGGGAATGCATTTCTGACTCTGCATTTTTACTCATTCCTGTTTTTTGATGCATAGTTGCTATGGTTTTGGGCATTGATGAGGAGAAAGGGCCCCAACTCTTCAAATGTGACCCTGCTGGTCATTTTTTTGGTCACAAGGTATTTGCTTAATTTGATTTTTCCAATCTGAATAAAAGCTGATAAATTTTTTTCCTGTCTATGGCCTTCTAGTGAATGCCTTTCCTAGTCATGGTTATTCAGTTGCTCGAGCTGCCATCATGCTAGTTGAATCTTGGCAGACAAATGATCAGATCTCAAATTTGCATAATTTGTTTAATCTATATAAGTCTCATAAGTTATATACACATGCATATACAGATACATAATGCATATATTTACACGTAGGGTAGAGAGGGTGGAGGAGAAAAAATGTTCTACCTACCAAGTTTCCCCTACTGAAGGAAACTGCTAATAAAAATGTGGAAGACGACTAAAAGCCATTTGATGTTCCAACACACACACACACACACACACATCACAAGTAGACACTCTTTTTTGCTTTTCTTCTTAATTCTGAAGGTCACGGCCTTGGGTGCACTAAAAGATTTGATGAACTTTACCATAGTCAAAGAATTTCTCAACAGCTAAGGAGGTTTATATATGTATTATGATTCACGAAAGATTAGGGGGCTTGAGTAATTTCAGGAATTAATCCACAAGAGCGGGTCTCTTCTTTCATTTTAGTGGTTATAAGAGTACCAATAAATTTGTGAATGTATTTTTGCAATCTAGCATAGTGTATGAAATCTTTAGATGTCATGTTGCTTATCAGTTAATCATCTTTTATCTCTCAAATTCATCTTTCTTTCTTTTTTCACACCACTCTACCATAGCCTCTAGCCAAAGACCAAATCTTTGCCAACCGCATTGTCCCATTGTGTTCAATCATGTCCTGGCACCCTTTGTACCTTATTGCATACTGTGCATAAGCCAATGTGTGGTATTCATAGTGGGATTCGAACCCATTGACGATTTTAAGTGGCACATGAAAACTCTAATCCTGAAAATCCTATAATTCGTTCTATTAAAAAATAAGACAAGAAGAAAGATAAAATCAGAAAATAGATAAAATCCTGTAATTCAAGGACGATTGTACTTTGGATCTGAAAACCTGATTTAAATGCTGCAAGGTAAAAACGATATTTTACTATTATTACCCACATTTTCTATACGAAATGAATGTGTTAAAATATCAATTGCTGAACATGATACAAGAAATTTATTAGTTGAAGCATGCATATGCATATGAAAGGGTTTCTGGACGAGTTGAAAGAGGTAGAATCTAGACTTTACGACTCCCTGCTTTGCTTCTTTTAATGTTTAACTGTAGCTTACACTCACTCACCATAAAAGGCCCAAAAGTACGAACACCATGTCCTATCCAGTAATATTTAGCAAGTTTATGAGAGGATGTTACGGACTTTTAATTCCCATCCTGTGGTTCTTCTGAAGTGTTAGTACTTTCCTTGCTTGTCATCTTGTTTATGATGGTATGTATTACATTTATCGACCTTGTGCAGGCTACAAGTGCTGGATCTAAAGAGCAGGAGTCAATTAATTTCTTGGAGAAGAAAATGAAAAATAACCCTGCTTTCTCCTATGAGGAAACTGTTCAGGTAACAGGAATGAGAGTACTTGGATGTGGTTTAAGGCTTTTATTCTCCTTCTGTTGTTTTGTTCCTCACTGCATATACTAGCAAAGGACTGCACAATTTCCCATCTTGTTGTGTAATTGACCAAAAATTTTAGTATAAGACTGTTACGGTTAATGTAAGATATTAGAGTTGATATATACCTCCTAATAAAATCTAGAAGTGGCTTTCTTTTCCATGTACTGGCTTAGGTAAATGGATTCTTTTGTTAAAGCCTTGGAAATCTTAATTTGGCTAGTGCTTATAGTTTTGCAGATGTTTGAAATAAATTGTCCAAGCTATACATTTGTTTGAGAACTATTCAATTTTATTTGTGAAGTTTCAGTATATCGTGTTCATGTAATTTTTAGAATTCTGTCTATATGAGGTTTTGATGTTAAAAAGTTAAGAGAATTCACTTTAGTGTTGCTGATACATTATTTTTGTTCTGTAGACTACAATTTCTGCTCTTCAATCTGTTCTGCAAGAGGATTTCAAGGCCAGTGAAATTGAGGTAATTTGTTTCTTTCCACAATACACATATTATCCGCCATTAATAGTGCAGTTATTATTGCCTGTGTTGATCACCACTTGAGCAGAGGAGAAAAAGGGGGAAGGGGAAGGAGCGCAGTGCGTTTTGCTGTTCTTGGTTTTCTTCAAAGGAATCATTTCTTTTTCTTGTTTGGGGATTGATTTAGAAGTACTTGAGTCGCACCTCGGAATGGTTACCATCACAGGTCATGCGATACATATTCCATTAGATAGTGTAGTTGCTTAATCTTCGTATAACTAGCTACTAGAACGAGTGATTTCAGGACAATAGAATGAGACCTCTTTATCACACTAACTGATTCCACTTTCGTTGTCTTAGTGAATCATAGTGCTGCCTAGGATGTGCAACTGCATTGCTTCGTATCATATTATCGTTCGTAGTGCTGCTTAGGATGTGTTGCATTGCTTCGTATCATAATATCGTTTGGTCTTTGATAGGTTGGAGTTGTGAGGAAGGAAGATCCTGTCTTTAGAGTGTTATCTACTGAGGAAATCGACGAGCACTTAACAGCCATCAGCGAGCGTGACTGATTAGCCACGGGATAACAGTCTGTTTTCAGTTAGAAATGTATGTTTGCGCTATCTCGACTTGCAAAAGATCCCGTTTGATTGTCAGTTGGTGGGAATAGACAGAATCCCTCTGCATATGTTGATACTGAGTTTCTAATCGTTGAATGTAACATTTCTTGGGATCTTCTTAGTTTCAACAAAAATGTTTGAATGCCTACTGCCTGGGATTATATTTAAATTTTACGTTGAGCGTTTCACATCTTTTTCTTCGATTCTAGTATTACTTTGTTTCCTTGCTTCAATGATCGTATTGTTTGTTGTTGCTACTCTTCGATACTGTATTTGCTTTACATACTTGATTTCACATCTTATTCTTCGATTTTAGTATTACTTTGTTTCCTTGCTTCAATTGTCGTATTGTTTGTTGTTGCTACTCTTTGATACTGTACTTGCTTTACATACTTGATTGTATGATATGCTTTACTTGAGCCAAGGGTCTATTGGAAACAATCTCTCTATATTCACAAGGTAGGTTACGGTTGAATATATACCATCCTTCCCCGACTGTACTTGTGGGATTACTCTGGGTATGTTTGCGAGGTAGGGGTATGCTGTTTATATTATATCCGTTGTGTGAATTCTTTCATGGATCTTGCGTGAACGTGGGATGCTTTGTGCATCGAGCTGCCTCTTTTATGAAATATATTTCCAGGCTTATAGAGAAGCTTAACAATAACTTGCCTTCAAGCACATCAAGCCACCGGTTTTAGTGTCTTGAAATTAATACTATGTTAGAACATTAAATTTAAGGCAAACAACATAAATTTCTGCAGTTTAGAGCTTAATTACAAAAAATTTTGACACTTTGCATAGTTATTGGAATTTTAATTTTGGGTCTGTTGAGATACATAATTAGCTTACGGTGCGTCTAATAAAAATACATTTTTTTCTTTGTCGTGATACATAATTAACTTTCGATATTTTTTTTTATTTTGGGTCTGTCAAGATATATAATACATTCAATGAAGATACATTTTTTCCTTGTAAAGATACATAATTAGCTTTGAATACATTTTTTTCGATTTTGGGTTTGTCGAGATACATAATTAGTTCTCCGATACATTCAATGAAATACATAATTTGTTGGGATTTTTGTAATTACTTTTTAAAGGTGGGGATTTGTGTAAATATGGTACATTAAGGTGCATCTTATGTTATTTTTCCTAAATCCAAAGCATGCCATAAATATTTGTATGATTATAAATTGTGACAAGAGTGATGAACATGCTCGATATTTGGCGTGTATATTAAATCGCGAAAAAATGAGGAGAGATTATATTCCTCCCTAGCGAAAAATAGTAAAAATACATAAATAAACATTCATTGAAACCACCAAATGATGTGATGCAGTGGATGGAGCTGCTTTTTCCTTAACTAGAGGTCTCGAGTTCGAGTCTCGGGTATGAAAAAATCCTTGGTAGACAGTGCTACCCCCGAATGGGGTCCTATTTGGTGCGAATTCAAATTAGTTGGTCCCAATACGGATATCAAATACCGAGTGGAAAACCAAAAAAAAAAAAAAACATTCATTGAATACAAGGTACGTAATTGAATGCATCAAGTAATTTAAAGATTGTAGTGAAACATATTCTCATCAATTCTAATTGATGAAGATGATTACAAGAATCTCTCATATAACTTTAGGAATAACTAATAAGTAGTCACCATTTTCTTATTTGCCACTAGATATATAGAAAATGATTAATTATTTAGTACTTTGTATTGTCAACTATACAAGCGCTCATGAACAGAGTTATCTGATACTTGTAGGAGGTAGCAGGTATTCTGTGAAATTAGTTGAGATGTACACAAGTTGACCCAACAAAACAATTACGACAACTATAACATATCCAGTATAATTTCACAAAGTGAGGTCTGAAAAGGATAGAATGTATCTTGACCTTACCTTTACCTCAGAGGCAGAGAGGTTGTTCTCGATAAATCCTCTGGTACCTGTAGGAGGTAGCAGGTATTTCGTGAAGTTAGTCGAGATGTACACAAGCTGACCCAACAAAACAATTACAACAACTACAACATATCCAGTATAATCCCACAAAGTGGGGTTTGGGAAGGATGGTATGTACACAGACCTTTCCTCTACCTTAGAGGCAGAGAGGTTATTCCCGATAAACCCTCTGGTGGTACCTATAGGAGGTAGCAGGTATTCCGGTGAAATTAATCGAGATATACACAAACTGACCCAACAAAACAATTACAACAACTACAACACATTCAGCATAATCCCACAGGGTGGAATCTGAAAAACGTAGAATGTACACATATCTTATCTCTACCTCAGAAACAGAGAGGTTGTTTCCGATAAACCCGAACGTCAGCATTTTGTAGATCCAACGTATAGGTAATCAAGAATAGCAATAACTCCAATAACAAAGGCTTGATCAACTCCTGCCTTAATAGTAACAATATACACATCTTTGCTTGGCATCACTTGTTGAACCTCTTTTCTACTTCCAACCTGCATTATTATACCATGAATATCACTTTACTATTCATAAAAGGATTCAACTTATGAGTTTAAGTTATATATATCGTCAGTATCTTCATGTCAACTTTTATATGTTGTAGCCAGTAACATATCTTATTTTCAAGATTATATAAAGATTTACATATAGATATCTTTTAGGTGAGTGGACTTATATCTATCGGGATAAAACACTTTTCGAGTAAAATAGTCTAACGAGAAAAAAAAATTTGTTCGCGTTCGTAGTTGCAATACAAGGGATGATTTTGGAAACTAAATTTAGTTAGGTTCCAAAATAAGACATGGAATTTGTATGTATATATGTATGTGTTCTTGATATTTAGACCATATACAATGTGTTTAGTTCAATCCACAAATGAAATGTCATGTTCTTAAAATACCAAAAGATGATTTTTTTTTTCCCTATCTAACCCGAATCTTGATGGATAAAATTACTTGAATCTTGATGGATAAAATTAGTTGATATATGTGATGGTGGAAAGCAAAATACATGTTGAATTTAATGAAGGGGAATCTTGAAGCAACTGGTGAAGTTGCTGTCATGTGATCAGGAGGTCACGGGTTCAAACCTTAGAAACAGCCTCTTGCAGAAATGCAAGGTAAGGCTGCGTACAATACACCCTTGTGGTGGGGCCCTTCTCCGGACCAGTGGCGGAGTCAGACTTTTGGTTAAGGGTGTTCATATTTTTCCTTGGACAAAGAACTTTTTAAAAAACAAAGTTGGACTATGCTTCTTTAGCTTGTCAAGGGTGTGCAACAACATGTATATAACCATAAATATTTATATTTAACCTATACACTCGAAAAAAAATTCCGACGAAGGGTGTTTGTCTGACCACCCTTCGTTGGCTGTGGCTCCGCCACTGCTCCAGACTCTTTGCATAGCGGAAGCTTTAATGCACCGGACTGTACTTTTTACTCTAATATCTTGTTTGATTTGATCATGTGATAAAAGGAATTAGGAACCAATACATTATGTTGGGAAGTTGCATTTTGATGTTTGTTTTTTCAAGTTCTTGAAACAAACAAAGAACTTGAGCCGAGGATCTATCGAAACAATCTTTCTTTCTATCCCGTATAATGTTTGCTTACACATGCACACCGTTCTCCAGACCCTACTCGTGGGACTATACACTCGATATATATATATGTTGTTGTTGATAGTATCGAAAACCGAAAACTTAATATATATGAAAGAGATATCACCATTCAACATGAAAATTGAAATTAGTTAATTACCTTTGCAATAACATTGCCATTGGAGTCAACAATGCTACAAGCTCTATCAGGAAAACTACCAGCAATCTGAAAATTCTTCTGATTTTTGTAATCATTTGATTCAATAGAAACTTTGATTGGCATTTTCTTGAAAAAACAAGAATTATTATTTGGCTCTTTCAAACAAAATACCAATTTTTCACAACCTTCAAAATCTTTACTATAACCCCTCCATTTCTTTTGCATGCTTAGTGCTTCAATTACTCCACCCTGAAAACTCAATGTATATATCATAAGTAAACCAACATACAACAATCAGAGGCGAATTCAAGATTTAAAGTCGGTTATACTTAAATCTACTAAATTTATTATAAAGTAAAGCATCTAGTACCCCTGAACTATGATCAAATTTGCTACGACACACTCCAACTTCATGAGGGTCCTATTAATCCCTGACAGTGCAGAATCACGATTTTTAACATGGGGGTTCACAAGTGAACATACGAACTAACTGAAGGGGTTCGACATCTATTATATACACATAAAAAATAATTGTAACCACGTATATATAGTATAATTTTCTATTGAAGTGGGTTCGGATGAACCCTCCTATTCCAAGTGTAGCTCCGCCACTGCTCCTTGAACTAAATTTTAGCATATTTTTATCGACTTTTTTAGCTGACGTGGTACCTTTTGTCAACTTTTTTAGCTAACGTGACACCTTTGACGTGGACCTCATTTTATGTAATAAAGGTGTCATGTCACATAAAAGGGTGACAAAAATGCGCTAAAAGTGAGTTCAGGGGGGCCATAGGACCCCTGTGTGAAGTTGGAGTATGTCGTAGCTATTTTGAACATAATTTAGGGGTACTGGATGCTTTTTTCTTTATTATATGAACATGCATTTTGAACTTTTTTCTGAATGACTTTTAACTTCTAGGCACTTAAAGTATACAAAACATCTTTTATAAGCTATAAGATTACCTAAAAGATAACTACATGTTTATTGTACGCATATTCATGAAATGTGTACGTATAAAATATCACCTAAGTGAGAACATGCATACAACAACAATATACCCGGTGTGATCTGGGAAGGATAAAGTATACGCAAAACCTTATCTTTTGCCTTGTGAGGTAGAGATCAAGACTGTTTCCAATCGACCCTCGGCTCAAGAAAAACTAGTGAAAACATGCATGCATGATATATAATTGAATACATATGAATATATTACTTTGTACTAACAAATGTTAAATGTACCTTTTTTCTAATAAGAAGCAAATCATGACCATCACCATCTTTAAGAATAACTTCATTTTTTTTACCAAGAATCCCACATCCATCAACTTTGAAAACAACATTTTGTGTATAATTATTTGTAACTATAAATCCACCACCATTCACAACAGGTGGACGACTTCTTACTACAAGAACAACCTCAGAATTTGAACAATACACCTTACTAACAACAACAGCCATATTATTTGAGTTTTATTTAAGACGAGGGGGTTGCTCGGAATTCAGATGGTAAGCACCCTCAACTTCTAACGATGAGATTGTAAGTTCGAGTTATCAAGGAAGTGATAAGGTGGACAAGAGGGGGTTGCTCAGAGGTTGTCAGTTTGAGTTTTCAAGGGAGCGATAAGGGGGGAGGTCCTAGCTAGGGAAAACAAGGTTGATTGTGGAAAAGACAAGAGGGGGTTGCTCGGAATTCGGATGGTAAGCACCCTCAACTTCCAATAATGAGGTTGTCAGTTTGAGTTATTAAGGGAGCGATAAGGTGGGCGGAGCTCCTAGCTAGGGACAAAAAAAGTTGATTGTGGAAAAGATAAGAGAGGTTTGCTCGGAATTCGGACGGTAGCCACCCTCAACTTCCAACAACGAAGTTGTGAGTTTGAGTTAGCGATAAGGTGGGAGCTCCTAGCTAGGGAAAAAAAAAAGGTTGATTGTGGAAAAGATAAGAGGGGGTTGCTCGGAATTCAGATGGTAAGCACCCTCAACTTTCAATAACGAGGCTGTGAGTTCGAGTTATCAAGAAAGCGATAAGGTGGGAGCTCCTAGCTAGGGAGAAAAAAAATTGATTGTGGAAATTGATGTTGGAATAAAAATTGAGATAGTGTGTGTATTTATAGGTTATAATATGTAAAAAGTGACTATTGCAAAAATCCAAGTTTTGGTAGAGTCTTGTTTGACTTATTGTATCAACTTCAAGAATCTTCTTGACTATAACATGTAGTAGTTTGAAAGTTTGTATAGCTTGCACCTTACACTATTAAAAGAACAATAATAAAATTTGAGACGGATAAATTCTGTAGCTAAATATTAAAATTTCTCGCTAATTTTATCTAGCGATTGTTGCATTATTTAATGCAACTTGTGGTAATTGGCGCGCGGTATCATCAAATAATATTCAGACTAAGTTATACAAAAATATTATACTATGTATATTTTTATGCAAAATAAAATATCAAATAAATATATGTGTATTAGCAATTTATACAAGGATAAAACTATTTAAAGACAAGAATGCACTTAGAGTAAGTAGTTATGTATAACAAAACTCTTTTCATTAACAATAATCACAGAATATATAACATCAATTTCTTCATTATTAATCTCCATATAAACAATTTTTTACAATATAATCTCGAAATAATTAGTATGTGAATCAAACTCTAGTCCTTCATATTTTTAATCAGAGGTTTCAAGTTTGAGACTTGTTGACTACGTAGTCGTCTTTGTTAAGAAAATGTTTTACAGCCCAATGTAGAATTTTTCGATGCAAATCTGAATTGACAATTATTGATACTAGACACTAGGTGAGAAACCAAAGAAAATGAACCAAACAAGTCATGATGTTAACTATTTTAATTAATTGAATATCTTTTACAATCAATTTCAAAAAGGAATATGTTTTACTTTTCCATCCTTTCTTTCTCACATTACTAATAATTGAATACAAGCAACATATTCAAAAAGGGTACTTTTCTTTTTTCTATTTTAACCTTATAATAATAGTTTAACTATAATGAATGTCTTTTACAAGCAATTCAATAAAGAGTAATTGACCACCAAAGGATGTGGTGCAGCGGATATAACTGTTCCTTCCTTAATCAGAAATCTCGGATTCGAGTCCTGAATAGGAAAATTTCCTTGGTAGGGAGTACTTTCCCCAAATGAGTCCTCGCAGTGAGAATCTGAATTAATTGGACTCTAATACGGATATCGAACACCGAATGAAAATAAATAAATAAATAAATAAAGAGTACTTGAACCCTTTTTGAAGTTTGGTTGCCTAATTACTTGCATAAGGGAATCTCTTGTTGAAAAATAGACCATCTACATTTTTTATTTTACTTGTGTGCTTTATATTTCTTCAATAGGGGTAGACTTTATTGGTAGTATAGAATCTTTTTGACTTTTGAGGATCTAGAGTTAATTATTTGAATAAAATAAAGCATGTAAATTAAGAAGCATTAATGATCTTACTCTACATATTTTTATGTAAAAATTGGTTCTATTATTCAATTGAACTCATTATATTTCCATCAAATTATGTATATATATGCAATAAAAACATTAAAGTGTATACATATCTGATATATGAAGTCATCTCTGGTTATAATATTAAGAATAACCATATGTGCACTAATTGTGATTAGTGGAAAAAGATGATTCTAAATTCTTTGATAATTGAATAATAATAATCTTTATAGAACTCTCGAAGGTATGGAGGATCCGAACCAGGGTATACGAATAGTAGGAAGACTTTGTTTTGTTATTCGTGCCAGTAGTCATAGTGTCAGTCTTATTTCAGAGTGTGTTAGCATTTGTCGTATTACTTGGCGATAGTTTTGTGTGTTATTATATGGTGTGTTTGTACCTATTGCTTCTTGCTCCCTTACTATTTTTTAAATTTTTAGACTGTTTTTGTTGTGATAAGGGGAGCCTTGGAGTAATTGGTAAAAGTTGCTGCCATGTGGTTGGGAGGTCACGGGTTCACGCCTTGTAAACAGCCTCTGGCAGAATGTAAGGTAAGGTTGCGCACAATAGATTCTTGTGGTCAAACCGTTTCCCGAACCCTGCCCATAGCCTTGGAAATAGCATCTGACAAAAATGAAGGTAAAGTTGCGTACAATAGATCCTTGTGGTCGAGCCATTTCCCGGACCCTACGCATAGCCTTGGAAACAGCCTCTGACAACAACGCAAGGTAAAACTGTGTACAATAGATCCTTGTGATTAGGCCCTTCCTCAGACCATGCGCATAACGGAAACTTTAGTGCACCAGACTATCCTTTTTTTAATTGTTTTTGTCTCGAGTTGGGGATCTATCGGAAACAACCTCTCTACCTCACCTTTGAGGTAGTGATATAGACTGCGTACACTTATACCCTCCCTGATATGACCTCACTTTGTGGTAATATACTGAGTATGTTGTTGTTGTTATTTACAGAATCCTCCCATTTTTTGAGGGGGGTGGGGGTAGGGTAGGGGGTAGATAAAAATGTTATATATCAAAGTAAATGTTTAGATTGCAACAAGAGTCGCTTTGGCCGAGTGGTTAAGGCGTGTGCCTGCTAAGTACATGGGGTTTCCCCGCGAGAGTTCGAATCTCTCAGGCGACGTTTTTGTTTCTTTTTTTTTTTTACATACTACGGTAAGACGTCATGAATAATAGACTCATTTGCCAAATAGAGTATACCTTCAATTACATGCTGTTTTGTGCGTTTTTGTTTCTTTTTTTTTCATACTACGGTAAGACGTCATGAATAATAGACTCATTTGTCAAATAGAGTATACCTTCAATTACATGCTGTTTTGTGCATGGTGTTACCTACAGTAGGTGTGGATCCTACGGTAAGAAGTCATGAATAATAGACTTGTTTGCCAAATAGAGTATACCTTCAATTACATGTTTTTTTGTGCTTGGTGTTACATACGGTAGTACATCATGAATAATAGACTTGTTTGCCAAATAGAGTACGTCTTCAATAACATGCTTTTTGGCGAATGCTACGGTAAAACATCATGAATAGTTTGCCTCGTTTGCTAAATAGAATATGCCTTCAATTACATGATTTTTTTGTACTTGTCGTTGCCTATGGTAGGACGTCATGGATAATCGACTTGTTTGTCACATAGAGTACGCCTTCAACTACAGCGCTACGATCATGCATATTTGACTCGTTTGCCAAATAGAATATACCTTCAATTCCATATTTTTTTGCCTGGTGTTACCTAAAGCAGGTCGTCATGAATAATCGACTCATTTGCCAAATGGAGCATGCCTTCAATTACATGTTTTTTTGTGCCTATAATTATCTATGATATGACGTCATGAATAATCGACTCATTTGTCACATAGAGTATGCCTTCAATTACATGCTTTTCTGTGCATGTTGTTACCCTACGGTAGACGTCATGAACAATCGACTTGACTTCAATTACATGCTTTTTTGTGCATGTTACCTACGATAGAATGTCATGAATAATACTCATCCGCCAGGCAGAGTGTCACGAAGTCATCCCTCTCTCTCTTGTATTGTTTACTCGATAGAGAAAATTACGCGCACATAATTAAAGGAGGCATAGAAAGAAGACTCACACCTGAAACGGGAATTACCAAAGCTAATGATAAAGAGGTAAAAACACTTCCCAGAATCGGTTTCTTTCATTCCTAAATCGATGACCAATCGTCAAAGATGATTCTATTTCTACAGAATTAGCATGAGACATTACTTTGGATATTCTAAAACAGACATGCAACAATTAAAAACATAGTTCAAGTCATTACTTTGCATATTTGCAGAGCAAAAAAGAAAGGAACATAAGGCGGCAGCAGAATTGTTCTTTTCAACATAGTGATCGTAGTTCTGAAACTCCTCCCATTCACTGTACACCAACAGTAAATTCTAGTGACCGTACTTCTGAAACTCCCACTCGCTGTTATCTGAAAGATGAGGCAGGTTATACATTGATTAGCAGGTAACATACAATGGCGGCTAACTTTAGCTGAGACGGCAATATACAACTTACCAAGAGGGCATACTTGACGAGTCTTGAGCCACCTACTGATGCAATGGAAGTGGAATGCATGGTTACAAACCCCTGCAAAGATCAGAAGATATCACGAAAAAAGAAAAATGATCTCCCAATAACAGATCGATATCCATATCCAAAATGGTGTAAACAAGTAAATTCTTCACAGAAGAATATATTTGACACCTTCTGTACCTTGTCAAGAGTATCTTATTTGCTGTCTTCCAGAATTTTCGGCAAACGGTGTCACGATTTTTTATATAACCAGCTTAGAAGGGAAATAACAAACTCGAAGTAACGCCAATTGGCAAGCACCAATTACATGATCCAAAAACATGTGCAAAGCTGGAGAAATCCAATGTAATTCTAAACCTTGACGGAAAGGTACGATTTGAAGATCCTTCAACCTTTTTGTGACTAACGCCTTATCGGTATCCACCTCACAGTTGTAACACTATAACTATTACAGTAGACTCCACTAAAGCACATCAATCAAATAATTATAAGCAACAGTCGTGTAACTGCAGAATAATATTTGGCTTTAGACTACAAACTTGAACAAAAATGTAACATGTTTGTCAACTTGGAAACATACAAATGGATAACAAGACGAATGGTGTAAAGTTTAATACCATCAACACATGGCTTGCATATCTTGAGTTACCACAGATCTCAATTTTTGACCAAATAGCAGGAAGGAGGTTATTTTTCCTACCCTACACAATCTTATTGTAGAAGGTGACAAGTAAAATCCCGTTTAAAACAGACACAACCACTCTTGACTTAAATTAGAAAATACAAGAAAGTGGCGAACCACACTCGTATCAAAGAGTACCCTCATTCAAGAATGAAAAGAATAATATCCCAAGCTTGTAATCCTATGTTCCAGACAAGATGCTCATTATAACTGTACTACTACTTGCACAAGGGCATGGCTGCCAATTATCTATTTCTGTAGCAGCCTTCAACCACCACCCTCCCCAAAACAAAATCTGAGGAAAGCAATATTCTCAAAAAAAGAAAAGAGGTTTTCTCCAAAACATGACGACACAAGTTCTTTTTTGTCTTTTTTTTTTTTTTTTTTTGAGGATCAAAAGAAGAACTAGGAAACATGCTTAAATCACCATTCTCTCCCCTATTAAGTAGTAACTACATGATTTCCTACTTCATCCCTACTGTAGTGATATACTGATACTGGTTTTTTCTATTCAGCTATCTTCATGGTAAAAGGGAGGACTGCAATGCGCAGGCACGGAACTCTTAACCTAAGAATTTTCAAACATCATAACACAATTGACAGAACACTTATCATCTATTCCAATAACGTCCACCCAATTAAGGGACAACAAATGCCTAAACACTAGGAATAAGGGAAATCTACTTTTACTAGCACTGAATTAATCACTTGATAATAACTGATGGCCATTGGCACAGAGACATCCTTCTAATTATCTCAACAATTGAGCAAAATCAAGTAGTTTTCGTCTAGATAAAATCTAAGGTGTCAAATAGTAATAAACATAAGATGCAGAAAACTGATAAAAGTTGATTACTCTGCAAATTAATTCCATAAAACGCATAAAAACCGAGGCAAGTTGACAAACTACAATGTTAAATCGATATTCTCGCACATAACAAGAGCTACATACCCCAAGCAACTGTGCATTCCTCACTTGTTGCGCTAGCTTGATTAGCTTGACACTCGATACCTAATCAGAATTAGCATAAAACTTAAATCAATTATTAAGAGGATAAAAGATTTCATCATGATATCATATTCAAAGAAAAGGAAACATTGAATTGAACATCATTGAAAAGAGAACCAAAACTCACAGAGATCCATGATGTGATTCCTACAGATGGCACAATTATCTACCACAATATCTGCAACAAGAAATCACAAGATTGATTAAAGAATCAGAATGATCGGCCATATGCGATTCGTATGATGTGCATGTGAAGGAAATCAAATATGCACGCAAACACAAAAAAAAATACAGTAATTGCATATTATGTGTAACACAAAATCATGGATTACAGAACTGCCCTTACATTTATAATATATTTTAATGTGAATGTAAGAGGGAAATATGATGTAACAATAAGTACAACAAGAATAGCTAACACTCAAATATAAACATAGAGGGAAAATTGTCTGTAAACAGAACATATATTATCAAACCCCCTCCTAAGAGCATTACAAACAACTGCAAATTCCAGTGAATGTTGCTTTCTAATTCGTCCTACTGCGTATGTTGTTGTGGTGGTGGTTGTTGTTTGTTTGTTTCTAATTCTAATTCCCAGATAGCAACAAGCGCAGGCAACAAAACAATATTACCATTAGTACATAATTGACTTTAGATTTTTGGAGTGATATTCACCAATAATTTCATGTAAACCAAAATACATAGAGCTGCTGTTTGCGAATCAAAAACCATACAAGCATCCATCAGTCATCTAATTTTTCGGCAGCGAGCACAGGTATATTCACTAACTTTGCCTCAAAAAAGAAGTTCATATAGTTTAAAGTTCCTAACCAACAACATACCTAGTGTAGTCCCAGAAAGTGGATCTGAGAGTAGAGTGTACGTATAGCTTACCCCTACCTTGACAGGTAGGGAGGTTCCAATAGACCCTCAGCTCAAGAAAAACAGTCCAAAGCAGTCCCCCAAAAAAAGTAACGGAAGCAGTCCCTCCTTGATAAGCTGAGAACATAAATATAGATATACCTTACCCCTACCTTGCCGGGTAGAGAGGTTCCAATAGACCCTCAGCTCAAGAAAAACAGTCCAAAGCAGTCCCAAAAAAGAAGTAACTGAAGCAGTCCCAAAAACGGTTCATGTAAGGTCATGTCCTTGATAAGCTGAAAATATAAATATATATACACGCACCTCGACTAATATTCACACTAATTTCACAACAATATCCAAAAAAACTAGCAAGCAGATTACTGCTCCAAGATCACTGCATTCCAATACTCAAAAAATCATCAACAAAGCACTAAAATCTACATCAAAAAGTATGTATTTGAACAACGACCAAATTAACTGGGGTTCGAAATAAGCTGAAACTACACCATATATATACATACTACCACTCATCTCAACTAATTCCACGGGATTCCCAACCACAAATTCACACTAATTTCACAACAATATCCAAAAAAACTAGCAAGCACAATACTACTCCACGATCATCGCATTCCGATGCTTTAAAAAGACCAACAAAATCACTAAATTCTACATCAGAAAAAAAAACATATATAACAATGACAATGTAATTAACAATTCACTGCTACCTACTAACCACCTTCTACCCTAATCTGTATCCTCCACACCCTCCTGTCTAAGGTAATATCCTCGATAAGCTAAAACTACACCATATATATACATATACTACGACAACTAATATGAACAGACAGCTAGACAAAGCAATAAGCACTGCTAACATAAAGCAATAAGCACTGCTAACATACATTCACGCCCTAATCAGCAAAATCACCAAATTCCACATCAAAAAACATGTATCCGAACCTTCTACCCTAATCAGTGTCCTCCACACCCTACAATCTCAGCAAGCTGAAACTGCACCAGATATATATATAATTGCGCACACCTCAGCTAATTCCACGCGATTCCTAACACAATTCAACACTAAAATCAACAACAATATCAAATAACCAAACAAGCACAATACAACTTCCCCATCATCGCATTCTAATACTCAAAAATCATAAACAAATACATCAAAATCAACATCAAAAAATACGTAATCGAACGACGATGAAATCAACTAGGGTTACAAAAAATTTACCCCAAGCCCAAAGCGAAACAGCATTCCACTTTTTGATCTCAAATCGCTTCGCCTTTTTAGTAGATGTTCCAGCTCCGGTAGAACCTTCGCCGGCTGGAACCATCGGAACATCGGTATCCGGTGACGCCATTGAAAATTTTACTTTTACTTTTTTTTTTTGAAAATTAATTTTGTACTGAATTTATAGAATGAAAGAGGTAAATATATGGATAAGTTAATGGGCTTTGGATTGGGCTTGAGATGAATTGGGCTTTAATGGAAGCCCGTTTGAATAGGGAGTTTTGGGACCAATTGCCAAATTTCCCTACAATGGAGCTACTTTAGAGGGGACGTTATAGGTTTGGTTGCTCGATTGAAAATATTAAATAATCGTGAGCTACTAAATTGGGTGATTTATAAAATGGAAAGTTATATATTTGATCGCTCGATTGAAAATATTAAATATTCGTGGGCTTCTATTTCGGGTGATACTTAAAAGGGGAAGTTATATATTTGATCGTTCGATTGAAAATATTAAATATTCGTGAACTTCTATTTTGGGTGATTCATAAAAGGGGAAGTTATATATTTGGTCCCTCGATTGAAAATATTAAATAATCGTGAGCTACTTTTTTGGGTGATTCATAAAGGAAAAGTTATATGTTTGATCGCTCGATTGAAAATATTAAATTTTTTTGAGCTACTGTTTTGATGATTCATAAAAGAGCAAGTTATATGTTTGGTCACTCAATTAAAAATATTAAATATTTGTGAGCTACTTTATAGGGTGATTCATAAAAGAAAAAAGTCGTATGTTTGATTGTTTGATCGAAAATATTAAATATTTGTGAGCTACTATTTTAGGTGATTCATAAAAAGAAAAATTATATGTTTGATCGCTCGATTGGAAATATTAAATATTCGTGAGCTACTTTTTGGGGTGATTAATTAAAGGAGAAGTCATATGCGTGGTCGCTCAATTGAAAATTTTGAATATTCGTGAGCTACTGTTTTGGGTGATTCATAAAAGGGGAAGTTATATGTTTGGCCACTCGATTGAAAATATCAAATGTTTGTGAGCTACTTTTTTGGGTGATGCATAAAAAGGAAAGTTATATGTTTGGTCGCTTGATCGAAAATATTAAATATTCGTGAGCTATTTTTTTGGGTGATTCATAAAAAGGGAAGTTATATGTTTGGCCGCTCGATTGAAAATATTAAATGTTCGTAACCTACTTTTTGGGGTGATGCATAAAAAGGAAAATTATATGTTTGGTCGTTTGATCGAAAATATTAAATATTCGCGACCTATTTTTTTGGGTGATTCATTAAAGGGGAAGTTATATGTGTTGGTTGCTCGATTGAAAATATTAAATATTTGTGAGCTACTTTATAGGGTGATTCGTAAAAGAAAAAAGTTATATGTTTGGTCCCTCGATTGAAAATTTAAATAATCATGAGCTACTTTTTAGGATGATTCATTAAAGAAGAAGTTATATGTTTGGTCGCTCGATTGAAAATATTAAATAATCGTGAGCTACTTTTTAGGGTGATTCATAAAAGAAAAAAGTTATATGTTTGGTCCATCGATTGAAAATTTAAATAATCATGAGCTACTTTTTAGGATAATTCATAAAGAGGAAGTTATATGTTTGGTCGCTCAATCGAAAATATTAAATAATCTTGAGCTACTTTTTAGGATGATACATTAAAAGGGAAGTTATATGTTTGGTTGCTCCATTGAAAATATTAAATATTTGTGAGCTACTATTTCGGGTGATTCATCAAAGGAAAAGTTATATGTTTGGCCGCTCGATTGAAAATCTAAAACGTTCGTGGGCTACTCGTTTGGTGTCATAAAAGGGGAAGTTATATGTTTGGTCGCTCCATTAAAAATATTAAATATTCGCAAGCTGTGTTTTTGGGTGATTCATAAAAGAGGAAGTTATACGTTTGGTCGCTAATTGAAAATATTAAATATTAGAGACCTACTATTTTAGGTGATTTGAAAAAAGGAAGTTATATATTTGGTCGCTCAATTGAAAATATTAAATATGCATTAATTAATATAAAGATAACGAAATCATCCTTCCTTTTTTCTATGGATGCTTTGAATGATTTTTCTTTGAGTCGAGGCTCTATCGGAAACAATATCACTTTTTTGGGTGATTCGTAAGGGAAAGTTATATGTTTGGTCGGCTCGCTCAATTGAAAATATTAAATATTCATTGATCGGTATAAAGATAACGAAACATCCTTCCCTGTTTCCTATGGATCCTTTCAATGATTTTTCTTTGAGCTGAGGGTCTAGAGGAAACAATATCACTTTTTCGGGTGATTTGTAAAAGAAAAAGTTATTTGTTCGGTCGCTCGATTGAAAATATTAAATATTCGTTGATCAATATAAAATAACAAGAATACTCTTCGTTCTTTTTTTCTATGGACGCTTTGAACGATTTTTCTTTGAGCCGGGGTATATATATCGAAAGCGGTATCTCTATCTTTGAGATAGGAATAAATTTTGCGTACATATGTACATCCTATCCTCATCAAATTCTAGTTTGTAGAATTATATATTGAACTTGTTGTTGTAAGCATAAAGATAACTAAAAATTACAATCACCCCATTTTCTTTAAAATAATAATAATAATA
This sequence comes from Capsicum baccatum var. pendulum, assembly GCA_030864225.1. Lineage (NCBI taxonomy): Eukaryota > Viridiplantae > Streptophyta > Magnoliopsida > Solanales > Solanaceae > Capsicum > Capsicum baccatum. The sequence continues at coordinate 308,485,888 of CM061552.1, read as the reverse complement.
ATAATAATAATAATAATAATCGCTTTTTTAAAAAAAATATAATAAACATTTCGATTGTTCAGAAGTTTGATCAAACAGACTATAATATTGACATGAGTCTAGATTGACCAAACTAGTTTCTTCCTTCTTCAATCTTCCCATATGATATGTTGACACTTTTTTCACAAGGGAAAATATCTTAATTATATTGGTCAAAGTAAAGAAATTGTTGCACTAAAATGCAAGTAATTAAAGATTTTTTTTTTGGTTTCCCATTTAGTATTCGGTGCCCGCATTGAAGCCCCGACTATTTCGGATAGCGTGTTGCAGGGCCCATTAAGGTGACAACGCTTCCAACAGAGTTTTCTCTATACCCAGGATTGAATCCTCGACCTCTTGTTAAAGGTGAAACAACCCTATCTACTGCACTACAACCCATGTTGGTGGAAGTAATTAAGGATCATTTGTATCATTAGATTCACTTTGTATTTTATTTTGCTTTCTAATAATAAAAATTTCTTAATTTATAATATATATATATATATATATATATATATATATATATATATATATATATATATATATATATATATATACATATATATATATATATATATATATGAAATTGCTTACATAGGATATGATGGATCATAAAATGAAACTTTTGGTGATGTTAAAGAGTCATACATTTTCTCTTGTATGAGATTCTTGTTTTCTCATATTAGTATTATTTTTTAGTGTGCTATACATCTTCATTTAAAATATCAAAAGCTTACATAGGGGGTATTAGGTAGGAAGGAGAATATTTTATTGAAAAATATTTTCTTAAAAAATAAATTACTTTTTCTTAGTAATCTTTTTTCTTTTTTTTTTTTTGTTGTATTTGATATGAAATTAAAAGAAATCATCTTAAAAGTATTTATATATAATTTAGATAAACATTATCGAAGGTTGATGTACAACATAGGGATGGGAGCTATAGAATGAAGGTGAAAATAAGGCGTGTTGAAGTACAAGGGAGGACGCAATCAATATACAAAAAAATAAATCACTTTAAACAAAAATATTTAAAAATTATCTTTGTAGGACAGAAAGCTCTTAATTTATTTCATGCATGCATTGCATGTAAGAACATGAATTAGCAATTGCTTTCATTCCAATGGTGCAAGTTAAACCTCAATTCAAGAAAGCGATAGATAAATGGGATAGGCCTAGAAAAAAAATGGCTTTATACAGTGATAGAGTTAGGATTTTCACTAAGAAAATTTAAAATATAAAGAAGTAAACAAAAACTAGTTGAAGGAAATTCGACTTCTATTATACATACATAACAAATAATTTTAGTCATATACAACATCAACAACATACCCAATGCATTCCCACATAGTGGGGTCGTCTGAGGAGGGTAGAGTGTACGCAGACCATATCACTACCCAGTGGCGGATCCACCTTAATTAGGGGGTTCATCCAAACTCTCTTCGACGGAAAAGTATACTATTTTTACACGATCAAAAATATTTTTATGTATATATAGTAGATGTTGAACCCCCTTCGACTAGTCGGTATGTTTACTTCTAAACCCCCTCAATGAAAATCCTGGCTCCGCCCTGCCACTACCTCAGGTGAAGTAGAGAGGTTGTTTCCGATAAATCCCCGACTTACAAATACAATAATATAATTTTTTGCCGAGCAGATTCGGCCTCGCTCCATGCTAGCTCTACCCCCTGAATTTATATCAATGAAATCTCATCATACATACATAACGAATAATCTTATGCATTTCTCCACCAAAGAGGTTTTTTTTTAAGGAGAAACTATACGCTTTACAAAATATGTCAAATATCATTTAAGCATGTAACTTATTTTCTCTATTTTTATTTTTAACAAACTTTTTTAAAAAAGTATTTTTCAAAATTTTTGACCAGTCGAACACAAACAAATTAAATAAAAACTCCCCACCACCCTCAAAAAGATATGTTTTGGTCAGAGAATCATGTTTTGAAAATTGTGTTGTACCTAACATTATTTTGGATGAGTAGTTACAAAAGCTACAACAACTATTATATTAGACAAAATATATTGAATTATTTCCATGCATTATATGCATACATAAATTAATATTATTGTCAGGCAATTGGGTTAATTAATATAGGTTGGTTAATATATTTACTAAATATTAATAATATTTATAAATTAAGTGATTATATTAAATCCCATTTTTTTTCCCCCAAAAGAATAGCTTTATCAACATTATTTTACCACCAAACGCATCAACTATTTCAGAATCGTCTCTTCAGATTTAACTAATCTATACAATATCACACTTATCCTCTTTATTCTGATTTTTATTTAATAATAATTTTATTAACATATTTATTGTATTTCTAAATATTGATGAGTTTTCGCTAGCTAATATTTTTTTATTTTTTTTATTTGACAAATAATTCAAATTCATTATTAATTGGAAGCATTGTCGTGTTACATGTGTTTCTTCAAGTGTGGAGCCAATGGAGGGAACATTTTGATTTAATGACGAAACATGTACACATGTATATAAGTTGTGTTTGTTCTTTTTTTTTGGAAGTTTTTTTTTTTTTTTTCCGAAAATATGGCCAGACAAAAATTATTATGTTCTCGATTGAATAAAATGGTGCAATTTTCTACTTTCATATAAGTTCGAAAAATGAATTGACAGTACACTTGAAATTACGTTAAGCGATTTAAGAGCACAAAAATTACATTGATTGTATGATGAAATAACAATGCAATGCAAGTAATAATTAGACGATAGCAAATTCAAGAACTATAATAAAGAGACTATTATAATATGAAATTTGTATCACATTCGTCCACCTACTTGAGATTGTTTTCAACCATATATATATATATATATATATATAAACTTGTCAAGGAATATCGACTCAATCATGAACTTTTATGTTACGTATTAATGTGTGGGAATATCTACTTCTTAAGTGATATGTGGACTTGCAAGCCTATCACTTTAGTCCACCAACTCGAGATTATTTTCACCCAATACATATATATATTTTCTAGAAAGCAAAATCCACAAAGATCCCTAATGATATTAGTCTTTATAAATATATATTCACAACTTGTAAGTTTTTTTTTTTTTTTTTTTTTTTTTTTTTTTTTTTTTTTAAGAAAACAAAGACCTCTATTGATTGTTATCAAAATTCCAGAAAATAAATATTGTTTGTATATATTAATTATGGTAACGTAAGACTTTTTTTTTTTTTTTTTTTTTTTTATAGCTTTAATAATAAACCTTTCACGATTAATAAAGTACTGTCCAATAATGGAAAAGATACATTATTAATCTTAATAAAAAAACCTTAAACTTGCACCAACCAATTTTAATATGAATGTTTATGCAACTAATCAATTTTCACATAATTTTATTTTTATCTTTCGGTGGTGGGGTATCAAAGAAATATTAAAGTAATGGAAAAATAGTATTTTTGGTCTCTACATTATTGCTATGTTTTGGTATCAAAGAAATATTAAAGTAATAGAAAAATAGTATTTTTGGTCTCTAGATTATATTGATATGTTTATATTATTGGATTAAGCAGATTAATTTAATCTTCAATTATTGAAATGTATGTTATTGGTCCCTTTGTAGAAAATGTGCAATGGTTGGATTATTTTTGAAAGTATATTACCTTTAAATACAAAGTAGCCATACAACTTTAATATAATATTGTTTATAACTAAATGACCAACCATTTAATAAATCTTAAAATTTATGAGTATACATAAGCAAAGAGATCAAAAAAATGCATATTTCAAATAATTAAAGATTAAATATATTTAGTTGAATATCAAAAGAACCAAAGTTAAAATGTTATCAGTAAGTGAGAGCTTGTTTGGATGGTTATTACACATTGTTTAATAATATACTATATAATATTATATTATTTCTAATAAATATAATGTTTGAATAGATTGTATTATTCTCAATCATTTCATAATATTGCACTGTAACAATTTCCAGTGTAAATTTTATAATATTACAAAAAAAAGTATGATACATGTGGAGCTATATTTTTAAAAAATAAAATGGGTAAATAGAAGGTAAAATAGGAATATTACATATAATAAGGACAAGATGAGAAAAAAAACAATGTTATACAAAATACTTGCTCCGTCTCAATTTGTTTGGCATACTTTTCTTTTCAGTTCATTTACAAAAAATTGATTATTTATTTTTTTAGCAACTTTTTGATTTTAACTTTTCACCTGAAACGTCTAAGACCATAAAATTAAAAACTATTTTGATACATTTAATATATCGACTTTATTTTATTAAACTTCATATCAATTCAAAATAAGACAAACAAATTAAAACGAATAGAATAATATATTGAGTAAAACATCTAGGTACCCCTTAAACTATGTCCAAATTTGCTACGACACCCTCCAACTTTATAGGAGTCCTATTATCCCTAAATTAAATTTTAACGTATTTTTATCATTTTTTTTAGCTGACGTGACACCTTTGATGTGAGTTTCATTTCGTGTAATAAAGGTGCCACATCAGCACAAAATAATGACAAAAATATGCTAAAATTGAGTTCAGGAGTAATAAAACTTTCGTAAAGTTAGAGTGTGTCGTAACAACTTTGGCCATAATTCGGATTACTAGTACTGAATGATTATCTATAATATATTTAAAGCAACATAATAATATGATAGTACAATACACCAAACAATTTGTCCTAGCATTGGAAATGATTCTCATTACTATAAATAGATGAATCAATCCATTGAAGTATTGCCAATATTATTACTATAATAAACTAAAAGAATAAAGAAACACACACACACACACTAAACTTTCTTCAATCATGGGTAAAGAAACAAATGGAGTACCAGCAAGAACAAGTGATGATGAAGTTATAAAAAAACAAGAAATTCATGAAGCACAAGCAAATATGTGGAAATTTGTGTTTGGTTTCACAGAAATGGCTGTAATTAAATGTGCAATTGAATTAGGAATTGCTGATTTCTTGGAAGAAAATAATAATAATGAAGAAGTTATTAGCCTAAATCAACTTTCTAATGCACTTGGTTGTTGTTCTTCTTCACTCTATCGTATCCTAAGGTATGATTAATAATAAGTTTGTAATTTTTCATTCCTTCTGTCTCAATTTATGTGATGGTGTTTTGCAGACATAGACAGTAGTGGAAAGGTGTGATTAATAAGCTTGTAATATCTTAATCGCTTTGTCTCAGTTTATGTGACGGTGTTTAGCATGCATAGACACTCGTGGAAAGGTATGATAAATAAGTTTGTGATTTTTTACTCCCTCTGTAAGTGGCGGATCTAGGATTTAGGGGGTCGTAAGTGCTCGTGAGGTTCGAACACACATATTACGTTCAAAGTTTTAAGGTTTTGCCTGAAAACCAATGCACCTAGCTGTGTTCTTGATTTTCTGGGTGTTTTTTTGAAGCTTATACTATTTTTTATAATTTTTCCTTTATAACTATACTTCATCTGCATCGGATTAAATAGGTGTCGGAGCAACAAAAAAAATGTATATAGGTCCGTCCTTCTATCTCAGCTTATGTGATAGTGTTTAGCAGGTATAGACTGTGGTAGAGTCAGAATTTTCACTAAGTTTGTTCAGAAATAAACATACGAACAAATCAAAGGAGGTTCAATATCTACTATATATACATAAAAAATAATTTTAACCATTTTAAATAGTATAATTTTCTATCGAAGAGGACTTGGATAAAAATTGGTACTTGAAATTTATAATGTAAATAAGTAATAAATATATTTGTGTAGCTGCAAAAGGGTTGTATTTGAAGAGGTAAGTATTCATCCATGCATAATTAACAAGAGGTCTCGATTTTGAGTTTCGACTATGAGGTTCTCTTTGGTAGAAAATGTTTTACTCCTCGATGTAAAACTTTCTGGCGTGAATCTTAAGTTAATTCCAACGGAGGTACTGACACTAGGAGGGAAAAAATTATCGATGAAACAAGAAGTTTAAAGTTATATTATTTCTAAATAAAGATATGTTGAATTCTTTTTGAGACAGACTAAAAAAGAAAGTATAACACATAAAGATAGAGAGAAACTAATAAAAATGACATATTTAAGTCTCTCTAAAACTCATCGTTTGTTCAATTGTTTTGGTGGTTGTAGCGAAATGATGTTATAGAGAATATATAATGTTACATAATATGAAATATTTCCATTGTTATAGATGATAATTGTTATAGAAAGATATGATTGTACACATCTCTATCCTAAAAATAAAAATGTTAATGCTACGTATGTACCAATATATCTAAAATTGATTTTTTATTTATAGGTTCTTGATCAATCGCGGAATATTCAAGGAAACATCAACAAAAAATGGCGAAATCGGCTATGTTCAAACTCCCCTTTCTCGCCTTCTTATTAAAGAAGGCGGGAATAGCATGGCTGCTTTCTTGCTATTCGAAAGCAGCCCTGTAATGCTAGCACCATGGCACAATCTTACCGCGCGTATATCATCAAAGGACAATGGCAGACCTGCTTTTGACGCAGCACATGGTAAGGATGTATGGAAGTACGTGGAAGCTGACCCTGGACATAGTAACCTCCTAAATAGCGCGATGGCATGCGATGCTAGGGTAGCCGTATCGGCGATTATAAACGATTGTCCTGAGATATTTAAGGGGGCGAACACTATGGTTGATGTTGGTGGTGGTGATGGAACAACAGTAAGATTATTAATAGAGTCTTTTCCATGGATTAATGGGATTAATTATGATCTACCTCATGTTGCTTCTGTTGCACCTCATGCTAATGGTGTTGTACACGTTGGAGGTGACATGTTTAACTATGTTCCTAAAGCTGATGTTGCTTTCCTCATGGTAAGTAGATATTTAATATATAGTATTTCATTTAAAGCTCTCACTATGCATGGGGTTCGGGAAAGGGAAGGGTCGAATCGTAAGGGTTTCTCTCACTATTCACGGGTCCAGTAAAAGGTCAAATCATAAGGGTTTAAGGTAAGACTGCTTACAATAAACCTTTATGATTTTGACCTTTCCTCTGATCCCGTGCATATCAAAACTTTAGTGCATTGGACTGTCCATTTAAGCTCTCGCTATGCTTGGGGTTCAGGGAAGAGTCGAATCACAAGGTTTTCTCTCGATATGCACGGGATGTAGAAAATGGTCGAATCACAAGGGTTTAAGGTAAGGCTGTGAACAATAAACCTTTACGGTTTCGACCTTTCTTCTGGCCCCGTGCATATCGAAGCTTTAGTTCATTGGGTTGTCCATTTAAAGCTCTCACTATGCTTGGGGTTCAAGTTAGGGTTGCTCTCGTTATGCACGGGTCTAGGGAAGGGTCGATTACGGTAAGGCTGTGTACAATAAACCTTTATGGTTCGACCTTTCCTCCGATCTCGCGCATATCGAAGCTTTATTCATTGGGCTGTCCATTTAAAGCTCTCGCTATGCTTGTGATTCATGGAAGGACCGAATTACAAAGGTTTCTCTCGCTATGCATGGGGTTCAAGAAAGGATTGAATCACAAGGGTTTAAGGTAGGACTACATACAATAAATCTTTATGATTCAGCCTTTCTCTTGATCCCGCGCATAGCGAAACTTTAGTGCACCAATTTAAATTAAATTTGTTTTAAAATATTTGACATTATAATTAAGATAGAAATTAATTTCTTGAATAGTCATTCATGTTATAATAAAAGTGACTTAGTAAGTTAAAGTTATTTTTGTTTGTTTATGCTAATAAAGTCATCCATGATTTTGCCATTATTTGCCACAAAATGATTCCTACATAAAAGTAAAGCACTAATAATTAACATAAATGGACCTCTTAAGTTTGAAATTAGGTCTAAATTTGTACAAATTGATATATTTAGAATTATTTTTATTAGTGTTATTAATTTTCATAACCTTATGTATATTATTGTATATGTTATATTAGTGGGTTTTGCATGATTGGGGAGATGAAGAATGCATACAAATATTAACAAAGTGTAGAGAAGCAATTCCAAAAGACAAAGGAAAAGTGATAATATTGGAAGCAATAATTGGTGAAAAAGAAGAAAATATTATAAGAGGATCAAATAATGAGAAGCTCAAAGATGTTGGTTTAATGTTGGATATGGTGATGATGGCTCACACTAGCAATGGAAAAGAAAGAACATCAAAAGAATGGGCTTATGTTTTGAATGCTGCTGGATTTAGTAGACACACTATTAGTCACATAAATGCTGTTCAATCTGTTATTCAAGCTTATCCTTCTTGATTTCTATCGTGTGTTCAGAGGTGAATTCAGAATTTAGACTTTGTCGGTTCATTAATAAGATTGTTAATATTGAATATTGTTGTATCTTTAGCTTCAAATCTATTACTTGTTGAAGTTTTGGTAAGTTTATGTTTCATATTGAACGTACTAGATTCAGATGAATTCATATCATGTTTTGAATGATGCTGGATTTAAGTAGACGCACTATTAATCACATTAATGCTGTTCAATCTGTTATTCAAGCTTATCCTTCTTGATTTCTATCGTGTTCAAAGATAGATTTAAAATTTAGATTTTGTTGGTTCATTAATAAGATTCTTAGCATTGAACCTTGTTGTATTTTTAAAATTATAAAATCAAATCTATTGTTTATTGCCGTTTTAGTGAATTTATATTTCATATTGAACGTACTAAATTCATATAAATTTGTATTATGGTTTAAATGTTGCTGGATTTAGTAGAAACACTATTAGTCACATTCATGTTGTTCGATCTCTTAATCAGGTTTATCCTTCTTGTTTTATATCGTGTTTATAGGTAAATTAAGAATTTAGTCTTTGTCGGTTCACCAATAAGATTATTACAAGGCATTGAACTTTGTTGTATTTTTAAAATTCCAAATTCAAATCTATTATTATTTGTTACAACTTTAATGAATTTCATGTTGAAAGTATTGAATTCAAATGAACTCGATATATGAATACTGCATCTGCTATTGTTTTACATTTGCATGTACTTTTTTTTAATTAAAAAGGGGGACAAAAAGAAAATAATAGCTTAAAAATATTACTACTAAAAAAAGGGCGAACACAGAATCGACTAACAGTGGCGGAGCTACCTTTGCTTCGGGGATTCTTCCGAATTTCCTTCGACAAAAAATTATACTGTTTTATATTATTTTTATATGGTTAAAAATATTTTTTATGCATATATAATAGATGTTGAACCCCTTTCGATTAATTCGTATATTTACTTCTGAACTCTCTTAATGAAAATTCTGGTCCCACCATCGTCGACTGACATAAATCAATTGAAAAGAAATAGCTTATCTCAGAATTAGTTATCACACCCTCGAGAAGGAATAAAAATAGCACTACAATTCCGGGATGAGTTATCCCATAAATTTTGCTTCAACCAAAGTTCACCTCAAAATTAATCGCGACATTAATTATCTCTAATCCCTTGTACCAAACGATCCCAAGTCGAGTACCTCAACTTGTCCAACCCGACCCGATAACAACAACAACATTCTGATTTTAAGAATTTTTATCATAATATTCAAATAAAATTTCGTTATGTTATTTTAATTAAATTTCAAATAATAATAATAAGAATAATCATTTTATACTATATCGGTCTGGCCAGCCCGACCCGGCCCCTTGACAGTTAGACTACTTTGTCATTTTTCTATGAATAAAAGAAAAAAATTGTTAAATTGTAAATTAGAAATAAAAAATCTGCTAGAAAGTGTAAATATTGGCAAGAACTAAAATCGAAGAGGAGGAAAAAATGTCAACAGAAATACAATCTTCAGTAATCTCAACATCACCGGACGAAAATAATCTGTAAGTACTAAAATATCCTCCAATTTATTATTATTATTATTTTTTATAATCATAGTGTTCGAGCTAACTTACTCGCATCATTAATTTCACGGGATACTGTGAACTCCAATTTATTAGAATTTTTTTTGATAATTGTGATGTTCGAGCGAGACGGGATAGTGGACACCTACAATCTATTAAACACATTGACAATTTTCAGTTTTTGAATTTTCATTTCAATTATTAGTAGTATAGTTTGTTAATTATTTGCTTATAAGAAAGAAAAATGATAGTTTGCGAGAGTGCTATTGTAGTTATTGGTTAATTGATAGAAAATATTAATCCGTTCGTTTTAATTTATGTGGCGATGTTTGACTTGGCACGAAGTTTAAGGAAAAAAAAAAAAGGAACTTTTAAAATTTATGGCTTAAATGAATGATATATATTTGAAATGTGTTGTGATCCTGTTGCAATGTATGCGACTTGAGTCCCATGTCGGGAATGGGGAGGTGATGTGGGGTTTTATGTAGCCGTGGGATCTCCCACCTCAATAATTAGCTTTTGAGGTGTGGTTTTCTTTGGCTTGTATCAATGGTATCGTGCCTGTCATGCCTTGGATGGTGAAGCTGATATTGTAGTGTTGACCCGGTGCGAGAAATGGTCTAGAGCATAGTTGTCGAGGACGAGGGATGTGGAGTGTAATGGTTTGTTGTAATCCTATTGCAAGATATAAAACTTAAGTCCATGCGAATGTCGGGCTAGCGTTTTGGAGTGTGGTTCTCCCTGAGTTGTATCAATGGTATCAGTGCCACCCAATCGCCCTTCATATCTGTCATGCCTTGGATGGTGACACTGATATTGTTGTGTTGACCCGGTGCTAGAAATGGTCTAGTGCATAGCCATCTAGGACGACGGATGTGGAGTGTGGTGATTTGTTATGATCCTATCAAGATATGAAAATTAAGTCCACGCGAATACCTGTCTTATTAGCCTTTCGGAGTGTGGTTCTTCCTGAGTTGCATCAATGGTATTAGTGTCATCCATCGCCCTTCGTGCCCGTGGTGACGCTGATATTGTAGTGTTGACCCTGGGCTAAAAATGGTCTAGCGCATAGCCGTCGAAGACGACGAATGTTGAGTGTGGTGGTTCGTTATAATCTTATTGCAAGGTATGAAACTTAAGTCCATGCGGATGCCGGGCTTGTTAGCCTTTTGGAGTGGTTCTCTCTGAGTTGTATCAATGGTATCAGAGCCACCCATCGCCCTTCGTGCCCGTTGTGCCTTGGATGATGACGCTGATATTGTAGTGTTGAGCCTGTGCTAGAAATGATCTAGCGCATAGCCGTCGAGGACGACGGATGTGGAGTGTGGTGGTTTGTTGTGATCCTATTGCAAGGTATGAAACTTAAGTCCATGCGGATGCCGGGCTTGTTAGCCTTTAGAAGTGTTTCTCTCCAAATTGTATCAATGGTATCAGTGCCACCCATCGCCCCTCGTGCCTTGGATAGTGACGCTGATATTGTAGTGTTGTTCCTGTGCTAGAAATGGTCTAGCGCATAGCCGTCGAGGACGACAGATGTGGAGTGTGGTGGTTTGTTGTGATCCTATTGCCAGATATGAAACTTAAGTCCATGCAGATGCCGGGCTTGTTAGCCTTTTTGAGTGGTTATCTCCAAGTTATATCAATGGTATCAGAGCCACCCATCGCTCTTCATGCCTATCGTGCCTTGGATGGTGACGCTGATATTGTAGTGTTGACCCTGTGCTAGAAATGGTCTAGCGCATAGCCGTTCGTCGAGGATGAAGAATGTGGAGTGTAGTGGCTTTTTGTAATCCTATTGCAAGTATGAAACTTAAGTCCATATAGATGCCAGGCTTATTCCACCCATCGCCTTTTGTGCCTGTCATGCCTTGGATGGTGGCGCTGATATTGTATTGTTGCCCCTTTGCTAGAAATGGTCTAGCACATAGCCGTTGAGGACGATGGATGTGGAGTGTAATGGTTTGTTATGATCCTATTGCAACGTATGAAACTTAAGTCCATGTGGATGCCGGGCTTATTAGCCTTTTGGAGTGTGGAGTTGTATCAATGGTATCGGGGCCACCCATAGCCCTTCGTGCCTTGGATGGTGACGTTGATATTGTAATGTTGACCAGGTTCTGGAAATGGTCTAGCACATAGTCGTTGAGGACGACGGATGTGGAGTGTAGTGGTTTGTAGTAATCCTATTACAAGGTATGAAACTTAAGTCCATGCGGATGCCGGGCTTGTTAGCCTTTAGAAGTGTTTCTCTCCAAATTGTATCAATGGTATCAGTGCCACCCATCGCCCCTCGTGCCTTGGATAGTGACGCTGATATTGTAGTGTTGTTCCTGTGCTAGAAATGGTCTAGCGCATAGCCGTCGAGGACGACAGATGTGGAGTGTGGTGGTTTGTTGTGATCCTATTGCCAGATATGAAACTTAAGTCCATGCAGATGCCGGGCTTGTTAGCCTTTTTGAGTGGTTATCTCCAAGTTATATCAATGGTATCAGAGCCACCCATCGCTCTTCATGCCTATCGTGCCTTGGATGGTGACGCTGATATTGTAGTGTTGACCCTGTGCTAGAAATGGTCTAGCGCATAGCCGTTCGTCGAGGATGAAGAATGTGGAGTGTAGTGGCTTTTTGTAATCCTATTGCAAGGTATGAAACTTAAGTCCATGCAGATGCCAGGCTTATTCCACCCATCGCTTTTCGTGCTTGTCATGCCTTGGATGGTGGCGCTGATATTGTATTGTTGCCCCTTTGCTAGAAATGGTCTAGCGCATAGCCGTTGAGGACGATGGATGTGGAGTGTAATGGTTTGTTATGATCCTATTGCAACGTATGAAACTTAAGTCCATGTGGATGCCGGGCTTATTAGCCTTTTGGAGTGTGGTTCTCCCTGAGTTGTATCAATGATATCGGGGCCACCCATAGCCCTTCGTGCCTTGGATGGTGACGCTGACATTGTAATGTTGACCAGGAAATGGTCTAGCACATAGTCGTTGAGGACGACGGATGTGGAGTGTAGTGGTTTGTAGTAATCCTATTACAAGGTATGAAACTTAAGTTCATGCGTATGTCTGGCCTATTAGCCTTTTGGAGTGTGGTTCTCCATGAGTTGTATCAAAAGGTCTCGAACTTTATAGGCCAAACTAGAAAGGAGAGGTTTTCCACATAAAATGAGACAAAGGGAGTTGGTGATTTCTTCCTATGTTAAATCCTCCAATACTCAATTTGTCGGGATGTCGCCCACTAGGTCTGTGCAACATTGACTTGGGTTGAAATGGATCGAAATAGAATAGCATGGATATAGAGGACTCATATAGTCTTTCCCATCTAGTTTGTGATTGATTCTCTTCTATGAGCGGCATCCAGATATTGAATGATTTCCTTATAATTATCTAAGTGACTGAAATCTTAACGATCTTTCATGTCGGAACCTAGACACTAAGGGATGTAATAAATTAAAGGAATGGAGTGGTGAACTTAGGAATCAAGATGATATACAGGTCATGTGTAAGCAAAATAGAGATATTGCTAGAGAATTATATGACTTTATTCAAGTTTAATGCTGAGACTGAACAATACGTTATTCTTGTTTTGACTTAAAACTTCAGCTTTTCTTGCTAATAACTAGTTATGCTACTTTTTCAACTGTAGGTTTGTGGACGTACTGCATGAAGCACCTCTATCCGGTCATAGGAAGCCTACGAGCCTTATTGGGAGTATTTTCTACTGTTTCTTATTGGCAAGTATTAGTTCATGAATTCTTTGTTGCTGTGACAATGATGCAAATTTAGCCACTAGGTGAACTAATTGTGACGAATTTTAGGCAGGCTTTGCTATTTTGGCAGTGGGAGGTAGATGGATATTTCATCCTATAGAACGATTAGTGTTCCCACTTCTTTGCAGTTGTAACGTTGGCCTCCTTGTTGTCACAGGTGAGCTATGAAGTCACATTCTCTGCCTTTTTTTTCTATGCTTTCAGCAAATCTTAAGATCTAAATCTCCTGTGTTTTATTGTATTTTTCCAACATGTGAATTCCCTCTATAGCTCTATGCCTAAAACAAAGGTGTTTGATATCTGTAGGCATTTTCCAGCAATATTTGGTCTATCAAGTTAAGAAAATACGGTTACAGGTCAGTGTTTCTATATAATTCATGATAAAAATATGTACCAAGCCCAACTAGCTTGGGATCAAGGTTTTGTTGTTGAAATGGCCATTAGTGATAAATATTATTGTTACAATATATAGCTTGAGATGAAAGTTATTGGGCAAAAGAGGTTAAAAATAACACTGGAAGGGCAATTTCAAGCTTCCTTAGTTATATAAATGAATATATTACCTCATTGGATTTAACTCTCATCCATACCTCGCCCTTTTCCTCTCCCTTCTTGTGCGACATGTGCACAGAAGAAAGCACGGAGTTAAAATGTCTCCTTTTATATTCTTAGTTATCAAAAAAAAGAGAAAAGAATCTCTCCTTGTATATAATACTGGTATAAATCATCTACTTGTGCGGTCTTCGGCATATTAATGATGTTACACTGCCCAAAAAAATCATATTATTCAAGTGTCTTTCCTTAGTAGGCATTCTGTGGAGTGTGCAAAGTGGTGGACCAGTAAGCTGGAGAAACAGATCAGTACAGTAGAAGAACCTGATTTACAAACTGTATGGGACTAAAGGTTTCCCAAAAGAGGTAGAGCATAATCTCAGTGGAATGTAGGAGGCATAAGGACCTTGAAAATGGATCAAGGAAATCATGAACTGTACTTTTTAGCACTTAGATGCTTCTTTTGCTGGTTTTGATAAGGAAAGGGAAGAGTATGAATTTCAAGCTTTGGTTATTTATTTCCCTTCTCCTTTCTATCCTGCGGGTACAAAAAAAGGTAAAGTCAGACATCAGTTAAGCGAGTTGGCAACTTCTCTGTAGAACAATTCAGATCTAAGTTGCGCGGACTCTTCGCTTTCGATGCTGCACCCATGTTGGATTCTCCAAAATTACACAACTATTGGAGGATCTGACACGTACCCGCTGGGCATTTTGAAGAGTCCGAGCAACATAGATTCTGATAAATATTCTCAGGATTCCTGTTATCTTTCTTTTGGTGAATTGAGACTTGTGGTAGGCTGGTAGCACTACTTAAATGGGAATTAGATTTTAGTGATATACTTCATCTATCAAGATAGACCATCTTCTTTTTTGTGTTCCTGTTATTCAAAATCATATGTTTGCTAAGCGACAATTTCTGATGTATGCGATAATATGAACTTTAATGTTGTAGGGGTACTATATTTTCAGCCAGAAACTGAAGCATATTATTCGCCTTCCATTTGCTACAATCGCCTATGGTATGCATTACCTGGTTCTCTAGTTTGTATATTGATCTTGTCTTTTACTATCCTTTTTCTCATTTAGTTTTGATCATCTCCACTGCAAATCTGTGGTCAAAACAAGTCTTGGTATTTGTATTCAACTATTTTATTTATATTGGTGTTGTCTGGGCCATCTTGTGCACACCTCGATTATTCTACCGGTGCTTGCTACCTCCCACCTACACAAATGTCGGTTAACTCTGCCTACCAAAACTTAGTCATATGAGAAGAAATCACCTAGCATGCTAGCTAATCTGCTATAAGTGGATTGCATCTCTGCTATTTTCTTCCAGAATTACAATAAATTTCGATGTAGTATCTGTTAATTTGCGCATGATGATCTGGTCTTGGACCTTCTCAACCCTCCACTACAACTCCCAGTGGAGAAAAGTGGGGAAAAGGGAAGCTGAGTAAGTCTGACTGAGAAGTAATAATGAAATCTCAGCTTAGAAGATAATATTCACGAGATCATAATATGTGCGTGAAACAAGCGTAGACTATTTTTTTCTTTCTAAAGAAAAGCTTTACTGTTTTAGTTTTTTGTCAAATTCTTCTGTGATCTGAATAATACTTCAGTAACTACTAACTAGTTTAATTCTAAGTTGCTTTCGTAATTGTTTCTAAAAAAATAAGAACCATCTTTCTTTTGTTTGTTTAACATGGATATCCATTTGAAACACTTGAATTACAGGAACCGCTGCGATGCTGCTTGTCATGGTTTGGGATCCACATATTAGCATCCTCTCTATGCCTATGCTACTCAGGTTTACATTCCAAGAAATTGGCTGCATCAATTTTCTTAGTTCTGTGCAGCTCCTTGCATAAAGACTGATTTATTTAGCAATTTTCAGTACTGAAATGGTCCCTGGAAACTTTTCCCTTCTTAATTTTAGGATAATTTGTGTTGTATTATGCATTAGTGAATTATTCCTTCATCAAGGTGTAGTATTTAGCAAAACATAAATGTTGAATCTAAATTATGCTAGACACTTTTATGCAAGGTAGCATTTTAAGTCAGTGAGTTGGTTTTGAGGATTGCAACTTTTAGGTGGAACAATTTGAAATATGGAAGTATGACGGGGAATAATAACTTTATTTGCAATCCATAGATATGTTATAGACGAGGAAAGTGAGACTCTCAAGGAGTCTTATATGGGACTCTATTGGAGCTTTAAGTAGTGTAATCTTGTAACCTTGTTCGGTGCTTTACTTTGTATTTGTGTGGTATCTGGTGTTTTGTGTCTTGAGCCGGGGGTCTATCGGAAACAGCCTTTCTACTTCTTTAGAGGTATGGACTGCGTACATCTTACCCCCCAGACCCCACCAGGTGGGAATACACTGGGTTTGTTGTTGTTGGTGTTGTTGTAATGGAGCTTTAAGTATAGGCTGGCAGGTTCTAACATGAAAAAGATAAAGGAACTGAATATCTCTAAATTCACTGCTGCTGTTCTCGCTTTGGTTAGTGATATCCACTTCAAGGACTGAAAACAGTTGTGGATTTGATATATCAATATGTGTTGAATCCATGAAAAAATAGGACCAAAAGTGTCAAATTTGTGGGGTGGGATTTTATATCCATTTGTATTTGGGCAGTAAATAAACTTCATGGATGTAGGACATGAACATTATCTTACTTACACCTCCCCCCCAAAAAATCCATCTAAATCCTTAAAGTTGTCATTATGTGTGGAAGAAGAAAGACTTAAAAGATTTTGCTGGTTCAGGCTCAATGTGAAAGCTCCTTCTAGGCTTTACAATTTTCGAAATATTAGGACCTCACGGATATATATATCTGGTCAAATTTCTGTTCCTTAAGTGACATGCAGATTGGAGGTTGCACGGGCTACATCAGTGGTATTGAAGTTTATATATTAATTCGTTGTAATGTTTTCTTAAGCTTGCTTGCTTCATTTTTGCAGGATTATCATGCTGGCGGAAGTAGTATGTGTTAGTTCCTTCATGACAGTCTATATTGGTGAGTAACCTCCTTTATGGGTTGCTTTTAACAAGAGTCAATTTCCTTGATAAAATTTTATCGTTTTCAAACACCTCGACTGCCTAGATAAGAGTCCTGCAGAACTGCATTCTAGAGAAATGACATTAAAACTTAAAGCCTCTGTGCATTTGAGTTGTGAAAATAATTTGTCTGGCTTTTAAATTGCCTAATTGAAATTCCAACCTGTTCTATATTATTAGAAAGTACAGATGCAAAATAAAGTCAATTAAACCTTCTACTCTCTGCAGGTTGCGTTCACCAGTACAATTCATTGGATTCCCAGCCTGATGTTTTAAAGTCACTTTATTCTCCACTTCAACCATCAAGTTCTCTGGAAGGTTTGAGGTACTTCTCAGGTTTACATTCTGATTATGGAGAAACATTTTGTCCAATAATTTGGTGACTGTTACTGTACCTTTAGGGCATGCTTGGAAACCATTGTCTAATTATATGCCGTGTAAAACGTAGTAAGTGTTAAAAAATTGTGATATCAAAGCTATAAGAATATAAAGAAGTATTTTATGGAAATTGTAAATCATGATGGATCTTTGCATTAGAAGAAGGGGTAAAATGAGTCGGGATGACCAAAATGAGTTGGGTCAAACATATTGATATTGACAATATTGTCTTCTTTGTTTCAGTTCATATTGATCGCTGAGATGTAGTTAGTATTGATTGTGTCTTTGCAATAGGATATTTATTTTGATCTCTGATATGGCGAAGCATTTGGTAGTTGAAGATGTGGGAGGCTTTTGGATAATTAACTGATGCTAAGAGGCCTAAGATAATAAATCTCAAATATCTTTTTGTGTTTTCAAACCAACCATTAATGCAACATGATTGGTACTTTTATGATGTCAATGTGACTTCTGAGAAGAGATCGAAGAATGCTTGACAGTTGTTTTACTGCTTCTTCTAGATGAGACAAATGATAATTTCTGTAAGAGCCTTCTGTTCCACAGGTACCAGGATGGTGGTCGACTATCAGATCAGCAGATGGCGTTGCTGCAATATCAGCAAGAAAATATACACTTTTTGAGTGAGGAGGTACATAGTTATTAAAACCTCTGAGATCTTACTGGAAATTCACTTCCCATGCTTTTAGGGGCGGGAGAGGGTAGAAATGGGACTTTGGGCTGCTTCAGTTTTATTAGTTGGTGAATCAAGTACCTAATAGCACATAGAAGTATATTTATTGTAAGTTAAGAATTTCCTGCTTTTCTTGGAAAGGGTGCATCTCTAGATATATATAGATAGGTCTATTCTCTCTTCAGGATGTATAGTTCTTATGACCAAATAGATTTTAATCCTGGAGCTTTTTCTTTCTTTATGACTGAATGGATTTTTTTTTTCTCTAGATTCTTAGACTGCAAGAAACCTTAAGCAAATACGAAAGGTCTAATGATGGGAGTGCACCTCAGGTATGTTCTTCCTTGTCAAAATTATGATACTGTTTCTGTATTATGTACGAAAGAAGCAAAATGTGTTGGTATGCATGACAAGTTAATTATATTTAAGCTATAAGCATAAAATTGTGGAGAAAAAAGAACTCGAGAAACATGAACTGATAAAATCTTAGTGGAGGTACCATCTGTTTAAGGTGATCATCTAGCTTTTCTGTCCTATTAGTAGGGCACTAAATGTTGGCGCTGATTCTATCATTTTGATCTCGCATGTCATTGAGCTTTGACTAACCAGGTAAGTAATATCTTGTAGTTACTGCAAGGGAAACAAAATTCAGCAATAGCAACAACAACATACCCAGTGTAGTCCCACAAGTAGGGTGTGGGAGGGTAGTATATACAAATCTTACCCCTATCTTGGGAGGTGGAAAGGCTGTTTCTGCTAGCTCGAGAAAATGCCAGGATGGAGAAACCAAGACCAAAATTACACAAGGCACGTCAAAGCATACTGTAAAAGGAATAGTAACTACAACAAAATAATACGATAAATGGATTAAAAGGGACAAATATATAGCAATAGAAATCAAATGTTGGAGTCCCACATGAGCTAGTGTGGGCAATCATGCCCTCATGAGCTAGTTTTTGAGGTTGAGTTAGGTCCAAAGTCCATTTCTTTATCATGGTATCAAAGTCAGGCCCATCCCAAATCTTTGTTTACCGATGTTGGGCCCCCATATTATATTGTCCACGCTCCAGTTAATGAGGCTTCGGTGTGCGGGGGAGTGTTAAGTATCCCACAGTTAACGAGGCTTGGGTGTGCGGGGGAGTGTTAAGTATCCCACATTGGAAAACTGATGAATAATTGGTCTCCTTATATGGACTTGGGCAATCCTCCCCTCATGAGTTAGCTTTTGAGGTTGAGTTAGGCCCAAGGTCCACTTCTTTATCATGGTATCAGAGTCAGGCCACCCAATTCATTGTTTCCGATGTCCCCCCCCCCCCCCCCCTCCCGTCTTATATTATTCACGCTCCAGATGTCCAGTCTAAGGCATGCGGGGGGTGTTGGAGTCCCACATAATTCATTGTTTCCGATGTTGCGCCCCTCCCCCCCACATCTTATATTGTCCACGCTCCAGATGTCCAGTCTAGGGCGTGCGGGGGGTGTTGGAGTCCCACATCAGTGGATTAAAGAGTCATTGGTCTCCTTATATGGTCTTGGGCAATCCTCCCTTCATGAACTAGCTTTTGAGGTTGAGTTAGGTCCAAGGTCTATTTCTTTATCAGGAACAAAGGCCTACAAGAGTAATACTAGGGCGTAATGATAAACGAGACTACACTCAACTACCTACCAACCTTCCACACTAATCGGTGTCCTCCATAATCTCCCATCTATGTTCATGTTCGGTAAGATGGAGCTGTGCTGTGTCCTGTTTAACCACCTAACCCTAGTATTTCAGACCTCTCCTGAAACCATTCATGCCCCAAAAGGGAAGAAATATCATATATGCTGAGAACAATACTGCATACACTAGCACACACATCCTTCTGATTTCTGGAGAATTTGTTTTCTTAAAGAAAAATTGGTAACTGTATAATATGGGACTGCTGATAATGAGATCAGCCATCTTGTATAGTCATTAATCACTAGAATCTGGGATGAAGTTTTGAAAGTGATGAAGTTAACGACTCGTCTTGGTTCTTCCAGGTAGATCTTGCTCATTTGTTGGCTACTCGAGATCAAGAGTTACGCACACTCAAAGCGGAGGTAATGTGTGGCATGCGGCTTTGTCCCTTTTTCAATTCCAACAGACATATCGTTCTGAATAGTACACGTGCAATTGAATGCCTGTTTTGTGGGCTTCGTTTTGAATGAGATTCTCCTCTCGTATTCCCTTATTGTATTGTGGTGGTAAGTTGTTTTTTTAATTAAGAATGTAATTTCTTTTCTCACAAGATCTTGCTTTGAAACTCAAAAGTTTAGCGCATCCTGTTTTATCCCTTTACCTCTTCTACTAAATACTTGTGGGTTTCAGATGAATCAATTGCAATCTGAGCTGAGGCTTGCTCGATCTATTATAGAGGAGAAAGACGCTGAGATTCAGCGTATTCGCAATGCAAACAATCAGGTGTGTATTAGAATATGCTTTAATAGTCAACATTTTTGGGCAATGAAAGAAGTTGTATTTGGTGTACTTACAGCTGGGTTTAATTTTCTTCTGCGAATGGTCACTTATGTTGATTCTAACTTGCTTGGATCTTGAAATCTTCTTCCATTAAGAAATTGGGACTTATTTGCGATGAATGATGAGCTTATTATAAAATAACATTGACGTATTCATGTCATCGTGTATTGGCCTAATAAAAGTGAACCATTTTGAAAGAATTTAACACGTTCTTCTGTATTTCATGGCGCCTGGCAATACTTCCCTGTTAATCAGTTTGTTGTTTCTCAACTGTCATCGCAAGTTTTATTTAAATTGTTAAATGTGGTCCGCTACACAAGTCTTATACAACAACATGCCTGTGAGATTCCAAGCACATATCTTTCATTTTTATGTAGTAAGTATTAACTTTTGACGTTAATCATTTATCGACCTAACAAAATTGGACCCTTTTTGAAAAATTTAGTACATTGATTAGTCTGTAATATCTATTTTTTTGTTATTATCTGATCTTTCTTGTACTTCTGTTACTTTTTTTCTGGACAATTTTGGACTGTTTTCCTTGAGAAAGTGTTAAGGTCTGCATACATTCTACCCTTCTCGCACCCAACTTTGTGGAACTACACTAGGTATGTTGTTGTGTTGAGCAGACTGTACTTCTGCACTGGTATAAGAGTCGTAGGTAGTAGTTAGTCGATCACGACTAAGTATATTCTATCTTCATTGTTGTCTGTATAGTATTTGGACTCACACAGTAGCACATGATCCTGCCTTTTTTATTTTTCGATGAAAGAGTGCATAACATCTCTCTCTGAAACAGTATGTAGAAGAAAACGAGAGACTCAGAGCTATTCTGGGAGAATGGAGCAACCGAGCAGCTAAGGTAGTACTTCATTATTTGTGTTACATTGCTATGATGTTTATCGTTTGCTTGTCCTCTTATCACACCAAATGTTTTATTTGGCTGGATAAAAGCTCGAACGTGCATTGGAGCTGGAACGGATGTCAAACTTGGAACTGCAGAAAAAAATGACCACAGTGAAGACTCAAACGCGTGAATAGTTCGGCCCCACTAGCAAGGTTAGCAAGTGGTTACTTCTTTAGCAGTTAAGCAACAAACATACATGAACCATTTCATGAAGTATGAGCTCTGGGCCTCCCGGTCAAAAAACAACTTCGATGAAGAGTTCAGGTGCAAAACCATTCCTGGAAGATATAATGGTCCTATCTGCACATGTACAGATTAAGCTCAAACAATAATTTGCTTGATGTGTACCATCTTCAAGACTATCAGCTTTGTATAGTTTTTCCATCTATTATTTATTTCATATCTTCTCTTCTTGTATTAGATTTTCTTTTTGGAAGAAATTTTTTTCACTGTGTCATTTTATGGCCACAGACAAATCTTAGAAGGATGATTTCCAAAGATAATGACATCGAAATATCAGAAGGCTAATTCAGGATTTTAATCCGTTTGGCCATGATTTTTTTTCACTTTTTCAGAAAAAAATTCACTTTATGTCAAATCCAACTCCAAGTTGATGTTTGGCCATGAGAATTTCAAAAACAACTTGGAGTTGTATTTGAAAAAGTGGAAAACAAGAAAAAGTTATTTTCATTTTTTTTTCCATTAAATTTATGGTTCTGGATGCTGGTAGGCAAAGTTCCATCATTGTTTTTATAGAGTGAATGAGTTAAAAACATACTTGAAGTATAACAATTTTTTGTGTTATATTTGAACTATAAGGTGTGTTTGAGTTTCATTTCTGAACTATGATCAACTATTTATTAAAACACACCAAATCTCGAGTCGGAGTTGGGTGTTGGGTATCGGGTTCTAAGTCATGGTCGAGTTTTGGGTCTTAAGTTTGGGTTGGATTGCATATCGGGTCTTGAGTCTGGGTAGGATGCTGGACTCGGGTCGGGGTCTAAGTCAGGGTGGGGTGTTGGATCTGTAGTACAAAGAGCTAACGATTACAATTATCCCTAGTACAAAGAGCTAACGATTACATTCTCTAATTTTATAGCTAATAATTAGCTAAATAATTTTGCCTAAATTTACTGTCTTTAGGCTTTAGTAGGTTAAAGTGGGTTACAACCGTTTACTCAAACCATATTTCATGCAGATTGTAATACAATTCATTTTAGCTCAATTCATATTCGATCCATCAAAATTCAATCCTATTCACCCATTTGCCACCTCTTCCCCAACACATATTTCATTGTAATATAAGATAAGACGTTTCCCTTTCTTATATGGAAAAGGGTCAAAATTCTTCTCACATGAATTTTTTCCTGTCATTTTATTCAAGCGACTACAACGACATACCTAGTAAATCTCACAATTGAGGTTTGGGGAGGGTAAAGTATGCGTGAACCTTATCATTATCTCGGGAAGGTGGAAAAGTTGTTTTCGAAAGGCCTTCGACTCAAGTATAGCAAATTCAGATACAATAAAGAGAAATACATTAAAGATAATATGATAACACGGGACAGTGCAGAAACTATCATAAAAACAATTTCAGTCACAAAATAGTGTGATAATTAAAACACAATAAACAACAAAAACATATATCTATGGCTAAATCCTACGCTATCATACTATGACTAGTTCAGGACAACACTCCTACCCGACTAACCTTCTATTTTAATGCACGTCCTCCACATTCCCCTAGCTAAGATCATGTCCCCGGTAACTTGAATATGTGTCATGTCTTATCTTATTACCTCTCTCCAATACTTCTTCGGCCTACCTCTACTCCTCTTCGTACTCATTATATCCAAGCTTTCGCACCTCCTCACCCGGGTGTCTAAACTTCCCCTCATTACATGTCCAAGCTATTTCAATCTCGCTTTCTCATCTTATCCACCACGGAGGCCATTCCCACCTTATCTCAAATGTCCCTTGATTCTATCACACCCAGTATGTCCACAAATCTATCTCAATATTCTCATTTCTACGACAAACATCTTCTGAACATGGGAGTTTTTGATTGACCAACACTCCGTCCATTACAACGTTTGTCTAACCACCACTCTATAAAACTTATCTTTAAATTTCACTGGTATTTTCTTATCACACAAGATGGCCTTACTTTTTTTTATAGATACAAAAAATAAATTAAAATATGGCCACAAATAGCAACATTCATTTAAAAAAAATCAAAAAAAAATATTTTATTTATTTTTCATTTAAAAAAAAAACATATCAAAATCATTACAGAAAAGGAAAATATAGATTTAATATAATTAAAATGCAATATTTCTTCCGTAAATATAGTTAAACTTAAATAACAATATCCCTTTCTTAAATATAGTTAATAGTAACTAATAGATACCAATCACACCACTATTCTCTCTTTAACCATTTTTTCTCCATTTTTAAACAATTTGATTTCTTTTTTCACCATCATATACATTCGTTTTTTTTTTCTATCAGAAATTATTATTTCAATAAAAAGCTTCCACAAGTTGTTATTGTTTTATACAACGTTTGAATATTTTTATTGAAAAAAATGTCCAATAGTCTACAAAAAATAAAAAACGAGACACACAAATATGAATTATGCTAATTTGCACTCAATTCATGATATATCATGGAGGAAGATGGGATGCCTCAGGTATATCTTGGTTATTAACTTTGATATTTTGTATTAATTCTTTTTTTCATTTCTTTTTGAAATATATATTGTCTAATTATTGATTAAGAAAAAGACATTAAAAGAAAAAGTTAATATTGTTTTTATATTTGTTTTTAATTATGTGATGTTGACATGTTGATTATTCACGAGAACGTGGTGGAAAGTCACAAAAAAATGTTGTTCAATCAATTTATAGGTGTATGATTATTGGTTGTCAAATATTTTCATTCGGTTATATTACATTCAGTGAGTGACCTATTATGATATTATATTTATTGTTTTACTAATTTCTTTTATTAATTTTATTATTGTGTATGTTTTGACAGTGTTAAAATATATTGAAATTATCAAATTTCATATGTTTATCATTTTTTTTTTATTTTTTTGATGTGTATGTTTTGTGAATTTTAAAATATGTTGTTTTTTAATTACATATCGTTACCGATTATTTAGTATTAGTTACTTAACATATCTGTATTATATTTGCTGGTAGACTTAAAGATTTTTCTATAGATGAAATTATGTATGGTGCAAATACCAAGTGTAAAGGATTGCTAAATGCAATAGCAAAATAACTCAAGATCGACATCAACTCAATTCAAATTTGAGATTAAGTTCTTGATTGATAGATTACCACCAATGATCATACACAATGATACAGAAGTCATGATGTATCTAGATCGAAAAAAGACTGTTATCAATAATCATACATAATGATAAAGTCATGTTAAACTTTTGTTATGTTTCTGCATGATGTTTTTAGATATTAAAATATGTTTTTGTTGATTTTATAAAAGAGATAATACATAAATATGACCCTAAACTTGACACCAAATTATAACTTTGACCTTAAACTTTGACAGTGCGCAAATATGACCTTTAACTATTCAAAACTGCAAAATATGACCTCCGATCCTACGTGGCAAAACGCTTGTTCAACATGCAAAACTGGGCACATTCAGCTTAAAATCTAAGGGCATAATACATAAATATGATTCGAAACTTGACACCAAATTATAACTTTGACCTTAAACTTTGACAGTGCACAAATATGATCTTTAACCATTCAAAACTGCACAAATACAACAACAACAACAACAACAAACCTAGTATATTCCCACATAGTGGGGTTTGGGGAGGGTAGAGTGTACGCAGTCCATACCACTATCTCTACAGAGGTAGAGAGGCTGTTTCCGATAGACCCCGGCTCAAAACTGCACAACTATGACCTTTAAATGACTTTTCACTATTATTTTTTCATTATTTTCGGCTCAAAGATGAAAATGACATCTAATTTCTTTTGTCATTGCAGAAAAAGAGCAATATTGAAGATTTATTAATTAGGTGGGTCAATCTCATACGAAAAAATCGTGCGGATATGTATATATATATATATATATATATATATTATAAAGCAGAGGGCGAATTTAAGTTATATAATATATCTAAATATAATTTATTTAAATATTAAATTAAATATGAAACTATACTAATAATAAACAATTATAGTTTTAATAAAACATTATCAAATTAACGTTGTTAAAATATTATTAAATTAATGTTATTAAAATATTATTAAATTAACGTTATTAAAGCGTTATTAAATTAATGCAGAGGCGGACCTACGTGATTGCCATGGGGTTCACCCGAACCCCCTCGGTAAAAAAATTACGTTGTATATATAAGGTAGAAAATCTGTATTTATATACATATATTAATGTTGAACCACATGAAACAAGACACTTAGATAGCCCAGCGGTGTTAATTGCTCTTCTTGGGCGCTTCCTTCAGCTTACTGCGCGGGTTCGATCCCGTTAGTGGATGTTCTTTTTTTTTTTTAATGAAAAAAATGTTAGGTGTTGTTGCTATAGAAATAAATAGATAAATAATAATAATAATAATAATAATAATAATAATAATAATAATCAAAACAATGTCGTTTTAACACAAAAAACAAAATTTTGATAGTGCACAAATATGACCTTTAACTATTTAAAACTGCACAAATATGACCTCCCTCCAAGTCAGCCCTTTTAACGACATAGGACTGTGTGATTAAATTACCTTTCCACGTAGGCGCGAGTGAAACTCACGCATGGGACTGCAAAAGTGGAGGTTATATTTGTTCAGGTTTTGAATAGTTAAAGGTCCTATTTGTACACAATCAAAGTTTAAGGTCAAAATTATAATTTGGTGTCAAGTTTAGGATCATATTTATGTATTATCTCTTTATAAAAACAATATCATCTTTAGATTCAATAACTTAAATTTTTATTTCTGAAATTGTAGACTCAATATGTTATATATGTATATTAAAAAATATAAATAGATCACTGATTATAAAATATTAAAATACATAATTTTAGACATCTGATATCATTTTAAGATTTAAAGAAAAACTTATATCAATTTTAAACCAAAAAAATACTTGATATAAGTAAAATATAACGGAATATAATTTATATCGCAAAGTATAAGTTTGCGAAAGCAATAATTTTAAGTTATTTTATATCAAATTGAATACAAAAGATCATTCCCATTAAGTAAGAAAAAAGCAATTACTATTGTATGCAATTTGCATGATAAATCATATATTATGTTTTAATGACTCTTGAATTAAAAAATTAATCTGCAAATTTATTAATGTGGCAAAATGAATATACACGAGTAACAAAATCAAGATAATAAGTAACAACATAAAAAGATATTTTGGATATAAAATATCTTATTTGGAGTAGAATCAAATTTTTATTTTTCAGACATGACTCAACGGAAAAAAAGAAAGAAAAATATACTAAATTGAAGAAACTTTAAATCTGAATGAAGAAATGAATGTTGAAAAATTCAAATTCATACACATGAATATGAAAAGTAGAAAAAAAAAAAAGAAAAATACTTTATGGAAATGAAGATAAATTAGTGGTTGAGAAAAACTTTTATCAATAAGTTGATTTGAAAATTCTGTAAACATTGGATTACTAAGTTAATTAATAAAATAAAATAAAAAGTCAAATATTATGTATAAATATAAAAAAAATATCTTTACTATATTTGATTCCTTAATTTGAGAACAAATTATGAAACTTAATTAACAAAATAAAAAATAAGATATAATGATTGATACCAACAATAAAACTTGTCATAATTATCAAAAGATTTAATGAAGAGTGATAACTATTAAAGACTATAAATAAGGATATATTTGAATATTAAATTGAAAAAAATATTATTTAATATTTAAAAATATAGTTTAAAGAAGATACATTAGTGATTGAAAATAACTTTTATCGGTAAAGCTGATATGGATATCCTGCAAACATTGGCCTATCAAATTAATTAATAAAGTTAATAAAAAGTCAAATATCATGTATAAATGTCAAAAAATATATGTTTACCATATTTGATTCCTTAATTGGAGAACAAATTATGAAACTTAATTAACAAAATAACAAAAAGATATAATCGTAAATACCAATAATAATACTTGCCATAATTATCAAAAGATTTAATGAAGAATGATAACTATTAAAGGCTATAAATAGGGATATATTTGAATATTAAATATGAAAAAAATATTTTTTTTAATATTTTAAAAAATAAATTTTTATGAGTAAAGATCTTGTGTAAATAATAATGAGTTTTAAAAGTTTTGTTGGAAGTTGGTAAAAGGTAAAAGAGCTTGCGTCTGATTTTTGATTGCGTCTGGTAAAAGGGTTGGATTGCATCTCGGGTCTAGAGTCGGGGTAGGATGCTGGGATCTGGGTCGGGGTCCAAATTCCTCTCACACATTAATTTTTTTCTGACTTTTTATTCCAGCGACTACAACAACGTACCCAGTAAATCTCACAAGTGAGGCCTGGGGAAGGTAAAGTGTACGCTAACCTTACCACTATCTCGGGAAGGTAGAGAAGTTGTTTAAGAAAGGCCTTCGACTCAAGTGTAGCAAATTAATTCAAATACAATAAAGAGAAATACATTAAAGATAATATGGTAACACGAAATAGTGCAGAAACTACCATAAAAACAATATCAAGTCACAAAATAGAGTGATAATTAAAATACAATAAAGAACAACAAAAATAGATATCTACGGTTAAACCTTACGCTATCATACTATGACTAGTGCACGACAACACTCCTACACGATTAATCTTCTATTTTAATGTGCGTCCTCCACATCCCCTATCTAAGGTCATATCCTCGGTAACCTGAATATGCGTCATGTCCTATCTAATTACCTCTCTCCAATACTTCTTCGGCCGGCCCCTACTCCTCTTCGTACCCACTATATCCAACCTTTCGCACCTCCTCACCGGGGCGTCTAAATCTTGCCTCGTTACATGTCCAAGCTATCTCAATCTCGCTTTCCTCATCTTATCCACCACGGAGGCCTCTCCCACCATATCTCGAATGTCCTCATTCCTGATTCTATCACACCTAGTATGCCTACAAATCTATCTGAACATTCTCATTTGAACATGGGAGTTTTTGGTTGGCCAAAACTCCGTCCATTACAACGTTGGTCTAACCACCACTCTATAAAACTTACCTTTAAATTTCAATGGTATCTTCTTATCACACAAGATGGACTGATTTTTTTCGCAGATACAAAAAGTAAATTGCAATATGGCCACAAAAAATTTAGCTTGATTAAACTTTGTGTTAACTCACTCAGGCATGATTTCATCTCCGTTATTGTTACTAGTATTATATTAATCCAACATTATAACATTATTTAATCTAATAAAAATAACAAACTGACTAGTAGTGGACCATGATTTTCGCTACGGATAGTTAAAATAAAAGAAATTATAATAATAAGCACACGAATTAGGGGATTAAACATCCAATATATACCATACGTAATTATTTTTAACTTATCTATTATATATAATTTTCCAGCAAACATGTGATTTAATACAACATGAAGGACAATACAAGAGAAATTTGTTTGGGGTAAAAAGGAAAAAGAGTAAAGAGTGTGTCATTACAGAGAAAAAGATTGATTATTTAATGCTGAGTCAGTGAACCTCAAAAATATGTATATGTAATGTAAGGTTTGAAGAGGGTGTTGAGATGAGATTGTTCCCACTCCAATCTTTCCCACCAATTTTCATCTTTAACAACGCTGATTTTTCTATATTCTGGAACAACAATCTTTTTTGACGCTAAATAACTTTGCATGTTGAGTTGCGGCTTCTTCAAGGATGGTGAATTTTTTGAAAAATCGATTTTGAATTAAAACCAACCCTCTAAGTCGCACTTATATAATACGTGCGTATAAGAAAAATGTGAAAAATTGTAGAAGAAAGTTAAAGAGTAAAGATCTCTTGCGTATGAATAATGATATACCAAAAAACGTGAAAAATTGTAAAAGAAAGTTAAAAGAAGGGAAAAAGAAGTTTAAAAAGGTAAAGAATTAAGACTTCTATTGGTAATGAAATACCGTAAAAGGTTAAAAAAATGTAGAAGTAAGTTAATTATTAAAGTTAATAAAAAGTAAAAAATTAATTCTTAACTTTTAAAAAATATATTTACCATATATGAGTCCTTAAATTGTGAACAAACTTTAATACTTAATTATTTAAAAAAATCATTGCTACTAATAATATAACTTGTCATACTTTTCTAAAACTTTAATTAAGAGTGACAAATGTTAAATGCTAAAAATAACAAAATAATATAAATAATAAATATTAGAAAATTAATTTCGGATATTTAATTAAAATATATTTTTCTAAAAAGTTGCTATAGCTTGTAATTATTTCTTTAATCTAGTAATTATTGAAAAGTTTTGCTATAACTTGTTATTAACAATCTAGTAAGTCTATTTAGGATAATTTTCACAAGATAATTAAAATGCTAGAAATAACAACAACAACAACAACAAACCCAGTGTATTCCCACCTGGTGGGGTCTGGGGGGTAAGATGTACGCAGTACATACCTCTACCTCTAAAGAAGTAGAAAGGCTGTTTTCGAAAGACCCCCGGCTCAAGACACAAGATACCACACAATTACAAAGCAAAACACCAAACGAGGTTACAAAAATATATTACATAAATACGGCATCCAAAAGTGAAAGTGAAAGTGGAAGTAAAAGTAAAAGAAAACAAAGGAGAGCACCCAGGTTCGTACTAGAACAAGGGACGCGGAAACATAACCAGGATACTACCCCCAGCAAGTAATTCCCTACACAAGCGACCCATACTGGCCCTAGTCCTCTAGTCCTCTGCCCTAATTCGCATCCTCCAGACTTTCCTATCTAGGGTCATGTCCTCGGTGAGCTGTAACTGCTCCATATCCCGCCTAACTGCTCCATTTCACTAATTTATATTCCACTAAAGGCAGATAGAAGTAAGCCTATTTGATACTACTTCACTTATCATGAAAACATGATAAAAGTTGATACCCCTCCCTTTCTGTCTTTTCTCAGCCCATTCATTAGTGCTTGACATATAATTTGTGACTTTAAGAGTCAATTCAAGCAAAGACAGTCATATCAAACATTGTGATTATTTATGTACCTATATAACGATATTCTTCTAGTAGTTCACAAACTAGTTCAGTCACATTTAATTGTATTGCTCTCTACGCTCCTGATAAAGAATGATTTACTTCCCTTCTCACTTCTTCATGCTAGAAATAGTAATTTTAAAATCAATTAAAATATCGAAATTTAACTACTCTTCATTTCTCAGTATCTTTTTTTTTTCTTCAAGATTTGACTACGATTTGTTAATGCAAGACACATAAATATCTTCGTTGAACCTATTGAGGAGATAATTATATATCTCGACAGGTTCAGAATCGAAAAAATATATCGGGAGCTGATTATGCATTTTTTACAAGGAAAAAATGTATTTATTGGATATATACTGAATCTCGATAAACCCAGAATCCGAAAAAAAAAAATGTATCTGGAGCTAATTGCGTATCTCGACAGATTCAAATTGAAATTTTCAGTAATTATATAAATATCAAAATTTTCTATTAATTTCAAGCTGTTGGTATTTATGTTGTTTTTACAGAGAAATAAGGACAAAATTTAAATATTATGGTAAATAAGGCCATTTGTGCAAATCAGCCGAATATAATGGGCTGAGGCCTGCATAGAGAAGCCCATCCATGAACAAACTTGGAGCCCAATTTTAGATGAAATTTGTAACTTCATGTGTAGATTTTTTTCAATTTTAGTCATGCATGGGACTTTCTTGGAGCTTTTAGTATTTGCTATGGTTCCTGTTGGAGTTGTGACACGAATTTATTGATTTGGTCCTAAAAGTTTTGCGGTGCGATCTATGTTTGTGATTTTTAACGGTGTCTATGGTGGTAATACTTCATTTTTCATATTGTACTCTTTCTCCATTATAGTGAAACCTCCTCCGCTTCTTCCCATGATTTTTCCCGCAAGGATTTCCATGTAAATCTGTGTATTCTTATTTTTCTTTTGCTTTTAATTTGCTTATTTTGTCCGATCATAAAAGTTCTAACAAGAAAAAGGAAAGGAACTGATTATTACATATTTATAGTAGTTAATAGTTTGAAATGTCTAAGAAAATTAATCTGTTATATATTTTAAAAAATATGTAAAAAATATTATAAATTATAATAGTTAACCACTTAAATATCTAAAAATATATTAAAAATATGATAATAATAAAACTTTACCGGAAAAATGTAAATTCATTTTTTTCCACAAATCAACAAAATTGTAAATTTAATTCAAAAAGAAAAATAAAAAAATGTTATTTATGCTAAACTAAATAACAATGTTTTGAGATGGGATTGCTCCCACTCCAATCTTTCCCACCAATTTTTATCATCAACGCTGATTTGTCTAAGGGATGGAAAAGGATGTTCATTTGTAGTTGGAGTATAGAAAGGCATCCTCTTCAGATTGGGGCAGTCTTCAAATCCCATGTATTCAACGGAATCACACATCAGTTTTCCCTCACAGATACTCTTCAATTCAAACAGGCCTTGCAGGATGAGCTGTCTTAGCTTAGGAAAGTCAGCAGTTGTAGATGTACTGCTGCTTTGGCTACTTCCCTCTCCTTCCTCTCTCCCTATTATCTCTTCCATCTCATAACACCAACGTACATCAAGCACCTCAAGGTTCTTGAGATCCTGCAACATAGCCTGTGGAAACAACTTCTTCATCCTATCACAGTCCTGGATTTTCAATTTTGTTAGACCCGAGAAGGTGTGAGATGCAATTTTTCCCTTACAGAGCCCAACAAGATTTTGCAAGTCAGTAACATCCAGACTATGGAAAGATATGCAGTGTGGGTCTGTAGTTGTATCTCTATCAGAGGGAACGTTGACGATCCATTCTATCTCATCACAACAAGAGATACTGCAGGTCAAGCCTCTTGAAGAAGTAGTCCGTGACAGAAAGTTGTCCACAAAGCAGCTACTCAGCCCATGGCATTTCCTAATCTGTAGAATGTGAATGCCACGTGGAAGAAAAATTGATGTTGCTGCTTCAATGGTGTAATCTTCTACAATCACTCTTCTCTGTTTCGGTCTGTAGTCAAAAATATTTAATCGCCCCACAAATATGGTATACCACAAATCTTTCTCATAGTTATAGAGACTTCTCATGAACTTGTTAAAGTTATGCAAATCGCAGAACCTGCCTACGAATTCTTCGAGCAGTTCCAAGCTGGCCAAGTCTTCAACTGGGGCATTCACACCTTCAGGAAGAATGAGGTATTGAAGCCGGGGAAGTTTAGTTAATATCTCCTTTGGCAGTTCATCGAGACCTGTTTTACCCATGTCCAGAAATTTAAGCTTGACTAAGTTTTCCATGCCTTGAGGTACTTCCTCAATATCAGTGTCAAATACATCTAACACCCTCAGATTTTTGAGCTTTCCCAGTGATGGCACAGATTTGACCTGCTTACATCCTCGAAGTGAGAGTGCTCTAAGACTTTCCAAGTTAGAAATGCAACTCGGCAAATCCATAAGCTTAGAGTTGTCGCTCAAGTCGAGTACTTGGAGGTTGTTCATGTACTGAAAGAAAGGACCTGGGATCATTGTCAAATAACAATTACACAAAATCAAGGTTGATAATGTGGGGCAATTGGGTGCCATGCCTTCAGGGATTCTCTTTATCTCGCTTTTGTAAAAAGAGACTCTATCCAAATTGGACACCCAATCCTGCTCCTCCAACACTTGTGGTCCTATTCCTGCCCTTACCATGTACCTTGGTTTATCATTTGTGATCCGCAATGCCATTTCTCTGAGTAGATCATGCATCCTTACTGCTTCATATCCCGTGCCGTAATCAGGTGCTTCAAGTAAGCAGAGCTTCACTAGTTTATTCAATATGGTATGACCATGGTTAAACTCTTCTTTCCTACTATTTCCCTTCACCAGTCCCTCCATTATAAATCTACCAATTAGTTCATCTCTGTCAATTGCATAGTCCTCGGGATACAAAGCACAGTACAAGAAGCACTCTTGCATAGTTGTATCTCTCAACCGATCGTAACTGTACTTCAGTACCTTGAAGACATCGCTTTCCATGTCCTTAGGGAATTCGTTCAGAGCATTCCGCCACTCCCTTATATCGGTCACCCCTCTCATGCTTCCCGCCAAAGTGATGAGCCCGAGCGGCAAGCCCTCACACCTTTCTGCCATGGATTTGGCAACTATCTCAATATCTGGACTAAGCTGAGTCTCAAATCCTAGACCTTTCCTGAACAGCTCCCAAGCATCATCAGCATTCAAGGTCTTCACTTTGAGTAGTTTCTGACAACCCATCTTTAGGCACTCTTCATTTGAGCGAGTTGTTAGAATCAGCTTATAACCCTCTACACTAAGAGGGTCACCCAACTTCTCCAAGCAAAGGCGATTCCAGACATCATCCAATATGATGATAACCATTTTATTCATTTTTTGGAATGCACCTTTTAATTTGGCTGACCTTCTATGTTCATCTTCCTCATTTGAAAGATCAAGATTTACAAATTTGGCAATTTCATCTTGTAATACTTTGACGCTGAACCCTTGAGAGACCGTAACCCAGCAAACTTGATAACGATGGTCATCAATAAGACGATTATGAATATGTTTTGCCAAAGTGGTTTTACCCACCCCTCCCATGCCATATATACCGATGCTTGAGACATTCTCATCCTGTAACCATGCCCAAACCACTTCTAAATTCTGTTTTGATGTTTCCTCCTGAACTGGTTGCACCGGCATTGGATACTCCTCTATTTCATAAACATTACACACGAGCTCTCCAAAATCTCCTCTTTGTTTAAGATCTGCAACTGTTTCATCCAACTTCTTCAAAGCACCTCTATTTTTCTTCCCTCTTGTTGCTTCTTCTTTTAACTCACGTAAATCTTTTTCGAGCTGTTCAACCTCGTTAAGCCAAGATTCAACTTCTTGTGTCCTCTTCTTCCTCCTAGACCGCTCTTGATTCTCAACCTGTGTCTTTATATCGCCTGCTTTATCTGATAATTGCTTTACTCTGCGTTCCAGCTTTTCCAAATTCTCACCAAAGTTTATGCAACTCTTAATCTTCTTTATCAAAAATCTAACCCCCTCATCTATATATTCAATTACCTTCCCAGCAACAGCTTCCATGATATTCCAAAAAGTACTGCAACAAAAGAACCATGCCAAATTAGTTCAGTTGCAGTGGATAAGAATTATAATAGTAACTATTTTGAATCTTTATTTGTAATAGTTCAGAGCTGAAGACATCACAAATTTTGTATGTAATTCAAATTCAATTCTTAATGCAATATTTTCTCAATAAAACTAACTGTTCTATCATATAAGTTCTTGTTTATTCTCACTACTATGATATACTAGTCAAGAGATTGGCACGGGCCCAACATCTATATTAAATAAAATAATAATAAATTAAACTATGATATTTATTTATTCATTTTAAAAAGTTTTTGTGTTTCTTTCTTGTATATAAATGTCAATTTGTGTTAGTTGAAATATATTTGTCATAAATATATTTAATGAATTTTCAATTCTTAAATATTAGAAAAAAATAGTGAAAAATAATTTTGTCTAAAGCAACTTTTAATAAAGGACAAAAAGTTCAAAGAATATTTCTAAGACCCTTCACACTTTTAATATATAAATTATAGATTATAGATTATAGATATAGACATAGACATAGACGTAGTGTGTGTTTGGTATGAACAAAATTACTTGTTTTCTTATATTTGGTTGGTGAATAAAAAATATTTTCTAATTAGCTAAAGAATAGAAACTACTTTTTTAGAAAAATAATTTTTGATCTCGAAATTCTTTTTTAAGGTGTCTTCAGTATGGAGAAGGAAAACACTTTCTAAAAAAATAACTTGTTTCTTAATTTGTTATTCTAGTAGAAATATATTAAAAGTATTTGTATATATTTAACAAAAAATAATGAGAACGAATAGAATAAGAAGGGTGGAATAAGAAAAAGATTTGTGAAAATTTTTTCAAAAAATAAATAAGTGAGGAGGGGAAGGAGGGGGGGGGGGGGGTTTAGGATAGGTGATAGGGGTTGCGTAAGAAAAAAGTTTTGAATTTTCTTTAGAAAATAAATTTTAAAAAATATTTTTTAAAAAAAATGAGGGGGGGAGGGCTAATAGGGGTTGGGGTCAGGCTGGGGTAAGACAAAAAAGTTCTAAAACAAATTTAAAAATTAAATTTCTTTAGTGGGTCAGATAGGGGTGGGGTAAGAAAAAAATTTAATTTTTTTTAAAAAATAATAATTTTTTTTTTGAGGAGGGACTGGTAGGTGGTGGAAGTCGAGGTAGGATGGGGTGATAAATAATTTAAAATATTTTTTAGAAAAATTAAATATTTCTTTTTGATGTGGGATGGCAGGGGTGGGTTGGTAAGCAATTGGGGGTCGGGGTAGGAGTGAGTGATTTTGAGAGTTATAAAACAATTCAACTTGAGAGTGAGGTTAACCAGAGAGGTTGAAAAAGAGTTTTGAAAAATATTTTTCTTACTTTCCGAAGGGAAGCCATTTTCCTTAAATTTGAGAAAAATAAGTTGATTTGAAAAAATATTTTTCAAAATATTTAAATCAACCAAATATATATGAGAAAATTGAAAACATTTTCTACCAAACACACTCCTAAAGTTGGATGGTGTAGAAGTCAGCTGAATCCAAGTTGACAGGCACATTTGTGTATTAAATTAACTAAAACACAAAATGATTTAAATAGGTACATTTTAATTTTAAATAAAAAAATCCAAGTTGGTAAATTTTAATGAAAAAACTAATTAAATAGGTTAAGTGACTTTGTAAATAAAAATGTTTTTTTTGCATAATAAAGTAAAACCTAGATGACCACCCATGAAATTTACTCGGCAAAAATATTTTTCCATGATCTAAGAATCAAATGGTATAATGAAACACATGATGTTAAAAAATAATTTACCTTTTTAGCTGATCGACAGTACGATTTTGTATCAAATGCAATAAAAAAGAACATCTATTAATAAGATTGAAAAGTATGTACATGAAGAAGTTGAATGCTAAAAACATTTTACAAATAAAGTTAAAAAGTTGAACTTTACAAAAGCTGTTATTATTAAAGTCAAAATAAAAAAGTAAATATAATATCGTAAATCAAATGGTGTTGCGAAACAAACATTAATTATTAAAATTCAAGTGAAATTTATATTTTAGTTAATAAATTGACCAAAGTTATAGATGACTTCTACGTGATATAATATAAAACAAAAAAACTTTTCGTGTGAAAAACTTTAGAATTGAATTATTATTACGTAACAAAAAATAAAAAGGATTTTTGCATGATAAATTAAAAATTGGATGTCCACCATTAAAATTTGCTCGATAAACACTTCTCCCGGAGAATTATTCAAACATCAAATTATATAACATAAATATGTTTTTGATATTTTCCTCCCTCTATCAAATGCTATACATAGATATATTTGATTTAAAAGCTATGAGTTTTACTGGCACAAATCTAACCAAGAGAATTTAGAAAAAAAAAAAAAAAAAAGATGGTAAATACCATATATTTAACTAAGTGAAGTCAAAAGGGAGAAAAAGAGTCACATAGGTATATGACATTTACATTTGATACTTCAAGTATTATTAGAGGTAAAATTGGAAAAGAATGTTTAGAATGCTCCTAATTTTATAAGCAGGACAAATAATTTAAAACAAATAAAATTTAAAAGACGGACAAGTATTTTGGAACAAGAGTAACATAGAAAACAATTAACTAAAAATTGTAATACACGCTAAGTGAACAGATGAAGTTAAAAGTGATTTACCTTTTTCAGTCGTTCAACAGTCAGATCTGATGTCAAATATAAAGAAAATAAAAGATTTATTAATTGCATTAGAAATTATATATATGAAGAAGTCCAATGAAAAAATATAGAGATTTTTAATATGCTAAACTTTAAATGTAGATGACTTATATATAACAATAATCTTAATGACTATAATGTAACAAAAAAAAAATAAAAAAATTGTGTAACCACTTGTTAGCTGACAAAATAATTTTCTTAGGATCTAAAAATCATATTATATATCATAAATTGATATATTAGAGAGATCATAAAAAAGTTTTACTTTTTTCCTTTTTATGTAAGTAGATACTTTTTTATTTATTACAAAAAAATAATTAATTAAGTAGTAATTTATCTTTTTCAGATATTCAATAGTCAGATCTAGTGTCAGATAGAATAAAAAAAATAAGATTCATTAATAACATGGAAGTGTATATATTTGAAGAATATGAAAAAAGTTGAATCAAGTCAATTTGTTATCAAATACAAATACTAAAAAAGTATAGTGAAATTCAATATTTACCTTTGATCTTCAAGTTAGAAGCAAAATGACATCTTCAATGTTTTCACAAATTTTTGAATTGTATTATAAGAAACCAAAAGCAAGAGAGAAGCAAGTGTTATAAATGGAGTGGTTGGTTTAAGTCAAGGTCTTCTTTATGAAAATAAAAAGAAAAAGAAACAAATACTATGTGGTTAAGAATTTTTTTGGATATATGTCCTTTGAAAAAGAAAAATTAAAAATAATTATGTTAGAAAGACTGTTTATAGAGAAAATAAACACATTTTAATTATCGTGGATTTCATATGTTAACTATTCATTATTGGAAAAAGTTAAATATACAATCGAATTATTAAAAATGACTTATTTATGTTGTCCATTATAAATTGACTCATTTATGTCATTATATCATTACCATTACAGATTGGTTCATTCATGCCATTATTTTATAACGGTGATTTTGCAAAATCATAAATCTACGTCACTAAATCCAAATCAACCAATATTATTTAAAATTAAAATAAAAAAATTAGACCTATTAAAATAAAATCTGACACAATTAATAGTCTTATTTTTATTTTTAATGAGTTAAAAAAATTTATTTAACAGCGTGATTTAAATTTTATTTTAATGGATTTGATTTAAAATTTTGATTTTAAGTAATATTGATTGATTCAAATTTGGTGACGTGGACCTCTACTAAGATTTCACGTGCAAAAGTGATTTTGCAAAATCACCGTTACAAATTAATGGAACAAATAAATTTCTCTGAAATAGTAATAACATAAATGAGTCAAACTTTTAAAGACAAGGTCTTAGATGAGTCAAATCTATAATGGATGATATAAATGAATCATTTCTAATAGTTTGATAACATATTTTAAAAAAAAATTCATTATTTTATTTATCTATATATATTTATATATTATCTATATATAAAGGAAATAATAGTTTAGAAAAATAAAGGAAATAACTGATATATCGAGATAAGAAATTTTGTGAAAAATAAATATCTCAAAAATAAATAATTTACTTGTGTTTTTACATTAAGGCATGTCATGTGACAAAACTCAAGACGATTCATCGAGATTTTAGGCAAAATCTTGACAATTATCATAATTTGTTGTTAAGACAAGTTTCAACTAATATCAAACAAGAAATGCCAGTGATTAGCTAGGAATTTGCTTCAACTTGAGATTCCTCATAAATAAAAGAGTCTGGTGCCCTAAAATTTCTGTAATCGATTGTAAAAAAAGAATGTACTTTTCAACTTGGTCCAGAGTCGTTAATTTTGAAATTATATGTTCATCACATTTCTATGTAGGTTCATAGCATTCAATTTTTCTTTTTTCTTTCTTTTATGAATAATTATTGCCTTGTCTCTTTCAACATCGTAGCGTATTATAATACAAATAAAAAATAATTATATAGGTTAGAGGTATGAAATTCACGAAAAATAATAATTTACATCTGCTATTACCCTGGCAAGTCATGTAAGAAAAAACAAGCCTATTTATCGAAATTCAAGCCAAAATCATGACAATTGATAACTTGTTGTTAAGACAGGTCTCGGTTAATATCAAATAAAAAATCCTAACGACCCAGTAGGATTTTGCGCCAACTGGAGATTTATCTTTTTCATAGTTGCTTAGCAGTCAGATCTGGTGTCAAATACCATGAAAGAATTGAACAACTAATTGCATTAAAATTTATATCTTTGTAGAAAACATTCTACAAATCAAGTTTAAAAAGTTGAACTTTTCAATCAGTATGTTATCAAATACAATTAAAGAAGAGTTGCCTTTGATCTTCAAGTTGAAGCAGTATGAATTATGAAATACGTAACAACACAAATATCTTTTATGAAATCAGTACAGTTTATGAATTGGGGAAAATATTAATTGGTTTTGGTCAAGGTCTTTCTTTAAAGAAGAAAAAAAAACATGAAAGCAAATATGTGGTTTAGAATAAACTATTTTTTTTAAAAAATGTTTAGATATGTGTGCTAGGAGTCTGTTACCTCAAGGGTGCTTGGTACTTTTTCAGTTGAGCTCATCGCACTGAACTTGTCTAATGCGGTTTACGTCTTTTGTTTGATTTATGAGCTATTGCAGAGATATACCATTGAACTTAATGAAATGACTCACATATGTCACTCGTAAAAGGGGTGACAGGGATGGAGGTTGATAAGTAATGAATGGTTTAGATTATGTGACATTTGTAAATCTGATAATAGTAGAAATCCGTTAGTAATTAGCGTCGTGAATGCACCAACTATGCCACGGAGATGACATAAACATGCCATCAAATTATTAGAAATAACTTATCTATGCCATCCTTTATAAGTTCGGTTCATTCATGTAATTGCCTTTAAAAGTTTGGCTTATTTATGTTATTACTGTTATAGGTTAGTTCATTCATGCCATTATTTTATAATGCAACTAAACATTCCAACTTGTTCCATCTCTCTAGTGGACACTCGATGCCAATGTGACATATATTTTGAAGGTGTTCAGATGTGCAAACTCAAAGTTGAAGTGTTTACTTTCCAGTTGAGGCCAAGCTTGAGTGTTTATTTGTGTATTATGCCTTTTTTATTTGTTTGACAGTACGTCTGTTAGTTGATACTTTTGAAAATATTTTGCAGATAATTTGTCTTTTAACTGTCTAACATAACATTCTCAATCTCTAGAACAAACATGCATGAACCATTTCATGAGGTATGTGTTCGGATAGTGCAGAGTTTCGATAATTAGCTCTCGACCTCCCGGTCAAAAAACAACGTCAACGAAGAATGTAGGTGCTTTTGCAATGCCATTCTTGGAAGACTTAATGGTCCTATGTGCACATGCACAGATTAAGCTTAAAAAATTTCATGGCTCCTGGCAATACAACTCTGTTAATCAGTTTGTTGTTTCATGGCTCCTGGCAATACTACACAAGTCTTATAGAACAACATGCCTGTGAGATCCCACAAGTGGTGTCCGGGGAGGTTGTGAGACCTTATCTCAATATCTCAAGGACTGGCATCAAACATCGCTTATAGGTTTTACAATTTCGAAATATTAGGACCTCACGGAAAGATATATCTTATGGCATTTCTTTTCCTCATATGACATGCAGAGTTTGAGGTTACATGGGCTATAGCAGGATGAGACAAATGATCATTTTTCTAAGAGCCTTGTGTTGCACAGGTACCAGGATGGTGGTCGACTATCAGATCTAGCTTTTATGACCTATTAGTGGGGGTGTTAATCACACAAGTCATTTAGTTTTGACTAATCGAGTAAGTAGTATCCAGTAGCAACTGAAAATTTTTCAAAAAAAAAAAAAAAAAAGAAATATCATAGATGCTTAGAACAATATTGCATACACTAATTCTCTCGAGATTTTTTTTTTTAAGAAAAAATTTATAACTGTATAATATGGGACTGTTGATAATGAGATCAGCCATCTTGTATATTCATTAATCACTAGAATCTGGGATTAAGTTTTGAAAGTGATTAAGTTTATCTATTACAGAAACTTTTAATGAAAGTCAAAAAGTTGCATTCACTTTTCTAAGGTTTTCACATCTTTAATATATTATAGATATAGATTATAGATTATAATATAGATGTTTGGTTGGTGAGTGGAAAATATTTTTCAAAAAATATTTCTAGTTAGCTAAACAATGAAAAATATTTTTTGATCTCAAAAAATATTATTTTTAGGGTGTATTCGGTATGAAGATAGAAAACAATTTCTAGAAAAAGAACATGTTTCTTACTTATATTCGTTATATTTAACAAAAAATAATGAGAACGAATAGCGTAAGAAGGGTGGGGTAAGAAAAAAATTGAAACATTTTTTCAAAAAATAAATAAATAAATAAAATCTTTTTTTTTTTTTTTTTGGGGGGGGGGGGGTTGGTAGGTATGTTTGTGTGGTAGGGAGAGAGAGGAGGGTTAGGATTGGGTGACAGGGGTGGTGTAAGAAAAAAGTTTTAAACTTATATTTAGAAAATAATTTAAATTATTTTTTTTTTCGAAAATAAGGGCGGGGAGGGGCTAGTAGGGGTGGGGTAAGACAAAAAAATTCTAAAACAAATTTAAAAAATTAATTTCGTTTGTGGGGTAGGATATGGGGTGGGATAAAAAAAAAATTTAAAAAAAAAATTTTTTTTTAGGCTGGGTTGGTAGGGGGTGGAGATTGAAGTAGGATGGGATACTAAAAAATTTGAAATATTTTTTAGAAAAATTAAATATTTCTTTTTGATGTGGGGGTGTTCGGTATGGAGAAGGAAAACACTTTCTAGAAAAATAACTTCTTTTTTTTTACTTATATTTGTTATGCTAGTAAGAAAATATTAACAGTATTTGTATATATTTAACAAAAAATAATGAGATTGAATAGCGTAAGAAGGGTGGGGTAAGAGAAAAAAATTAAAACATTTTTTCAAAAAATAAATAAATAAAATCTTTTTTTTTTTTTGGGGGGGGGGGGGGGGGAAGAGGTGTTGGTATGTTTGTGGGGAAGGGAGGGAGGAGGGTTAGGATTAGGTGATAGGGGTGGTGTAAGAAAAAAAATTGAATTTTTTTTAGAAAATAAATTTTTAAAAATATTTTATTTTGAAAATGAGGGGTAGGGGTTGGGGGGGGGGGGGGCGGCGGCTAGTAGGGGTGGATGTCAGGGTGGGGTGAGGCAAAAAAAATTCTAAACCAAATTTAGAAAATTAAATTTCTTTTGTGGGGTCGGAGGGTGTGGGGTAAGAAAAAAATTATTTTTTTTAGGCTAGGCTGGTAAGGGGTGGAGATCGAGGTAGGATGGAGTAATAAAAAATTGAAATATTTTTTAGAAAAATTAAATATTTCTTTTTGATATAGGATTGGTTGGGGGGGGGGGGGGGGGGAGTTGGTAAGGGATTGGGGGTCGGGATAGGAGTGGGTGATTTTGAGAGTTATAGAACAATTCAACTTGAGAATGAGGTTGAAAGAGAGTTTTGAAAACTATTTTCATTTCTTTTTTGAAGAAAGTCATTATCCTTAAATTTGAGAAAAATAAGTTGATTTGAAAAAAATATTTTTCAAAATATTTAAGTC
This sequence comes from Capsicum baccatum var. pendulum, assembly GCA_030864225.1. Lineage (NCBI taxonomy): Eukaryota > Viridiplantae > Streptophyta > Magnoliopsida > Solanales > Solanaceae > Capsicum > Capsicum baccatum. The sequence continues at coordinate 308,442,565 of CM061552.1, read as the reverse complement.
AATCAAATATAAGAAAATTGAAAAACATTTTCTACCAAACACACTCCTAAAGTTGGATGGTGTAGAAGTCCGCTGAATCCAAGTTGACAGGCACATTTGTGTATTAAATTAACTAAAACACAAAATGATTTAAATAGGTGCCTTTATTTTTTAGAATTTTAATTTTAAATAAAAAAATCCAAATCAGTAAGTTTTAATGAAAAAATAATTAAATAGGTTAAGTGACTTTATAAATAAAAATATTTTTTGCATAATGAAGTGAAAGCTAGATGACCACCTATGAAATTAACTCCAAAAATATTTTTTCCATGATCTAACAGTCAGATAGTATAAATGAAACACACGATATTAAAAATAATTTACCTTTTTAGCTGATCGGCAGTAAGATCTAATGTCAAATACAATAAAAAAAGAACATCTATTAATTACATTGAAAATTATATACATGAAGAAGTTGAATGAAAATAACATTCTACAAATCAAGTTAAAATATTGAACTTTACAAAAGCAATTATTCATAAAGTTAAAATAAGAAAGTAAATATAATATCATAGATCGAAACAAAGATTATTATTGCGAAGCAAACATTAATTATTAAAATTCAGGTGAAATTTACATTTTAGTTAATTAATTGACAAAAATTCTAGACGACTTCTATGTGACATAATATAAAATAAAAAGATTTTTTGTGTGATAAACTTTAGAATTGGATTATTTTTATGTAACAAGAAATAAAAATAATTTTTGCATGATAGATTGAAAACTGGATGACCACCATAGAAATTTACTCGACAAATACTTCTCCCACAATCTAAAATTAAGATTATATAACAAGAATAGATATTGTAGAGAGAGCATAAAAAAATGATAAAACCTTTGATATCTTTATAACATATAAAACAAGTAACTAAAAATAGTAATACAAGTTAGCTTTATAGTAACAACATAGAAAATAATTAATTGAAAATGGTAATACACGCTAAGTAAATAGATGAAGTTAAAAGTAATTTACCTTTTTCAGTAGTTCGACAGTCAGATATGATATCAAATACAAATGAAAAAGAAAAGATCAATTAATAGCATTAAAAATTATATATATATATGAAGAAGTCGAATGAAAAATATAGAAATTTTTAATATGATAAACTTTAAAGAGATGACTTTTATATAACAATAATCTTTAAAAAAAAAAATGACTATAATGTAACAAAAAATAAAAATAATTTTGTCTGACCACTTGTGCAATTTAGCTGACAAAACAATTTTCTTAGGATCAAAAAATCATATTATATATCATAAATCGATATATTAGAGAGAGCACACTTTTTTCTTTTCTATGTAAGTAGATACTTTTTTATTTATTACATAAAAAATAATTAATTAAGTAGTAATTTATCTTTTTTTAGATATTCTACAGTCAAATCTAATGTCAAATAAAAAAAAAAATAAGATCCAATGATAACATGCAAATGTATATATTTGAAGAATATTAAAAAAGTTAAAGTAAGTCAATTTATTTTTAAATACAAATACTGAAAAAGTATAGTGAAATTCAATATTTACCTTTGATCTTCAAGTTGAAGCAAAATACAGTAATCCTTACAAAGATTTTTTAAACAGTATAAGAAACCAAAAGCAATAGAGAAGCAAGTGTTATAAATACATTGATTGGTTTAAGTCAAGGTCTTCTTTAAGGAATAAAAAGAAAAAAGGAAATAGAAATAAATATGTGGTTAAGAAATTTTTTTTGGATATATCTCTTTTGAAAAAGAAAAATTGAAAATAATTGTTTTAGAAAGATTCTTTATTACTCCCTTCCCTCCGTTTCAAAATAAATAAATTATTGAGCTATTTTTCAATATTTAAAATAAATAAATTGTCAATTCTTCAAGATACATTTTGGAAAGTTTGACTCATCTATGTCAATTTTTTTAAACGTTTGACTAATTTATGTCATTATCGTTACAAATTAATTTATTCATGCCATTATTTTATAACGTTGATTTTGCAAAATCTCAAGTCTACGTCACTAAATCTAAATCAATCAATACTATTTAAAATCAAAATAAAAAATTAGACCCATTATAATAAAACTCGACACAATTAATAGGTCTAATTTTTATTTTTAATGAGTCCAATTTTTCTTTAACAGCGTGCATCAAATTTTATTTTAAAAGATTTGATTTTTAATTTTGATTTTAAATAATATTGATTGATTCAAATTGGGTAACGTGAATCTCTAATAAGATGTCGCGTGCAAAAGTGATTTTGCAAAACCACTGTTATAAAATAATGATACAAATAATTTTTTCTGTAACGATAATGGCATAAAAGAACCAAACTTTTAAATAACATAAACGAATTATTTTTAATAGTTCGATGACATATTTGGACATTTTTCTTTCATTATTTTATTTATCTACATATATTATCACACCCTTTTGTGTTAATTTAAAATACACCTTGAAGATGAATTAGACCTATACACGTATGTTATCGATCCGGAAAAAGTTTTTTGAATTTTCAACTTAGGTCCACATATTTAATTTTGAAATTATATGTTTAAAGGTAGGTAGCTTCCATCAAATTTCCATTGAGGTGTGTTATCATATAACACACCTTATAAATAAAAGGGCAATTTGGTATATTAAAATTTTCACTGTGCATAAAGTTTAGAGAATGGTTCCATCACACAGGTATATTATTCATAGTTTTATCTTATATTTCTATCAAAGACAATTTTCACAGTTCAAACCTGTGACATCCTCATCACATGACAGTAACTTCACTAGTTACTATAAGACTCTTCTTCTAAAACAAAATTATGAATGTAGACCAACAAACACATGTTGTCAATTGGAAAAAAAAAACGTACTTTTCAACTTGGTCCACAGTCTTTAATTCTAAAATTATTTCTAGGTAGGTTCATAGGTTTGTACAGTTCATTTTTTTTTTCTTTAATGAATGATTGTCGTCTTGTCTATTTCATCATCATACTGTGTAATAATATAAATAAAATGATTGTATAATTTTAATAGTTAGAGGTATGAAACTCACGAAAATAATCGTTTACGTGTGCTTTTACCTAGGCAAGTCATGTAACAAAAATCAACACAATTCATTGGGATTCAAGCCAAAATCTTGACAATTATCATAACTTGTTGTTAAGACAAGTCTCGACTATTATCAAATAAGAGATCCTGGTAACTCATTAGGATTTTGCTCCAACTTGAGATTTACCTTTTTTTTTCTATTGCTCGGCAGTTAAATTTTGTTTCAAATACCATGAAAGAGAAGAACAACTAACAACATTAAAATTTATATCTTTGAAAGAAAATATTCTACAAATGAAGTTTAAAAAGTTAGAACTTTTCAATCAGTATGTTATCAAATACAATTAAAAAAAAGTAGAATGAAAATTTAAGTTGCTACCTTTGATCTTCAAGTTGAAGCAGTATGAATTATGAAATACCTAACAACACAAATATCTTTTATGAAATCAGTACACTTTATGAATTGGGGAAAATACTAATTGGTTTTGGTCAAGGTCTCTCTTTAAAGAAGAAAAAAAAACATGAAAACAAATATGTGGTCTAGAATAAACTGTTTTTTTGAAGAGAATGTTTAGATGTGTGTGCTAGGTGTCTGTTATCTCAAGGGTGCTTGCTACCTTTTCGGTCAAGCTCATTGCACTGAACTTGCCTAATGCTGTTTACTTCTTTTGTTTGATTTATGAGCTACTGTAGAGATATACCATTGAACTTAATGAAATGACTTACATATGTCACTCGTAAAAGGGGTAAGAGGGATGGAGGCTGATAAGTAATGAATGGTTTAGATTATTTCACGTTTGTAAATCTGATAATAGTAGGAATCCATTGGTGATTAGTGTCATGAATGCACCAAATATGTCACGGAGATGACATAAATATGTCAGTAGAAATAGCTTATCTATGTCATCCCTTATAAATTTAGTTCATCTATGTAATCGTCTTTATAAGTGACTCATTTATGTCATTACCGTTATAGATTAGTTCATTCATGTCATTATTTTATGACGGTGATTTTGCAAAATCATTTTTGTCACATGTCCTCTTACTAGAAATCTATGTCACCAAATCTAAATAAAGTATAAACAAATACAACGAATATCTCTGGCCTCTGTGACAAACACTCAAACCTGGGCTCAGCTAGCACGTAAGCACTCCAACTTTGAAAGTGCACATCTAGTCACCGCAACTTGATCTCAACTAGCAACTAAACATTCCAACTTGTCCATCTCTCTAGTGGACACTCGATGGAACATGACACATATATTTTGAAGATGTCAAGATTTGCAAACTCAAAGTTGGAGTGTTTAATTGCCAGTTGAGGCCAAGTATGAGTGTCTGTTTGTGTATTATGCCTTTTTTTATTTGTTTGAGAGTCCGTCTATTAATTGAGTCTTCTGAAAATATTTTGGAGATAATTTTTCTTTACCTGTCTAACAAAAGAATCATTTTTCTTTTGTTTGTTTTAGAATGAATATCCATTTGAAACCCTTCAATTATAGGAACGGCTGCGATGCTGCTTGTCAAGGTTTGGGATCCACACATTAGCATCCTCTCTACAGTTTTCACTTTAGTTGTAGAGATATCAACCTCAAGGACTGGCATCTGTGCTTTTTAAAGACAGTATCCTGGCTTGGGATGGGACAACTCAGTAAACTGAACAGAAGTGAAAGATCTTTCACTATAGATGGGAAGAAGACAGATGGTAGCGAGAGCAAAGCTAGCTCTTGTGTCGGGTTTAACGCAAATGAATGTGAATCTTTTTATTATAGACAGACATTTTCCAGACTAACATAGATGCAGAGTTTGAGGTTGCATGGGCTATATATGTTTGTTCTTTGTAATGTTTTCTGTCTTGATTGCTTCATTTTTGCAGGATCATCATGCTGACGGAAGTAGTATGTGTTAGTTCTTTCATGACACTCTATATTGGTGATCAGTAACCTTTTTTGGGGTTGCTCGTAACAAGAGTCTATTTTCCTTGCTAAATTCCATCTCCTTTTAAACACAGAGAAGAGTCATAAAGAATTGCATGCTAAAGAGATGATACTAAAACTTAATGCCTCTTCATATTTGAATAATGAGAATAATTCTCTTGCCTTTCAAATCAACTTTTCAACATTCCAACCTGTTCTATATTTCAAAATAAAGTCAATTAAACCTTCTGCTCTACAGGTTGTGTTCACCAGTACAATTGTGATTGGATTTCCAGCCGGATGTTTTAACGTCACTTTATTCTCCACTTCAACCATCAAGTTCTCTGGAAGGTCTGAGGTACCTCTCAGGATTACATTCTGATTATGGAGAAACATTTTGTCCAATCATTTGGTTACTGTTAGTTTACCTTAAGGGCATGCTTGGAAATCACTATCTAATCACATAACAATGTAAAGACTAGCTAGAAATTGTTGAAAATTTTTGATATCAAAGCTATGAGAATATAAAAAAAGTATTTTTTTAATGGAAAGAGTAAATCTTGATGGTGGGCATTATTGCATTAGAGGAAGTGGTAAAATGAATTGGGATGTCCAAAAAAGAGTTGGGTCAAACAAATTGCGATTGAAAGAATAGTCATCTTTTTTTGAGTTCATGAATGTTGAGAAATAGTTAGAATTAATTGTGCTTTCTCAATATGATAGTATCTATTTTCATCTCTGATTGCTCAAACATTTGGTAGTTGGAGAAGTGGGAGGAAGAGCCCCAGTGTATTGTAAGTAGTCTTACCTTGCATTTCTGACAGAAGCTGTTAAACATCAAATTAGTATATGTAGAATATATCAAAATATTTTTTAATCTTGTGGTCTTAAATTTATCACGTAAAAATTTGAGTTTAAAGCTCGCTAAAATAGAAAGAGATAAGCATTTAGTATCTTTGAACTATAGTCAAAGTTGTTACGATACACTCTAACTTTATCGGGGTCCTATTGCCCCCCTTGAACTTAATTTTAGCGTATTTGTATCACTCTTTTTGTGTTGATGTGGCCCTTTGCATGAAGTTAAGCTCTTGAGACGCATGAAGGACTATCATGTGGCACCTCAGCTGATAAGGTTGACAAAAATACGCTAAAATTTGTTCAATGAAATAATAGGATCCCATGAGGTTAGAGTGCGTCATAATAAATTTGATCATAATTAAGGGGTACTAGATGCTTATTTCAAATATAGAAAAGAAATGCTATTTTTTTCCAAAACAAATCAAAAAGAAATGTAAGGCAAGATAAATTGAAATGCTAGAAATAGTAATTTTAAAACAAATTAAAATAGCGAAATTTAACTACTCTTCATTTCTCAACATTTTTTTTCTTCAAGATTTTGACTATGATTTGTTAATGCAAGATACATAAATATCTTCATTGAATCTATCAGGAAGCTAATTATATATCTCGACAGATTCAAAATCAAAAAAATGTATCGGGAGCTAATTATGCATCTTTATAAAGAAAAAAAAATGTATTAATTGGATGTATTATGAATCTCGATAAACCCAAAATTGGAAAAAAAAAATATCTGAAGATAATTGCGTATCTCGAAAGATCCAAATTTGAATTTTGTAATAATTATATACAATATCATAATTTTTTTAATTAAATTTCGAACTGTCAGGATTTTTGTTGTTTTTACAAAGAAATTAGGATAAAATCTAAATGTTATCGAAGATAAGACCATTTGTGCAAATCAGCCAATATAATGGGCTGTATTCTGTAGCTGAGGCCTGCATAAAGAAGCCCATCCATGAACAAACTTGGAGCCCAATTTTAGATGAAATTTGTAATTTCATGTGTAGTTTTTTTTCAATTTTATTCATGCATGGGACTTTCTTGGAGTTTTTAGTATTTGCTTTGGGTTCTTGTTAGAGTTTGTGATCCGAAATTTGTTGATTCGGTCCTGAGAGTTTCGTGGTGCGAACCATGTTTGTGATTTTCAATAGGGTATGTGGTGGTAGTGGGTTATTTTCGTTGTTCAGAAAATACGTCATTCTCTACATTGTACTCTCTTTTCATTATAATGAAACCTCCTCCGCCTCTTTCCATATTTTTTCCGCAAGAATTTTCACATAAATCTGTGTTCATCTTATTTTTCTTTTGATTGTCTTTTGCTTATTCTGTCCGATCATAACAATTCTAACAAGAAAAAGGTAAAGGAACTGATTATTTGCTTCGTTTTGAAATAAGAATTAAAAAACAAACATCTTAACTAAACCTGAAATTCTCAGTTACGATATTTTCCAAAACTCTCACAATTGTAGTGAGTGTAATCAGGTAGACAATAAACATGTTCTGTTGAATCCGTGAAAATTAATTGAAAAGTATTATGAATTATAATAGTTAGTAGTTTAAAATTATAAATTAGACAAATAGAGTAACATATATTAATTGAAAATTACATGAAAAGTATTATAAATTATAATAGTTAATAGTTTAAAATATCTAAGAAAATTTATCCGTTATATATTTTAAAAAATATGTAAAAAAAAAATATTATAAATGTCAATAATTATCAACTTACAAAATTTAAAAGATGTGTTATATTTGATTAATTGTGGAAATTATATCAGTGTCACTTAAATTATTAATAGAATAAAAAGTATTATAAATCTCAATAATTGAAAACTTAAATTATTTTGAAAATATAATTGACTATCAAAACCAAAAAAAAAAAAAAATTAAGATAAAAAGAGTAATATATATTATCTAAGAATTACAAAAATTGTTATAAATTATAATAGTTAACCACTTAAATATGTAAAAGAAAAAAAATTATCCTTCCAAATAAATTGAAATAAAAGATAGCATATATTGGTCTCGTCATCGGCAAGTGATACAAGAGACATTTGTTTGGGGTAAAAAGGAAAAAAAGTACAGTGTGTGGTCATTACAGAGAAAAAGATTGATTATTACTGAGCTAGTGAACCTCACCAATATTTAATGTAAGATTGGAAGAGGGAGTTTTACAATTTTCGAAATATTAGGACCTCACGGAAAGATATATCTTATGGCATTTCTGTTCCTCATATGACATGCAGAGTTTGAGGTTACATGGGCTATAGCAGCGGTACTAAAGTTTAGATGTTTGTTCGTTGTAATGTTTCCTATCTCGATTGCTTCATTGATCGAAATAGAATAGCATGGATATAGAGGGACTCATATAGTCTATCCCATCTAGTTTGTGATTGAATTTCTTCTATGAGCGCCATCATGGTATTGAATTTCTTGCTAATAACTAGTTATGCTGCTTGTTCAACTGTAGGTTCGTGGACGTGCTGCATGAAGCACCTCTATCCGGTCATAGGAAGCCTACGAGCCTTATTGGGAGTATTCTCTACTGCTTCTTATTGGCAAGTATTAGTTCATGAATTCTATGTGGCCTGTGACAATGATGCAAATTTAGCCACTTTCTGGGTGAACTAATTGTGACGAATTGCTTGCTATTTTGTCAGTGGGAGCTAGATGGATATTTCACCCTATAGAACGGTTAGGTTCCCACTTCTTTGCAGTTGTAACGTTGGACTCCTTGTTGTCACAGGTGCGCTGTGAAGTCACATATTCTTTCCTATGCTTTCAGCAAGTCATAAGATCGAAATCTCCTGCGTTTTATTGTATTTTTCCAACATGTGCCTTCTCTCTGTAGCTCTATGCCCAAAACAGAGGTGTTTGATATCTATAGGCATTTTTGAGAAATATTTGGTCTATCAAGTTAAGAAAATACGATTACAGGTCAGTGTTTCTACTATATATTTCATGATAAAAAATATGTATCAAGCCCAACTAGTTTGGGATCGAGGTTTTGTTGTTGAAATGGCCATTACTGATATAAATTATTCTTAGAATATATAGCTTGAGATGAAAGTTATTGGGCAAAAGAGGTTAAAAATAACACTGGAAGGGCAATGAATATATTACCTCATTGGATATAACTCTCATCCATACCTCGCCCTTTTCCTCTCCCTTCTTGTGTGACATGTGCACAGAGTTAAAAATGTCTCCTTTTATATTATTAGTTCATCAAAAAAAAAAAAAAAAAAAAAGAGAAAAGAATCTCTCCTCCGATGTGGGACAATATAATATGGGGGCACGCTCAGGCCTCGTTAACTGGAGCGTGGACTCTGATACCATATAAAGAATAGATCTTGGGCCTAACTCAACCTTAAAAGCTAGCTCATGAAGGGAGGAGACCAATTACCCATCCTTTTTCCGATGTGGATACTTAACATATATAATATTGCTATAAATCATCTACTTATGGGGTCTTCGGCATATTAATGATGTTACACTGCCGAAAAAAATCATATTATTCAAGTGTCTTTCCTTAGTAGGCATTCTGTGGAGTGTGCAAAGTGGTGGACCAGTAATCTGGAGAAACAGTAGAAGAACCTGATTTACAAACTGTATGGAACTAAAGGTTTCCCAAAAGAGGGAATCATGAACTGTAGTTTTTAGCACTTGGATGCTTCTATTGCTGTTTTTGATAAGGAGAGGGAAGAGTTGAGTCGCATATGAATTTCAAGCTTTGGTTATTTTATTTCCCTTCTCCTTTCTATTCTGCGGTTACAAAGAAAGGTAAAGTCAGACATCAGTTAAGCGAGTTGGCAACTTCTCTATAGAACAATTCAGATCTAAGTTGCACAAACTCTTCGCTTTCGATGCTGCACCCATGTTGGATTCTCCAAAATTATACAACTATTGGAGAATCTAACACGCACCCGCTGGGCATTTTGAAGAGTCCGACCAACATAGATTCTGATACATATTCTCAGGATTCCTGTTATCTTTCTTTTGGTGAATGGAGACTTGTGGTAGGCTGGTAGCACTACTTAAATGGGAATTAGATTTTACTGATATACTTCAGCTATCAAGATAAACCATCTTCTTTTTTGTGTTCCTGTTATTCAAAATCATATGTTTGCTAAGCGGCAATTTCTGATGTTTGCAATAATATGAACTTTATTTTTGTAGGGGTACTATATTTTCAGCCAGAAACTGAAGCATATTATTCGCCTTCCATTTGATACAATCGCCTATGGTATGCATTACCTGGTTCTCTAGTTTGTATATTGATCTTGTCTTTTACTATCCTTTTTCCCATTTAGTTTTGATCATCTCCACTGCAAATCTGTGGTCAAAACAAGTCTTGCTATTTGTATTCAACTATTTTATTTATATTGGTGCTGTCTGGGACATCTTGTGCACACCTCGATTATTCTACCGGTGCTTGCTACCTCCCACCTACACAAATGTCGGTTAACTCTGCCTACCAAAACTTAGCCATATGAGAAGAAATCACCTAGCATGCTAGCTAATCTGCTATAAGTGGATTGCATCTCTGCTATTTTCTTCCAGAATTACAATAAATTTCGATGTAGTATTTGTTAATTTGCGCATGATGATCTGGTCTTGGACCTTCTCAACCCTCCACTACAACTCCCAGTGGGGAAAAGTGGGGAATAGGGAAGCTGAGTAAGTCTGATTGAGAAGTAATAATGAACTCTCAGCTTAGAAGATAATATTCATGAGATCATAATATGTGCGTGAAACAAGCGTAGACTATTTTTTTCTTTCTAAAGAAAGGCTTTACTTTTGTAGTTTTTTGTCAAATTCTTCTGTGATCTGAATAATACTTCAGTAACTACTAACTAGTTTAATTCTAAGTTGCTTTCGTAATTGTTTCTAAAAAAATAAGAACCATCTTTCTTTTGTTTGTTTAACATGGATATCCATTTGAAACACTTGAATTACAGGAACCGCTGCGATGCTTCTTGTCATGGTTTGGGATCCACATATTAGCATCCTCTCTATGCCTATGCTACTCAGGTTTACATTCCAAGAAATTGGCTGCATCAATTTTCTTAGTTCTGTGCAGCTCCTTGCGTAAAGATTGATTTATTTAGCAATTTTCAGTACTGAAATGGTCCCTGGAAACTTTTCCCTTCTTAATTTTAGGATAATTTGTGTTGTATTATGCATTAGTGAATTATTCCTTCATCAAGGTGTAGTATTTAGCAAAACATAAATGTTGAATCTAAACTATGCTAGACACTTTTATGCAAGGTAGCATTTTAAGTCAGAGAGTTGGTTTTGAGGATTGCAACTTTTAGGTGGAGAAATTTGAAATATGGAAGTATGACGGGGAATAATAACTTTATTTGCAATCCGTAGATAAGTTATAGACGAGGAAAGCGAGACTCTCAAGGAGTCTTATATGGGACTCTATTGGAGCTTTAAGTATTGGCTGCCAGGTTCTAACATGAAAAAGGTAAAGGAACTGAATATCTCTAAATTCACTGCTGCTGTTCTCGCTTTGGTTAGTGATATCCACTTAAAGGACTGAAAACAGTTGTGGATTTTATATCCATTTGTATTTGGGCTGTAAATAAACTTCATGGATGTAGGACATGAACATTATCTTACTTACACCTCCCCCCCAAAAAATCCATCTAAATCCTTAAAGTTGTCATTATGTGTGGAAGAAGAAAGACTTAAAAGATTTTGCTGGTTCAGGCTCAATGTGAAAGCTCCTTCTAGGCTTTACAATTTTTGAAATATTAGGACCTCACGGATATATATATCTGTTCAAATTTCTGTTCCTTAAGTGACATGCAGATTGGAGGTTGCACGGGCTACATCAGTGGTATTGAAGTTTATATATTAATTCGTTGTAATGTTTTCTTAAGCTTGCTTGCTTCATTTTTTCAGGATTATCATGCTGGCGGAAGTAGTATGTGTTAGTTCCTTCATCACAGTCTATATTGGTGAGTAACCTCCTTTATGGGTTGCTTTTAACAAGAGTCAATTTCCTTGATAAAATTTTATCGTTTTCAAACACCTTGACTGCCTAGATAAGAGTCCTGCAGAACTGCATTCTAGAGAAATGATATTAAAACTTAAAGCCTCTGTACATTTGAGTTGTGAAAATAATTTGTCTGGATTTTAAATTGCCTAATTGAAATTCCAACCTGTTCTATATTATTAGAAAGTATAGATGCAAAATAAAGTCAATTAAACCTTCTACTCTCTGCAGGTTGCGTTCACCAGTACAATTCATTGGATTCCCAGCCTGATGTTTTAAAGTCACTTTATTCTCCACTTCAACCATCAAGTTCTCTGGAAGGTTTGAGGTACTTCTCAGGTTTACATTCTGATTATGGAGAAACATTTTGTCCAATAATTTGGTGACTGTTACTGTACCTTTAGGGCATGCTTGGAAACCATTGTCTAATTATATGCCGTGTAAAACGTAGTAATTGTTAAAAAATTGTGATATCAAAGCTATAAGAATATAAAGAAGTATTTTATGGAAATTGTAAATCATGATGGATCTTTGCATTAGAAGAAGGGGTAAAATGAGTCGGGATGACCAAAATGAGTTGGGTCAAACATATTGATATTGACAATATTGTCTTCTTTGTTTCAGTTCATTGATCGCTGAGATGTAGTTAGTATTGATTGTGTCTTTGCAATAGGATATTTATTTTGATCTCTGATAAGGCGAAGCATTTGGTAGTTGAAGAAGTGGGAGGCTTTTGGATAATTAACTGATGCTAAGAGGCCTAAGATAATAAATCTCAAATATCTTTTTGTGTTTTCAAACCAGCCATTAATGCAACATGATTGGTACTTTTATGATGTCAATGTGACTTCTGAGAAGAGATCGAAGAATGCTTGACAGTTGTTTTACTGCTTCTTCTAGATGTGACAAATGATAATTTCTGTAAGAGCCTTCTGTTCCACAGGTACCAGGATGGTGGTCGACTATCAGATCAGCAGATGGCGTTGCTGCAATATCAGCAAGAAAATATACACTTTTTGAGTGAGGAGGTACATAGTTATTAAAACCTCTGAGATCTTACTGGAAATTCACTTCCCATGCTTTTAGGGGCGGGAGAGGGTAGAAATGGGACTTTGGGCTGCTTCAGTTTTATTAGTTGGTGAATCAAGTACCTAATAGCACATAGAAGTATATTTATTGTAAGTTAAGAATTTCCTGCTTTTCTTGGAAAGGGGTGCGTCTCTAGATATATATAGAGATAGGTCTATTTTCTCTTCAGGATGTATAGTTCTTATGACCAAATAGATTTTAATCCTGATTTTCTTCTGGAGCTTTTTCTTTCTTTATGATTGAATGGATTTTTTTTCTCTCTAGATTCTTAGACTGCAAGAAACCTTAAGCAAATACGAAAGGTCTAATGATGGGAGTGCACCTCAGGTATGTTCTTCCTTGTCAAAATTATGATACTGCTTCTGTATTATGTACAAAAAAAGCAAAATGTGTTGGTATGCATGACAAGTTAATTATATTTAAGCTATAAGCATAAAATTGTGGGGAAAAAAGAACTCGAGAAACATGAACTGATAAAATCTTAGTGGAGGTACCATCTGTTTAAGGTGATCATCTAGCTTTTCTGTCCTATTAGTAGGGCACTAAATGTTGGCGCTGATTCTATCATTTTGATCTCGCATGTCATTGAGCTTTGACTCTCCAGGTAAGTAATATCTTGTAGCTACTGCAAGGGAAACAGAATTCAGCAATAGAAACAACAACATACCCAGTGTAGTCCCACAAGTAGGGTGTGGGAGGGTAGTATATACAAATCTTACCCCTATCTTGGGAGGTGGAAAGGCTGTTTCTGCTAGCTCGAGAAAATGCCAGGATGGAGAAACCAAGACCAAAATTACACAAGGCACGTCAAAGCATACTTTAAAAGGAATAGTAACTACAACAAAATAATACGATAAATGAATTAAAAGGGACAAATATATAGCAATAGAAATCAAATGTTGGAGTCCCACATGAGCTAGTGTGGGCAATCATGCCCTCATGAGCTAGTTTTTGAGGTTGAGTTAGGTCCAAGGTCCATTTCTTTATCATGGTATCAGAGCCAGGCCAATCCCAAATCTTTGTTCACCGATGTTGGGCCCCCATATTATATTGTCCACGCTCCAGTTAATGAGGCTTCGGTGTGCGGGGGAGTGTTAAGTATCCCACAGTTAACGAGGCTTGGGTGTGTGGGGGAGTGTTAAGTATCCCACATTGGAAAACTGATGAATAATTGGTCTCCTTATATGGACTTGGGCAATCCTCCCCTCATGAGTTAGCTTTTGAGGTTGAGTTAGGCCCAAGGTCCACTTCTTTATCATGGTATCAGAGTCAGATCCATCCAATTCATTGTTTCCGATGCACCCCCCCCCCCCTCCCGTCTTATATTATCCACGCTCCAGATGTCCAGTCTAGGGCATGCAGGGGCGGTTGGAGTCCACATGCGGTTGGAGTCCCACATAATTCATTGTTTCTGATGTTGCGCAACCCCCCCACCCCCCACCACATCTTATATTGTCCACGCTCCAGATGTCCAGTCTAGGGCATGCAGCCCCCACCCCCCCACCACATCTTATATTGTCCACGCTCCAGATGTCCAATCTAGTGCGTGCGGGAGGTGTTGGAGTCCCACATCGGTGGGTTAAAGGGTCCTTGGTCTCGTTATATGGTCTTTGGCAATCCTCCTTTCATGAACTAGATTTTGAGGTTGAGTTAGGTCTAAGGTCTATTTCTTTATCAGGAACAAAGGCCTACAAGAGTAATACTAGGGCGTAATGATAAACGAGACTACACTCAACTACCTACCAACCTTCCACACTAATCGGTGTCCTCCATAATCTCCCATATATGTTCATGTTCGGTAAGATGGAGCTGTGCTGTATCCTGTTTAACCACCTAACCCTAGTATTTCAGACCTCTCCTGAAACCATTCATGCCCAAAAAGGGAAAAATTATCAAAAGGAAGAAATATCATATATGCTGAGAACAATACTGCATACACTAGCACACACATCCTTCTGATTTCTGGAGAATTTGTTTTCTTAAAGAAAAATTGGTAACTGTATAATATGTGACTGCTGATAATGAGATCAGCCATCTTGTATAGACATTAATCACTAGAATCTGGGATGAAGTTTTGAAAATGATGAAGTTAACGACTCGTCTTGGTTCTTCCAGGTAGATCTTGCTCATTTGTTGGCTACTCCAGATCAAGAGTTACGCACACTCAAAGCTGAGGTAATGTGTGGCATGCGGCTTTGTCCTTTTTTCAATTCCAACAGACATATGGTTCTGAATAGTACACGTGCAATTGAATGCCTGTTTTGTGGGCTTCATTTTGAATGAGATTCTCCTCTCGTATTCCCTTATGGTATTGTGGTGGTAAGTTGTTTTTTTAATTAAGAATGTAATTTCTTTTCTCACAAGATCTTGCTTTGAAACTCAAAGTTTAGCGCATCCTGTTTTATCCCTTTACCTCTTCTACTAAATACTTGTGGGTTTCAGATGAATCAATTGCAATCTGAGCTGAGGCTTGCTCGATCTATTATAGAGGAGAAAGATGCTGAGATTCAGCGTATTCGCAATGCAAACAATCAGGTGTGTATTAGAATATGCTTTAATAGTCAACAATTTTGGGCAATGAAAGAAGTTGTATTTGGTGTACTTACAGTTAGGTTTAATTTTCTTCTGCGAATGGTCACTTATGTTGATTCTAACTTGCTTGGATCTTGAAATCTTCTTCCATTAAGAAATTGGGACTTACTTGCGATGAATGATGAGCTTATTATAAAATAACATTGACGTATTCATGTCGTCGTGTATCGGCCTAATAAAAGTGAACCATTTTGAAAGAATTTAACACGTTCTTCTGTATTTCATGGCGCCTGGCAATACTTCCCTGTTAATCAGTTTGTTGTTTCTCAACTGTCATCGCAAGTTTTATTTAAATTGTTAAATGTGGTCCGCTACACAAGTCTTATACAACAACCTGCCTGTGAGATTCCAAGCACATATCTTTCATTTTTATGTAGTAAGTATTAACTTTTGACGTTAATCATTTATCGACCTAACAAAATTGGACCCTTTTTGAAAAATTTAGTACATTGATCAGTCTGTAATATCTACTTTTTTGTTATTATCTGATATTTCTTGTACTTCCGTTACTTTTTTTCTGGACAATTTTGGACTGTTTTCCTTGAGCCGAGGGTCTATCTAAAACAACCTCTCTACCTTTGAGAAAGTGTTAAGGTCTGCATACATTCTACACTTCTCGCACCCAACTTTGTGGAACTACACTGGGTATGTTGTTGTGTTGAGCACACTGTACTTCTGCACTGGTATAAGAGTCGTAGGTAGTAGTTAGTCGATCACGACTAAGTATATTCTACCTTCATTGTTGTCTGTATAGTATTTGGACTCACACAGTAGCACATGATCCTGCCTTTTTTATTTTTCGATGAAAGAGTGCATAACATCTCTCTCTGAAACAGTATGTAGAAGAAAACGAGAGACTCAGAGCTATTCTGGGAGAATGGAGCAACCGAGCAGCTAAGGTAGTACTTCATTATTCATGTTACATTGCTATGATGTTTATCGTTTGCTTGTCCTCTTATCACACCAAATGTTTTATTTGGCTGGATAAAAGCTCGAACGTGCATTGGAGCTGGAACGGATGTCAAACTTGGAACTGCAGAAAAAAATGACCACAGTGAAGACTCAAATGCGTGAATAGTTCAGCCCCACTAGCAAGGTTAGCAAGTGGTTACTTCTTTAGCAGTTAAGCAACAAACATGCATGAACCATTTCATGAAGTATGTGTCTGGATTGTCCAGAGTCTCGATAGTTAGCTCTGGGCCTCCCGGTCAAAAAACAACGTCGATGAAGAGTTCAGGTGCAAAACCATTCCTGGAAGATATAATGGTCCTATCTGCACATGTACAGATTAAGCTCAAAACAATAGTTTGCTTGATGTGTACCATCTTCAAGACTATCAGCTTTGTATAGTTTTTCCCTCTATTATTTATTTCATATCTTTTCTTCTTGTATTAGATTTTCTTTTTGGAAGAAATTTTTTTCACTGTAAGTGTGTCATTTTATGGCCATAGGCAAATCTTAGAAGGGTGATTTCCAAAGATAATGACATCGAAATATCAGAAGGCGAATTCAGGATTTTAATCCGTTTGGCCATGATTTTTTTTTACTTTTTCAGAAAAAAATTCACTTTATGTCAAATCCAACTCCAAGTTGATGTTTGGCCATGAGAATTTCAAAAACAACTTGGAGTTGTATTTGAAAAAGTGGAAAACAAGAAAAAGTTATTTTCATTTTTTTTTCCGTTAAATTTATGGTTCTGGATGCTGGTAGACAAAGTTCTATCATTGTTTTTATAGAGTGAAAAAGAAAAACATACTTGAAGTATAAGAATTTTTTGTGTTTCATATTTGAACTATAAGGTGTGTTTGAGTTTCATTCCTGAACTATGACCAACTATTTATTAAAACACACCTAATCTCGAGTCGGGGTTGGGTGTTGGGTATCGGGTTCTGAGTGATGGTCGTGTTTTGGGTCTTAAGTTTGGGTTGGATTGCATCTCGGGTCTTGAGTCTGGGTAGGATGCTGGACCCGAGTCGGGGTCTAAGTCAGGGTGGGGTATCGGATCCCTAGTACAAAGAGCTAACGATTACATTCTCTAATTTTATAGCTAATAATTAGCTAAATAATTTTGCCTAAATTTACTGTCTTTAGGCTTTAGTAGGTTAAAGTGGGTTAGAACCGTTTACTCAAACCATATTTCATGTAGATTGTAATACAATTCATTTTAGCTCAATTCATATTCGATCCATCAAAATTCAATCCAATTCACCCATTTGCCACCCCTTCCCCAACACATATTTCATTGTAATATAAGATAAGACCTTTCCCTTTCTTATATGGAAAACGGTCAAAATTCTTCTCTCACATGAATTTTTTCCTGTCATTTTATTCAAGCGACTACAACGACACACCTAGTAAATCTCACAATTGAGGCTTGGGGAGGATAAATTATACATGAACCTTATCATTATCTCGAGAAGGTGGAAAAGTTGTTTTCGAAAGGCCTTCGACTCAAGTATAGCAAATTCAGATACAATAAAGAGAAATACTTTAAAGATAATATGATAACATGGGACACTGCAGAAACTACCATAAAAATAATTTCAGTCACAAAATAATGTGATAATTAAAACACAATAAACAACAAAACATATATCTATGGCTAAATCCTACGCTATCATACTATGACTAGTTCAAGACAATACTCCTACCCGACTAACCTTCTATTTTAATGCACGTCCTCCACATCCCCCTAGCTAAGATCATGTCCCCGGTAACCTGAATATGTGTCATGTCTTATCTTATTACCTCTCTCCAATACTTCTTCGGCCTACCTCTACTCCTCTTCGTACTCATTATATCCAAGCTTTCGCACCTCCTCACCCGGGTGTCTAAACTTCGCCTCATTACATGTTCAAGCTATCTCAATCTCGCTTTCTCATCTTATCCACCACGGAGGCCATTCCCACCTTATCTCAAATGTCCTCATTCTTGATTCTATCACACCCAGTATGTCCACAAATCTATCTCAATATTCTCATTTCTACGACAAACATCTTCTGAACATGGGAGTTTTTGATTGACCTACACTCCGTCCATTACAGCGTTGGTTTAACCACCACTCTATAAAACTTATCTTTAAATTTCACTGATATTTTCTTATCACACAAGATGGCCTTATTTTTTTTACAGATACAAAAAATAAATTAAATAACAATATCCCTTCCTTAAATATAGTTAATAGTAACTAATAGATACCAATCACACCGCTATTCTCTCTTTAACCATTTTTTCTCCATTTTTAAACAATTTGATTTCTTTTTTCACCATCATATACATTCGTTTTTTTTTTCTATCAGAAATTATTATTTCAATAAAAAGCTTCCACAAGTTGTTGTTGTTTCATACAACGTTTGAATATTTTTATTGAAAAAAAAGGTCCAATAGTTTACAAAAAATAAAAAAACGAGACACACAAATATGAATTGTGCTAATTTGCACTCAATTCATGATATATCATGGAGGAAGATGGGATGCCTCAGGTATATCTTGGTTATTAACTTTGATATTTTTCATTAATTCTTTTTTTTATTTCTTTTTGAAATATATATTGTCTAATTATTGATTAAGAAAAAGGCATTAAGAGAAAAAGTTAATATTGTTTTTATATTTGTTTTTAATTATGTGATATTGACATGTTGATTATTCACGAGAACATGGTGGAAAGTCACAAAAAATATTGTTCAATCAATTTATAGGTGTATGATTATTGGTTGTCAAATATTTTCATTCGGTTATATTACATTCAGTGAGTGACCTATTATGATATTATATTTATTGTTTTAGTAATTTCTTTTATTAATCTTATTATTGTGTATGTTTTGACAGTATTAAAATATATTGAAATTATCAACTTTCATATGTTTATCATTTTTTTTTATTTTTTTGATGTGTATGTTTTGTGAATTTTAAAATATGTTGTTTTTTAATTACATATCGTTAGCGATTATTGAGTGTTAGTTACTTAACATATCTGTATTATATTTGCCGGTAGACTTAAAGATTTTTCTATAGATGAAATTATGTATGGTGCAAATACCAAGTGTAAAGGATTGCTAAATGCAATAGCAAAATAACTCAAGATCGACATCAACTCAATTCAAATTTGAGATTAAGCTCTTGATTGATAGATTCCCACCAATGATCATACACAATGACACAGGAGTCATGATGTATCTAGATCGAAAAAAGACTGATTATCAATAATCATACATAATGATAAAGTCATGTTAAACTTTTGTTATGTTTCTGCATGATGTTTTTAGCTATTAAAATATGTTTTTGTTGATTTTATAAAAGAGATAATACATAAATATGACCCTAAACTTGACACCAAATTATAACTTTGACCTTAAACTTTGACAGTGCACAAATATGACCTTTAATTATTCAAAACTGCAAAATATGACCTCCGATCCTACGTGACAAAACGCGTGTTCAACACGCAAAATTGGGCACATCCAGCTTAAAATCTAAGGGCATAATACATAAATATGATCTGAAACTTGACACCAAATTATAACTTTGACCTTAAACTTTGACAGTGCACAAATATGACCTTTAGCTATTCAAAACTGCACAAATAAAACAACAACAACAAACCTAGTATATTCCCACATAGTGGGGTTTGGGGAGGGTAGAGTGTACGCAGTCCATACCACTACCTCTATAGAGGTAGAGAGGCTGTTTCCGATAGACCCCGGCTCAAAACTGCACAACTGTGACCTTTAAATGACTTTTTACTATTATTTTTTTATTATTTTCGGCTCAAAGATGAAAAATGACATCTAATTTCTTTTGTCATTGCAGAAAAAGAAGAATATTGAGGATTTATTAATTAGGTGGGTCAATCTCATACGAAAAAATCGTGCGAATATGTATATATATATATATATATATATATATATATATTATAAAGCAGAGGGCGAATTTAAGTTATATAATATATCTAAATATAATTTATTTAAATATTAAATTAAATATGAAACTATACTAATAATAAAAAATTATAGTTTTAATAAAACATTATCAAATTAACATTGTTAAAATGTTATTAAATTAACATTATTAAAATATTATTAAATTAATGCAGAGGAGGACCTACGTGATTGCCATGGGGTTCACCCGAACCCCCTCGGTAAAAAAATTACGTTGTATATATAAGGTAGAAAATCTATATTTATGTACGTATATTAATGTTGAACCACATGAAACAAGACACTTAGATAGCCCAGTGGTGTTAATTGCTCTTCTTGGGCGCTTCCTTCAGCTTACTGCGCGGGTTCGATCCCACTAGTGGATGTTCTTTTTTTTTAATGAAAAAAAAGTTAGGTGTTGTTGCTATAGAAATAAATAAATAAATAAATAAATAAATAATAATAATAATAATAATAATAATAATAATAAAAACAACGTCGTTTTAACACAAAAAATAAAATTTTGATAGTGCACAAATATGACCTTTAACTATTAAAAACTGCACAAATATGACCTCCCTCCAAGTCAGCCCTTTTAACGACATAGGACCGTGTGATTAAATTACCTTTCCACGTAGGCGCGAGTGAAACTCACGCATGGGGCTGCAAAATTGGAGGTCATATTTGTTCAGGTTTTGAATAGTTAAAGGTCCTATTTGTGCACAATCAAAGCTTAAGGTCAAAGTTATAATTTGATGTCAAGTTTAGGATCATAGTTATGTATTATCTCTTTATAAAAACAATATCATCTTTAGATCCAATAACTTAAATTTTTATTTCTGAAATTGTAGACTCAATATGTTATATATGTATATTGAAACATATAAATAGATAACTGATTATAAAATATTAAAATACATAATTTTAGACATTTGATATCATTTTAAGATTTAAAGAAAAACTTATATCAATTTTAAACCAAAAAAATACTTGATAAGTAAAATATAACGGAATATAATTTATATCGCAAAGTATAAGTTCACGAAAGCAATAATTTTAAGTTATTTTATATCAAATTGAAAACAAAAGATCATTCCCATTAAGTAAGAAAAAAGCAATTACTATTGTATGCAATTTGCATGATAAATCATATATTATGTTTTAATGACACTTGAATAAAAAAATTAATCTGCAAATTTATTAATGTGGCAAAATGAATATACAAGAGTAACAAAATCAAGATAATAAGTAACAACATAAAAAGATGTTTTGGATATAAAATATCTTATTTGGAGTAGAATCAAATTTTTATTTTTCAGACATGACTCAACAGAAAAAAAGAAAGAAAAATATATTAAATTGAAGAAACTTTAAATCTGAATGAAGAAATGAATGTTGAAAAATTCAACTTCATACACATGAATATGAAAAGTAGAAAAAAAAAGAAAAGAAAAATACTTTATTAAAGGCTATAAATAAGGATATATTTGAATGTTAAATATGAAAAAAAAATGTTTTTTTTAAATATTTTAAAAAATAAATTTTTATGAGTAAAGATCTTGTGTAAATAATAATGAGTTTTAAAAGTTTTGTTGGAAGTTGGTAAAAGGTAAAAGAGCCTGCGTCTGATTTTGGATTGCGTCTGGTAAAAGGGTTGGATTGCGTCTGGTAAAATCGATTTTGAATTAAAACCAACCCTCTAAGTCGCACTTATATAATACGTGCGTATAAGAAAAATGTGAAAAATTGTAGAAGAAAGTTAAAGAGTAAAGATCTCTTGCGTATGAATAATGATATACCAAAAAACGTGAAAAATTGTAAAAGAAAGTTAAAAGAAGGGAAAAAGAAGTTTAAAAAGGTAAAGAATTAAGATTTCTATTGGTAATGAAATACCGTAAAAGGTTAAAAAAATGTAGAAGTAAGTTAATTATTAAAGTTAATAAAAAGTAAAAAATTAATTCTTAACTTTTAGAAAATATATTTACCATATATGAGTCCTTAAATTGTGAACAAACTTTAATACTTAATTATTTAAAAAAATCATTGATACTAATAATATAACTTGTCATACTTTTCTAAAACTTTAATTAAGAGTGACAAATGTTAAATGCTAAAAATAAGAAAATAATATAAATAATAAATATTAGAAAATTAATTTTGGATATTTAATTAAAATATATTTTTCTAAAAAGTTGCTATAGCTTGTAATTATTTCTTTAGTCTAGTAATTATTGAAAAGTTTTGCTATAACTTGTTATTAACAATCTAGTAAGTCTATTTAGGATAATTTTCACAAGATAATTAAAATGCTAGAAATAGTAATTTTAAAATCAATTAAAATATCGAAATTTAACTACTCTTCATTTCTCAGTATCTTTTTTTTTTTCTTCAAGATTTGACTATGATTTGTTAATGCAAGACACATAAATATCTTCGTTGAACCTATTGAGGAGATAATTATATATCTCGACAGGTCCAGAATCGAAAAAATATATCGGGAGCTGATTATGCATTTTTTACAAGGAAAAAATGTATTTATTGGATATATACTGAATCTCGATAAACCCAGAATCCGAAAAAAAAAAATGTGCGTATCTCGACAGATTCAAATTAAAATTTTCAGTAATTATATAAATATCAAAATTTTCTATTAATTTCAAGCTGTTGGTATTTATGTTGTTTTTACAGAGAAGTAAGGACAAAATCTAAATATTATGGTAAATAAGGCCATTTGTGCAAATCAGCCGAATATAATGGGCTGAGGCCTGCATAGAGAAGCCCATCCATGAACAAACTTGGAGCCCAATTTTAGATGAAATTTGTAACTTCATGTGTAGATTTTTTTCAATTTTAGTCATGCATGGGACTTTCTTGGAGCTTTTAATATTTGCTATGGTTCCTGTTAGAGTGGTGACACGAATTTATTGATTTGGTCCTAAAAGTTTTGCGGTGCGATCTATGTTTGTGATTTTAACGGTGTCTATGGTGGTAATACTTCATTTTTCATATTGTACTCTTTCTCCATTATAGTGAAACCTCCTCCGCTTTTTTCCCATGATTTTTCCCGCAAGGATTTCCATGTAAATCTGTGTATTCTTATTTTTCTTTTGCTTTTGGTTTGCTTATTTTGTCCGATCATAAAAGTTCTAACAAGAAAAAGGAAAGGAACTGATTATTACATATTTATAGTAGTTAATAGTTTGAAATGTCTAAGAAAATTAATCTGTTATATATTTTAAAAAATATGTAAAAAATATTATAAATTATAATAGTTAACCACTTAAATATCTAAAAATATATTAAAAATATGATAATAATAAAACTTTACCGGAAAAATGTAAATTCATTTTTTTCCACAAATCAACAAAATTGTAAATTTAATTCAAAAAGAAAAATAAAAAAATGTTATTTATGCTAAACTAAATAACAATGTTTTGGAAGGAGGTCTTGAGATGGGATTGCTCCCACTCCAATCTTTCCCACCAATTTTTATCATCAATGCTGATTTTTCTAATGGATGGAAAAGGATGTTCATTTGTAGTTGGTGTATAGAAAGGCATCCTCTTCAGATTGGGGCAATCTTCAAATTCCATGTATTCAAGGGAATCACACATCAGTTTTCCCTCACAGATACTCTTCAATTCAAACAGGCCTTGCAGGATGAGCTGTCTTAGCTTAGGAAAGTCAGCAGTTGTAGATGTACTGCTGCTTTGGCTACTTCCCTCTCCTTCCTCTCTCCCTATTATCTCTTCCATCTCTGAACACCCTAATACATAAAGCACCTCAAGGTTCTTGAGATCCTGCAAGATAGCCCGTGGAAACAACTTCTCCATTCTATTGCAACCCCGGATAATCAATTCTGTTAGACCCGAGAAGGTGTGAGATGCAATTTTTCCCTTACAGAGAGCAACAAGATTTCGCAAGCTATCAACAGACAGACTACGGAAAGATATGCAGGGTGGGTCTGTAGTTGTATCTCTATCAGAGGGAACGTTGACGATCCATTCTATCTCATCACAATTAGCGATTCTGCAGGTCAAGCCTCTTGAAGAAGTAGTCTGTGACAGAAAGTTGTCCACAAAGCAGTTACTCAGCCCATGGCATTTCCTAATCTGTAGAATGTCAATGCCATGTGGAAGAAAAATTGATGTTGCTGCTTCAATGGTGTAATCTTCTACAATCACTTTTCTCCATTTCGGTATGTAGACATCAAAGCCACCATCAATATTTACTTGCCCCACAAATATGGTATACCACAAATCTTTCTCATAGTTATGGAGACTACTCGTGAACTTGTGAAAGTTATGCAAATCACAGAACCTGCCTCCGAATTCTTCGAGCAGTTCCAAGCTGGCCAAGTCTTCAACTGGGGCATTCACACGTCCAGGAAGATTGAGGTATTGAAGCCGGGGAAGTTTAGTTAATATCTCCTTTGGCAGTTCATCGAGACCTGTTCTACCCATATCCAGAAATTTAAGCTTGACTAAGTTTTCCATGCCTTGAGGTACTTCCTTAATACCAGTGCGAGATACATCTAACACCCTCAGATTTTTGAGCTTTCCCAGTGGTGGCACAGATTTGAGCTGCTCACATCCACGAAGCGAGAGTGCTCTAAGACTTTCCAAGTTAGAAATGTAACTCGGCAAATCCATAAGCTTAGAGTTGTAGCTCAAGTCGAGTACTTGGAGGTTGTTCATGTACCGAAAGAAAGGACCTGGGATCATTGTCAAATCACAATTAGACAAAATCAAGGTTGATAATGTGGGGCAATTTGGTGACATCTCTTCAGGGATTCTCTTTATCTCGCTGTCGTAAAAAGAGACTCTATCCAAATTGGACACCCAATCCTGCTCCTCCAACACTTGTGGTCCTATTCCTGCCCTTACCAGGTACCTTGGTTTATCAGTTGTGATCTGCAATGCCATTTCTCTGAGTAGATCATGCATCCTTACTGCATCAGCTCCCCAGTCGTCAGTTGCTTCAAGTAAGCAGAGCTTGACTAGTTTATTCAATATGGTATGGCCATGGTTAAACTCATCTTCCCTACTACTTCCCTTTACCAGTCCCTCCATTATAAATCTACCAATAAGCTCATCTCTGAGAATTTTACGGTCCTCGGGATACAAAGCACAGTACAAGAAGCACTCTTGCATAGTTGTATCTCTCAACCGATCGTAACTGTACTTCAGTACCTTGAAGACATCGCTTTCCATGTCCTTAGGGAATTCGTTCAGAGCATTCCGCCACTCCCTTATATCGGTCACCCCTCTCATGCTTCCCGCCAAAGTGATGAGCCCGAGCGGCAAGCCCTCACACCTTTCTGCCATGGATTTGGCAACTATCTCAATATCTGGACTAAGCTGAGTCTCAAATCCTAGACCTTTCCTGAACAGCTCCCAAGCATCATCAGCATTCAAGGTCTTCACTTTGAGTAGTTTCTGACAACCCATCTTTAGGCACTCTTCATTTGAGCGAGTTGTTAGAATCAGCTTATAACCCTCTACACTAAGAGGGTCACCCAACTTCTCCAAGCAAAGGCGATTCCAGACATCATCCAATATGATGATAACCATTTTATTCATTTTTTGGAATGCACCTTTTAATTTGGCTGACCTTCTATGTTCATCTTCCTCATTTGAAAGATCAAGATTTACAAATTTGGCAATTTCATCTTGTAATACTTTGACGCTGAACCCTTGAGAGACCGTAACCCAGCAAACTTGATAACGATGGTCATCAATAAGACGATTATGAATATGTTTTGCCAAAGTGGTTTTACCCACCCCTCCCATACCATATATTCCGATGCTTGAGACATTCTCATCCTGTAACCATGTCCAAACCACTTCTAAATTCTGTTTTGATGTTTCCTCCTGAACTGGTTGCACCGGCATTGGATACTCCTCTATTTCATAAACATTACACACGAGCTCTCCAAAATCTCCTCTTTGTTTAAGATCTGCAACTGTTTCATCCAACTTCTTCAAAGCACCTCTATTTTTCTTCCCTCTTGTTGCTTCTTCTTTTAACTCACGTAAATCTTTTTCGAGCTGTTCAACCTCGTTAAGCCAAGATTCAACTTCTTGTGTCCTCTTCTTCCTCCTAGACCGCTCTTGATTCTCAACCTGTGTCTTTATATCGCCTGCTTTATCTGATAATTGCTTTACTCTGCGTTCCAGCTTTTCCAAATTCTCACCAAAGTTTATGCAACTCTTAATCTTCTTTATCAAAAATCTGACCCCCTCATCTATATATTCAATTACCTTCCCAGCAACAGCTTCCATGATATTTCAAAAAGTACTGCAACAAAAGAACCATGCCAAATTAGTTCAGTTGCAGTGGATAAGAATTATAATAGTAACTATTTTGAATCTTTATTTGTAATAGTTCAGAGCTGAAGACATCACAAATTTTGTATGTAATTCAAATTCAATTCTTAATGCAATATTTTCTCAATAAAACTAACTGTTCTATCATATAAGTTCTTGTTTATTCTCACTACTATGATATACTAGTCAAGAGATTGGCACGGGCCCAATATCTATATTAAATAAAATAATAATAAATTAAACTATGATATTTATTTATTCATTTTAAAAAGTTTTTGTGTTTCTTTCTTGTATATAAATGTCAATTTGTGTTAGTTGAAATATATTTGAGAAAAAAATAGTGAAAAATAATTTTGTCTAAAGCAAAGACTTTTAATAAAGGACAAAAAGTTCAAACAATATTCCTAAGGCGCTTCACACTTTTAATATATTATAGATTATAGATGGATATAGATATAAATTATAGATTATTGATTATAGATATAGACATAGACATAGGCGTAGTGTGTGTTTGGTATGAACAAAAATATTTGGTTGGTGAATGAAAAATATTTTCTGAGTTGGTGAATGAAAAATATTTTCTAACTAAGCTAAAGAATAGAAACTACTTTTTTAGAAAAATAATTTTTGATCTCGAAATGCTTTTTTAGGGTGTCTTCAGTATGGAGAAGGAAAACACTTTCTAAAAAAATAACTTGTTTCTTAATTCGTTATGCTAGTAGAAATATATTAAAAGTATTTGTATATATTTAACAAAAAATAATGAGAACGAATAGAATAAGAAGGGTGGAATAAGAAAAAGGTTTGTAAAAATTTTTTCAAAAAATAAATAAGTGAGGAAGGGAAGGAGGGGGGGGGGGGGGTTAGGATAGGTGATAGGGGTTGCGTAAGAAAAAAGTTTTGAATTTTCTTTAGAAAATAAATTTAAAAAAATATTTTTTTTGAAAATGAGAGGGGGGGGGGGCTAATAGGGGTTGGGGTCAGGGTGGGGTAAGACAAAAAAGTTCTAAAACAAATTTAAAAATTAAATTTCTTTAGTGGGGTCGGATAGGGGTGGGGTAAGAAAAAAGTTTAATTTTTTTTTAAAAAAAATATTTTTTTTTTTAGGAGGGACTGGTAGGTGGTGGAAGTTGAGGTGATAAATAATTTAAAATATTTTTTAGAAAAATTAAATATTTCTTTTTGATGTGGGATGGCAGGGGTGGGTTGGTAAGCAATTGGGGGTCGGGTAGAAGTGAGTGATTTTGAGAGTTATAAAACAATTCAACTTGAGAGTGAGGTTAATCAGAGAGGTTGAAAAAGAGTTTTGAAAAATATTTTTGTTGAAGTCATTTTCCTTAAATTTAAGAAAAATAAGTTGGTTTGAAAAAATATTTTTCAAAATATTTAAATCAACCAAATATATATGAGAAAATTGAAAACATTTTCTACCAAACACACTCCTAAAGTTAGGATGGTGTAGAAGTCAGCTGAATCCAAGTTGAAAAGCACATTTGTGTATTAAATTAACTAAAACACAAAATGATTTAAATAGGTACATTTTAATTTTAAATAAAAAAATTCAAGTTGGTAAATTTTAATGAAAAAACTAATTAAATAGGTTAAGTGATTTTGTAAATAAAAATGGTATTTTTGCATAATAAAGTAAAAGCTAGATGACCACCTATGAAATTTACTCGGCAAAAATATTTTTTCATGATCTAAGAATCAGATAGTATAAATGAAACACATGATGTTAAAAATAATTTATCTTTTTAGCTGATCGACAGTAATATTTTGTATCAAATGCAATAAAAAAGAACATCTATTAATAAGATTGAAAATTATGTACCTGAAGAAGTTGAATGCTAAAAACATTTTACAAATAAAGTTAAAAAGTTGAACTTTACAAAATCTGTTATTATTAAAGTCAAAATAAAAAAGTAAATATAATATCGTAAATCAAAACAAAGATTGGTGTTGCGAAACAAATATTAATTATTAAAATTCAAGTGAAATTTATATTTTAGTTAATAAATTGACCAAAATTATAGATGACTTTTAAGTGATATAATATAAAATAAAAAAACTTTTCGTGTGATAAACTTTAGAATTGAATTATTATTACGTAACAAGAAATAAAAAGGATTTTTGCATGATAAATTAAAAATTGGATGACCACCATTAAAATTTACTCGATAAACACTTCTCCCAGAGAATCATCCAAACATCAAATTATATAACATAAATATGTTTTTGATAATTTCCTCCCTCTATCAAATGCTATACATAGATAACAAACTTAGCTTTATACTGTCTCCGTTCCAAAATACTTGATCCTTTTGTATTTGACGCATCCCTTAAGATTTCAATGATTGAAGGAGTATTTTTACTTTTTTGCCCTTATACCCTAATTATGATAAAAATTAAGAAATATTTAATTGATGGCACGCACACCTTACTATTCCAATAATTATAACGGTTCATATTCACTTAGAAATTCAATACAAAGAGTCAAAAAGGGAGAAAAAGGTTCTTATAGGTATTTGAAATTACATTTAATAACTGTCTTCAAACTGAAGAAAAGCCTTTTCAAGTTTTCAATTAGCAAAATGACAAAAAATTTGGTTATTAAGCATGTTCAAGTTTTCAATTAGCAAAATGACAGAAAATTTGGTTATTAAGCATGTTCAAGTTTTCAATTAGCAAAATGACATAATTCTATTTTTTTATTGGTCGAATTGCTAATCGATCTATCCATATATATGTCGGATCGATAATCAATCTGTCTATATATCAATTTGATAGATAAAGATCTGTCTAAAATTGTGTTATTTCCTAAAAAACATAAAAAATTGTATCTATTTAATTAAAAAAAAAAAAACTTGAAAAGACCATTTAAGAAAAGATCCCTCGAAACTGGTGTAATACTTAATTTATTATTAAGAGTAAAATTGAAAAAGAATGTTTAAAACACTCTTGATTTTATAAAGAGGACAATTTATAAAGAGGACAAGTAGTTTAAAACAAATAAAATTATAAAGAGGGTGATGTATTTTGAAACGAAGGGAGTGACATAGAAAACATTTAACTAAAAAATTGTAACCCACGCTAAATAAACAGATGAAGTTAAAAGTAATTTACCTTTTTCAGTTGTTCGGCAGTCAGATCTGTTGACAAACATAACATAAAAAGAAAAAGGTATATTAGTAGCATTAAAAATTATATATATGAAATCGAATAAAAAAAAATAAAGAGATCTTTAATATGATAAACTTTAAATATAGATGACTTTTATATAACAATAAACTTTAATGATAAATGACTTTCATGTAACAAAAGATAAAATTAATTTTGTGTGATCACTTGTGTAATATAGCTAACAAAACAATTTTCTTAGGATCTAAAAATCATATTATATAACAGAAAATTGATATATTAGAGAGGGCATAAAAAAATTGTAAAACCTTTTTATTTATTACATAATAAATAAATAAATAAATAATTAGTAATTTATCTTTTTCAACCGTTCAACATTCAAATATGATGTCAGATACAACAAAAAATAAGATCCATTAATAACATGAAAATGTATAAAAATAAGATCCATTAATGACATGAAAATGTATAAAAATAAGATCCATTAATGACATGAAAATGTATATATTCGAAGCATATGAAGAAAAAAATTATAGAAGTTAGAAAAGAGTTGAACTAAGTCAATTTGTTATCAAATACAAATAAAAAAGTCTGATGAAATTCAATGTTTACCTTTGATGATCTTCAAGTTGAAGCAAAATAAAATCTTCAATGTTTACACAGATTTTGAATTGTATAAGAAACCAAAAGCAAGAGAGAAACAAGTCTTATAAATGGAATGATTAGTTTAAGTCAAGGTCTTAAAGGAATAAACGAAAAGGAAACAAATATCCCTTTAATTTAAAAAAGAAAAAGTGAAAATAATTGGGTTAGAAAGATTGTTTATTAAGAAATAAAACACATCCTAATTATCATGAATTTCATACGTTAACTATTCATTATAAAAAAAATTTAAATATGCCATCAAATTTTATGTCGTCCATTATAAGTTTAACTCATTTATATCATCATCTTTAAAAGTGATTTTGCAATAGATTGGTTCATTCATGTCATAATGGTGGTTTTGCAAAATCATTTTTGTCAAGTGACCTCTTACTAGAAGTCTACGTCACCAAATCTAAATCAAATGTAAGCAAATATGAAAAATATCCTTGGCGCCTCTCGAACAAACACTCAAATCTGTACTCAACTGTCAAGTAAATACTCGAACTTTGAGTGTGCACATCTGGTCACCGTAATTTAATCTTAACTGGTAACTAAACATTCCAACTCATTCCATCTCTCTACTGAACATTCGATGCCGACGTGACACATATGTTTTAAAAGTGTCCAGATGTGCAAACTCGAACGTGGAGTCAAAAATTTTACTACAAAAACATAACAAAAAATATTTCTGTCACTTTCATTTGACATAATATAAAAAAAAAGATTTTTAGTATGATAAGAGTTATTTTTAGTGGGCTCTCGTTCACTTTCATTTCAAAATTAAAGGTCATGACTCATGACTCATCAATCAATAATGAAAAAAGATCTAATCGAAGTATTTATTCACTTTTATTTTGTCAATCAATTAATTTTTTACTTCTTTGTCAATTTATCTTTAGCTTTTTTAATCTTTTTTAATCATAAATTTTTATTTTACATATAGAGTGTGTTTGTTACCACCAATGATTAGGATTCTAACTTAATGAGTAAAGCATTTAGTATTCAACTGAATTATGACCAAATTTTCTATAATACATTCTAACTTTACGAATGTCTTATTGCCTTCGAATTAGATTTTACTGTATTTTTATTATCCTTTTTAGCTGATATAATATTTTTTATCACTCTTTTGAACTGACATAACACTTTTAACGTGAATCCTAACTTTAATGAATGCTTTATCTCTAACTTTAATGAAAGATTATTATGTTAAACAATATTCTAAAGCATTTTTGTTTCTACTTTTTCAAAAGAGAAACACTTTATACCTATCAATTAGTCTCTTTTTTTTCCACTGAAATGATTCCAATATATCTTTTCTCTACTTCCTTTCTTTCAAAACGAATAATCTATTTTGATTTGATATGAAATTTTAAAAAATAAGTGAGTTTTTTAAAATTTTATAATTTTAAATATGTCATATAAAAAGTTGAAATTGAAGTAATATAAAAAAAAAACCCACCATTTTTTTAAATAGACTGAAAAAAAGATCATTTTTTAAACAAAGAAAGTAGTTTCTCAAAATATGCATATCCCATCAAATCATGTGAAATATTGGCAGTATAACTGAATCATATAATCTAAGATAAAGTTATTATCTGAATAGATTTAGTTCAATCAAGAGAAGACTTGATCATGGAAATTATGAGTATTTAAAAAAAAAGTAGTTTTTTAAGAGTGAAAATAATATTTGAAAATTGAACTTATATTTGATCATAGAATATAAATTGAAATTGTTTTGAATTTTATGAAAAAATTTGAGCGGAAAATAGTTATTCTGTATTTTTCAAATTTCTCAATTTCGAAATTCAACTTCAATTCAATTTCATGATTGTTTGACAGTACATCTGTTAATTGGTTCTTCTGAAAATATCTTGTAGATAATTTGTCTTTTAATTGTCTAACATAACATTCTCAATCACTAGAACAAACATGCAGTATGTGTCCGGATAGTGCAGAGTCTCTATAGTTAGCTCTCGACGTCCCAGACAAAAAACATCTTCAATGAAGAATGTACGTTCTTTCGCAATGCCATTCTTGGAAGACTTAATGGTCCTATGTGCACTTGTACAGATTAAACTTAAAAAATTTCATGGCTCCTGGCAATACTGCCCTGTTAATCATGAGTTTGTTGTTTCTCAACTGTCATAGCAAGTTATATTTAAATTGTTAAATGTGTTACGCTACACAAGTCTTATACAACAACATGCCGGTGAGATTCCACAAGTGGTGTCCGGGGAGGTTGTGGGTGGGGTCTGCAGACCTTATTCCAATATCTTGCACTGGTATGAGAGCCGTAGGTAGTAGTTAGTCGATCACGACTAGGTATGTTCTATCTTCATTGTTGTCTGTATAGTACTTGGACTCACACAGTATCACTTGATCCAGCCTTTTTTATTTTTCGATGAAGAGTGCATAACATCTTCTCTGAAACAGTTTGTAGAAGAAAACGAGAGACTCAGAGCTATTTTCTGGGAGAATGGAGCAACCGAGCAGCTAAGGTAGTACTTCATTATTCGTGTTACATTGCTATGAATAGTTCAGCCAAGGTTAGCAAGTGGTTACTTATTTAGCAGTTGAGCAACAAACATGCATGAACCATTTCATGAAGTATGTGTCCGGATAGTCCAGAGTCTCGATAATTAACTCTCGACCTCCCGGTCGAAAAACGACGTCGATGATCGAAGAGTTCAGGTGCTTTTGCAAAACCATTCCTGGAAGATATAATGGTCCTATCCGCACATGTACAAATTAAGCTCAAACAATAGTTTGCTTGATGTGTACCATCTTCGAGACTTTCAGCTTTGTATATTTTTTCCCTGTTATTATTTATCTCATATCTTTTCTTCCTGCATTAGATTTTCTTTTTGGAAGAAATTTTTGTTTCAACAATTTGCTTTCACTGTAAATGTGTCATTTTATTGCCTTAGGCAAATCTTACAAGGATGATTTCCAAAGACAATGTGCTCAACATTGTATGACATCCAAAGATCAGATGGCAAATTCGAGATTTTAAATTTATGGTTCTGGACGCTGGTAGGCAAAGTTCCATCATTGTTTTTAGAGTGAGAGTTAGAAACATACCTGAAGTATCTCAATTTTTTGCATTTCTTACCTGAACTATAAGGTGTGTGAGTTTCAGTACTGAACTATGACCAACTATTTATTAAAACAAACCTAAACTCGAGTCAGTGTTGAGTGTTGGGTATCTGGTTGGGTTTCGGGTTCCAAGTCATGGTCAAGTTTTGAGTTGGATTGCATCTCGAGTCTCGAGTCCGGGTAGGGTGCTGGGACCCGAGTCGGGGTCCAAGTCAGGGTGGGGTGTCGGGTCCCTGGTACAAAGAGCTAACAGTTGCATTCTCTAAATTTATGGCTAATAATTAGCTAAATAATTTTGCCTAAATTTACTGTTTTTAGGCTTTAGTAGGTTAAAGTGGGTTAGAACCGTTTTACTCAAATCATATTTCACTTAGAGTGTAATCCAATTCATTTTAGCTCAATTCATATTTCATCCACCAAAATTCAATATAAGATGAGACGTTTCCCTTTCTTATATGGAAAAGGGTCAAAATTCTTCTCACACATGAATTTTTTTCTGACTTTTTATTCGAGCGACTACAACAACTTACCCCGTAAATCTCACAAGCGAGGTCTGAGGAGGGTAATGTATACGCAAACTTTATCACTACCTTGAAAAGATAGAGAAATTGTGTTCGAAAGATTTTCGACTCAAATGTAGCAAATTTTGATACAATAAAGAGAAATACATATGTAATTGTGTATCAACAAAACTTCTTTTTTTTTTTTTTACTTTTTTCATTTTTTTTTTCTACGATACATGTTCACTATTACCTAGTTATTTCAGTTCTAAATTCTAATTTAAATTTAGATATATTAGAGTTGTGTTGGAAATTCTGATCATTACAAAATTCCACCAGATTGTAGCCTACATGCACATTAATTTCTATATTTGAAGCTTAAAAACGTGAATTTTAGAACAAAGGAAAAAATTTCCATAAAAGATTATTAAAAAGTAAAATTTAAACAAACAAATATGCGTATTTATTGACGTAGCTTCTTAAAAGAAAGAATACAAGAACAGTAGACAATGATAAAATTAGTTTTTTCATTTTCACAGTCTCTAAAATACAAGGACAACATGAAGAGATTAAACATTATTTACTGAAGCGTATTTAGATGAAAATTATCGGGTTCACATGAATCCATGTTCTTCTTTCTAGATCATATATAGCAATGTTATATATATATATATATATATATATATATATATATATATATATATATATATATATATATATATATATATATAATACTTAAATATAGTCGTACCACTACTCTAAAGTGTGATAGAGAAGTTATTTCCGATAAGCTCTCGGCTCAATTTCAAATAATATCTTCACATCTATTTTTTAATTGTCATTTTTAGTAATATATACCTATTCAAGTTATGGATCTTAATGGGTAAATAGTTAAGAGCCATTAAAATATCACTTTGTCATAATTGTGCAAAAAAAAAACATTAAATTTCTTTTAATGTATCCACCAAAAAAAATAAAAAATGACGTGGACCTCTAATAAGAGGCCACGTGGTAAGGCGGTTTTTTAAAAATCACCGTTAAAAAGTAATGGCATGGATGAACCAGTTTTATAACGGCGATGACATGAATGAGCCCAACTTTTAACGGATGGCATAAATGAGTCATTTCTGATAGTTCAGTGGCATATTTGAGCCTTTTCCCTTTAAAGAATCAAATAATTTTTCGTATGTGTTTCTTAATTCTGTATTGTTAAAATGTTGAATTAAGTATTGTTCCAACTTCATTAACATATAAATGGTTTCTTCTTTCAAAAATAATATTCAATTTGTGATTTCATAATTAGACCATTTTCATACATTAATCGTTTTTATGATGTTATTCTGATTGCTTTGAGTAAAACAATTTCGATATAATGTTTATTTTGTTGTATTATTTTACGTATGTTTTCTATATGTTGAAATTTTGAAATATAGTATGTAGAAATTATGAATTTTCATATTTTCAAATTATGAAATTTCAAATAATTCCTACTAATGAACTATGTAATATGTTTACAGGGAGACCTAAAGATTTTGTCGTAGATGGAATTATATAAGATGCAGATTCAAAATATAGAGGATTGGTTAATGCAATATCAAAACAGTTGAAGATTGATATTGCCTCAATCCAAATTGAGATTAAGTTTTTGATAAGTGATACATGTTCACCGATGCTCATACACAATGACACGGGAGTAATGGTGTATTTAGATAAAAAAAAAAATAGTATTGTCGATTTTTTTGTTAAATATCTAGTGTATGTGACAACAAAATATATGACAATGGATATTAATAAAAATACTGAACAATCTGTTATTTGTGGTGGTATATAAGATTCTACATACAAATAATGTATTCTTATAACTGTTTTAGTGTATGAAACTAGCATAGTACACAATACAATATCCACAAATTGTTTAATAAATTACGTTGAAATCAATTTATGTCAAATAATTCTTCGTTGCAATAAAAAAATATTCAGTATTAACCATGATTGATATTGGTGTTTGTTTTCTGGCAGAAGAAGATGAAGAACATTATATAAATACTATGTTAAATACCAAAACTAAACTTTGTACATACCAACAATCTTATAAAGACAAAGAGTAATGAGCACCAATAAACATCAAAATACAATATTCAAATCAAATGTTACTAATTGCAGAATTGAAAATTGTATAATTTGATATAGTTGATATCAAATTTAATACCATCTGATGCGGCTTAGTTCATATCAATTTCATTCAACGATGTAAAATACGAAATAAATGATAAAGTAGTATAATATTATATAAATACTACTTAAATAAAATAAATTTTGTTTATACCAACAATCTTAGAAAAACAAATAATAATGAGCACCAAATAATTAAATCAAATAATTAACTATCTTAGAAAAACAAACAACAAACAAACAATATCAATTTTATACCAATTTAATACAGAAAAAAATCAAAATCAAATTTTATTAACTTTACAAACTTTTCTTGATTTCTTCGTGTCAACGTTCTTATCACCAACTTTGCCAACACTCACATTGACTTTGGACCTTGCAACTCTAGCATTTTCATAATTTTTCATTTTTGATTTCTTCATTTTTTTAGCGGGAATTTCATCTTCAAAATCAGAATCTGAAGCTTGTTCGACAACCTTTTTTCACTTATCAACCATTTTATATTCTGGAACAACAATATTTTTTGACGCTAAATAGCTTTGCATGTTGAGTTGCGGCTTCTTCAAAGATGGTGAATTTTTTAAAAAATCGATTTTGAATTAAAGCCAACCCTCTAAGTCGCAATTATATAATACGTGCGTATAAGAAAAATGTGAAAAATTATAGAAGAAATTTGAAGAGTAAAGATCTCTTGCGTATGAATAATGATATACCAAAAAACGTGAAAAATTGTAGAAGAAAGTTAAAAGAAGGGAAAAAGAAGTTTAAAAAGGTAGAGAATTAAGACTTCTATTGATAATGAATTACTGTAAAAGGTAAAAAAATGTAGAACTAAGTTAATTATTAAAGTTCATAAAAAGTAAAAAATTAATTCTTAACTTTAGAAAAATATATTTACCATATATGATTCTGTGAACAAATTTTAATACTTAATTATTTAAAAAAATCATTGATACTAATAATATAACTTTGTCATGCTTATCCAAATCATTCCCAGCAATCATCTTCGATTTCTTCAAGGGATCGAAAAGGTTGGAAGAGGGTCTTGACATGGGATTGTTCCCACTCCAATCTTTCCCACCAATTTTCATCATCAACTTCGATTTGTCTAAGGGATGGAAAAGGACGTTCATTTGTAGTTGGAGTATAGAAAGGCAGCCTCTTCAGTTTGGGGCACCTAGCAAATTTCATGTATTCAAGGGAATCACACATGAGTTTTCCCTCACAGATACTCTTCAATTCAAGCAGGTCTATCAGTTTGAGCTCTTTTAGCTTAGGAAAGTCAGCAATTGTAGATGTACTGCTGCTTTGGCTACTTCCCTCTCCTTCCTCTCTCCCTATTATCTCTTCCATCTCTGAACACCCTAATACATAAAGCACCTCAAGGTTCTTGAGATCCTGCAACATAGCCTGTGGAAACAACTTCTTCATCCTAGAGCAGTACCGGATTTCAAATTTTGTTAGACCCGAGAAGGTGTGAGATGCAATTTTTCCCTTACAGAGCCCAACAAGATTTTGCAAGTCAGTAACCTCCAGACTATGGAAAGATATGCAGTGTGGGTCTGTAGTTGTATCTCTATCAGAGGGAACGTTGACGATCCATTCTATCTCATCACAATTAGCGATTCTGCAGGTCAAGCCTCTTGAAGAAGTAGTCCGTGACAGAAAATTTTCCACAAAGCAGCTACTCAGCCCATGGCATTTCCAAATCTTTAGAATGTCAATGCCACGTGGAAGAAAAATTGATGTTGCTGCTTCAATGGTGCAATCTCCTACAATCACTCTTCTCTGTTTCAGTACAAAGGTATCAAGATGAAGAGAATTACCTTGCCCCACAAATATGTCATAACACCAAACTTTCTCATATTTATGCTGACTACTCATGAACTTGTGAAAGTTATGCAAATCGCAGAACCTGCCTGCGAACTCTTCGAGCTGTTCCAAGCTGGTCAGGTCTTCAGCTGGGGCATTCATACATAGAGGAAGATTGAGGTATTGAAGATGGGAAAGTTTAGGTAATATCTCCTTCGGCAGTTCTTCAAGATGTATTCCACCCATACCTAGAACTTTAAGCTTGACTAAATTTTCCATGCCTTGAGGTACTTCCTTAATACCAGTGTAAGATACATCTAACACCCTCAGATTTTTGAGCTTTCCCAGTGGTGGCACAGATTTGAGCTGCTCACATCCACGAAGCGAGAGTGCTCTAAGACTTTCCAAGTTAGAAATGCAACTCGGTAAATCCATAAGCTCTGAGTTGTCGCTCAAGTCGAGTACTTGGAGGTTGTTCATGTACTGAAAGAAAGGACCTGGGATCATTGTCAAATAACAATTACACAAAATCAAGGTTGATAATGTGGGGCAATTGGGTGCCATGCCTTCAGGGATTCTCTTTATCTCGCTGTGGTAAAAAGAGACTCTATCCAAATTGGACACCCAATCCTGCTCCTCCAACACTTGTGGTCCTATTCCTGCCCTTACCAGGTACCTTGGTTTATCAGTTGTGATCTGCAATGCCATTTCTCTGAGTAGATCATGCATCCTTACTGCATCAGCTCCCCAGTCGTCAGTTGCTTCAAGTAAGCAGAGCTTGACTAGTTTATTCAATATGGTATGGCCATGGTTAAACTCATCTTCCCTACTACTTCCCTTTACCAGTCCCTCCATTATAAATCTACCAATAAGCTCATCTCTGAGAATTTTACGGTCCTCGGGATACAAAGCACAGTACAAGAAGCACTCTTGCATAGTTGTATCTCTCAACCGATCGTAACTGTACTTCAGTACCTTGAAGACATCGCTTTCCATGTCCTTAGGGAATTCGTTCAGAGCATTCCGCCACTCCCTTATATCGGTCACCCCTCTCATGCTTCCCGCCAAAGTGATGAGCCCGAGCGGCAAGCCCTCACACCTTTCTGCCATGGATTTGGCAACTATCTCAATATCTGGACTAAGCTGAGTCTCAAATCCTAGACCTTTCCTGAACAGCTCCCAAGCATCATCAGCATTCAAGGTCTTCACTTTGAGTAGTTTCTGACAACCCATCTTTAGGCACTCTTCATTTGAGCGAGTTGTTAGAATCAGCTTATAACCCTCTACACTAAGAGGGTCACCCAACTTCTCCAAGCAAAGGCGATTCCAGACATCATCCAATATGATGATAACCATTTTATTCATTTTTTGGAATGCACCTTTTAATTTGGCTGACCTTCTATGTTCATCTTCCTCATTTGAAAGATCAAGATTTACAAATTTGGCAATTTCATCTTGTAATACTTTGACGCTGAACCCTTGAGAGACCGTAACCCAGCAAACTTGATAACGATGGTCATCAATAAGACGATTATGAATATGTTTTGCCAAAGTGGTTTTACCCACCCCTCCCATGCCATATATACCGATGCTTGAGACATTCTCATCCTGTAACCATGCCCAAACCACTTCTAAATTCTGTTTTGATGTTTCCTCCTGAACTGGTTGCACCGGCATTGGATACTCCTCTATTTCATAAACATTACACACGAGCTCTCCAAAATCTCCTCTTTGTTTAAGATCTGCAACTGTTTCATCCAACTTCTTCAAAGCACCTCTATTTTTCTTCCCTCTTGTTGCTTCTTCTTTTAACTCACGTAAATCTTTTTCGAGCTGTTCAACCTCGTTAAGCCAAGATTCAACTTCTTGTGTCCTCTTCTTCCTCCTAGACCGCTCTTGATTCTCAACCTGTGTCTTTATATCGCCTGCTTTATCTGATAATTGCTTTACTCTGCGTTCCAGCTTTTCCAAATTCTCACCAAAGTTTATGCAACTCTTAATCTTCTTTATCAAAAATCTAACCCCCTCATCTATATATTCAATTACCTTCCCAGCAACAGCTTCCATGATATTCCAAAAAGTACTGCAACAAAAGAACCATGCCAAATTAGTTCAGTTGCAGTGGATAAGAATTATAATAGTAACTATTTTGAATCTTTATTTGTAATAGTTCAGAGCTGAAGACATCACAAATTTTGTATGTAATTCAAATTCAATTCTTAATGCAATATTTTCTCAATAAAACTAACTGTTCTATCATATAAGTTCTTGTTTATTCTCACTACTATGATATACTAGTCAAGAGATTGGCACGGGCCCAATATTAAACTATGATATTTATTTATTCATTTTAAAAAGTTTTTGTGTTTCTTTCTTGTATATAAATGTCAATTTGTGTTAGTTGAAATATATTTGTCATAAATATATTTAATGAATTTTCAATTCTTAAATATTAGAAAAAAATAGTGAAAAATAATTTTGTCTAAAGCAAAGACTTTTAATAAAGGACAAAAAGTTCAAACAATATTCCTAAGGCGCTTCACACTTTTAATATATTATAGATTATAGATGGATATAGATATAAATTATAGATTATAGATTATAGATATAGACATTGACATAGGCGTAGTGTGTGTTTGGTATGAACAAAAATATTTGGTTGCTGAATGAAAAATATTTTCTGAGTTGGTGAATGAAAAATATTTTCTAACTAAGCTAAAGAATAGAAACTACTTTTTTAGAAAAATAATTTTTGATCTCGAAATGCTTTTTTAGGGTGTCTTCAGTATGGAGAAGGAAAACACTTTCTAAAAAAATAACTTGTTTCTTAATTCGTTATGCTAGTAGAAATATATTAAAAGTATTTGTATATATTTAACAAAAAATAATGAGAACGAATAGAATAAGAAGGGTGGAATAAGAAAAAGGTTTGTAAAAATTTTTTCAAAAAATAAATAAGTGAGGAAGGGAAGGAGGGGGGGGGGGGGGGGGTTAGGATAGGTGATAGGGGTTGCGTAAGAAAAAAGTTTTGAATTTTCTTTAGAAAATAAATTTAAAAAAATATTTTTTTTGAAAATGAGAGGGGGGGGGGGCTAATAGGGGTTGGGGTCAGGGTGGGGTAAGACAAAAAAGTTCTAAAACAAATTTAAAAATTAAATTTCTTTAGTGGGGTCGGATAGGGGTGGGGTAAGAAAAAAGTTTAATTTTTTTTTAAAAAAAATATTTTTTTTTTTAGGAGGGACTGGTAGGTGGTGGAAGTTGAGGTGATAAATAATTTAAAATATTTTTTAGAAAAATTAAATATTTCTTTTTGATGTGGGATGGCAGGGGTGGGTTGGTAAGCAATTGGGGGTCGGGTAGAAGTGAGTGATTTTGAGAGTTATAAAACAATTCAACTTGAGAGTGAGGTTAATCAGAGAGGTTGAAAAAGAGTTTTGAAAAATATTTTTGTTGAAGTCATTTTCCTTAAATTTAAGAAAAATAAGTTGGTTTGAAAAAATATTTTTCAAAATATTTAAATCAACCAAATATATATGAGAAAATTGAAAACATTTTCTACCAAACACACTCCTAAAGTTAGGATGGTGTAGAAGTCAGCTGAATCCAAGTTGAAAAGCACATTTGTGTATTAAATTAACTAAAACACAAAATGATTTAAATAGGTACATTTTAATTTTAAATAAAAAAATTCAAGTTGGTAAATTTTAATGAAAAAACTAATTAAATAGGTTAAGTGATTTTGTAAATAAAAATGGTATTTTTGCATAATAAAGTAAAAGCTAGATGACCACCTATGAAATTTACTCGGCAAAAATATTTTTTCATGATCTAAGAATCAGATAGTATAAATGAAACACATGATGTTAAAAATAATTTATCTTTTTAGCTGATCGACAGTAATATTTTGTATCAAATGCAATAAAAAAGAACATCTATTAATAAGATTGAAAATTATGTACCTGAAGAAGTTGAATGCTAAAAACATTTTACAAATAAAGTTAAAAAGTTGAACTTTACA
The DNA here is from genome assembly GCA_030864225.1 of Capsicum baccatum var. pendulum. Lineage (NCBI taxonomy): Eukaryota > Viridiplantae > Streptophyta > Magnoliopsida > Solanales > Solanaceae > Capsicum > Capsicum baccatum. The sequence continues at coordinate 308,400,421 of CM061552.1, read as the reverse complement.
AAATCTGTTATTATTAAAGTCAAAATAAAAAAGTAAATATAATATCGTAAATCAAAACAAAGATTGGTGTTGCGAAACAAATATTAATTATTAAAATTCAAGTGAAATTTATATTTTAGTTAATAAATTGACCAAAATTATAGATGACTTTTAAGTGATATAATATAAAATAAAAAAACTTTTCGTGTGATAAACTTTAGAATTGAATTATTATTACGTAACAAGAAATAAAAAGGATTTTTGCATGATAAATTAAAAATTGGATGACCACCATTAAAATTTACTCGATAAACACTTCTCCCAGAGAATCATCCAAACATCAAATTATATAACATAAATATGTTTTTGATAATTTCCTCCCTCTATCAAATGCTATACATAGATAACAAACTTAGCTTTATACTGTCTCCGTTCCAAAATACTTGATCCTTTTGTATTTGACGCATCCCTTAAGATTTCAATGATTGAAGGAGTATTTTTACTTTTTTGCCCTTATACCCTAATTATGATAAAAATTAAGAAATATTTAATTGATGGCACGCACACCTTACTATTCCAATAATTATAACGGTTCATATTCACTTAGAAATTCAATACAAAGAGTCAAAAAGGGAGAAAAAGGTTCTTATAGGTATTTGAAATTACATTTAATAACTGTCTTCAAACTGAAGAAAAGCCTTTTCAAGTTTTCAATTAGCAAAATGACAAAAAATTTGGTTATTAAGCATGTTCAAGTTTTCAATTAGCAAAATGACAGAAAATTTGGTTATTAAGCATGTTCAAGTTTTCAATTAGCAAAATGACATAATTCTATTTTTTTATTGGTCGAATTGCTAATCGATCTATCCATATATATGTCGGATCGATAATCAATCTGTCTATATATCAATTTGATAGATAAAGATCTGTCTAAAATTGTGTTATTTCCTAAAAAACATAAAAAATTGTATCTATTTAATTAAAAAAAAAAAAACTTGAAAAGACCATTTAAGAAAAGATCCCTCGAAACTGGTGTAATACTTAATTTATTATTAAGAGTAAAATTGAAAAAGAATGTTTAAAACACTCTTGATTTTATAAAGAGGACAATTTATAAAGAGGACAAGTAGTTTAAAACAAATAAAATTATAAAGAGGGTGATGTATTTTGAAACGAAGGGAGTGACATAGAAAATATTTAACTAAAAAATTGTAACCCACGCTAAATAAACAGATGAAGTTAAAAGTAATTTACCTTTTTCAGTTGTTCGGCAGTCAGATCTGTTGACAAACATAACATAAAAAGAAAAAGGTATATTAGTAGCATTAAAAATTATATATATGAAATCGAATAAAAAAAAATAAAGAGATCTTTAATATGATAAACTTTAAATATAGATGACTTTTATATAACAATAAACTTTAATGATAAATGACTTTCATGTAACAAAAGATAAAATTAATTTTGTGTGATCACTTGTGTAATATAGCTAACAAAACAATTTTCTTAGGATCTAAAAATCATATTATATAACAGAAAATTGATATATTAGAGAGGGCATAAAAAAATTGTAAAACCTTTTTATTTATTACATAATAAATAAATAAATAAATAATTAGTAATTTATCTTTTTCAACCGTTCAACATTCAAATATGATGTCAGATACAACAAAAAATAAGATCCATTAATAACATGAAAATGTATAAAAATAAGATCCATTAATGACATGAAAATGTATAAAAATAAGATCCATTAATGGCATGAAAATGTATATATTCGAAGCATATGAAGAAAAAAATTATAGAAGTTAGAAAAGAGTTGAACTAAGTCAATTTGTTATCAAATACAAATAAAAAAGTCTAATGAAATTCAATGTTTACCTTTGATGATCTTCAAGTTGAAGCAAAATAAAATCTTCAATGTTTACACAGATTTTGAATTGTATAAGAAACCAAAAGCAAGAGAGAAACAAGTCTTATAAATGGAATGATTAGTTTAAGTCAAGGTCTTAAAGGAATAAACGTAAAGGAAACAAATATCCCTTTAATTTAAAAAAGAAAAAGTGAAAATAATTGGGTTAGAAAGATTGTTTATTAAGAAATAAAACACATCCTAATTATCATGAATTTCATACGTTAACTATTCATTATAAAAAAAGATTTAAATATGCCATCAAATTTTATGTCGTCCATTATAAGTTTAACTCATTTATATCATCATCTTTAAAAGTGATTTTGCAATAGATTGGTTCATTCATGTCATAATGGTGATTTTGCAAAATCATTTTTGTCAAGTGACCTCTTACTAGAAGTCTACGTCACCAAATCTAAATCAAACGTAAGCAAATATGAAAAATATCCTTGGCGCCTCTCGAACAAACACTCAAATCTGTACTCAACTGTCAAGTAAATACTCGAACTTTGAGTGTGCACATCTGGTCACCGTAATTTAATCTTAACTGGTAACTAAACATTCCAACTCATTCCATCTCTCTACTGAACATTCGATGCCGACGTGACACATATGTTTTAAAAGTGTCCAGATGTGCAAACTCGAACGTGGAGTCAAAAATTTTACTACAAAAACATAACAAAAAATATTTCTGTCACTTTCATTTGACATAATATAAAAAAAAGATTTTTAGTATGATAAGAGTTATTTTTAGTGGGCTCTCGTTCACTTTCATTTCAAAATTAAAGGTCATGACTCATGACTCATCAATCAATAATGAAAAAAGATCTAATCGAAGTATTTATTCACTTTTATTTTGTCAATCAATTAATTTTTTACTTCTTTGTCAATTTATCTTTAGCTTTTTTAATCTTTTTTAATCATAAATTTTTATTTTACATATAGAGTGTGTTTGTTACCACCAATGATTAGGATTCTAACTTCATGAGTAAAGCATTTAGTATTCAACTGAATTATGACCAAATTTTCTATAATACATTCTAACTTTACGAATGTCCTATTGCCTTCGAATTAGATTTTACTGTATTTTTATTATCCTTTTTAGCTGATATAATATTTTTTATCACTCTTTTTAACTGACATAACACTTTTAACGTGAATCCTAACTTTAATGAATGCTTATCTCTAACTTTAATGAAAGATTATTATGTTAAACAATATTCTAAAGCATTTTTGTTTCTACTTTTTCAAAAGAGAAACACTTTATACCTATCAATTAGTCTCTTTTTTTTCCACTGAAATGATTCCAATATACCTTTTCTCTACTTCTTTTGTTTCAAAAAGAATAATCTATTTTGATTTGATATGAAATTTTAAAAAATAAATGAGTTTTTTAAAATTTTATGATTTTAAATATGTCATATAAAAAGTTGAAATTAAAGTAATATAAAAAAAAAACGACCATTTTTTTAAATAGACTGAAAAAAAGATCATTTTTTAAACAAAGAAAGTAGTTTCTCAAAATATGCATATCCCATCAAATCATGTGAAATATTGGCAGTATAACTGAATCATATAATCTAAGATAAAGTTATTATCTGAATAGATTTAGTTCAATCAAGAGGAGACTTGATCATGGAAATTATGAGTATTTAAAAAAAAAGTAGTTTTTTAAGAGTGAAAATAATATTTGAAAATTGAACTTATATTTGATCATAGAATATAAATTGAAATTGTTTTGAATTTTATGAAAAAATTTGAGCGGAAAATAGTTATTCTGTATTTTTCAAATTTCTCAATTTCGAAATTCAACTTCAATTCAATTTCATGATTGTTTGACAGTACATCTGTTAATTGGTTCTTCTGAAAATATCTTGTAGATAATTTGTCTTTTAATTGTCTAACATAACATTCTCAATCACTAGAACAAACATGCAGTATGTGTCCGGATAGTGCAGAGTCTCTATAGTTAGCTCTCGACGTCCCAGACAAAAAACATCTTCAATGAAGAATGTAGGTTCTTTCGCAATGCCATTCTTGGAAGACTTAATGGTCCTATGTGCACTTGTACAGATTAAACTTAAAAAATTTCATGGCTCCTGGCAATACTGCCCTGTTAATCATGAGTTTGTTGTTTCTCAACTGTCATAGCAAGTTATATTTAAATTGTTAAATGTGGTACGCTACACAAGTCTTATACAACAACATGCCGGTGAGATTCCACAAGTGGTGTCCGGGGAGGTTGTGGGTGGGGTCTGCAGACCTTATTCCAATATCTTGCACTGGTATGAGAGCCGTAGGTAGTAGTTAGTCGATCACGACTAGGTATGTTCTATCTTCATTGTTGTCTGTATAGTACTTGGACTCACACAGTATCACTTGATCCTGCCTTTTTTATTTTTCGATGAAGAGTGCATAACATCTTCTCTGAAACAGTTTGTAGAAGAAAACGAGAGACTCGGAGCTATTTTCTAGGAGAATGGAGCAACCGAGCAGCTAAGGTAGTACTTCATTATTCGTGTTACATTGCTATGAATAGTTCAGCCAAGGTTAACAAGTGGTTACTTCTTTAGCAGTTGAGCAACAAACATGCATGAACCATTTCATGAAGTATGTGTCCGGATAGTCCAGAATCTCGATAATTAACTCTTGGCCTTCTGGTCAAAAAACGACGTCGATGATCGAAGAGTTCAGGTGCTTTTGCAAAACCAATCCTGGAAGATATAATGGTCCTATCCGCACATGTACAAATTAAACTCAAACAATAGTTTGCTTGATGTGTACCATCTTCGAGACTTTCAGCTTTGTATATTTTTTCCCAGTTATTATTTATCTCATATCTTTTCTTCCTGCATTAGATTTTCTTTTTGGAAGAAATTTTTGTTTCAACAATTTGCTTTCACTGTAAATGTGTCATTTTATTGCCTTAGGCAAATCTTACAAGGATGATTTCCAAAGACAATGTGCTCAACATTGTATGACATCCAAAGATCAGATGGCAAATTCGGGATTTTAAATTTATGGTTCTGGACGCTGGTAGGCAAAGTTCCATCATTGTTTTTAGAGTGAGAGTTAGAAACATACCTGAAGTATCTCAATTTTTTGCATTTCTTACCTGAACTATAAGGTGTGTGAGTTTCAGTACTGAACTATGACCAACTATTTATTAAAACAAACCTAAACTCGAGTCAGTGTTGAGTGTTGGGTATCTGGTTGGGTTTCGGGTTCCAAGTCATGGTCAAGTTTTGAGTTGGATTGCATCTCGAGTCTCGAGTCCGGGTAGGGTGCTGGGACCCGAGTCGGGGTCCAAGTCAGGGTGGGGTGTCGGGTCCCTGGTACAAAGAGCTAACAGTTGCATTCTCTAAATTTATGGCTAATAATTAGCTAAATAATTTTGCCTAAATTTACTGTTTTTAGGCTTTAGTAGGTTAAAGTGGGTTAGAACCGTTTTACTCAAACCACGTTTTACTCAAACCATATTTCACTTAGATTTTAATCCAATTCATTTTAGCTCAATTCATATTCCATCCACCAAAATTCAATATAAGATGAGACGTTTCCCTTTCTTATATGGAAAAGGGTCAAAATTCTTCTCACACATGAATTTTTTTCTGACTTTTTAATCGAGCGACTACAACCAACTTACCCCGTAAATCTCACAAGTGAGGTCTGAGGAGGGTAATGTTTACGCAAACCTTATCACTACCTTGAAAAGATAGAGAAATTGTATTCGAAAGATCTTCGACTCAAATGTAGCAAATTTTGATACAATAAAGAGAAATACATTAAAGATAATATGGTAACATGGGATAGTGCAAAAACTTGTTGAGACAATAGACTGCAAAACCTCAAAGAGCAGAGGTTGAAAGTAAGAGGGCTCAATATATGCTGAAACTCAGCTTTTTTTGTATATTAAAAACAGCAGAAGATAAGCCTTTATATAGACTTATAAAACAAATAAACCACTAACTCACTAAGTTAACAACTATCCATTAACTAAGCAACAAACTATCCACTATCTGTTAACTAAAAATATACTGCAGCAACAAACTATCCACTATCTGTTAACTAAAAATATACTGCAGCATGACTGCTAACAGTCCAAGAAAATAGGAAACTACTAACAAATTGAATTTGACTTGGTCAAACATTGAATTAGTCTTCTACACTCTCCCTTAATTCAAAGTTACAGACACCAAGCAAAGCCCTCAAATAAATGTGTCATTTTGTGGCCATAGGCAAATCTTGGAAGGATGATTTCCAAAGACAATGTGCTCAACATTGTATGACATCGAAAGATTAGGAGGCGAATTCAGGATTTTAAATTTATGGTTCTGGATTTGGTAGGCAAAGTTTTCATCATTGTTTTTAGAGTAAAAGAATTAAAAACATACCCGAAGTATCTCGATTTTTGCATTTCATACCTGTACTATTAGGTGTGTGCAAGTTTCATATCTTAAGTTTGAGTCACTGTTGGGTCTCAAGTCTCAAGTTTGGGTAGGGTGTTGGGGCTTGAGTTGGGTGTTCCAAGTCAAGGTCGAGTGTCGGGTCTCAGTAAAAAGAGCTAGTAGTTGCATTCTCTAATTTTATAGCTAACAATTAGCTAAATAATTTAGCCTAAAAATATTTTTAGGACTCAGAAAATTAAAATGGGTTAGAATCATTTTACCTAGACCATATTTTAGCAAATCCATATTTACCTGGATGGATTATACTCCAATTCATTTTAGGTCAATTCATATTCAATCCACCCATTTGCCACTCCCTTCCCAGTACGTTTTTCTCCGTAATCTAAGACAGATGTTTCCCTTACTTGCACGGGAAAGGGTCAAAATCCTTCTCACACGTGTGCCTTCTTTAATTCAACGACAACAACAACAACATACCCATCGTATTCCCATCATGTGGGGTCTGGGAAAGATAAAGTATATGGAGTCCATACCACTACCTCTGATGAAGTAGAAAGACTATTTTCGATAGACCTTGACTCACGACTAATATGGAATTATTATCTCAATGATCATATTTATTTCTTCATCATCTTGTAACATTTACCAAAATATAGACAGTTAAACTATAAAATAATAATAATAATAATAATAAGCACACAAATTAGGGGATTAAACATACTATACATATTTTTTCTAAGCCTATATGATATGCACAACATATAGATTTAATACATGATGATGGACAATATAGTACATTTGTTTGGGGTAAAAAGGAAAATAGTAAAGTGTGTGTCATTACATGCGAAAAGATTGATTATTGCTGAGCTAGTGAGCCCCAATGCCTAAATTCTCAAAGCGGACCGAAATTTATCTATCATCTGTAAATTCATCTACTATTTGTAGATTACAACAAAATAATACAATTGTGAACACAAAGTTTCAATTTTGATGAAAATAATTCTTGTCTGAACGAAAATCTTGACACTAAAAAATGACTTGAATGACAACAAAGAAATATATATACACACACGTTGAATTCTATTATGTCGACAAAAATAGTGAAGAAGTTGAGGGTTTAAAAGTTAAGCATCCAGCAATCTAGACATGCAACCGAATCAAGTTAGATGAGCATCAATCATATCTTCTCTAGTTAACGTGCATCTCAATATTTATAGAAATATTTCTTTATTACAGTCTTATTTTAGAAGTATTTTTCTATCTTATTTTAGGAGTATTTTTCTAATTGATCAATACAAAAGAAAACATTAATTGATTTTCCTTACATATACGATATATGTTAGCAATCCCGTTTATTTTAGAAGTATATAATAAAAATAATTAAATAATAAATTGAAAGAAATATCTCCTTTGGCAGTTCATTAAGACCTGTTCTACCCATATCCAGAAATTTAAGTTTTCCTTACCTTGAGGTACTTCCTCAATACCAGTTTCAAATACATCTAACACCCTCAGATTTTTGAGCTTTCCCAGTGGTGGCACAGATCTGAGCTGTCTGCATTCTCGAAGTGAGAGTGCTATAAGACTTTCCAAAATCAAGGTTGATAATGTGGGGCAATTGGGTGCCATGTCTTCAGGGATTCTCTTTAGCCAGCTTCTGTACAAAGAGACTCTAACCAAATCGAACACCCAATCCTGCTCCTCCAACACTTGTAATCCTATTCCAGCCCTTACCAGGTACCTTGGTTTAATGATCTTTAAAGTATCCGTACGACCGTACCATATTCTGAGGAAGCACATTGATCTTGAGAATTTGTTTTCGCTGAGGCAGTCATTTCGTCTTGGGAGTTAATAGTTGAATGTGTCAACCGCAATGTCTCGCCTTGTAAATCTGGATCCAAAGACTTCATATCTCCAGCCAGAAAGGAGACGAAATTCCACTTCTCAGGCCAATTTTTTTTATGTGAAGTTTTTTATCCGTTGGAACTCCGCCATGATTAGCTATCGACGAAAAAATGAAGTGTAAAACAGATATAAGTTTGTTCTAAGCATTTTTTCGGTAAAGTTGTACTAGTACAACCATTTACTTATTCGTACATTGTGGTAGCTACGGCTCAATTCCTTCGGTCACCGAAACAAGTTTTCTGCCTAGTTACGAGATGCAGATCTGAAATTATAAATATAAACTTCCTAGTTCCGTGACACTATTAATCTGAAGAGTAGAGCATGAATCCTCAATGATACTACGCAAAGAAACTACTGCAGCATAACACGTAACGAGTCCAAATTACTAAAGACGTGTTATCTCGAACGGCAGAGACTAATTCTACAAAGACAAATACACAGCTACCCAATCTAGAATTGCGGTCATTTAAAATGTTATCAACCTGTTACATGAACAACTACCTCCCCATTCTTCTTTATATTAAGCTTGTCAATATAAAGGGATGGATTTGCAGGAAGTGTCGACAAGGGAACTAGCGGGACGTAATCACATGCAGTCATCAAAACAACTTAATGGCATGTGCAAACGAACAGCGAGAAAAGAAAGTGATGTGTTAACTGGAAAGGAAGCATAGAACTATAATATGCATGACGAAGAGCGATAAAAAGACACGAGGACAAACAGGCTTATGTGATGCTAAACAATTCAGCAAGAACATTTAATTATGCAGTTACCAGCAATTCATCAATATATTAACAAGAGCCATTCGTTTACACAATATAGTCGCCTCATAGACGTGGACTCTAAACCATAGCAAAAAAAGATTTGATCTGATAGAAGAAACGACCACCTAATATGAAATCAACAGAATTACCATTTACAATTGAAAAAATTAAAAGAAAAGCACACATGCATCTTGTTCCGACATGACAGGCCACATATAATATCAGAAAACTCCTCGCTAATCAACAAAAATAAAAGGAAAAAACACTAGATCAGAACCAAGAAGACAACAACAACAGTGTAATCCGACAAGTGGGGTCTGGGGAGGTGGTGCGTATGCAGCTTTACCCCTACCTGTGAAGGCAAAGAAGACCGTTTCCAATAGACCCTCGGCTCAAGTAAAACTAAAACGTATCAAAAAAAGAGCCAAGATCAAGAAAAAGTCAACCATTATTGCATCAACACCACCACTCTTCCAACATTACTATCATTGATATGACAAGAAAATATCCCGGTTTCCTATCACAATCCATAAACAGAAAATATGCAGAAAACCAACAAAGATAGCAATTTTATTCCTTATTCCCCTTACCACTATACAAAATCACCTTAAAAAGGCAAACCTTTGACTTTAAACTCCACATGCATTCGAGATTTCACTATGTGAACATTCTTAATCTAACAAAACAACATACACACAACACCCAGAAAAGGAAATTTAGAATAGCAAAATGAAGGTATTAGAAGAAGAAAACCAATATAGATTGCAACTTTACTCATTATACCCCTTATCGATATGCAAAATCATCATATAAAGACACACCTTTGACTTAAAAGATCCACATGAATTCGATTTTTACTATGTAGAACATTCTTTATCTAACCAGACAACCATATACACAAATACCCAAAAAGGGAAATTGAGAAATCAACAGCGAAATGAAACTAGTAAAACAACAATGATACGCAAAACCATCTTAAAAATACACAGCTTTGGCTTTAAAGTCCACATGCATTCAAGATTTTCACTATGTAAAACATTCTTTATCTAACCAAACCAAACAACATATACACAACACCCAAAAAAGGAAATTTGCAGATCAATAGCAAACTGAAAACCAATCAAGATTACAACTTTACTCATTATTCCCCTTAGCGATATGCCAAACAATCTTAAAAAGACACACCTTTGACTTAAAAGTCCACATGCATTCAAGATTTTCACTCTATCTAACCAAACATCATATACACAACACCCAAAAAAGGAAATTTACAGATCAATAGCAAACTGAAAACCAATCAAGATTACAACTTCACTCATTATTCCCCTTATCAATATACAAAACCATCTAAAAAAGACAAACTTTTGACTAAAAAGTCCACATGCATTCAAGATTTTCGCTCTATCTAACCAAACATCATATACACAACACCCAAAAAAGGAAATTTACAGATCAATAGCAAACTGAAAACCAATCAAGATTACAACTTTACTCATTATTCCCTTTATCAATATGCCAAAAAATCTTAAAAAGACACCTTTGACTTTAAAGTCCACATGCATTAAAGATTTTCACTTGTAAAACATTCTTTATCTAACCAAACATCATATACACAACACCCAAAAAAGGAAATTTACAGATCAATAGCAAACTGAAAACCAATCAAGATTACAACTCTACTCATTATTCCCCTTATCAATATGCCAAACAATCTTAAAAATACACACCTTTGACTTTAAAGTCCACATGCATTCAAGATTTTCACTCTATCTAACCAAACATCATATACACAACACCCAAATAAGGAAATTTACAAATCAATAGCAAGTTGAAAACCAATCAATATTACAACTTTACTCATTATTCCCCTTATCAATATGCCAAACAATCTTAAAAAGACACACCTTTGACTTTAAAGTCCACACGCATTCAAGATTTTCACTATGTAAAACATTCTTTATCTAACCAAACATCATATACACAACACCCAAATAAGGAAATTTACAGATCAATATCAAAATGAAAACCAATCAAGATTACAACTTTACTCATTATTCCCCTTATCAATATACAAAATCATCTAAAAAAGACACCTTTGACTTAAAAGTCCACATGCATTCAAGATTTTCACTATGTAAAACATATACACAACACCCAAAAATGGAAATTTACAGATCAATAGCAAACTGGAAACCAATCAAGATTATAACTCTACTCATTATTTCCCTTATCAATATACAAAACCATCTAAAAAAAGACACCCCTTTGACTTAAAAGTCCACATGCATTCAAGATTTTCACTCTATGGAACATTCTTTATCCAACCAAACAACATATCAACACCCAAAAAGGAAATTTACAGATCAATAGCAAACTGAAAACCAAGCAAGATTACAGCTTTACTCACTATTTTCCTCAAACCATCTAAAAATGATACACCTTTGACTTAAAAAGACCACATGCATTCAAGATTTTCACTCTATAAAACATTCTTTATCTAACCAAACAACATATACACAAATACCCAAAAAAGTCAATAGCAAAATGAAACAACAAAACAAAAAAAGAAAGATGAAAACTATTGGTCAAGCATATATAAACAAATCCAATACTTAAAACATAAAAGAAAATAAGAATTTCCAAAAAAAAAAAAAAAAAAAGGAAAAAGAGCAAAAAGTGGATTGAGAGAAGGACCTGTGGAATCCACGAGTAAAGTTTAAGATAAGAAATAAACACAAGTACTGTTACTTGTTGGAATGAAATCAAGCATGTCTCCTTCCTTGAAACTCTCTCTCTCCTCTTTCTCTTTCTCTCTCTCTAAAAAGAAATCTTTATTTTTTTTGTTTTGCCTTGTAATACATGGCATAAGAATCTCTGTGCATCTTCTTCCTGGCTATGATGTGTACACTTACATACTCATCAATTCATTCTCTTTTATATTAATAATTAAATTAAATATTTAAAAGTTATATCAAAAATATCATAAATTAATTTTAATTATATTATATAATAAAAATATTAATTAAAATTCATATTTATTAACTTAATACAACTACCACAAGTGAAAAAAAAAGAATATTATATAATATAATAAATTATATTATAATATTTTTGGTATAATTTTTAAATATTTAATTTAATTATAATATTTAACTGTAAACAATTAATTATATCCACTTTAATTAATTTTTACTTTTTCTACTTTGGGACAATCAAACATTTGACAACAATTTACTTTTGTTCTCTCTCTCTCTGCATTAATTAAAACTAGACTTCTTTTGGACATTTGAAAATGTTAAAACTTTTTTTTTTAGTTAATTTTTACAATTCAAGAATACATTTTTATTAAAGTTGCTCCCATTTCTAATTTTCCATGATGTTTGTTTGCATAATATAAATTCAGTTAGAAATTTTATTTTTTTGTCAAGTCAAATTGTTTCATATAAAATTAAATTAAAAAAAAATAATTTTTTTTACTTTTTGAGTTGAGGGTAAATTGAAAATAATTTCCTTTTTTTATCTCAAAAAAATAGGAATAAAATTTACATGCATTTTATTATTTTTTATAGTACAATTATAAAATTACATTAAATATATTATTATTATTATTATTATTATTATTATTATTATTATTATTATTATTATTATTGAAAGATTAAATTAAAGCTATATCACTTTACTAAAGGTGATTCAATCTCAAAATTCAAACTTAAAGAAAATTAATCAAAAGTAATTGTCATTCCATCATAATATTTTACATAATTTCTATTGATACTTACAAAGTTTTTTTTTTATAATTTCTACTGATACTTACAAAGTTTTTTTTTTATTATTTTTCGCTTGATGTCTCATACTTAAAAAATCACTCAACTATCATATTTTTACTCAGAAAGTCACTCAATCCATTTAATTATTTTCTTAAATAAAATTTGTTTATATTAAATTTCTATTTAAATTAAAATTCTAAAAAATAAAAAAATATTTTTTAATGTCTCTTTTATCCTTATTCTCCTAAATTTAGTATCCCTCTCCTCTTTGTCATCTTTCTTTTCCTTCTCGCATATTGTAATTGATTCAACATTAAATATGTTTAATAAAATATCAAAGGAACATACTAAAATTTAACAATAACCAAAGAATTAAAATTACAATTATTTTGCTCTACCTTTTCAATCCTTGTTTCAACTTCTTTTTTTCCATCTGATATTAATGTTTGTTTTAAAATCTAATTAAATTTAAATTTGTACATTATATAGCTTATTATAAATGCGACACTCTCAATGATACAACCCTCCAACCCCACCCCCACCCCACCCCCACCCCCACGCCACCCCACCCCCTTCTGTTTTCATTCTAAAGATGCTGCTGCTTTGGCTACTTCCCTCTCCCTCCTCTCTTCCTATTATCTCTTCCATCTCATAACACCCAATTACAATTAGCTAAGAATAATTGATGTTGCTGCTTCTCCTCCACCTGCTTCAATGGTGCAATGATCTACAATCACTCTTCTCTGTTTCGTTTTGCGGTCATACCGCCAAACTTTCTCAAGAACAGAATCGGCCTCTGTTGGCCCCACAAATATGTCATACCACCAAACTTTCTCATAGTTATGATGACTATTCATGAACTTGTGAAAGTTATGCAAATCGCAGAGCCTGCCTCCGAATGCTTCGAGCAGTTCCAAGCTGGCCAAGTCATCAGCTAGGGCATTCACACGTTCAGGAAGATAGAGGTATTGAAGCCGGGAAAGTTTAGGTAATATCTCTTTGGTAGTTCATTAAGACCTGTTCTACCCATATCCAGAAATTTAAGCTTGACTAAGTTTTCCATGCCTTGATAACGATGGTCATTAACAAGACGATTATGTATATGCTTTGCCAAAGTGGTTTTACCCACCCCTCCCATGCCATATGCCATATATACCGATGCTTGAGACATTCTCATCCTGCAACCACGTCCAAATCTCTTCTAAATTCTGTTTCGATGTTTCCTCATGAACTTGCTACACCGGCATTTGACACTCCTCGCCTTCAGACACATCACTCACGAGCTCTCCAAAATCTCTACTTCTTTGTTCAAGATCTGCAACTGTTCCATTCAACTTCTTCAAAACACCTACATTTTCCTTCCCTGTTGTTGCTGCTTCTTTTAACTCACTTAAGTCTTTTTCGAGCTGTTCAACCTCTTTAAACCAAGATTCAACTTGTTGTAACCTCTTCTTCTTCCCAGATCGCTCTTGATTCTCAACCTTTGTTTTCATATCGACTGCTGCATCTACTATAAAGTTGAAAATATTAAACAATGTGTCCAGTAAAGCACTTTCATATCTAGCAATATTAAGACAATAATTTTGCAAAGGACGCGTATGTCTACTTACTAGTTTAACCACGTGCATCACACCTATAATATTTGATAATTCAAATTAAATAATTTTGTTTATTGTGAAAATTTTTAATAAAGTGTCAAAAATCTTTAATACTTTAATATAATAATTTAAATATAAATATATATACATATATTTTTAAGGCCTTTCACACTTTTAATATATTATATATTATATATAGAGAGAGATATAGAGATATATAGATATATATAGATATAGACGTAGTGTGTGTTTGGTATGAAGGAAAATGTTAGAAAAACAAGTTGGTTTCTTACTTATTTTCTTACTAGTTTAGGTGTCCCGCGTGTATCTCATTTTAATAAGTTCAAACGTTAAAACAAATATTTTATTTGTTTAAATGATAAATATGAATACAATAATTAAATTCAACATTATTTAAACATATAAAGATGGAGAACTTATTTAATTAGTTATATACTATTTGTAGACACCTCAACTTGGTGTAAATTGGCAACCAAGAACTCCAACTTGTTTCATCTGTCTCGTGCACACTCGATGCTGACATGCCAGTGGCGAAGCCACATTGAATTCAGGGGGTTTATCCGAACCCCCTTCGTCGGAAAATTATACTATTTTTACATGATCAAAAATATTTTTATGTATATATAGTAGATGTTGAACCCCGTTCGACTAGTCCGTATATTTACTTCTGAACCACCTCAATGAAAATTCTGGCTCCGCCATTGGACGTGGCACATAAATTTTGAAGGTGTAGCCGACATAAACAGCAAGACCATGTATATTTACAACTGTATGTAACAAGTATGATGTAACAGTTGAATATAATGAAAGAAAATTATGTTGCTTTTGTCCTTCGCCATTGTTTCTTGTACTTCGGTAACTTTTTTTCTGGACTACTTTTCCTTCAAAGGGTCTATCAGAAACAACCTCTCTATCTCCGCGGTAGGGGTAAGGTTTGCGTACACTCTACCCCCTCCAAGCCCCTCTTTGTGGGACTACACAAGGTATTATGTTGCCATATTGATCGGGCAGTACTTTGTACTGGTTTATGAACCATAGATAGTAGTTAGTCACAACTGGGTTTCATCTATCTTTACTGTCTGTCTTGTATAGTATTAGGGCTCTGGCTTGATGTGCCTTCAGGGTGCATAACATCTCTCTTCCTCTCTGAAACAGTTTGTTGGAGAAAACGAGAGACTCAGAGCTATTCTGGGAGAATGGATCAGCAACCGAGCAGCTAAGGTAGTACTTCATTATTCGTGTTACATTGCTATGATGTTTATCGTTCACTTGTCCTCAATCACACCAAATGTTTTATTTGTCTGGATAAAAGCTCGAACGTGCATTGGAGCTGGAACGGATGTCAAACTTGGAACTGCAGAAAAAAATGACCACAGTGAAGACTCAAACGCGTGAATAGTTCAGCCCCACTAGCAAGGTTAGCAAGTGGTTACTTCTTTAGCAGTTGAGCAACAAACATGCATGAACCATTTCATGAAGTATGTGTCTGGATAGTCCAGAGTCTCGGTAGTTAACTCTCGGCCTCCCGGTCAAAAAACAACGTCGATGAAGAGTTCAGGTGCTTTTGCAAAACCATTCTTGGAAGATATAATGGTCCTATCTGCACACGTACAGATTAAGCTCAAAACAATAGTTTGCTTGATGTGTACCATCTTCAAGACTTTCAGCTTTGTATAGTTTTTTACTCTATTTATCTCATATGCTTTTGGAAGAAATTTTTGTTTCAACAATTTGCTTTCACTGTAAATGTGTCATTTTATGGCCATAGGCAAATCTTAGAAGGATGATGATTTCCAAAGACAATGTGCTCAACATTGTATGACATCCAAAGATCAGATGGCAAATTCGGGATTTTAAATTTATGGTTCTGGACGCTGGTAGGCAACGTTCCATCATTGTCTTTAGAGTGAGAGTTAAAAGCATACCTGAAGTATCTCGATCTTTTGGGTTTCATACCTTACTATTAGGTGGGTGCGAGTTTCGTACCTAAACTATGACCAACTATATTTATTAAAATACACCTAATTTCAAGTCGGGGTCGGGTCTCGAGTCCCGAGTTGGGTATGGGGGTTGGGTCCTCTGTTTCGAGTCATGGTCTTGATTTGGGTCTTAAGTTTCTGACAACCCATCTTTAGTCAGACTTCAGAAGAGCGGCTTGTAAGGCAATCCCAGACATCATCCAATATGATAACAATGTTCTTCATTTGTCTGACTGCCCGGTTTAATCGGTCTGCCCTTCTGTGTTCATCCTCCTCATTTTTTAGGTCTATCTTCACAATTTTGTCAAGAATGTCTTGTAATCCTTTGATGCTAAACCCGTGAGAGACCGTAACCCTGCGAACTTGATAACGACTATCATTAAGAAGATGATTATATGTATGCTTTGCCAAAGTGGTTTTACCCACCCCTCCCTACCATATATACCGATGCTTGAGAAATTCTCATCCTGTAACCACGTCAAAACCACTTCTAAATTCTGTTTTGACTTGTCCTCCTGAACTGGTTGCGCCTGCATTGGACACTCCTCGCTTTCATTCACATCACACACGAGCTCTCCAAAATCTCCTCTTTATTCAAATTCTGCAACTTTTTCATTCAACTTCTTCAAAACACCTATGTTTTTCTTCCCTGTTCATTTTAACTCACTTAAGTCTTTTTCGAGCAGTTCAACCTCTTTAAACCAAGATTCAACTTGTTGTAACCTCTTCTTCCTCCCAGATAGCTCTTGATTCTCGACATCTCTCTTCATATCGCTTGCTTTAACTAATAATAGATTTACTCCGTGTTCCAGAGTTTCCAAATCCTCACCAAAGTTTATGCAACTTTTAATCTTCCTTATGAAATATGTACCGGCCTTCTCTATAAGGTCAATTACCTTCCCAGCAACAGCTTCCATGATATTCCAAAAAGTACAAACCATGCTAAATTAGTTCATTTGCAGTGGATAAGAATTAGAATAGTAACTATTTTAAATGGGCATCAAGGAGCTGAAGACATCACATATGTTGCATGTAATTCAAATCTTAATGTGATATTTTCTCAATAAAACTAACTTTTTTTATCATACTCCCTCCGTCCCAAACTATGTGTCGCCATTTCCTTTTTGGTCCGTCTCAAAAAGAATGTCGCTTTTTGATAAGTTTTTGAAAACACAATTACAATTTTACCCTTAATGGTCACTTGACTTTAAATACTATTACTCCTTTTTTTATTTCTTTTTTCAATTAAAAATGGTCTCACTTGATTTTAAATATTACTCTTTTTTTAATAAGGGTAATTTTGTAACTTTAACAAAGTCATTACTTTAAGAGTCTGTTTGGTATGAGGGGAAAATATTTTCTAGAAAATGTTTTCCGATTTTCTCATATTTGATTGGGTTAAATGTTTTCGAAATCAACCTATTTTTCTCAAATCTAAGGAAAATGATTTTCTTCGAAAATTAAGGAGAATATTTTTCAAAACTCACGAGTGCCTACGTGGACACTTCAGTGTGTTGTGCCACGTAAGTATCACGTATATTCCACAGAGGCATTAAGGGGTGAAACACTTTTAATTAGTTCAGAGGTAGGTGTGTCATAGCTTTTTGGTATAATTCAGGGATAATTGAGTATTATCTTTTTCTAATATGATAAAATATAGATGACTTTTATATAACAATAAACTTTAATGATAAATGATTTCATATGACAAAAAATAAAAATAATTTTGTGTGACCACTCGTGTAATTTAGCTGACTAAACAATTTTCTTAGGATCTAAAAATCAGATTATAGAACATAAAATTGATATATTAGAGAGAGCATAAAAACATCGTAAAACCTTTTTCCTTTTTATTAAGCAGATATTTTTTTATTTATTACATAGAAAACAAATAACTAAGTAGTAATTTAACTTTTTTAAATGTTCAACAGTCAAATTTGGTGTCAGGTACAGTAAAAAATAAGATCCATAAATAACATGGAAATATATATATTTGAAGAATATGAAAAAAAAATTATAGAAGTTAAAAAAAGTTGAACTAAGTCAATTTGTTATCAAATACAAATAAAAAAGTATAATGAAATTCAATGTTTACACAGATTTTTGAATTGTATTAGAAACCAAAAGCAAGAGAGAAGCAAGTGTTATAAATGGAATGATTGGTTTTGAGTCAAGGTCTTAAAGGGAAAAAGGAAAAGGAAACAAATATCTCTTTTAAAAGAGAAAAAGTGAAAATAATTGTGTTAGAAAGATTGTTTATTAAGAAAATAAACACATCCTAATTATTACGAGTTTCATACGTTAATAACTATTCATTATGGAAAAAGGCTTAAATATGCTATCAAATTATTAGAAATGATTTATTTATGTTGTCCATTATAAGTTTGACTCCTCTATATCGTCATCTTTAAAAATTTGGGTTCATCTATGCCATTACTGTTATAAATTGGTTCATTCAGGTCATTATTTTGTAATGTGACTGTGTAAAATCATATTTGTCAAGTGACCTCTTACTAGAAGTCTGTGTCACCAAATTTAAATCAAATGTAAACAAATACAAAACATATCCTTGGCACTATTGGGACAAAAACTCAAACCTGAGCTCAGCTGATAAATAAGCACTCCAACTTTGTGAGTGTACATCTTGTCACTGCAACTTAAACTCAACGGGTAATTAAATACTTCAACTCGTTTCATCTCTTTAGTGGACACCCGATGCCAACATGACACACATTTTGAAGGTGTTTGCTTGCTAGTTGGTGGCAAGTCTGACTATATGTTTGTGTATTATGTCATTTTTATTTGTTTGATAGTACGTTTGTTAGTTGATTCTTTTGAAAATATTTTGCCTTTAACCATCTAACATAATATTCTCAATCTCTAGAACAAACATGCATGAACCATTTCATGATGTATGTGTTTGGATAGTTCAGAGTCTCGATTGTTAGCTCTCAGCCTCCCAATCAAAAAACGTCGATGAAGAGTGTAGGTGATTTTGCAAAACTGTTCTTCGAAGATATAATGGTCTTGCCTGCACATGTACAGATTAAGCTCTCAAACAAAGTTTTTTTTTTTTTTTTTTTTTTTTTTTTTTTTTAAATTTCTTATCCGGTGTTTGATATCCGGATTAGAGTCCGACTAATTCAAATTCGCATTGGGCAGGGCTCAATCGGGGGTAGCGCTCCCTACTAAGAATTTTTTTATATTCAGAGTCAAAGACCTCTGATTAAGGTAAGGCTGTCTAACGGGCCGGGCCGGGTCAACCCGGAACCGGCTCCCTCTCTCTTACCGGGTTCCGGGCCGGTTACGGGCCGGTTTTGGCCTTAACCGGGCCGGGCCGGGCCGCACAGTAAAAAAAATAAAACCCACCCGGAACCGGCCCACTTAACCCAATCCGGTCAAACCCGCTAAAACCCGGTCAAACCCGGTCAAAACCGGTCAAAACCGGATAAAAACCGGTCAAATATACACTATATATACGCTATATACACAAACTATACATTAAATATACACTTCTATAGAAGATATATACAATGTATACATTAAATATATACTTCTATAGAAGATATATACACGTGTATACGCACCATTCAATGTATATATACTACTACCTATAAAATATACTACATTATATATACATTACAATATGTATAGATATACTTATATACTAATTTATAAAACATATACACATGTATAGGTTAAATATACACTTCTATAGAAGATATATACACATGTATACGCACCATTCAATGTATATATACTACTACTTATAAAATATACTACATTATATATACATTACAATATGTATAGATATACTTATATACTAATTTATAAAACATATACACATGTATACGTTAAATATATACTTCTATAGAAGATATATACACGTGTTTATGCACCATTCAATGTATATATACTACTACTTATAAAATATACTACATTATATATACATTACAATATGTATAGATCTACTTATATACTAATTTATAAAACATATACACATGTATAGGTTAAATATACACTTCTATAGAAGATATATACACATGTATACGCACCATTCAATGTATATATACTACTACTTATAAAATATACTACATTATATATACATTACAATATGTATAGATATACTTATATACTAATTTATAAAACATATACACATGTATACATTAAATATACACTTCTGTAGAAGATATATACACGTGTATACATTAAATATACACTTCTGTAGAAGATATATACAAATGTATACATTAAGTATACACTTCTATAGAAGATATATATAATGTATACATTAAATATACACTTCTATAGAAGATATATACACGTGTATACATTAAATATACACTTCTATAAAAGATATATACACATGTATACATTAAATATACACTTCTATAGAAGATATATATAATGTATACATTAAATATACACTTCTATAGAAGATATTAAAACTTTAAATTGATAAATAAAAAAAAATAAAAAACAACAACTAAGGAGTGAATGAATTTGTGGAATTTTATTGATTGCAAAATGATCCAAAATTTATAATTTACATGAATGAAAAATCTATAAATTATGCATCATTTTTTCCAACTCATGCATGTTAATATTAATTGGAATTTGCATAGGATAGTCGAAGTCAACGGGGGCAAACCCATGCATTGGACTTGATTCTGTTGAGTTCTCCCGTGAAGTCATTATTTCTTCAAGTTTGAGGTCGTCGCTTGGCTCTGGTTCCATTCCTTGGTTTCTTCTTTCTGCTCTAATCCAGTCTCTAAGGCAAACTAAAACATTCATTGCGTTGCTTCCCAATGAGTGTCGGTTGTCTCCAAGCTGCTGTCGTCCCTGACTGAAGGCGCTCTCTGATGCAACGGTTGACATTGGAACATTCAAGATATCTCTGGCTAATCTTGAAAGTACAGGATATTGTGATTCATTATTTCTCCACCAATCCAGCGAGTTGATCCGTCGTCTGCGATCCTCTGGTGGCGTCCGCAGATAATATTTCAGCTCCTCCCGATAAGTAGATGTGTAAGCTCTGTCATCCACACTGTTCCAACAAGATAAATCATAAAACGAATCAGGAAAACCACTATGTGCCGACCTTTTAGAAGATGATGGCTCCTCGGGAGGATGAGGAGCGACAGTTGGACTGATATTTGTAGGTACGGCTGAATCAAATAAATCAGCATAGTGATTATATAATTTGTCTATATAATCTTTTGCATCAGCCGTAGCCGTCCACAAATCAGGCTGCTCTTGTTCAGACTCACGGTTAGTATTTATTTCTAAGTTAGTATAAATAAGTGTACTAAAGTGACACATATGATTAAATTTCATGCAAGGATTTAAAATAGCACCAATCATGTAAATAGGGGGAATCGGGAAGAAATATTTTTTAAATTTCGTAAACATAGCGCCAACAGCTTCTTTATAACCTTCTTTATTTTTATATTGTTGGAGCAAACCAGAAATATCGGCTATATATGCCAAAATATTACAAACAGTAGGATAGTATGCACCGGAAAATTCAACCGTAGCTACATAAAATTTTTCTAAAAATTTAACAAGATCATTAATTATAACCCAATCAGAATTATGTAACATGCAATCAGCAGAATCAGCAAAAGAACCACAGTGTTGGTTAAAAGTGAGTGTAATAGGAATTCTATATTTATAACAAGTTTTTAAAAATTCATACGTAGAATTCCATCTAATATCAATTTCCTCAGGCATTAAAATCGGTGTAAGTCCATTTTCTTGACATTTAACTTTAAATTCTTTAATTCTCGCTCTACGATTATTTCCTTGAATGAAACCTACGGCAAGACGAATTTTTTCAATATAAACCTCAAAAAAGTCAAGACCATCTTTTACAATTAAATTATAGATATGACATGCACACTTAATATGGAAAATTTCAGGAAAGGGTGGAGATAACGTAGATTTTATTTTTGTTATAGCATTCTTGTTGTTAGAAGCATTATCAAAAGCAATACATAAAATTTTATTTTCTATACCATAATATCCGGCAATTTTAATAATAGAATCAAAAATAAATTGTCCAGTATGCTTGCGATCTTCATCATATAAAAAAGCAAGAATACGTTTTTGCATTATGAAATTACTATCCATCCAATGACAAGTAACAGTTAAATAATCATTTTTATTAACAGCACGACCAAGATCAGAAGTTAGGGCCAATCTACATTGAATATTTTTTAAGAATGTTGATAAATAAAAACAATATTGTGAATGGAGTTTAAAAATATCAGACCGACAAGTAGTTCTAGGAATACCATTAAACATAGGATTATAAATTGCTTGTATATAACGGATAAAAGCATCAGAAGAAGGAAAAGTAAAAGGCAAACAACCCACAGCTACCATTTTAGCTATTTCTTCCCGGTCCCTCAATTTATTATACTTTTTCGCTACTTGACCGGTTGTTGGGTCCATTCTAGTTTGCGTTGACCCACCAACATCCCCACCACCTTTTGCAATATTTAACTCTCTTTTGTGATCTTCAGCTATATGTCTCATTAACGTACCCGTACCCCCTTGCTTACCGCCACTTCTATGCTTATATATTTGTTGACAAATATTGCACTGCACCTCACTATCTGATATACGTTCAAAAAATTGCCATGCAATACTAGTTCTTTTACGGGGTTTTGGGGCACTGGGAGGACGGGAAGGGAGATTAACTGATTCAGATCTAACGTTAGCATGTCCTACTGCGGGTGTTTCAGCAATATTTTCATCATCTTCGTCTACATTAACTGCATCTACTTCATTTTCTTCTTCTATACCGTAATTTTCTTGAAATTCTACATAATCCATATCGTGAGCACCTACACCTATTTCTTCCTCAAAAGGTGTACCAAGCGGTACCGGAGGCGAAGGCACACGGGTATATCTATTACTTGAACTACCTCTACCGCTAATAATTCGCTTTTTACTACCACTACCGCTTCCGGGACAAAAATTTTTAACACCTTTAGCAGCGAGGTTTTTTAATTTATCCATAATATAAATTAAATTAAACTAAAAATATTCAAAATACACAAATATAACAAAATTAAATATTAAACAATTAATACAATAAATAAAAATTAAACGTAAGAGATGGAACGACAATACCAAATTTGGGAAGTATCCGAAGATTGCGACTTTAGAAACTTCCGCTCTTACTTTGTAAACGAAAAAATAAAAAATTAAAGTGAACACTTTAAGAAATTAAATATATTGAATATTTGAGAATTGAGAATTGAGATTTGAGAGAGAATGAGATTTGAGAGATTGGAAAATTGTGTGAGAAATGATTTGAAGTTGTAGGGTATTTATAGATTTATTTTGAGGATTAAAAAATATTTTATATTTTTTTTTTTTTTTTTTTAATGAAATGGGCCCAAACTAGCCGTTTGGACCCAAAAACGGTAATATTACCGTTGGGCCAACGGCTAGTTTGGCCCAACAGATTTTTTTTTTTTTTTTTTCGGTTACCGGGCCGGGCCGGGCTGGTTAACCGGCGGGCCTGGACCGGGTTGGTCCGGGCCGGGTTAACCGGGCCCAATTTTTTTAAAAAACCGGACCGGGACCCGGTACCCTAAAGCCCTAGGGCTTTCCGGGCCGGGTCAAACCGGTCCGGTTTATAGATACGGGCCGGGTCGGGCCGGGCCGGGCCGGGTCAGCCCGGCCCGTTTGACACCTTTAGATTAAGGGAGGAGCAACCCCATCTAGTGTACCATTTTCAAGACTTTCAGCTTTTTATATTTTTTCCTCTATTATTTGGCTCATATCTTTTCTTCTTGTATTAGATTTTCTTTTTGGAAGAAATTTTGTTTCAACAATTTACTTTCACCGTAAATGTGTCATTTTATGGCCATAAGCAAATCTAAGAAGGAAAATTTCCCAAAGAAAATGTGCCCAGCATTGGATGACATCGAAAAATTAAAGGCAAATTCAAAATTTTAAATTTATAATAGCGTCGATAGGCAAAGTTTTTCATCGTTGTTTTTAGAGTGAAGGGTCAAAAAATTGTGTAGCTTCAAATTAATTCGATTGCACAATTAATCAATACTGCACATGTACCGATTAGCTAATATTTTTGTAGATACAAAAATAAATTATAATAATATGGACGCAAAATTTAGCTTGATTAAACTTTGTCTCTATTATTACTACTGTAGTATGTTAAACCAATAATCTAAGGAAACTCATAAAAGTAACAAACTTGAGTATTAGTGGACTCAGAATTTTACTACAAAAACATGACACAAAATATTAGTCACTTTCATTTGACATGATATAAAAAAAAAAAAAAAACGATTTAGAATTGAATTATTTTTTGTGGGCTCTCTCATTCACTTTCATTTGAAAATTAAGGGTCATGACTCATCAATCAATTAATTTTGTACTTCTTTATCAATTTATCTTTAATTTTTTTTCAATTTTTTTTTAATCATGAATTTTTATTTTACGTATAAAGTGTGTTTGTTACTAAAAAGTTTTTCAATTTTCTCATATTGGATTGATTTAAATATTTTAAAAAATGTTAAAATCAATTTATGTAATGTATGTAACCTCTAGGCTACATGATCTATCTATTTAATATTAATCTCACTATTTTTTTGTTTACTAGATAGAAGAAATATTACATTTATATAAAGGATGTTTTCTTCTGTGTTTAGTAGACAAAAAATAGTATATCATGAGATGTGAAGTGGGCGAGAAATATTATTTGTGTTGTTAGTATAATGAAAGAGATGATTGTGTAAAAAAATATTTTAATTCTCTAATTATATTTATTATACAACAAAGAGTACTTATATGTTGAAGGAATATACGAACTGGTCAATTAATTCGACGTTGTATGAGCTGTAGGACGACAATGTTAGGCTGTTGTATCATTCCTGAAGGGGACAAGCAAAAGTGATGCTGCTGAATCGGTGTAAATTATGCTTCAGTAAATTTAAATCTCCTTAAAAAGAAAAGATATCTGCACCTTAGCGCCTGAAGAATATTATTTATCTATTGTTTATTTTATTTTCAACTGTATTTAATTTATTACCATATTATATCAATTACACCTCCTAAATAGATTAAGAATAATGATTAGGATCCTAACTTTAAGAGTAAAGCATCTAGTATTTCACTGGATTATGACAAAATTTTCTACGACACACTCAATCTTCACGGGGTTTTTATTATTTTGCTGAACTAAATTTTAGCGTATTTTTATTATCTTTTTTAGTTGACATGATTTTTTTATCACTTTTTTAGCTGATATGACACCTTTAATGTGAATTTTATTTTATGTAATAAAGATATCACATTAATATAAAAGTATGATAAAAATATACTAAATTGAATTAAAAAATAATAAAACACTTATGAAGTTAAAATATGTCGCCCAAATGAAAGACAGATCATCATAGCACCTTCTTTTAATAAAGTGTTTGTTTAATTAAAGCATTTTTGTTTCCACTTTTTTTTCCCACTGAAATGATTTCAATATACCTATTTCTTTAAATTTTTTAAAAAAGAAGAATCTGTTTTGACTTGAAATAAAATTTTAAAAAATAAATAAATTTTTTTAGATCTTTTGGTTTTAAATATATCATGTAGAAAATTGAAATTAAAGTATCATAAAAAAAAATATCATATTTCTTAAAACAGATTAAAAAGAAGTAGATCATGTTTTTTAAAATGAAGAAAGTGCTTTCTCAAAATATGCATATCCCATCAAATCATGTGAAATATTGACAATATAATTGAATCATATAAGCTAAGATAAAGGTATTATCCGAATGAATTTAATTCAATCAAGAGATGAAAATTGTGAGCATTTAAAAAAGAGTAGTTTTTTTCTAAAGTGAAAATAATATTTGAAAATTAAAATTATGTTTGATCATAGAATATAAATTGAAATTGTTTTGAATTTTTATGAATAATTTGAATTGAAAATAGTTATTTTGTACTTTTCAAATTTCTGAATTTCGAAATTCTACTTCAATTCAATTTCATATCTTTTGACAGTACGTCTGTTAATTGATTCTTGTGAAAATATTTTGCAGATAATTTGTCTTTAACTGTAGACATAACATTCTCAATCTCTAGAACAAACATGCATGAACCATTTCATGAAGTATGTGTCCGGATGGTGCAAAGTCTCGATAGTTAGCTCTCGACCTCCCGATCAAAAAACAAGGTCAATGAAGAATGTAGGTGCTTTTGCAATGCCATTCTTGGAAGACTTAATGGTCCTGTGTTCACTTGTACAGATTAAGCTTAAAAAATTTCATGGCTCCTGGCAATACTACTCTGTTAATCAGTTTGTTGTTTCTCAACTGTCAAAGAAAGTTATATTTAAATTGTTAAATGTGGTCTCCGCTACACAAGTCTTATACAACAACATGCCTGTGAGATCCCACAAGTGGAGTCCGGGGAGGTTGTGGGTGGCCGTACGCAGACCTTATCTCAATATCTTGACAGACCTTAGTTTTAGATATCCATGCCCTTCTCATGTGACATGTGACAGAAGGAAGAATGGATTTAAAATCTCTTCTTATATATATTTATAAAGGGAAGCCTTGTGCAACTAAGCTTCCACTATGCACGACGTCCAGGGAAGAGTCGGACCACAATAGTCTATTGTACACCTTTACCTTGTATTTTTACAAGATATTGTTTTCATAGCTCAAAACCCATGAATTCCTGATCACAACAATTTTACCAGTTAAGCCAAGGCTCCCCTTCTCCTTATATATAATTAGTTGCGTTGAGTCGCATATGTATTTCAAGCTTTGTTTACTTTTTTCCGTCTCCTTTCTATCGTGTCGGTACAAAGATACGTAAAGTCGACGTCAGTTAAATGAGTTGGCAACTTCTCTGCACTACAATTCAGATACATATTCTCAGGGTTCCTGATATTTTGTTTTGGTGAATGAGAGACTTTTGGTAGCACTACTTGAATGGGAATTAGGATTTAGTGATATATTGCAATTTGCAGATATCAAGATATATCCCCCTTATCAAAAAAAAGAAAGATAGATCATCTTCATTTTAGAACTCCTGTCATTCAGAATAATATGTTTGATAAGCGGCAATTTCTGAGTTTTGCACTAATATGAACTTTAATTTTGTAGGGATACTATATTTTCAGCCAGAAACTGAAGCATATTATTCGCCTACCATTTGCTACAATCGCATATGGTATGCATTACTTGGTTCTCTAGTTTATGCATCTGACTTTTCTTTTACTATCCGTTTCATCAATTTGTTTTGATCATCCATGCTGCAAATCTTGCTATTAGTATTCAACTAGTATTTTCTTTATGACGGTGGTGTCTGGGCCAGCTTGCACACCTCGACTATTACACTGGTACTTGCTACCTCACACCAACACAAATGTCGGTTAACTATGCCTACCAAGACTTAATAGATGGGAGAAAATCAGCTAGCGTGCTGACTAATCTGCTATAAGAGAATTGCATCTCTGCTATTTCTTACATAATTACAATTATTTTCTTTGTATGATCTGTTAATTTGAGCCTGAGGAGAAAAAGGAAGCTGAATAAATCCGAGTGAGAAGTAATGAACGAACTCTGAGCTTAATAGATAATATTCATTAGATCAAAATGTGTGTGTGATAAAAGCTAAGACTATTATTTTTTTCTTTTTAAACAAAAGCTTCAACTGTTGTAATTTCTTGTCAGATTCTTCTGTTATCTGAACAATACTTCAGGAACTACCAACGGGTTTGGTTCTAAGTTGCTTCCGTAATTGTTTATTAAAAAAATAAGAATCATTTTTCTTTTGTTCGTTTTAGAATGGATATCCATTTGAAACTCTTCAATTACAGGAACGGCTGCGATGCTGCTTGTCATGGTTTGGGATCCACATATTAGCATCTCTCTATGCCGACAGTACTCAGGTTTACATCCCAAGAAATTGGCTGCATCAATTTTCTTCCTCCTGTGCAACTCGTTGCATAAAGAGATGCTTATTTAGCAACTTTCAGTATTGAAATGGTCCCTGACAACTTTTTCCTTCTTAATTTGAGGATAATTTCTGATGTATCACGCATTACCAATAAAGTATAACTTGCTGCAGTTTTCACTTTAGTTTTAGAGATATCCACCTCATGGATTGGCATCGGTGCTTTTTAAAGACAGTATCCTGGCTTGGGATAGGACAACTCAGTAAACTGAATACAAGTGAAAGATCTTTCACTATAGTGGGAAGAAGACAGGTGGTAGCGAGAGCAAAGTTAGCTCTTGTGTCGGGTTTAAAGCAAATGAATGTGATTTTTTTAATTATAGACAGGCATTTTCCAGACTAACATTGATGAAGAGTGTAATAAGGAAGAGGGTAAAAAAATTAACTTCTGCCATTTGCTTTGGTTTAGAGATATCCACTTCAAGGACTGAAATTGGTTATACCTGTTGAATCCACGAAAAAATAGGACCAAAAATGTCCTCCATTTGTATTTGGGCAGTAAATGAACTTCGTGGATGTAGCACATGAACTTGGATCTTAATTCCCCCAAAGAAGTCCATCTAAATCCTTAAAGTTGTCATTCACGGGTGGAAGAAGAAAGAACTTATAGGTTTCACTGGTTCAGGCTCAATGTGAAGGCCGCTTATTGGACCTCACGGATAGGTATATCTTGTGGCATATCTGTTCCTCATGTGACATGCAGAGTTTGAGGTTGCATGGGTTATAGCAGTGTTACTAAAGTTTATATGTTTATTCTTTGTAATGTTTTCTGCCTTGATTGCTTCATTTTTGCAGGATCATCACGCTGACGGAAGTAGTATGTGTTAGTTTTTTGAATTTTATGATTTTAAATATGTCATATAAAAAGTTGAAATTAAAATAATATAAAAAAAAGAAAAGAACCATTTTTTTAAACAGACTCAAAAAAAAGATCATTTTTTAAAACAAAGAAAGTAGTTTCTCAAAATATGCATATCCCATCAAATCATGTGAAATATTGGCAGTATAACTGAATCATATAAGCTAAGATAAAGTTATTATCTGAATAGATTTAGTTCAATCAAGAGGACACTTGATCATGGAAATTATGAGTATTTAAAAAAAAAAAGTAGTTTTTAAAGAGTGAAAATAATATTTGAAAATTGAAATTATATTTGATCATAGAATATAAATTGAAATTGTTTTGAATTTTATGAAAAATTTGAGTTGAAAATAGTTATTCTGTATTTTTCCAATTTCTCAATTTCGAAATTCAACTTCAATTCAATTTCATGATTGTTTGACAGTACGTCTGCTAATTGGTTATTCTGAAAATATTTTGTAGATAATTTGTCTTTTAATTGTCTAACATAACATTCTCAATCTCTAGAACAAACATGCAGCATGTGTCCGGATAGTGCAAAGTCTCTATAGTTAGCTCTCGACGTCCCAGACAAAAAACAACTTCAATGAAGAATGTAGGTTCTTTCGCAATGCCATTCTTGGAAGACTTAATGGTCCTATGTGCACTTGTACAGATTAAGCTTAAAAAATTTCATGGCTCCTGGCAATATCTCAACTGTCATAGCAAGTTATATTTAAATTGTTAAATGTGGTCCTCTACACAAGTCTTATACAACAACATGCCGGTGAGATTCCACAAGTGGTGTCCGGGGAGGTTGTGGGTGGGGTCCACAGACCTTATTCCAATATCTTGCACTGGTATGAGAGCCGTAGGTAGTAGTTAGTCGATCGCGACTAGGTATGTTCTATCTTCATTGTTTTCTTTATAGTATTTGGACTCACACGGTATCACTTGATCCAGCCATCTCTCTCTGAAACAGTATGTAGAAGAAATCGAGAGACTCAGAGCTATTCTAGGAGAATGGAGCAACCGAGCAGCTAAGGTAGTACTTCATTATTCGTGTTACATTGCTATGATGTTTATCGTTTGCTTGTCCTCTTATCACACCAAATGTTTTATTTGTCTGGATAAAAACTCGAACGTGCATTGGAGCTGGAACGGATGTCAAACTTGGAACTGCAGAAAAAAATGACCACACTGAAGACTCAAACGCGTGAATAGTTCGGCCCCACTAGCAAGGTTAGCAAGTGGTTACTTCTTTAGCAGTTAAGCAACAAACATGCATGAACCATTTCATGAAGTATGTGTCTGGATAGTCCAGAGTCTCGATAGTTAGCTCTGGGCCTCCCGGTCAAAAAACAACGTCGATGAAGAGTTCAGGTGCAAAACCATTCCTGGAAGATATAATGGTCCTATCTGCACATGTACAGATCAAGCTCAAACAATAGTTTGCTTGATGTGTACCATCTTCAAGACTATCAGCTTTGTATAGTTTTTCCCTCTATTATTTATTTCATATCTTTTCTTCTTGTATTAGATTTTCTTTTTGGAAGAAATTTTTTTCACTGTAAGTGTGTCATTTTATGGCCATAGCCAAATCTTAGAAGGATGATTTCCAAAGACAATGTGCTCGACATTGTATGACATCCAAAGATCAGATGGCGAATTCAGGATGTTAAATATATGGTTCTGGACGTTGGTAGACAAAGTTCCATCATTGTTTTTAGAGTGAAAAAAACATACCTGAAGTATCTCAATTTTTTGCCTTTCATACCTGAACTATAAGGTGTGTGTGAGTTTCATTACTGAACTATGACCAACTATTTATTAAAACACACCTAAACTCGAGTCAGGGTTGAGTGTTGGGTATTGGGGTTGGGTTTCGGGTTCCAAGCCATGGTCAAGTTTTGGGTTGGATTGTGTCTCGGGTCTTGAGTCCGGGTAGGGTGCTGGGACCCGAGTCGGGGTCCAAGGCAGGGTGGGGTGTCGGGTCCCTGGGACAAAGAGCTAACAGTTGCATTCTCTAATTTTATAGCTAATAATTAGCTAAATAATTTTGCCTAAATTTACTGTTTTTAGGCTTTAGTAGATTAAACTGGGTTAGAAACGTTTTACTTAAACCATATTTCACGTAGATTGTAATCCAATTCATTTGAGCTCAATTCATATTCGATCCACCAAAATTCAATTCATTTCCAGAAAAAACCTTGGAAAAAGGCATAAGTATTTCTTACAACTATTTTATGTAACAAAAAATAAAAATATTTATTGCATAATAAATTGAAAGCTAGATGACCACCTGTGAAATTTACTTTAACACGATAAAAATATTTTTCCATGATCAAATAGTCAGCTAGTATAACATAAATTGATATTTTAGACAGAGTTCTTTCAATATAAGTAGGTACTTTTATAAAGTTGAAAATAATTAACTAAGGGGTCGTTTGGTTGGAAAATAAGTTATATTGAAATTAGTTATGTTGGAATTAGTTAACTGAGATTAGTTGTCTTAGAATTAGTTATTCTGATATTATTTTTAATAGTTGTTTGATTTGTGGTACTAAAAATAATATGCATTATATTCTTTCTAAGAATAAATAGTTTTATAGGCGTTGCATTCTTTCTAAGAATAAATAGTTTTATACGCATTGCATTCTTTTTAAGAATAGATAGTTTGCTTACAAAAATATCCTTCACCTTAGTTAGCTTAGTTATTTTCCTTCATATTAAATCATACAAAAGAAATTAAAAAGTTACTAAATTTTTTTTAACTTTAGTAGTTTTTTTTTCTAAAAATACATATTAAGAAATTTGTGTTGATATTTCTTAAACGTGTATGAAGCTTTAATATTTTATATTAAATTACTTATTCTATCCTAAATTCTATAAAATGTTGATAATCTCATTTTTTTTGTTAAAAAAAATTCATCATCAAAAAATGTGAAAAAGAATTACTCTCATTTTCCATTATTTAGTATTGTCAATATTTGGAGAGTTAAATTGTATTCTTTTTAAAATTAAATTTTTAAATTTTATAACTATATATAAAAATAATTTTTTATTTAATAACTAAGCATGTACTAAGTTAGCAAGAAAATGTAATAATATAATCTTAATTTTATGCAGGACAAATAATTTGAAACAAATAAAATTAGAAAGAGGGACAAGCATTTTGGAACAAGAGAAACATAGAAAACAATTAACTAAAAATTGTAATACACCCTAAGTAAACAGACGAAGTTAAAATTAATTTACCTTTTTCAATGTTCGGGCAGTCAGATTTGGTGTCAAATACAAATGAAAAAGAAAAAGAACAATTAATAGCATTAAAAATTATATATATATATATATATATATATGAAGAAGTCGAATGAAAAAATATAGAGATTTTTAATATGATAAACTTTAAATGTAGATGGCTTTTATATAATAATAATCTTAAAAAAAAAAAAAGACTAAAATGTAACAAAAAATAAAAATAATTTTGTGTGGCCAATTGTGTAATTTAGCTAACAAAACAATTTTCTTAGGATCAAAAAATCATAATATATAACATAAATTGATATATTAGAGATCGAGCATAAAAACATTGCAAAACCTTTTTCCTTTCTATGTAAGTAGATTTTTCTTTATTTATTAGATAGAAAATAACTAACTAAGTAGTAATTAACCTTTTTTTAGATGTTCAACAGTCACATCTAGTGTTAAATACAATTTAAAAAAAAAAAAAAAATAAGATCTATAAATAACATGAAAAAGTATTTTTGAAGAATATGATTTTTTTTTTTATATATAGAAGTTAAAAAAAATTGAACCAAAGTCAATTTATTATCAAATACAAATACTAAAAGAGTATAGTGAAATTCAATATTTACCTCTGATCTTCAAGTTAGAAGCAAAATAAAATAATCTTTGCAAAGATTTTTTAATTGTATACGAAAGCAACAGCAAGAGAGAAGCAAGTGTTATAAATGGACTGGTTGGTTGAAGTCAAGGTCTTCTTTTAAGAAATTAAAAAAGAAAAGAAGAGAAACAAATATGTGGTTAAGAATTTTTAGGATATCTCTTTTAAAAAGGAAAATTTGAAAACATATCTCATCATAACTTATTATTAAGACAGATTTCAGCTAATATCAAACAAGAAATTTCGGTGATTAGCTAGGATTTTACTCCAAGTCGAGATTCCTTATAAATAAAAGGGCAGCTCGGTGCATTAAACTTCCGCTATACACAAGGTTTAGGGAAAGACCCCATCACAAATGGGTATTGTTCGAATTTTTATCTTGCATTTTTATCAATGACAATTTTCACAACTTAAACTTGTGACCTCCTGATCACACAATAATTATTTCACGAGTTACTCGAAGGCTCTTCTCCTTTTAAAACAAAATTATGAATGTAAACCAACAAACGCATGTTGTCGATTGGAAAAAAAGAATGTCACAGTCATTAATTTTGAAATTACATGTTCAAAGTTAGCTTCCATAATATTTCTATATAGGTCCATAGCGTTCAATTTTTTTTTTTTCTTTTATGAATAATTGTTGCCTTGTATCTTTCAACATCTAATACAAATTAAATAATTGTATAAGTTTAATAGTTAAAGGTATTAAATTTACAAAAAAATAATAATTTACGTCTGCTATTACCCAAGCAAGTCATGTAACAAAAATCAAGACTTTCATCGAAATTCAGGTCAAAATCTCGACAATTGATAACTTGTTGTTAAAACAGGTCTCGACTAATATCAAATAAGAAATTCTGGCGACGCACTAGGATTTTGCTCCAACACTAGATTTACCTTTTTCATAGTTGCTTGACAGTCAGATATGGTATCAAATACAATGAAAGAGAAAAACAACTAACAACATTAAAATGTATATCTTTGAAGGAAAACATTCTACAAATGAAGTTTAAAAAGTTTGAACTTTTCAATCAGTATGTTATCAAATACAATTAAAAAAAAGTAGAATGAAAATTTAGTTGTTACCTTTGATCTTCAAGTTGAAGCAGTATGAATTATGAAATACCTAACACCACAAATATGAGACCCCCACAAATATCTTTATCAAAATATACCTAATCTCGAGTCAGGTTCATGTCTCGTGTCCTGAGTTGGGTATTGGGGTTGGGTCCTGGGTTTCGAGTCATGGTCGAGTTTTGGGTCTTAAGTTTGTGTCGGCGTTGGGTCTCAAGTCTCGAGTTTGGGTCGGGTGTTGGGAACATTACATATTCAAGCATTATTCCCTAGTAACTAAATTGTTAGCAAAAATAATTAACTTACGAAGAAATTTGCTTTATCATATTTAATAGACTACCTATATAATTATTAAATACATCTGGGTTATTCTGTAATTAGTTATTCTTCAGTTCTCTATATATACAGCTGTAACCCCTTCAATATCAATAAGATCAATTATTATTAAATTATATCATGGTATCAAAGCTAGGGTTTCTTCTTCCGCCCAAACCCTAATCTCTCCTCTTTTCCGACGTGTGTGCGCCGCTGCCACCGTCTACACCACGCCGCACGGCCTCCCTCCTCCGTCGTAGGTCGGAGCCATGGACAAGGTTGTTGATCCTCTGTCAAATTTACCGTCTGGAGTAAAATTACTGCTCAGGAATCTCCACAACCTCATCCCCGAAAAATTATCTGACAACAACTACCCGACCTGGGCACTTAACGTCCGCACCGCCCTCGCAGCCAACTTGCTGCTCGGATGGATTGACGGTGCGGAGAAGCCGCCGCCCGAGACAGCCGAGCAGGACGGCGTCATGCTCCCAAATCCCGACTACCTTCCGTGGATGATCGTAGACACTCAGATCCGAGCCTGCCTTCTCGCAGTTATTAGCCCCTCTGTGCACAAACACGCCCGGGGTTTTCTCACATCGGCTTCACTTTGGGACGCGCTAGCCACAAGATACAACTCTGTGTCCACGGCTCATATTTTTCAGTTGCGTGACAGATTGCATACTCTTCGGAAGGGAACGAAGACGATGACTCAATACCTTGATGATGTGGCCTCTATTCTGTCTGACCTAGATGTTGTGAACGAGATCATTCCTGAACGAGACGTGGTGAATGCCGTGATACGTGGTCTTCCGGCTGGCTATTCCTCTCTCAAATAGCATATTCGCCTCTCACCTGTCGAAATCACTTTGAATCAACTGTCTGGATGGCTTCATGCAGAAGAATTGAATCTAGACATGGAACACAAATTACTGCTCGGAGAAGCCAGTTCCACCCCTGGCGTCACGGCTCTTTACTCGGCTGGCAGCGGGGGCTCGGCCAGGGGTCGCGGTGACGATCGCCGTAACCAAAGGCGAGGCAGCGGCGGCGGTGACCGTCGGAACGCCGGGCAGCAAGGCAGAGGCGGGCCTCCACCGAGGGACGACTTCCAGTCAGGCCGCGGACAGGGACGAGGAAACCAGCGGGGACCCACACGAGATCTTCCGACGTGCCAAATCTGTGCTAAGCGGGGCCATTCTGCGGCTAATTGCTGGTATCGTTACGGTGACTCGCAGAATGTAAATAGCCAGTCCGGAGGATCAAGGGCGATGCATGCGTCCACTATCGCTCAATCTGGCGATTGGTATCTAGACACAGGTGCTAACACCCATGTGACGTCGGATTATTCACAACTTCAAGCTCCTCATCCATATCATGGCTCAGAAACTATTACAGTAGGCAATGGTCAATCCCTTCCCATCACCAACACCGGCTCTGGGTATGTCTATACCCCAAATGGTAAATTTCATCTCTCAACCCTTCACCACGTCCCTTCCCTCACATCCAATCTTTTATCTGTTTATCGCTTTACTAAAGAAAATAACTGCACCCTCATTTTTAATGACACCAATTTCCAGATAGTGGACAACACCACGAACTGGGTGCGGTACACGGGCCGCTGTGAGCATGGGCTATACACTCTTCCATCCAGGTCTCCGTCTGTTGTGAGTCAAGCCATTCTCTCGTCCACCTGGCATCGCCGGCTTGGGCACCCATCATCCGCCATCACCAAATCCATTTTATCTTCCTTAGGTTTTAATTTTTCAGAAAAATTACATTGCGAGTCATGTTCAGTGTCTAAATCTTGTCGTTTACCTTTTTCACTGTCTGAACACAAGGCCACTGCGCCATTTCAATTAATTCATTCTGATGTTTGGGGTCCAACCTCAGTTCCTTCTATTCAAGGTTTTCGTTATTATATCTGTTTTGTTGATGATTACAGTAAATTCACTTGGCTTTATCCTCTGAAATTTAAATCCGAAGCTTATACTGTTTTTGTCAACTTTGACCGAATGGTTCAAAATCAATTTAATGCCAAAATCAAAATTTTTCGAAGTGACAATGGCAAAGAATTTGTCAACAATGCCTTTGGTGTTTTTCTTCAAAATCTAGGGGCTCTTCATCACACTTCATGTCCATATACCCCTGAACAAAATGGCGTTGCTGAGCGCAAACACCGTCACCTCATAGAAACAGTTGTTGCGCTCCTCCATGATTCCACCTTACCTGTTTCCTTTTGGGTTGATGCCCTTGCTACTGACAACTACCTCATAAATCGCATGCCCACTCACACTCTCTCCAACTCCACTCCATATGCCCGTCTCTACAATCATCCACCCGACTACATCCATCTCCGCCCGTTTGGGTGTCTAGTTTATCCCTGGTTGCGTCCACACACTCAACATAAACTTCAACCTCGGTCCACCCCTTGTGTCTTTCTAGGCTATCATCCCACTATCAAAGGTTACAAATGTTTCGATCCTGTATCTCAGAAAACATATGTTTCCCGTCATGTTCGTTTTGTGGAGGAACAATTTCCTTACACAAGTCTTTCCTCTACTCCATACTCCCCCAATCCACTTGGCATTGTGCCATTATTTCCGTCCTTTTCACCCGCTCATGCTCCGGCTCACTCGGCACCTAGCCCGGTACCCCACTCCACCACTACCCACCCGTACCAACCACCTAGCCACTCGAACCAACCACCCACCCAACCGAACCCCCAAACCTCCCACCCGTACACCCAGCCGACTGCCACACAACCCACCACTTCCCTACATCATACTCCTAACACCCATGCAGCCACCCCATCCACCGCTGCACATCCCAGCTCCCACGGCAGCCCCACCCAACTCCCGTCCACACATCATACAACTCCACCACCCCTTCTTAATCACCCTCCAATCAACACTCACCCTATGACAACCCGAGCCAAGGCCGGTACCTTCAAACCCAAAGCCTACCACACTCAAATACCCTTTGATACACATCCCATCACTGAGCCTACTACCTACAACCAAGCCTCCAAAAATAGTTTCTGGTGCCAAGCTATGGATGAGGAATTTCAGGCTCTGACTGAACAACGTACATGGGATTTGGTACCTCTGCCTAGTAACCGAAAGTCTATTGGGTGCAAATGGGTGTTTCGCATCACACGAAATTCAGATGGATCTCTTTCTCGCTATAAAGCACGTCTGGTTGCAAAAGGGTATCATCAGGAGTATGGTGTGGATTATAAGGAGACCTTCAGCCCTGTTGTTAAGCAACAGACTATTCGTCTGGTCTTGTCTCTTGCTCTTCACTATGATTGGCCGCTTCATCAGTTAGACGTCAGCAATGCCTTTCTTCATGGTCATCTTGAGGAAGAGATCTATATGGTTCAGCCACCGGGATATGTTAATCCCAACCGTCCTCACTATGTTTGCAAGCTTCGCAAATCTCTGTATGGCCTGAAACAGGCCCCACGTGCCTGGTACACAGGCCTCTCTACTTTTCTGCAGGGTCTTGGTTTTCGCACCTACCATCATGACAACAGCCTCTTCACCCTTCACTGTTCTCGAGGGACTGTCATCATTCTTATCTATGTGGATGATATTGTTATTACAGGCAGCTCGTCATCACTCATCACTGAAATTACTGAGGCTATGCATCGTGACTTCAAACTTAAGGACCTCGGTCCTCTGGAGTTCTTTCTTGGCCTCGAACTCATCCGCAAATCGGGAACCATATTGATGCATCAGACAAAATATACCCTTGAACTTCTAAATCGCGCTGGAATGACAGACTGCAAACCCGCGGTCACTCCCATGGCAGTCCGCCAATCCCCAGGGCCGAATACTCCCTTTGCCGATCCTACACTATATCGGCGCCTCGTCGGTGGACTTCATTATCTTGCTGTTACTCGTCCGGACATCCAATATGCAGTCAATCGAGTCTCCCAATCAATGCATGCTCCCACCGAACAACACTTTCAGGCCTTGAAACCCATTCTGCGCTATCTTCAAGGTACTCTTCACTGTGGAATTTTATTTCAAAAGGGCTCGTTTGATATATCTGTTTTTTCTGATTCGGATTGGGCTAACGACAAAGATGATCGGAA
Source organism: Capsicum baccatum var. pendulum (assembly GCA_030864225.1). Taxonomy (NCBI): domain Eukaryota; kingdom Viridiplantae; phylum Streptophyta; class Magnoliopsida; order Solanales; family Solanaceae; genus Capsicum; species Capsicum baccatum. Next base: position 308,361,853 of record CM061552.1, on the reverse strand, counting down.
GTCCACTACTGGATATATTGTTATGATGGGACCGAATCTGATTTCCTGGTGCACCAAGAAGCAAACGCGAGTGTCCCGTTCCTCCACAGAAGCAGAATATCGTGCCATGGCTGCAGGTGTTGCTGAAGCCATGTGGTTACGATACCTTACGGATGCACTTGGCATTCCCCCGACGAAACCACAGATTTATTGTGACAATCAGTCCACTATTTGTGTTACCAAAAATCCAGTCCTTCATGATCGTATGAAGCATGTTGGGTCCGACTGTCACTTTGTTCGCGATGAGGTACTTGCAGGAACGATGGCCACGCACTATGTCCCATCTACTGACCAGCTTGCTGATATTCTCACCAAGCCTCTTCCGTTACAGCCTTTTCAGTATCTCTGCTCCAAGCTGCCCCTCGTTACCGCTGATCAGCTTGCGGGGGGATAATAGACTACCTATATAATTATTAAATACATCTGGGTTATTCTGTAATTAGTTATTCTTCAGTTCTCTATATATACAGCTGTAACCCCTTCAATATCAATAAGATCAATTATTATTAAATTATATCAATATTTAAGTATGATGCTTGGAATCTGCAACAACCTATCTAAATGAAAAGGTCCTTTGACCACTCTAAGGAGGTGTTGTAAATGGTAAAATACTTCTTCGTGATCGATTCTAATTTCATACTTAGCTAAATCATCAAACAACTTGGTTTGTCACTCTTTACAATATTCATTAGTAATGTCTGTATATTAAAATTAAGGACCTTCATCAATTTTGACAGAGGAGTAAACTTTCTCAATGCTTTCGAAAATCAAATGGCACCGTTTTCGCTTAAATTATAATAGAAGAAATAGTATTATAAATTTCAATAATTGAAAACTTAAATTATTTTTAAAATATAATTGACTATCAAAGCCAATAAAAAAAAATTTGAACAAAAAGATTAACATATATCATCTGAGAATTGCATAAAAATTGTTATAAATTGTAATAGTTAACCACTTAAATATCTAAAAATATGATAAATTTTATTCATGTTACATAAATTGAAATAAAAAACAGCATATATTAGACCCGTCATGGACATCTAGTAGATTTAATACATGATGATGGGCAATACAAAACATTTGTTTGCCGTAAAAAGAAAAAGAGTAAACCTTAATGACTAACTAAATAACTTAACGAAATTTAATGTAAGGTTGGAAGAGGGTGTTGAGATGGGATTGTTCCCACTCCAATCTTTCCCACCAATTTTCTTCATCATAAACTCTGATTTCTCCAAGGGATGGAAAAGGATGTTCATTTGTAGTATAGAAAGGCAGCCTCTTCAGTTTGGGGCACTTATGAAATCTCATGTATTCAACGGAATCACACATGAGTTTTCCCTCACAGATACTCTTCAATTCAGGCAGGTCTCGCAGGCTGAGCCTTTTTAGCTTAGGAAGGTCAGCAGTTGTAGATGTACTGCTGCTTTGGCTACTTCCCTCTCCTGCCTCTCTCCCTATGATCTCTTCCATCTCTGAACACTGACCTACAGCAAGCTTCTCAAGGTTCTTGAGATCCTGCAAGACAGCCCGTGGAAACAACTTCTTCATCCTATCGCAGTTGTGGATATACAATTCTGTTAGACCTGAGAAGGTGTGAGATGCAATTTTTCCCTCACAGAGCCCAACAAGATTTTGCAACCCATGAACTTTCAGGCTATGGAAAGATATGCAGTGTGGGTCTGTAGTTGTATCTCTATCAGAGGGAACGTTGACGATCCATTCTATGTCTTCACAATACTCGATCTCGCAGGTCAAGCCTCTTAAAGAAGTAGTCCGTGACAGAAAATTTTCCACAAAGCAGCTACTCAGCCCATGGCATTTTCTAATCTTTAGAATGTCAATGCCACGTGGAAGAAAAATTGATGTTGCTGCTTCAATGGTGCAATCTCCTACAATCACTCTTCTCTGTTTCAGTACAAAGCGATCAAAATGAAGAGAATCAGCTTGCCCCACAAATATGTCATAACACCAAACTTTCTCATATTTATGATGACTACTCATGAACTTGTGAAAGTTATGCAAATCGCAGAACCTGCCTGTGAACTCTTCGAGCTGTTCCAAGCTGGTCAGGTCTTCACCTGGGGCATTCATACATAGAGGAAGATTGAGGTATTGAAGATGGGAAAGTTTAGGTAATATCTCCTTCGGCAGTTCTTCAAGATCTATTCCACCCATACCTAGAACTTTAAGCTTAACTAAATTTTCCATGCCTTGAGGTACTTCCTTAATACCAGTGTAAGATACATCTAGCACCCTCAGATTTTTAAGCTTCCCCAGTGATGGCATTGATTTGAGCCGTCTACATCCTCGAAGAGAAAGTACTCTAAGACTTCCCAAGATAGATATGCAACTTGGCAACTCCATAAGGTCTGAGTTGTTGCTCAAGTCGAGTAATTGGAGGTTGCTCATGTACTGAAAGAAAGAACCTGGGATCATTGTCAAATCACATCTGGACAAAATCAAGGTTGATAATGTGGGGCAATTGGGTGCCATGTCTTCAGGGATTCTCTTTATATTGCTGTTGTAAAAAGAGACTCTATCCAAATTGAATGCCCAATCCTGCTCCTCCAACACTTGTGGTCCTATTCCAGCCCTTACCATGTACCTTGGTTTATCAGTAGTGATCCGCAATGCCATTTCTCTGAGTAGATCATGCATCCTTACTGCTTCATCTCTTAAGATATTGACAGTTGCTTCAAGTAAGCAGAGCTTCACTAGTTTATTCAATATGGTATGGCCATGGTTAAACTCTTCTTCCCTACTATTTCCCTTCACCAGTCCCTCCATTATAAATCTTTCAATTATTTCATCTCTACTAATTTTGTAGTCTTCAGGATACAAAGCACAGTACAAAAAACAATCTTGCATAGTTGTATCTCTCAACAGATCGTAACTATACTTCAGTACCTTGAAGACATCGCTTTCCATGTCATTAGGGAATTCTTTCAAAGCATTCTTCCACTCCCTTATATCGGTCACCCCTCTCATGCTTCCCGCCAAAGTGATGAGCCCAAGCGGCAAGCCTTCGCACTTTTCTGCCATGGGTTTGGCAACTTGTTCAATATCTAGACTTAAAATCTCGGACCCTAGACTCATCCTAAATAACTCCCAAGCATCATTAGTATTGAGTTTCTTTACTTCGAGTAGTTCGTTACAACGCATCTTTTGGCAAACTTCAGAAGAGCGGCTTACTAGAATTAGTCTGCATCCCTCCTCACCAAGAGGGTAACCCAACTTCTCCAAGCTAAGGTGATCCCAGACATCATCCAATATGATAACAATGTTCTTCATTTGTCTGAATGCCCAGTTTAATCGGTCCGACCTTCTATGTTCATCCTCTTCATCTGATAGGTCTAGCTTCACAATTTTGGCAAGATTGTCTTGTAATCCTTTGATGCTAAACCCTTGAGAGACCGTAACCCATTGGACTTGATAACGACTCTTTTCAAGAAAACGATTATATGTATGCTTTGCCAAAGTGGTTTTACCCACCCCTCCCATACCATATATACCGATGCTTGAGACATTCTCATCCTGTAACCATGTCCAAATCACTTCTAAATTCTGGTTTGACGTTTCCGCCTGAAATGGTTGCACCTGCTTTGAACACTCCTCGCTTCCATGCACATCACACACGAGCTCTCCAAAATCTCCTCTTTGTTCAACTTCTGCAACTCTTCCATTCAACTCCTTCAAAGCACCTATATTTTTCTTCCCTCTTGTTGTTGTTTCTTTTAACTGAAAAAATTCTTCTTTGAGCTGTTCAACCTCGTTAAGCCAAGATTTAACTTGTTGTTTCCTCTTCTTCCTCCCCAATCGCTCTTGATTCTCGACATCTGTCTTCATATCGTCTGCTTTATCTGATAATCGCTTTACATTTTGCTCCAGTTTTTCCAAATCCTTACCAAAGTTTATGCAACTTTTAATCTTCCTTATGAAAAATGTAGCCGCCTTCTCTATAACGTCAATTACCTTCCCAGCAACAGCTTCCATGATATTTCAAAAAGTACTGCAACAAAAGAACCATGCTAACTTAGTTCAGTTGCAGTGGATAAAAATTATAATAGTAACTATTTTGAATGGCATCAAGGAGCTGAAGACATCACATATTTTCTCAATAAAACTAAGTTTTCTATCATTTTTTTAAGTACTTCTTGTTTATTCTCACTACTTACTATAATATAAATGTCAAGTTGAAAATATTAAACAATGTGTCAGTAAAACACTTTCATATTAAATATGGAATAAAGCAAGTAATATCAGACTAGCTTGCAATATTAAGACAATAATTGTAGGTAGAACCCGTATGTCTACTTGTACAGACCTTGGGTGTATTTGTTACGAAGGGAAATATTTTTCATGAAAATATTTTTCAATTTCATGGAAAATAAATTAATTTCTTACATATTTTCTTATGATTGGTTGGTGCGTGAAAAATATTTTTCGAAAAATATTTTCTATATAGTGTTTGGTTGGTGAAAAAAATATTTTTCAAAAAATTCATCTTAGTGTTTAGTTAAAGAATAGAAAATACTTTTAGAAAAATGATTTTTGATCTCGAAAATATTTTTTTTAGTGTGTTCGGTATGGAGGAGGAAAACACTTTCCAGAAAAATAACTTCTTGTTAGAAATATATCATATATAGTGAATGTCTACTTTACCATATATAGTGAATACCTACTTTACCATATATTGTGTATGTCTATTTATGGAAAACTTACAAATCCCAAGGTAAGTTTTCCCCTATAAATAAAAGGATTTTCCTTCATTGTAATTCACTCCATCAAGAATCCCTCAAGAGAAATAGGAATTACTCTCTATTCCTCTTCTCTGCTTTATATTTCATAACACGTTATCAACACGAGACTCTGTCAAACAAGATGAGATTATAAATCTAAAGTAATTTCAAGGTTAGTAATTCTTTATATTATTTGTCTTTTGCTACTAATAATATAATTATTGTTGGATTTGAGGAAAAAGAATTGGCTTGTAACCATTTATGTTTTAAATTTATTCCACAAGAACAATATTATCAAAAGGGATGATAATATGTTAGGTTCAAATCTCATTGATTTATGCCTAAGACGTCTTTATATGGATAAGACGTTGAGTTTGAATCTCAATGCATCATACTGATGATATTGTGATGGCTAAGGCAAAATAATGGGTATTTGGTGAAAAGTCATGAAATTCGCTCCACTGAATATGCTCTATTCCATGAAGTGAATGTGGTAGCAATATATGACAAGTCTGAAATATGACAACTTACTTCATTCTTGAAGTGTATTTGGTAGCAGTGCATAATATATCTGAAAAAAAGACAAGTGATTGAATGCACAGATATAAGCGTGGAGGGACAATATGATAACAATTATTAAAAGCGATAATATTTTTACACGCTTATCATGATTATAATATATATTAGAGAAAATTTCTCTACAACCATATGTATGCCTCGATTTGCTCCTTAATTAGCAATGTCTTAAAAGAGGCTATAAGCTATCATAATTTGATAGGCTTAAGGCACGATTATATTTCATTCTTGGGGAATGAGAAGCTTATTAATATAAACGTGCACTTGATTGTGATGGTATCACAACTCACCTTTGAAAGAGGCAAAGTAATTGAGAGGAGTTACTTTGAAATCTACTTCTTAAGTAATAAATCTGAAATTTATCCATAAATTTACTAAAGTAAAAGGTGCATATCATGGTAAACTTGGAGTTTGCTAGAATAAAAGTTCATATATTGATAGGAACGATTGCGATACCCAAAGATGTGCATACTTAGTACTGAACATATATTGAAGAATTAGAAAATTCTTCATTACTTTTGATGTTGCTTGTTCTCATGGTAAGTTGGTTGGACCAACAAATTTTGGGATTGGATCTCTTAAAATCTGGAAAAAAAAAAAGGTGGATATAGGCCCGTTCACCAGTCATATGATCTATTAATTAAAGATGCATCTATATAAGATGTTCACTTGTACGTTTATCGTCAATCAGTAGTTTGATATTCATAAAGTTGTTTGCTCAATAAAATTAATTCAAGAGCATAACTTTCAGATTATGTAATCAATACAATTCATCTTGATGAGGATGATTTGGCATTGAATGCTTTCGATAAATAGATAAATCATTGCTAATGAGAACAAAAATTCATGTGTTGGTCTGAAATATGATATGTTGCATACAATAGCAGTTGTATGCATTAGATCAATAAATTATGATTATTTCTTTCCTCTCAATTGATTCAAGGTCAGGAATCAACTATTCCATCTAATAGTTTTGATGTGCAGTATATGATTAATAAATATACCATGATGCACAAAGATAGATTCCTCAAAGAAGATGAGGATGAATGTTAGTTTTTCCAACATAAGGGGGAAAGTATAAGTAGCTATGAAATATGTTAGGAATTATCATCAAATCCCCATTCTAAAGATAATTCAAGTCAAATGCCAGAAGCATCTATTGACTCAAATTTATATCATATTTAAGCTACAAGTGCTCTTATTTTGCATTCTCAAAGGACAAAATCTACGCATGCATGAAGCGTGGTAGACTAATTGGTTCCAAATAAAATAATTCTTGAAAAGGATCAGGAGCAAACAATCATAATATAAAGGCAATGTTCTCTTGAAAAGCTTACGACATAACACTTCATGAAACCTTATGAGAGGTTCAGGTACCTAAAAATAATGAAGTGATGAGATCTCAAAATGTTATGTCACACTGTGAACCGACACGAAATGATATATCATCAATGATATTTTTGATACAATATTGTGAAAGATTACGAGGATCTGAATTTTACGTTAATTTAAGCATGCTAACGTAGAAACATTTATCAAGTGACATAAAAGGATGCATCTTGATAAGCGTAAAACTTATTTGATTTGCAGTTCAAACACTTGAAGATGTCACTCACGAAATGTTGAATATTGTCACTTGACAAAATTTAAATGAAAACATATATTCAAAATGCCTGAAGCATATAAAGTTTTTGAGAAACTTGTTTATTATCCTTATAAGGGATAAATTAATGGTTTGAATATTGTTGAAACTCTTAGAGAGTTTCAAAGCAATAAGATTATTTGCTGAAATGAGAAATATGAAGTATCATATCTTAGTGCAATTGGTGCACAACACTAATTGTATCTTGCAGATATTACAAGGCATGACATAGCCTTTTTCGATCAATTTGTTAGCAAGGTATATATAGTTTTGCTCCTACTAGGAGACACGGAAAGGTGATCAAATATATAAGCTTATTTTATTCTAAATATTGCAGTCCGATCTTGTTGGTTATGCTGATGTTGGGTACTCTTATCTGACCCATATAAAACTCGATCTCAAATAAGCTTTATGTTCACATGTGGGGATACTGTCATTTCTTGGAGATATACAAAGTAACCTATCTAGCCAACTTCATTGAACCATGCTGAGATAATAGCTATTCATAAAGAAAATCGAGAATGAGTATGGTTGAGATCCATGATACATCTCATTCGAGAAAAATGTGGTGTGAAATGCGATAATGTACCCACAATTTTATATGGAGATAATGCAGCATGCATAGCAAAAATTAAGGAAGGATTCATAAAAGGAGATAGAAAGAAGCACATTTCGCCAAAGCTTTTATATACACATGACCTCCAAATGAATGGTGATATTAACGTGCAATAGATTCGTTCAAGTGATAATGTGGCTGATTTATTCACCAAATCTCCTCCAACTACAACTTTCAAGAAGATGGTGCACAAGATCAGAATGCAAAGGTTGAAGGATGTTCTCATTATAAGGAGTTAATACGCGTTGTTCTTTTTTCTTTACGAGGTTTTATCCTACTAGGTTTTCCTTGTAAGGTTTTTAATGAGGCAACATTTATGTGTATTATCTATCAATTAGACATTCAAGGGAAAGTGTTATAAATGTACCATATATAGTGAATGTCTACTTTACCATATATAGTGAATACCTACTTTACCATATATTGTGTACGTCTATAAATAAAGGGGTTTTTCTTCATTGTAATTCACCCCATCAAGAATCCCTGAAGAGAAATAATAACTACTCTCTATTCTTCTTCTTTATTCTTTATTAGTTTATAACACTTGTTCCTTTCTTTATTCTTGTTCGTTATGCTAGTAGGAAAATATTAAAGTATTTATATATATTTAACAAAAAATATGAGAACTAGGATAAAAAGGGTGGTGAGGTAAGAAAAAAAGTTTGAAACTTTTTTTAAAAAATAAATAAATAAAATATTTTTTTGGGAGGGGGGTTCATACGTAGGTATAGAGGCTGGGGGGAGGGGGGTTAGGATAGGTTGTAGGGGTGGTGTAAGAAAAAAGTTTTGATTTGTTTTTAAAAAATAAATTTTAAAAAAATATTTTTTTAAAAAAAAAGGGGTGGGTGGGGGATTGTAGGGGTGGGGGTCAGGGTAGGGAAGAGAGGGAGGGGTAAGACAAAAAAAAATTTCTAAAAAAAATTTAAATTTTTTTGTAGGGTCGAGTAAGGGGTGGGGTAAGAAAAAAATATAAATCATTTTTTTAACAAATTAAATATTTTTTTGAAGGTAGAGATGTGGTAGTAAAAAAAAATTGAAATATTTTTTAAATAATTAAATATTTATATTTGACGTGGGATGGTAGGGTTGGGGTGGTAAGGGATTGAGGATTGAGGATTGAGGATTGAGGATTGAGGCAGGAGTGAGTGATTTTGAGAGTGAGATTGAAAGAGAATTTTGAAAAATATTTTCATTACTTTTTGAAGGAAGTCATTTTCCATAAATTTGAAAAAAATAAGTTGATTTGGAAAATATTTTTCAAAATATTTAAGTCAATCAAATATGAGAAAATTGAAAAACAATTACCTTCAAAACAAACACACTCCTAAAGTTGGAGGGTGTAGAAGTCTCAATCCAAGTTTATGGGCACATTTGTATATTAAATTAACTAAAACACAAGATGATTTAAAATTTTAAATAGATACCTTTTATTTTTGAGATAAACATCTAATACCCCTCAAATTATAACCAAAGTTTCTATAACACTCCAACTTCACATAGGACTTATTACCCCTGAATTCAATTTTAGCGTACTTTTGTTATCTTTTTGTGCTGACAGAAGCCTTTATTACATAAAAATGGATCCACATCAAAGGCGCCACATCAGCTAAAAAAGGTGACAAAGGTACACTAAAATTGGGTTCAGCGGTAATAGGACTTCTGTGAAGTTGAAGTTTGTCGTAGCAAATTTGGTCATAGTTTAGGGGTACTGGATGATTTACTCTTTATTTCTTAGAATTTTGATTTTAAATAAAAAAATTCAAGTCACAAAATTTTAATGAAAAAATCAATTAAATAAGTTAAGTGACTTTGTAAACAAAACATTTATAGTTGAGTGAGTTTTGGAGTAAAACTCAAAGTTGAACGACTTTCTGAGTGAGGAGACCATAGTTGAATTATCATCTGAGATATTAACTCCCAAAATAAGATATAACATTGAACTCCCAAAATAAAAATGGAAGACACACATTTTGAGCAGAAAAAACCTTGGAAAAAGGCATAAGTATTTCTTACAACTATTTTATGTAACAAAAAATAAAAATATTTATTGCATAAAAATTGAAAGCTAGATGACCACCTGTGAAATTTACTTAACACGATAAAAATACTTTTTCATGATCTAACAATCAGATAGTATAACATAAGTTGATATTCGATGGCTTATATCAGAGCAGTTAAAGATATGTATGATGGAGCGAAAACTCAGGTGAGGACGGCGGGAGGAGACTCAGAGCATTTTACTGTCTTGACAGGATTGCATCAGGGATCTACTCTTAGTCCTTTTTTGTTTGCTTTGGTGATGGATGTGTTGACGCGGAGTATTCAAGGGGAAGTGCCTTGGTGTATGCTTTTTGCAGACGATGTAGTTCTGATTGACGAGACCCGAAAGAGTGTGGATGACAAATTAGAGGTGTGGAGACAAACTCTTGAGTCTAAAGGGTTCAGGTTGAGCAGAAGCAAGACAGAGTATTTGGAATGCAAGTTTAATGACGTGAGGTTGGAGGATGAGGTGGCAGTGAAGCTGGAATCGCAGAAGGTATGTAAGAGGGATAGTTTCAAGTATCTCGGATCCGTGATTCAGGGTAACGGTGAGATTGACGAGGATGTCTCGCACCGTATTGGGGCGGGATGGTTGAAGTGGAAGCTCGCGTCGGGGGTGTTGTGTGATAAGAAGGTGCCGCCCAAGCTTAAAGGCAAATTCTACAGGATGGTAGTCCGTCCGGCCATGTTGTATGGAGCGGAGTGTTGGCCAGTTAAGAACTCCCACATCCAAAAATTGAAGGTGGCGGAAATGCGAATGTTGCGCTGGATGTGTGAGATGACTAGAGGGGACAGAGTTAGGAATGAGACTATCAGGGAGAAGGTTGGGGTGGCTCCAGTGGAGTGCAAGTTGCGAGAAGTCCGATTGAGTTGGTTTGGACACGTGAAGAGGAGGGACATGGATGCCCCGGTTCGTAGGTGTGAGAGGCTAGCGCTGGATGGTTTTAGGCGGGGTAGGGGTAGGCTGAAGAAGTACTGGGGAGAGGTGATTACACGGGACATGGAGCAGTTACAGCTCACCGAGGACATGACCCTAGATAGGAAGGTCTGGAGGGCGAGGATTAGGGCAGAAGACTAGGGCCAGTTTGGGGGCACAAGGGTAGGGAATTTTTTGGTGGGGGATTATTCCTGTTATTCTTCCTACTCTTATTTTTATTCCTATTCCTATTCTTCCATGTTTTATTATGTATCTGAGTGCTTCCCGATGTTTCCTACTACCTATGCGTTACTTATATTTATATTTATATTTATATTTATATTTGTGTGGCGACTGTCTTGAGCCGGGGGTCTATCGGAAACAGCCTTTCTACTTCTTCAGAGGTAGAGGTATGGACTGCGTACATCTTACCCCCCCCAGACCCCACTAGGTGGGAATACACTGGGTTTGTTGTTGTTGTTGTTGTTGTTGAAAATAACTAATTAAGAGGTCGTTTGGTTGGAAAAGAAGTGATGTTGAAATTAGTTATACTGACATTAGTTGTCTTAGAATTAATTATTCTGATATTATTTTTAGTGGTTGTTTGGTTTGTGGTACTAAAAATAATATGCATTGCATTCTTTTAAAGAATAGGTAGTTTTATACGCATTGCATTCTTTTTAAGAATAGATAGTTTTATATGCATTGCATTCTTTTTAAGAATAGATTGTTTGTTTACAAAAATACCCTTCACCTTATTTAACTTAATTATTTTCCTTCATATTAAATCATACAAAAGAATTAAAAAGTTACTATTTTTTTTTTTTGACTCTAGTATTTTCTTTTTCCTAAAAATACATGTTAAGAAATTTATGTTGATATTTCTTAAACATGTATGAAACTTTGATATTTCATGTTAAATTACTTATTTTCTCCTAAATTCTATAAAATGTTGATAATCTTAGTTTTTGTTCAAAAAAAATTATCATCAAAAAATGTGAAAAAGAAGTACTCTCATTTTTCATTGTTTAGTATTATTAATATTTGGAAAGTTAAATTGTATTCTTTTTAAAGTTAAATTTTCAATTTTTTTACCTATATATAAAAAATAATTTTTTATTTAATAATTAAGCATGTGCTAAGTTAGAAAGAAAATGTCAATATACTTAAATTTTTTGTCAATGATAAATTTGTTATAAAATGAAAAATTGAAGTAAGATTAATCAATATTTCTACAAAATAGAAAGACAATAAACATTGGATTAATTTTGAATTTGATTGTATAAATAGTTCTTATGGTGTCACTATCATTTTTTCATGACTCATCACTTTTATAGCATTTAATAAACTAATATAATTGTTCAAATTTATCAGAATGGATAAAAATTTAAATTTAAATTAGGGATAAAATTGACAAAAGAAATTTGATGTAAGGACTAACAAAATCTCACATTCTCTCTTATATATTGTAGTAAGGTAAATGAATATATAGAATTGGAGGGTAATTTTATCATTTTATGATTTTATCCCAAGGTAAATAATGTTGAGATAATTTATACCACTCAAAGGGTGAGATAACTTATCCCGGTACTATTTGTTAATCACAAAATAAGTTATTCCGAACTTAGCATCCAAACAAGGAACCAAAAAATCTATCCCTAAACTATTTGTATTAATACCTCACATCAAACGACCCCTAAGTTCTTCAATAGTAATACAGATTAAGCAAATAAACTCATGATGTTAAAAATAATTTACCTTTTTAGCTGATCAACAGTAAGATCTGGTGTCAAATACAATGAAAAGATAATCTATTAATAACATTGAAAATTATATACATGAAGTTGAAAGAAAAAACATTTTACAAATAAAGTTAAAATTATTGAACTTTACAAAAGCGGTTATTATTAAAGTCAAAATAAGAAAGTAAATCTACTATCATAAAATAAAACAAAGATTAGTGTTGTGAAGCAAACATTAATTATTAAAATTCACGTAAAATTTACATTTTAGTTAATTAACTGACCAAAGTTATAGATGACTTCTATGTGACATAATATAAAATAAAAAGATTATTTTGTATGATAAACTTTAGAATTGAATTATTGTTATCTAACAAGAAATCAAAATAATTTTTGCATAATAAATTTAAAATTGGATGACCACCATAGAAATTTACTAGATAAACAATTCTCCCACGATCTAAAATTAAGATTATATAACATGAATTGATAGTCTAATATATAGAAGAGTGAAGGAGGTAGGTAAAGGTCATCATGGCTGATCCCTCTCTGATTTTACTATATTATCCTTAATTAATTATTATATGTCATTTGCATATTAAAAATTTAATAATATTTAATAAAAAAAAAGTAAAATATACATTTTATGACATGTCTATTTCATCTGTTTCAACTGTAATTTTAATATTTCATCTCTAATTAATTATTATGAGTCATCTAAATATTAAAAGAATAATATTTAATAAAAGAATAACATAAAAAAATGATAAATTAACTATTGATGTTTTAAATTAACTTGATATTCTATATGAGACTTATTTAAAAAAAATTCACAGCTATTTTTTATAGTTTTATCACTTCTAATAAGTTATTATGAGTTATTTGCGACTTATGCTTCGCGACTTCAATTGGGATATTCGATTGACTCTCGAAATGATATCAGTGTTACTTAAATTTGAATAGAAGAAAAAATATTATAAAGGAAAACTTAAATTATTTAAAAAATATAATTGACTATCAGTGCTACAAAAGTTTAACAAGACGAGTATTATAAATTACAATGGCTAACAACTTAAAATAGTAAATTACAATATCAAAAAACTAATATAAGTTATAATAGCTAACAACTTAAAATATCTAAAAAAAAATATAATTAATTATCAAAATTTTATTTATGTCACATAAATTGAAACTAAAAAATAACATACACGGACCTTCGATATCTAATTTTAGAGAGAGCATACAAAAATTGTAAAACCTTTGATATCTTTATAACATGAAAAACAAATAACTAAAAATAGTAATACAAACTTAGCTTTATAATAACATAGAAAACAGTTAACTGGAAACGGTAATACACGCTAAATAAACAAATGAAGTTAACAAAATTTACCTTTTTCAGTTGTTTAGCCGTCAGATCTGGTGTCAAATACAAATGAAAAAAAATCTATTAAGAGCATTAAAAATTATATATACATATAAGAAGTCGAATTAAAAAATACAGAGATTTTTAAAATGACAAACTTTTAATATAAATGACTTTTATATAATAATAAACTTTAAAGATAAAACGACTTTCACGTAAAAAAAAATTGTGTGACCACTTGTGTAATTTAGCTTACAGAACAATTTTCTTAGGATCTAAAAATCGAATTATATAACATAAATTAATATATGAGAGAGAGCATAAAACCTTTTCCTTTCTATGTAAGTAGATATTTTTTTTATTTATTACATAGAAAACAAAAATAAAATAACTATTTTGTTCCTAAAGCTGATGATTTGTTTTGATCCTCCCCTTTATTGACTTATTAGCCCACAAAGTATTAGTGGCACAATTTGTGTTTGGTACAACAAATTGGCCAAGGTCTTTTTTTAATATATCAATGAGAGTGTATGTAGGACTAAGCATATTTTGATTCAAATTGAAAAAATAAAAAAATCAAAATTTAATTTTGATTTTGTTGTTTATTTTTTCGAATTTGTTTCTATTTCAAATTTTAGAAATACGAATAAACAGTTTGGTTTTAGGTTTTTCCAAAAAAAAATTCAGTTAAATTAAAAAATCAAAATTATACAAATAATATATAAGTTGATTTGAAAAAAAAAATTCAAAATATTTAAGTCAATCAAATATAAGAAAATTGAAAACATAAAAAACAACTAACTAAAAGTAGTAATACAAGCTTAGCTTTATACTGTCTCTGTTCCAAAATACTTGATCCTTTGGTATTTGGCGGGCCTCTTAGGATGTCAATGATTAAAGGTATATTTTTACCTTTTTATCCTTATACGCTAATAACTAAGCCATAATTATGATGGAAATCAAGAAATATTTAATTGATGCCATGCACTCCTTAGAAATTCAATGCACAAAGTCAAAAAGGGAGAAAAAGTGTCAGATCGGTATTTGACAGTTACATTTAATAATAGTCTTTAAACAGGAGAAAAATTGGCTATTAACCCTGTTCAAGTTTTAATTAGCAAAATGATCTACTTTTATTTTTTCATATGGCAGATTGATAATCAATCTGTCCATATATAGGTTGGATCAATAATCGATTTAGTGGATCGATAATCGATCTACCCATATATAAATTGGGTCGACCATCGATTTGGCAGATCAATAATTGATCTGTCTATATATCGATCGAATAAATAATAGATTTGTCTAAAAAATGTATTAGTTTCCTAAAAAAAAAATTTAGTCTATTTAATTAAAAAAAATATTGAAAAGGCCATTTAACAAAAGATCCCTTGAAACTGGTGTGAACGTAATGTATTAATAGGAGTAAAATTGAAAAAGAATGTTCTAAATACTCTTATTTCATCAAGAGAAAAAGTAATGTAAAATAAACAAAATTAGAAAAAGGGTCACGTATTTTAAAACAAAGGGGTAACATAGAAAACAATTAACTAAAAAATTGTAATATACGCTAAGTAAACAGATGAAGTTAAAAGTAATTTATCTTTTTTAGTCTTTCAACGGTCAGATCTGATGTCAAATACAAAGAAAAAAAGATCTATTAATAGCATTAGAAAGTATATATATGAAGAAGTCGAATGAAAAAATAAAGAGATTTTTAATAATATGATAAGATTTAAATATAGATGACTTTTATATAACAATAAAGTTTAAAGATAGATGACTTTTATGTATCAAAAAATAAAAATAATTTTATGTGACCACCTGTGTAATTTAGCTCACAAAACAATTTTCTTAGGATCTAAAAATCGAATTATATAACATAAAATTGATATATTCGACAGAGCATAAAAACATTGTATATAGAAAACAATTAACTAAGTAATAATTTACCTTTTTCAGATGTTGAACAGATAAATTTGATGTTAAATATAATAACATGGAAATGTATATATTTGAAGAATATGAAATTTCTTTTATAGAAGTTAAAAAAAAAAGTTGAACTAAGTAAATTTATTATTATCAAATACAAATAAAAAGTATAGTGAAATTCAATATTTACCTTTGATGATCTTCAAGTTGAAGTAAAATGAAATAATCTTTACACAGATTTTTGAATTGTATTAGAAACCTAAAGCAAGAGAGAAGTAGTAAGTGTTATAAATGGGCTGATTGGTTTTAGGTCAAGGTCTTCTTTAAGGAATAAAAAAAAATAAAAGGAAAAGAGGAAGAAGAAACAAATACTCCCACCGTTGTAAAAAAAAAAAGAAGAAGATATATTTTGATTTGATACGAAATTTAAAAAAATAAGATGATTTTACAATTCAAGAATATATTTTTTAAAGTAGCTCGATTTCTAATTTTGCCTGATGTTTTTTTGCATAACATAAATTCAGTTAGAAATTTTAAATTTTTATCAAATCAAATTGTTTCATATAAAATTAAATTAAGAAAAGAATAAACCTTTCAACTTTTTGACCTGAGGGTAAATTAAAAATAACTTCACTATATCAAAAAATAAAAATAAAATTTACATGCATTTTACTATTTTTAAATCACAATTATAAAATGACATTAGGTATATTGTTATTGAAAAATTCAATTGAAGCTAAATCACTTTACTAATGGTGATTCAATACTCAAAGTTTAAACTTAAAATAAATTAATTTAAAAAATACTTACTATTTCCTCATAATCTTTTACATAATTACTATTATTTACAATGTTCTTACTTTCTGCCCAATATCTCATATTCATAGTAAAATTATAATTAATTTAAAGTACATATAAATCAATAATATTTTTACTTAAACGTGCAACAGTCTCGTCACAGCACCTAAAATCACTTACAAAGTTGCAATAATATAAAATGTCGAATCAGAGAAAAAGTTTAACTTATAAGAAAAAAAAAAATCTATTTTTTTTTTGTTAAAATCTAGCTACCTAAAACACGTTGATGGCATCATCAACAACAATTTTCAAATCTTTTACCATTTTTAGAAGTTTTGTCTTTAGTACTTTATCATCTTTTAATGCTTCTTCTTGTTCTTAATTAGGTCCCATTTAAAAAAAAAAACTAATTTGCTTAGCTGTCATCATAGCCGCCCTTTACTGTTCAGCTTCCTAACGCGCTTTCACTTGTTTGCAGCACGCGCAAACACCATTGGATATTTATTTTAATTCATATGGATAAGTATTATTGTTCAAAGGGAGTAATAAATGTCACAAAAATGTTAAAACTTTTTCTTTCTATGAAAAATGAAAAATTCTAATTACTCTAAAAATATTTTGTACGAGTTTTTATCTGATTTTCCCTAAAAACCTTATATGTGTAACCTAATCACATATAGGTAATAGACTACCTATATAATTATTAAATACATCTGGGTTATTCTGTAATTAGTTATTCTTCAGTTCTCTATATATACAGCTGTAACCCTTCAATATCAATAAGATCAATTATTATTAAATTATATCATGGTATCAAAGCTAGGGTTTCTTCTTCCGCCCAAACCCTAATCTCTCCTCTTTTCCGACGTGTGTGCTCCGCCGCCACCGTCTACACCACGTCGCACGGCCTCCCTCCTCCGTCGTAGGTCGGCGCCATGGACAAGGTTGTTGATCCTCTGTCAAATTTACCGTCTGGAGTAAAATTACTGCTCAGGAATCTTTACAACCTCATCCCCGAAAAATTATCTGACAACAACTACCCGGCCTGGGCACTTAACGTCCGCACCGCCCTCGCAGCCAACTTGCTGCTCGGATGGATTGACGGTGCGGAGAAGCCGCCGCCCGAGACAGCCGAGAAGGACGGCGTCATGCTCCCAAATCCCGACTACCTTCCGTGGATGATCGTAGACACTCAGATCCGAGCCTGCCTTCTCGCAGTTATTAGCCCCTCTGTGCACAAACACGCCCGGGGTTTTCTCACATCGGCTTCACTTTGGGACGCACTAGCCACAAGGTACAACTCTGTGTCCACAACTCATATTTTTCAGTTGCGTGACAGATTGCATACTCTTCGGAAGGGAACGAAGACGATGACTCAATACCTTGATGATGTGACCTCTATTCTGTCTGACCTAGATGCTGTGAATGAGATTATTCCTGAACGAGACGTGGTGAATGCCGTGATACGTGGTCTTCCGGCTGGCTATTCCTCTCTCAAACAGCATATTCGCCTCTCACCTGTCGAAATCACTCTGAATCAACTGTCTGGATGTCTTAATGCAGAAGAATTGAATCTAGACATGGAACACAAATTACTGCTCGGAGAAGCCAGTTCCACCCCTGGCGTCACGGCTCTTTACTCGGCTGGCAGCGGGGGCTCGGCCAGGGGTCGCGGTGACGATCGCCGTAACCAAGGGCGAGGCAGCGGCGGCGGTGACCGTCGGAACGCCGGGCAGCAAGGCAGAGGCGGGCCTCCACCGAGGGACGGCTTCCAGTCAGGCCGCGGACAGGGACGAGGAAACCAGCGGGGACCCACACGAGATCTTCCGACGTGCCAAATTTGTGCTAAGCGGGGCCATTCTGCGGCTAATTGCTGGTATCGTTATGATGACTCGCAGAATGTAAATAGCCAGTCCGGAGGATCAAGGGCGATGCATGCGTCCACAAACGCTCAATCTGGCGATTGGTATCTAGACACAGGTGCTAACACCCATGTGACGTCGGATTATTCACAACTTCAAGCTCCTCATCCGTATCATGGCTCAGAAACTATTACAGTAGGCAATGGTCAATCCCTTCCCATCACAAACACCGGCTCTGGGTATGTCTACACCCCAAATGGTAAATTTTATCTCTCAACCCTTCACCACGTCCCTTCCCTCACATCCAATCTTTTATCTGTTTATCGCTTTACTAAAGAAAATAACTGCACCCTCATTTTTAATGACACCAATTTCCAGATAGTGGACAATACCACGAACCGGGTGCGGTACACGGGCCGCTGTGAGCATGGGCTATACACTCTTCCATCCAGGTCTCCGTCTGTTGTGAGTCAAGCCATTCTCTCGTCCACCTGGCATCGCCGGCTTGGGCACCCATCATCCGCCATCACCAAATCCATTTTATCTTCCTTAGGTTTTAATTTTTCAGAAAAATTACATTGCGAGTCCTGTTCAGTGTCTAAATCTTGTCGTTTACCTTTTTCACTGTCTGAACACGAGGCCACTGCGCCATTTCAATTAATTCATTCTGATGTTTGGGGTCCAACCTCAGTTCCTTCTGTTCAAGGTTTTCGTTATTATATCTGTTTTGTTGATAATTACAGTAAATTCACTTGGCTTTATCCTCTGAAATTTAAATCCGAAGCTTATACTGTTTTTGTCAACTTTGACCGAATGGTTCAAAATCAATTTAATGCCAAAATCAAAATTTTTCGAAGTGACAATGGCAAAGAATTTGTCAACAATGCATTTGGTGTTTTTCTTCAAAATCTAGGGGCTCTTCATCACACTTCATGTCCATATACCCCTGAACAAAATGGCGTTGCTGAGCGCAAACACCGTCACCTAATAGAAACAGTTGTTGCGCTCCTCCATGATTCCACCTTACCTGTTTCCTTTTGGGTTGATGCCCTTGCTACTGCCAACTACCTCATAAATCGCATGCCCACTCACACTCTCTCCAACTCCACTCCATATGCCCGTCTCTACAATCATCCACCCGACTACATCCATCTCTGCCCGTTTGGGTGTCTAGTTTATCCCTGGTTGCGTCCACACACTCAACATAAACTTCAACCTCGGTCCACCCCTTGTGTCTTTCTAGGCTATCATCCCACTATCAAAGGTTACAAATGTTTCGATCCTGTATCTCAGAAAATATATGTTTCCCGTCATGTTCGTTTTGTGGAGGAACAATTTCCTTACACAAGTCTTTCCTCTACTCCATACTCCCCCAATCCACTTGGCATTGTGCCATTATTTCCGTCCTTTTCACCCGCTCATGCTCCGGCTCACTCGGCACCTAACCCGGTACCCCACTACACTACTACCCACCCGTACCAACCACCTAGCCACTCGAACCAACCACCCACCCACTCGAACCCACAAATCTCCCACCCGAACACCCAGCCGACTGCCACACAACCCACCACTTCCCTACATCATACTCCTAACACACATACAGCCACCCCATCCACCGCTGCACATCCCAGCTCCCACGGCAGCCCCACCCAACCCCCGTCCACACATCATACAACTCCACCACCCCTTCCTAATCACCCTCCACTCAACACTCACCCTATGACAACCCGAGCCAAGGCCGGTACCTTCAAACCCAAAGCCTACCACACTCAAATACCCTTTGATGCACATCCCATAACTGAGCCTACTACCTACAACCAAGCCTCCAAAAATAGTTTCTGGTGCCAAGCTATGGATGAGGAATTTCAGGCTCTGACTGAACAACGTACATGGGATTTGGTACCTCTGCCTAGTAACCGAAAGTCTATTGGGTGCAAATGGGTGTTTCTCATCAAACGAAATTCAGATGGATCTCTTTCTCGCTATAAAGCACGTCTGGTTGCAAAAGGGTATCATCAGGAGTATGGTGTGGATTATAAGGAGACCTTCAGCCCTGTTGTTAAGCAACAGACTATTCGTCTGGTCTTGTCTCTTGCTCTTCACTATGATTGGCCGCTTCATCAGTTAGACGTCAGCAATGCCTTTCTTCATGGTCATCTTGAGGAAGAAATCTATATGGTTCAGCCACCGGGATATGTTAATCCCAACCGTCCTCACTATGTTTGCAAGCTTCGCAAATCACTGTATGGCCTGAAACAGGCCCCACGTGCCTGGTACACATGCCTCTCTACTTTTCTGCAGGGTCTTGGTTTTCGCACCTACCATCATGACAACAGCCTCTTCACCCTTCACTGTTCTCGAGGGACTGTCATCATTCTTATCTATGTGGATGATATTGTTATTACAGGCAGCTCGTCATCACTCATCACTGAAATTACTGAGGCTATGCATCGTGACTTCAAACTTAAGGACCTCGGTCCTCTGGAGTTCTTTCTTGGCCTCGAACTCATCCGCAAATCGGGAACCATATTGATGCATCAGACAAAATATACCCTTGAACTTCTAAATCGAGCTGGAATGACAGACTGCAAACCCGCGGTCACTCCCATGGCAGTCCGCCAATCCCCAGGGCCGAATACTCCCTTTGCCGATCCTACACTATATCGGAGCCTCGTCGGTGGACTTTATTATCTTGCTGTTACTCGTCCGGACATCCAATATGCAGTCAATCGAGTCTCCCAATCAATGCATGCTCCCACCGAACAACACTTTCAGGCCTTGAAACGCATTCTGCGCTATCTTCAAGGTACTCTTCACTGTGGAATTTTATTTCAAAAGGGCTCGTTTGATATATCTGTTTTTTCTGATTCGGATTGGGCTAACGACAAAGATGATCGGAAGTCCACTACTGGATATATTGTTATGATGGGACCAAATCTGATTTCCTGGTGCACCAAGAAGCAAATGCGAGTGTCCCGTTCCTCCACAGAAGCAGAATATCGTGCCATGGCTGCGGGTGTTGCTGAAGCCATGTGGTTACGATACCTTACGGATGCACTTGGCATTCCCCCCACGAAACCACAGATTTATTGTGACAATCAGTCCACTATTTGTGTTACCAAAAATCCAGTCCTTCATGATCGTATGAAGCATGTTGGGTCCTACTGTCACTTTGTTCGCGATGAGGTACTTGCAGGAACGATGGCCACGCACTATGTCCCATCTACTGACCAGCTTGCTGATATTCTCACCAAGCCTCTTCCGTTACAGCCTTTTCAGTATCTCTGCTCCAAGCTGCCCCTCGTTACCGCTGATCAGCTTGCGGGGGGATAATAGACTACCTATATAATTATTAAATACATCTGGGTTATTCTGTAATTAGTTATTCTTCAGTTCTCTATATATACAGCTGTAACCCCTTCAATATCAATAAGATCAATTATTATTAAATTATATCAATAGGGTTTTGCAGATTTATTAAAACTGGAAAAAAAATATATTTTGAAATCTTTTTTCATTTTATTTAAAAATCAGTATTTAACTTCTAATCCAACTTGAAGTGGTATCCAAATTTGAAAAATAGGTTACAATATTTGTTTTCCAGTTCATTTTTTACTTTTGATGTTTTATTTAAGTAAATTCATTTACTAATATTATTTTAAATATTTTTTGTAAAGAGTACATCAAATACAACTCCAGCCTCGTGTGTGTAAATATATATATATATATATAGATGAAATATATGTAAAATGTCTACTAAGGACCCACTTGTCCATGAATTGTATTCACCTTATTCTGAAATATGTATTTACTTTATTCTGAAATTTTGTTTGGCCATAAAAATACCAAACACAACTTGAAAATGTATTTGAGATTTGGGAAATCAATTTATTTGTTCTCTTTTGTTACTTTTAAATTTTCTTTCAAAAAAAATAAAAATTTTTATTTGCATATTTAAATTATATTTCAAGTTCAAGTCATATTTTATATTTTTTATAAAATATGTTTGAATTCTAAATTATTAGCTTCAATTATTATGGTCAAACACAACTCCAATTTTAAATTCAAAAATTTCAAATAAAGTAAATATGCTTTTAATTTTCATGATCAAATGCTAACTAAATATCAATTGATTGAATTATAGAATTTTACTGCTCAATTTAGAAAAAAATATAAAATTAAATAATTTTGTACCATCATAATTTTTTTCTTTGCTATTTTGAGTTGGGTAGAAGAGAAATAATAAATGTGAGTAAAAAGAGTGAAAGAGGAAGAAAATGTGGTCAAATAAAGGTATTGGCAGGACGCACATTCCACTTGTCAAGTAAAGGGGAGACTCTCACAACTTTTGATGGTTGAGTCTTGCCCATCATAAAATTTTCCGCAAATATAGCTCAGTTTAAATGCCCTGGCAAGGAGGGATGACCGACTGACAGTAGCAAGTTATGGAGACGAAAAGATAGGGGGAAAAGTAATTCGAGAAAGTAATTAGACATGATTTCATGCATTCTGATCTTACCGAAAACATAATTTTAGATTGAAGAGTTTGAAAGTCACGAATTATGATAGAAGACTAATTGGAGTTGAGTGTTCTCTGGTTCCTTGTGGATAGGTTTCAATTTTTTATATCACGCACTAGCACTTGTTTATGAAACAACAATACACGCAACGTCTAGCAAGGAGGAGTGATCGACTGATGGTAGCAAGTTAAGGAGAGAGAAAAATAGGTTGAAAAAGTAATTAAACATGACTTGATGCATTCTGATCTTATCGAAGGCATAATTTTAGATAGAAAAGTTTGAAAGTTACGAATTAGGATAGAAGACTGGTTGGAGTTAAGTATTCTCTAGTTCCTTATGTGATAGGTTTAAATTTTATATCACACGCTAGCTAGCACTTGTTTATGCAACAACACACGCAATGCTCTAGAAAGGAGGGGTGATCGACTTTGTCAATATTGGCTAGAGAAAAACCTGCTCTTCAATATCATTTTTTATGCCACTAATGACATCAATGTAGGCTGTTTTTTGCCTATAAATAGAACAGTTTTGTAACACCCCGTATTCAAATACATGTATTGGCGTATTCAAGTACGTGTATTGGTCTTATTTATATGGAATTAATTTTTTATTTTATTTATACCGGAATTTACCCGTCGATGGTTCCATACGAAGGTTATTGAATAAGCTTTCCAACAATATAAAGATTTCCAAAAATGGATAAGTTTCGGATATAATCGAGCACGTTCGAAACTATAAAACGGTGGCCGGGATATGGTGAATAGTAAATGTGCAGGAAAATTTCCTGCACACAAACTACTGAGACCTGCCAGTTTTTTGGGTCAACTTTGAACGATCATAACTCCCTTAATATA
Organism: Capsicum baccatum var. pendulum; assembly: GCA_030864225.1. NCBI lineage: Eukaryota > Viridiplantae > Streptophyta > Magnoliopsida > Solanales > Solanaceae > Capsicum > Capsicum baccatum. Next base: position 308,338,208 of record CM061552.1, on the reverse strand, counting down.
ATGAACTGGTAGAGTTACGACCTATCAAAAGAAATATCTTTGAGTCTTCTTTCTAATGCAATTGGTTTCATCCAAATCCAACGTCTGGGTAAGGAGTTATACTCGTTTTACTTTAACCTCTCAAAACAGATTTTTAGGGTCAACTTAAAACGATCATAACTCCTTGTACAGGACGAACTGGGTGGCCTACTTTATATGAAATGAAATCCCTTTGAATTATATTTCCAACGATACCAATTTCACCCAAATCCGATATCGGATCAAAGAGTTATGGTCGATCTACTTTAGCTTGTCAAAACAGTCCACCATGGACAGATTCAGATTTACTTAAAATTTTAAGGGCAATATGGTCATTTTCCATCACCTCATGAACGAAAATTGGTCATTATATACATATACTTAGCCTCATATCCATTATTTATCATCCATTATTGAAGAATAAGAAACCCTAGCCAAATTTCAACTCCAATTATCTTGTGATTCAACCGTAGAAAATCCAAATTGATTCCGTAGTTGTGTTCACCGTCACGAGGACTTCGAGAAGCACCCCTTATTTGTGCCAACAAGACTTCGAAATCAAAAGGGCCATTTTATGGTAAGGATGTAAATTATGTTGGTGTTATTTATATGGATATGTATATATATGCATGTGAGCATAAGAAGTGTGTTATTTGATTGTTGTTGAAAGATGATTGGAAATGATGTTGGATTATTCTTGTGCATGGTTGGATTATGTTGAATTGTGAAGGGATTTGGTGTGATGATGTGGTATTGAAATGATGATTATATATATATATATATATATATATATATATATATATATATATATATATACACATAAACCTATTGTTCAAGTTGGTTTTTGGAATGCTTTGCAAATATTGGTTGTATGAAATTATGGAAGAGAATTGTGGTGTTTGGTTGCTAATACTAGATGCCAAACATTTCATTGTAGATAAGTGATTTGTAAAGGCGGGAATTTGTGTTGAATTGGTATCCGAATCTACGACGAGGTATGTAAAGCATACTCTAACGATGTTCTTTGGCATGAAAACACTAATGTTCCATCAAGTAAGATTCAGAGGTTGTCCAAAAACATGTATTGTTCTACGTTACCAATGAAGTTGTTTCCATCCTATAAAGTGTCAAAATGTTTCATTGATATACCAAAAGGCTCCTATTTCATTGTTGTGATATTGATGATTCTGAAACACATTGTTGATGTACCAATGAGTCTTTATTACATCGTTATTGTATAGAAGGTCTATTACTTGGTTTCCTATTGATGTATCATTGTTTCAAAGTATCAAAAATGTGGTGGCGACCAAAATAACAATCTCAAAGATTAATTGAACTAAGTGATGGAAGTTCTCTCTTATCGGGTGGTATCCCAGGGGCATAAGCCTAGTATGGGTCGATCCCTATTTATGTGTTTATGGGTGGTATCCCAGGGGCATAAGCCTAGCATGGGTCGATCCCAGTTGATATGTACTGGAGGCAGCCTAATGGTCACAGTACAGTACAGTGATGATTACAAAGACGATAAGAACGAAGGTAAAGTAATTGAATAAATACAATGTACAGGTTGTCACAAGTTCTAGTAAGTGTGGTCCACTCCTATTACGATTTATTCACTTGTTTCTGATTTCTATTGAGCTCCTATATCATATGTGATTATCTACAGCTTTACATACTTAGTACATATTTCGTACTGACGTCCCCCACGGGGACCTGCATTTCATGTTGCAGGCACAGGTACCTCAGCTCATACACCGCACAAGTAGGAGCCAGGTCATACAGCTATTGTTGGTGAGCTCCAGTTTGCTTCGGAGCTTTTCGAGTCGGTTCCTTATGTTTTGTTATTGTACAGGAGTCATGTGTGGGCGGGGGTTGTCCCGACCCTAGTTATGTCATGTATATCCTAGAGGCTTTGTAGACATAAGGAAGGGTAAAGTCATGGAAGTTTATATAGTGATATTATATTTGTATATGTGGTGCCCCCGACGGCCAATTATTATATATATATATATATATATATATATTTGTGCGTGTTTTGCTGATACAGGTAATTAGACCCTTCTATATGCAACGAAGTGCTATCCAAATTTTTGGTGACATATAAGTGAAAGTACAGGTATTTGAACGGGTTCTCCCGGGCCTTCTCGGCTTCGGGTGCCAGTCCGGCCCGATGGGATTTTGGGGCGTGACAAGTTTTCAGATCATTTTAGACACACAAAATACCAATACAAGTTAGTATAGAGTTCAAAAAAAAACTTATCAAACAAGATAGTTTATTAGTTGAAGGGAGGAGTTCTTATTGTGGAGCTTTGAACTCAACTGTAACGCCCCGTAAAAAAATCGTGCTTGCGTTAGCTTGTAGCAGTGAACTCTTAGACTTGGAAAAACTTGAAATTTCATTCTAAGTAGACTTAGACTCGTTTTGAGTACCCAAACTTTGACGAATTCTTTCACGACCTTCCCAACCTTCGATTTTAGATTTTATTGTTGATTCATGATCGAGGAAGTCAAGAGTAAGTCTCGGGTGAGTTTCGAAATTTTTAGATGAGCCTAAGGGCATGTTTGGTGTTCAATTTCAGTAGCTAAAGGCGCTAAGCCCGCGCAACCCAGGGTTTACCCCCGCTCTAAGCGGGGCACTGCCCTGATCTCTTCCCCGGTGAGAGCAGGGCACCGCCCTGGGTTCTACCAGGATCTAAGCAGGGTGTCGCCCTGGATATCGCGCCCAGTCAAATTTCAGCATTCTATTCCATCTCATTAAGGGCATTGTGGTATTTTTTCAAACCCCTATTAGCTAAAACACAGGATTATACTCCCAATTGAGCACAATATTGATATTTTCACCAAAAATCCTCAAGAACACTCTCAAGGGTTTCAAAATAAAAATCAAAGTAACTCAAGATTCAACTATGAGTTTCCGAAATTGATTGAAGATTTGGAATTCCCAGGTCGTAGGCTTCAAGAAGCACCCATTAATTTCCTAAACAGAGGTACGCGGGGTTTATCCTAAAATCTACATGGGCTTGAAATTCTTAAAGCATGATTTAAAGGTTTTGATGCATGTATTTTATGGGGGTTTTGAAAACTATATTATTGATTATGCATTTTGAAAGATTCAATGCTACTATTGATTTGGCCTTGTGATCTTTTCCCCCTAAATTGGTTTACATATATATGTATATGTATGATGTTTTGGGGAAATTTTGACTTTTGAAGAGTCGCCACTTAATTTTGAAAGGAATTAAGAAACCTATAGAGAATTACTTCAAATGATTCAAAATAGGAAAATCGTTCAAGTTTTTAAGATTCCGAGTAAGTGGTTCCTATTAATATTTTAGGAAGGTGTTAGGCACCTAAAACTTCCGCTAACTTGTAGTTATCCGGACTATTTCAAAACGTCTTTTGACGAACTTCAGAAAAAGATTGATTTGTCAAAAATGATTGGTTTTAGAAAACGATTTGTGTAAAATAGATTTAGGCAAGTTATTAGGGATTTTAAACTAAGTCTTAATAAAATGAATAAGCAAGTAAACACATAAAAGGGGAAAGGGAAGAAAAAATAAAAGATTTAGGCCATCGAGCCCAAATTAATGAAACCTGTCCTAATCTAGTTGGGCTTTCGACCCATTTTCACCTGACCTAATCCAGTTTTCGAGCGTTTGGCTCGAGTCTCTCTTCACCTATATTAAATACAACGTTGGCTTCGAGGCCCAAATAAATGAATAAATAAATGATTAAATGAAATAAGAAGAAGATAATAATAAAAATTGAGACTTTTCAAGTCTCTTAGTGACCTCATCAATGGATTTTGACCCATTTTCCTTCGTCTTCTATCTTGTATCACTCGCACGCCATATAGTCGACCTTGGGTTTAAACTTCAGACTTGACTCAAAGAGGTGGGCCTCATTGACCCATTACGAAATGCAAGAGGAGAGGAGTCCATTTGGACTCAACACGTTTTTTGCATGTAAAGAAAAGATAAAAAAATTAATATACGTACAAGGCATAAAAGTGACATATTTAAAAGCAAAAGACAATATCAAGAACCAATCTTTGAATGACAATGATAAGCATACTTGGACACGAATGAGAGTAAACAAATAAAATTCAAAGCAAAGACACCCACTTACATGCCTAATGATTTATGTTCATATAAGAATGAATAAAGGTAAAAGGAAGAATGTCATACTCAATGAATTAATGCGAAAACAAATAATGCAAGTTGCAAGAATAAAGGGATGAGACGATAAGAAAAATACTCCTGACTTCTAAAATTGCACAAACATAGAAACTAATCCATAGAACAAAAAGAATAAAGGCTAACTTTTCAAGAAAAAGAATCCTTAAATTTCAATTAAGGCGACATTAATGAAAATTCATGCATCTAAGTCATGGCCAACTTTAGGAAAAACATGTAAAGACCTATGGTTTATCGTTCTAAGACATCATTGGTTCTCTTTTGATATTATGAATCAAGGAGAGACAAGATCAAGTCTTTACACTCACAAAGTGCACATATAACAATCAAAAGGGAGTAAGAAAAGTTGAATAAAAGTTTAGCATTTCTAAAAGTGAAATATTGTTTCATAATCATACTATGCATGTCACGAAAATATCTAAATAATTATATTTATCCAAAAATACGAATTGTCTCATCATTTGACAAATTTACAAGAATGCGAAAAGAAAAGAAAGAAAAAGGAATAAATATCGTGGATGGAAAATAAAGCTAGCATTTCATTTATTATATGAGGATTTTGAAATCCATTAAAATAATTAACAAGCAAATGACAAATTTTTGACTTAATCAATTACTATTTTTATTAAGGGAAAATAAATAATAGTAACTATTTTTCAGCATAAAAGAAACAACTTTTCATTCTAAAAACAAATATATTCGCCAACAATGAATTTAAACATGACATGTATACAACTTTTGAGCAAAGGTCAAAACTTTATACAAAATAATCAAAGAATAAAGCTAAAAGAACAAAATAATTAATATTAACTATTCTTTTCAACATAAAGGAAATAACTTTACATGCTAAAAACAAATATATCTACCAACAATGAGTTTAAATAAGACATGGGTAATTTTTTCAAGCAAAGATCTAAACTTTATCAAAATAAGCAAAGAATAAGGTTAAAAGGTAAAATAATCAATATTAACTATTATTTTTAACATAAAGAAAATAACTTTACATGCTAAAAACAAACATATCAACCAACAATAAGCTTAAACAAAGCATTAATACATCTTTTAAACAAAGATTGAAACTTTATCTAGAATAATCTGTACAATTATTGCTAGCTCATTTTTTATACCGTGAATATGAAAATAACCATAATATCGATACCACAATGTCCTATGGCCTTCAAGGCCATCTACAACAAACAATTCCAAGAAAAAAATTACAACTATGAACTACGAAGAAGAAAAAAATGAAGAAGAAATGATAATAAGACTACAAAAAAAAAAGGTGTGTTTACCTTTTTGGGGGCAGCAAAACGAGACTACGAGTTTCGTCGGAATCAACCACCACCCAAAAACATCGCCGGCAACTTGAAAAGTTTGATTACCCGACCAACTTTATGAAAAAAAAATTTTTACTAAATGCAAAACGAGACTACGAGCTCGTCGGAATCAACCACCACCGAAAAACATCGCCGGCAACTTGAAAAGTTTGATTAGCCGACTAATTTTATGAAACAAAAATTTTTACTAAATAAAAATAACTATTTTGCTCAAAATGATTTTTCACCTTTCAAGCCTATTTTATTCTTCTTTCTCCCTCCTCTCTACCAAAGTAGTGGTAGTATTTATAAGAGAGAAAGGTGTTTTCTTCTTTTCTCCACCAATGTGGGAGAAAAGTATTTATAGGAAATGATAGAGATTTATTTCTTGTCATCCACCAATGTGGGAGAAAAAGCATTTAGGGGTGTTTTTGGAATGTAAAAATTGAAGATAAGGTGAGGTGAATGATAATGTCGGGGGAAATAGTATAATGTAGTACAATCTTTGAATTTTAAAATTGGGAAAGGACAAAGTTAGGGGGAATAGTACAATGTAGTACAATTTGAATTTATTTTTTGGTGGGAATTGGGTAGAAGTTATGAGAGTTTTGAGAACTTTGGGGTTATTTAAAATATAATCTCAGTTGGGATTTAAAATTTAGCCATATTATTTATTTTGACAAAATTAAAAATCAATTGACGAATTGCATTGCAATTATAACCAATTTGATTTCAATTATGGCCAAATCTAATAGACTGGCTAAATTAAATTGAAATTTGATACGAATTAATACTTCTTTTAATTCCGAGCTTCTTGATTTAATAAAATCAAATGCATATTTATCCAAATAAATTATTTTTGAGAATAAATTATATTTAAATCAAGATTTTAATCATTTGAATTTATTTTCAAGACGAGCCTTAATTAAAATCCGATATTTTGTCAAATAAATATTTAAGTAACAAATTATATAATCTCGTATAACTGAACACGATAATATATAATCGCTACTTAAAATGATAAAATCACGTACGAAAAATATTTTAATTTTTTTTATTTGGATGAAATAAATATTTTAGTTTTATTAAAAACTGAAGAAATTCAGGATTAAATTTAGTCGTGGAGGGTAAAAATTAGTTGTCAACAACTGCCTCCTCCCTTTGGGTAGGGTGGATATAAATAACCCTCGGCAAAGGGAGTTGACGTTCCTAATTTTTGTCCAACCATAGATTCGAATCTGAAAGAGGTTGATTTTTGCACGAGTTTCATAGAGTCATGGACGGACCTCGGTATTAGTTTTCCTACATATCTCAGGTTATATGAGAATTCAGGCCACTTGTAGTTCATAAAGCTGGATTTAAAGCACGATTTTCAAAAATTCATAAGCTGTCTCAATTTTTTGGAGTTTTTGATAAAATTGAAAAGCTGGGGAATAGAGGGATTTAGGGGGAGGTTGGAATTCAGTCGAGTTTTCTACACAGAGCCCAACCTACATATCTCTGAGACTCAGGGAATCAGACTGCTTGTAGTTCGACTCTATCGGTAGAAAAGATAGTCTTTTATTTTCAGACAATCTTTGGATTAGGATTAGTGACAAGTTGATCGAGTTGTGGAAAAGAGGCTTGTAACCTCTTAATCATGAATGTGGGATCCTTCACACCCATAGACAAGAACTTACCCGGACATAATTTTCAAAACTCTAAGTATGTTGTCACCCGAATTTGAAAGAAAGAGAAGGTTACCCTCGGTATGAGTTAAGAAAATATCCCGGAGGTGAAGCTGAAACCAGAATATACCAAAATACCTATATGCCTTCTAAAAGGGATGTGTTTAGATGGTGGGGGTGATCATCCTTTAGCTCGCGTCCAGAGAGTTTGACGTCCCTCTCTAGACTATGTTCCATTTTGCTGCTAAGAAAGAGTTTCACGTTGTGCTGCATCCTTTTTGAAGTCATCCGCACTGTATCTCTACGTGATTTGTCGCCAAAAAAACAAACTCATCCTTTCTTGTACTTGTTCAACAGGAAATAACTTATGATAATAGACACAACAGCCTCCTTGGTTGTTGCATAATTAGCTCATTTATCGAGCGAATATGTTTTCAAAGTGGGGCGGCCCTTTTGGACACCGACGACATATTATGCGGAACGGTCCCTGCAATCGAGTAACCTTGTGTTGATGAGGAAACCTTTTTTGGTTGTCTATAATGCTTGTTGTATGTGAAACGATAACCTTTTCGGTTATTGACAATAATTCTTGGCATATGATTTCGAGTAAGCCGTTGTGCATATATTGATACGTCTTATAGATTTCCCTTGAATTGTCAATCTTTGGATGATCTTGTAAATTATTTGATATTGGATATGAGGCGACTTACAGATATCCTTTGAGTCGATAGCCTTTAGGTAATCCAACACATTATCCAACCTTGAATAAGAGATGACTTATAGATATCCCTCCAATCGTCAGCTCTCTGATATTCTTGTACATCATCCAACCTTGGATATAATATGACTTACATATATGTCTCAAATTGATAGTCTTTGGGTAATCGTGTACATAATCGATCGTGGATATGACGCAGATTATAGAGAACCTTTGGACATTATCAATTTACTAATCTTGCATATTCTCTGATAAGGATTTAGCTGCGACTTATGGATAACCTTTGAACTATCGATTTTTGGGTGACCCTGCATACTATCCAGTTACGATGTTGTTGCGGCTTACGGATGATCTATGGTCTATCAATTCATAGGTAATCTTGCACACTATTCTATTTCAAATAATATGACTTATAGATGACCCTCAAATTGTCAATTTCTAGGAAACCTTATATGTTACCCGTTTTGGATACCGACATAAAGGCGTCCCTTCAAATCGTGACATCCTCGACGCTAGTGCTTATGCCTAGTGCGTCAACAGACATTGAATGATGATGATATCTTTGACACCAATATTTTTGTCTCGCATGTCAACAGATATATTGAATGCTGATGATATCCTCGACGCCAGCATTTCTATCGTGTCAACAAATATATTGAATGTTGATGATATCCTAGACAACTAGCGTTTCTGTCTCGCGTGTCAACAGATATATTGAATCTTGATGATATCCTCGATGCCATTGTTTTTGTTTCACGTGTCAACAGATATATTGAATGCTGATGATATTCTTGACGCTAGTGTTTCTGTCTCGTGGGTCAACAGATATATTGAATACTAATGATATCCTTGACGCCAGCATTTCTATCTCACGTGTCAATAGATATATTGAATGCTGAAGATATCCTCAACGTCAGTATTTCTATCTCACGTGTCAACAGATATATTGAATACTGATGATATCCTCGACGCCAGCATTTCTGTCTTACGTGTCAACAGATATATTAAATGCTGATGATATCCTCGACACCAGTGTTTCTGTCTCGCCTATCAACAGATATTAAGTAGCCTTCTTAGGAGATGTTATGAGATGACCCTCTCGACAATGATATGCGATGGCCCTCTTGGCAATGGTATGAAATGATCCTCTCGACAATGATATGCAATGGCCCTCTTGGCAATGATATACAATGGCCCTCTTGGAAATGATGTACAATGGCCCTCTTGGCAATGACATGCAATGACCCTCTCGGCAATAATATGCAATAGCCCTCTTGGAAATGGAATGAAATGGCCCTCTCGACAATGATATACAATGACCCTCTTGGCAATGATATGCAATGGCCCTCTCGGAAATGATATGCAATGGCCCTATCGGCAATAATATGCAATGGCCCTCTCTTGGCAATGACATGCAATGACCCTCTTGGCTATGACAGGCAACGACCGTCTTGGCAAAAATTAGTTGTCAACATATGAGTTTGAGATTTTAGATTTTTGAGAGCATGAATTATGAACTCCCTCTCTTGTGTTGTCACGACCCGAGCCTAGGCCCTAGCCGTGACGAGCATCCCGAACCATGAAGGCCCAAAACACCCATTCTCTATCTGGTTATCATGTACAACATTCGTAGTCATAATAAAATACAGAATTAAAACTGAGTACGAAAAAAATGGTCAAGTTCTGCAACATTTCTGAATAATACTATCTGACATCAGTCTGCGAAATCTCTACTAAGAACACAAACATCTGTCTGAAAAGAAACTGGGACAAGGCCCCCAGTAAACCAAAAATATAATAAATAAGATAATGTCTGACATAATTAGGCCTTTCGAATAATAGAAGGCTCACCACTATGAGATCAAGTCTGCAAACCCGAGAGTATCTACTGAGTAGCTGGACCCCTAAACTGTGCCTCAGAACCTGGAAGGAGGGGGGGGGGTCAGCACAAAAGTACTGGCACGCAAAGCAATCCAAAAATAGTATAATGGAACATACATATATATATATAAGTGAAAGCAATTTTTCATCAAGACATCCTGTATAAAACTGTTTCTGAAAAATACATGGGCACTTTCTGAAAACATGCAACCTGTCTGTTCATTTCAAATCATGATCTGTGTTTTACTTCTGAGTTAGGTGGTATTCCCCTACAAGTCTGAATATTCCACGGGCTGTATGGAATCTGCCATTAACTCGGCGGGGAAGCCCCCAACCCAAGTGTGCCGCAAGGGTTGAAGTCTCTGAGTCTGATACGCCACAGGACATTTAAGTCAGCGCATAATAATATACCCGGGTCGGCAAACCACGGTTTTAGGTAATGAGTCGCTTGAACTCAATCCCTCTTCGGGGGACTACCTAACATCTCTGTATACCCATTTTTAACCTTTTCTGTACATGCAACATTCTGAATGTCTAAAATCATGAAAGTCTGAAATATCTGTTAGTCTGAGTCTGATAAAAATCTGATTTCTGTACTAGTCTGTATATATTATGGCATTTGTCTGAGTTGGTATCGTCATACCAAGACTTGCAAGTCATATTTCTGAGCCATAGTGCATTTAGCACGATTTTTCATAGAAATAACTGTTTTGAAATCCAAACGCAGCCTTATGCATTCCGGAAAATTCCAAAACTTATCCGAGATGTACTATGAGATTGCCCGATCGTAACACAACTTGAAAATCTAAAAATGAAGGTCGGGAAGGTCGAGAAGTTGTATCCCGAAGGTTGCCAGCTAAAAATGAGTCTAAGTCATTTCAACACTTAGAAAAAATTTAAAATTTAAGTCTAAAGCTCAGAAATTACAGTCTAATACATGCATGACTTTTATGGGGCGTTACATTATCCCCCACTTGGGATCATTCGTCCCCGAATGATGACGCGGGAATAGTCACGCATGATTTCAAGCAGATTCATACATAGAAGGAAACATAAAGCAAGAATTATACCTTCCAATTCGTTATTTGCTGGTTCAAATAGGCTTGGGTATCTCACTTTCATGTCATGCTCCGACTCCCAAGTTGCTTCTTCAACTTTCTGATTTCGCCATAACACTTTAACTGAGACTATCTCTTTACTCCTCAATTTTCTCACTTGTCGATCTAGGATTTCCACGGGCTCTTCCTCGTAAGACAAGGAATCGCCCACCTTCTATATCTCTTTTAAAGATCGCATCCTAAGCATAACATGTCTTACCACTTCAATGACTACTCTGAACTCTTAATATGAAGTCGCTAATGCATATTGCAACCTTCCACTACAATCCCAAAACGTCATTCAAGCCTAATTTATAACCACATGTTAACTTCAAGGCAAACACCCATAAATACATACTTCACATAGTTTCTAAACTATTATCAATATAACTCCCACGCGCTATCCTAAAAACATACACACACAAACTTTTCCACTAAACATCACATGTATCAAAGATTGGCCCCAAATCTCACTTCATACTTATGGCCTTATCTAAACAAACGTACTATGATCTTCCATCAACAAGAACATTTACATCATCACCACTATCATTGCATAGGGAGGTCACTAAAAGGTTAAAACATAAGACCCTGAAGCATGAGAAGATTTTTATATGGGACTGAACACACTATAAAGAGTGAGTACATGCGTCATGAGTTGCATGACCTCAACTAGAGTTCCTAACATAAGGAATGTAATTCCGACTACTTGAATGAAGTAGAACTCATTATCTTGGAACTGGAAGAGTACGTGACTCTCTATCATATACAGGAATCACGAACTATGATCACGGAACTAAAACGTAAAGCTTGAGTAGGCATTGGGATCACTGAAAAATACTAAGATAAGAATGGGTTGAGTCTCACCCTCACTTTTTAACGTTCTAAATCATACTGTATCACTACTAGAATCTGAGAGCCTTACTTGGTCATTCGTTCTGTCATCTCCCCCTTAGCTTCAAGTCATCATCTAGAGTTTGGGAGATCCTTTACTAGATTCTAACAGAACTACACTTATTACACTCTAGGGTCTGAAAAAAAAAATAACAATACATGCATATCATAGAACTTAGCCCGAATGACTACCTTCCGGGATACACTCTTTCTCTAGCCACCAATAGTCATAGTATAATGCTTGCACACTTATTCTATCGGTTCAACCTTCAAAAGTCAAGCTTAGATGCTAACACTTAACATGGATATCACCAAGCCTTTGATGAACCATATCTCTTTCTATAGAGCATACCACTATTGCGACTCCAAATTTATATCCCTCTACTATGAGAATCAAGATCACCGCAAAAGGCCCAACACTATCAATCAAAACACCTTAACATGGCTATTTAGATCACCATGTACCATCTAACTAGTCTTTCTCCACTTAGCAATTCAATGGTACTACTAGCCACGCACAACAAGTAATAGCCTTAGAAAAATACCGCAACCTCATGTCACCTTAGGCATACTTCTACATCATACATGCAATATCATACACCACTATGAATCAAATAAACTTACTCTATTGCATGCACCGTTTAAGTCTATTAGATCACTTCTATACAACTAGAATTCATTAACCAAGAAATCTTCACATCCACCTTCATGGACATCAACTGTTCAAACTTAATATCTAGTGCTATGCATGATTTACAACCCAACCTTACACGAAATTTTCACTTGGAAACTATGAAATAAACATCACGAAACACTAGTGCACTAGAACTTCATAACCACAATAATCGATCATGACATAACGGTTTTCCTTACCATAATCCATTAGCATGTACTATTTCAACACATCAAGCCTACTAATTTAATCCCACAAAACATGCATCATCAAACTCGTGCCACTATTTACCACCACACCATTTAAATTCAAGCCTATAGTTTAGTATCAATCATTCACCACCAATGAAGAATGCAACATAATATAAATATACTAATCCATCAAATTGGGATATTCTACCCAAATATCTCAAAAATCTACTACATACTTCTCACAAGTAGCACTAGTTTACAACTACCAATGAAAAGAGGGTCAAGGGGGTTAAAGCCTCATAATAGACATGGTCAACCTTATCCTTATATTATAACCCCGTACAATCGTATCTACTTATACTTCTTTCTCACATCACAATTACTTACCCAAGCGTGCATTTACACTACCTTCAAAATCCACAACAATCATGAGTCTATACTTATAACCTACTGGCTAATCTGGCCATTTTCATACTTCAAGCAAGGATAATTCACCTCGCCTAATAACTCCTTCTCTGTCTTCTACTAATAAACTAACACACAACGACGAATCGCTTCATTACCAACTCTATCTCATGCAAAAAGATTCAGCTATACATATATTCAACCAACACAAGAATCACACGTTGAGTGACAAATTGTTAGTGAATCGAAATAGGCCTCACACGGCTTCACTAGACTTTGATTTTTTGTAGTTTGAACAAGAAAATAAGAAGAATGACAAGGCAACTATGCTAGTGAATCGAAAGAGCCCCACACGGCTTCACTAGACTTTTTAGTTTCACCAACACGATGATAAAATATTTTCAAGAGATAGAAACTTGTCACACAACATTCCATAATCTGAGAATACACATCTTACTTTGTATAGATACAAAAAAAAAAAATCTGATTCAAATATTTTCCCCACAGATTATCATACAATCCACACATGCTACTTGCTACCAATAGGTCATGACACCGACACTTTAACCTATACTACTATTTGGGTGGAAATACAATTCCAACACTTCTACTACACATCTTTTCCCTTAAACATGACATCTGCAACATAAATTTCTGAAAAGGGCCAAATATACTCAATACAGAAGGCTGAAAAGCACGATTTCGTCAAGATCAAGGTTCACACTAGAACCCATACACTCTCTGAAACAATAACGGACTCTTCTCAAGTCCTTGCACAATTTTAAGATCTTATATGGTTCAATCAGAAAGTACCATACCATTTAGATTCTAAACTTCTGTACTTGAATCACCTTAATAATGAGACATATCTGAGGACATTAGAATAAGGAAAGAATGTGGGATGACTTTTTACTTTCGTATGGGCGACACCATAGCACGAATTAGAGTATGAAAGAGGAACATTCTGACTCTATTGCACGAACTAGAACATGAAGAAAAAGAGACATTCCTAAACGTCTTGTAGCCTCCTGTTTATAAGTGCGGCACGCTACACACCCATAAACAAGACTCTACCCGACGCGATTTCGCAGACACCTTGGGACCATGAACCGTGCTCTGATACCAAGTTTGTCACGACCCGAGCCTAGGCCCTAGCCATGATGAGTATCCCAAACCATGAAGGCCCAGAACATCCATTCTCTATCTAGTTATCATGCACAACATTCGTAGTCATAATAAAATGAGGAATTGAAACTGAGTACAGAAAACATGGTCAAGTTCTGCAACATTTCTGAATAATACTATCTGACATCAGTCTGCGAAATCTCTACTAAGAACACAAACATCTGTCTGAAAAGAAACTGGGACAAGACCCCCAGTAAACCAAAAATATAATAAATAAGATAATGTCTGACATAATTAGGCCTTCCGAATAATAGAAGGATCACCACTATGAGATCAAGTCTGCAAACCCGAGAGTATCTACTGAGTAGCTGGACCCCTAAACTGTGCCTCAGAACCTGGAAGGAGGGGGGTCAGCACAAAAGTACTGGCACGCAAAGCAATCCAAAAATAGTATAATGGAATATATATATATATATATATATATATATATATATAAGTGAAAGCAATTTTTCATCAAGACATCCTGTATAAAACTGTTTCTGAAAAATACATGGGCACTTTCTGAAAACATGCAACCTGTTTGTTCATTTCAAATCATGATCTGTGTTTTACTTCTGAGTTAGGTGGTATTCCCCTACAAGTCTGAATATTCCATGGGCTGTATGGAATCCGCCATTGACTCGGCGGGGAAGCCCCCAACCCAAGTGTGCCGCAAAGGTTGGAGTCTCTGAGTCTGATACGCCACAGGACATTTAAGTCAGCGCATAATAATATACCCGGGTCGGCAAACCACGGTTTTAGGCAATGAGTCGCTTGAACTCAAGCCCTCTTCGGGGGACCACCTAACATCTCTGTATGCTCATTTTTAACCTTTTCTATACATGCAACATTCTGAATGTCTAAAATCATGAAAGTCTGAAATATCTGTTAGTCTGAGTCTGATAAAAATCTGATTTTTGTACTAGTCTGTATATATTATGGCATTTGTCTGAGTTGGTATCGTCATACCAAAATTTGCAAGTCCTATTTCTGAGCCATAGTGCATTTAGCACGATTTTTCATAGAAATAACGTTTCAGACCACCGAAGCATGTAGTTTACATTAAAGATGTCATGTTCCGAAACTCTAATCAAATCCATGCAAAACTTTCATCAAACATATGGTGGTCATGTGCATTTTGGCAAAACCATGCATTCTTTCATTACATGCATATTCAACATTCACAACCCTCTCTTTCGTGTTCAAGATCATATTCCAAAACAATTTATATTACGTGAAACATGGAAAACTTTACATTAAGAGAGGGGTTTCATGAAAATCATGCTCTAAATTCATATTTCAGGACAAACACATATATACGTATACATAAAATTTTCAATCACTTTGGGGGAAAGCCAAAAGGCCAAAACAGTATCATTAAAGCTTCTAAAACATGAGTATGTACATGAATTCGAAAATCCAATTCTTAAAACATGATTTCTATGCCCATGAGATTTTTAGGAAAACCCCGCGTACCTTTATTTCCAAGGATAATAGATGTTTCTTGAAGCTTGCGGATTGGTGATTCCGAATATGTAATTATCTTTGAAAACTTACGGTCGAATCTTGAACTATTTGGGTTTTTATTTTGAAACCCTAAGGAGAATTCTTGAGCAATCTTGAGGAAAACATGTGTATTATGGTGTTTGAGGGATTAAATCCCGTGTTGGTGGTATATATAGAGGTGGAGGATGACCAAAATACCCCTAAGGAACAATTAAGGTCAAATCTGTCCCTCAGTTGACAGTTTGATAGGCTGGAGTAAATCAATTATAACTTTTTACCGATAAAAACAAATTGGATGAAACCAACTGCATTTGAAAGAGGACTCAAATATCTTTCGTTTGATATATTATAGCTCACACAGTTCATTATATACAGGGAGTTATGATCGTTTGAAGTTGACCCTGAAATGCTGAAAAACTGGGCAATAGGCCATGCGTTTTGCTACTGTTTTGAAATCCAAACGCAGCCTTATGCATTCCGAAAAATTCCAAAACTTATCCGAGATGTAATATGAGATTGCCCGATCGTAACACAACTTGAAAATCTAAAAATGAAGGTCGGGAAGGTCGAGAAGTTGTATCCCGAAGGTTGCCAGCTAAGAATGAGTCTAAGTCATTTCAACACTTAGAAAAAATTTTAAACTTAAGTCTAAAGCTCAGAAATTACAGTTTAATACATGCATGACTTTTACGGGGCGTTACATGTGTTGAATTAAAGATTATAATTTTGTGATTTGAAAGATGTTTTTCTCAATATCTTAGATTTTGAACATTGATTTAGAATTGTTGAGAGGGTGTTTTATGATATAACCATGTTTGGTGTTAAAGAGAAGAACTGCATGAGATAGTGACTTTTGACATGACAACTATTGTTAGTTGAATTATTGATAAAGAGAATTGCTTGCATGGTTTTACATGAATTTTAAAGAATGAGTTTTTTTTGAAAGAGTTGTTGATATGGTGGTCCTGAATTTTATGATTTGACAACAGAGATATAATTTTCTATGAATGGCTCAGATAATGTGACTTGCAAGTCAATGGTATGACGATACTATATGTAATTATGCCATAACAAAGTATGTTTTTAGAGTATGTTTTCAGAATATGTTTCAGAGTATGTTTTCAGAGAATGTATGTTTTGATAGAGTTTTAACCCTTTCTTCGGGAAACCATCTAACTCTCTTTAAGCCCTTTTTTAACCCTTTCTAAACATGCAACTTTCTGAATTCAAAATCTGAAAATCTGAGTGAAATCTGATTTCTATATTATTCCAAGTCTGTTATCGAATTATTTGTATTGGTATTGTCATACCAAGACTTGCAAGTCATATCCTCTACGCTATGCCTTAACATATTACCACTCTTCTTTAAAAACATAACGTTTGGACGACCATATCATTCAAACAGTTCAAGAGAATCCATACTTCAAAACACATGTTAAGCAATGCAAAGAATCTCTCTTTTTAATATTTCAACAAAGATGTGGTGGTCATGTAATTTTGAAAAACCATGCAATTCTTTCATTATATATCTTCAACATTTATCAACATGTAAATACCTCTCTCTTCAATTCAAAACTATAATTAAGTCATAAACAAGAGTCAAGACATTTATATCATCCTTCACAAAATGCATTCGAAATAATCCATATCGTATGAAAAGAATGGGAAAGCATATCAAGAGAGTGATTCTATATTTTCATCTCTCAATTAAATACTCAAATAAAATTTCATACATGCATATATGTACGAGTACAAATCAATTTGGGGGAAGACCAAATCAATATCATCAAAAGCTTTAAAAGCATGAATCTAATTATAAATCCAAAACCCCTTTTTATAATTTCATGATTTCTAAACCTTTAACATGATTAAGGAGAATTCACTATGCCCATATAGATTTAGAAAAACCCCACGTACCTTAGATTATCAGATCAGAAAGATGGAACCCGATTATTGATCTATTTCCTTAGCTTAAGAGTTAGGGATTTTTCTTGTTCTTGAGAAAGAGAGGATGATTTCAATTGAGAGAATGTGAATTTTGGGATAAAGGTGCTGTTTTAGGATAGAAATTCTACGGTTTGGACGATTGGGGTAGAGGTAAAAAGACTAAAATACCCCGAAGGAAACAAAAAAGTCGCAGCCGTCCCTCAGTTGACAGACTACAATGTTGAAGTAAATTGGGCATAACTTACTTCGATGTTGGATTTGGAAAAAATCTATTACGTTAGAAAGAATACTCAAAGTACTTTCATTCGATATATATCAGGCCACCCAGTTCGTTATATAACAGAAGTTATGATCGATGAAATTTGACCTAAGTTAAAGTTTTCATTAAAACTTAATCGATAGAATTGTTTTCAACTCGTCTTAGAGTTAGAGGATTCTTGTGACCTCAATTCATATTCAAAGATTTTACCACACTATAGGAGTGATCACCACACATACATTAACAAGAAATAATTTAGTTCGGGTCTATACGCGTATGAACGATGGTCTAAATTCTAGCTCAAAAGTACGGGGTGTTACAGTTGTTGTGAGAAGGATATTGTATTCTAGCTCAATAAGTTAACTACTGGACCGGTGAAACATTTGTTGCAGTGGCTTGAATCTCCTAAAAGAGAGCAATATATCCGTGCCTCAGCCGAAGAGGTAGAAGATAGTCTTTTTTATTCTCTTCACTTTTAATTTTCAGTTGTAAGTTCATTGTATTTTTATTGTAATTTCACCAACAATTTTAAGGAGATTCAATGGCAACAACTGAAAATTCTGCGGATGTCAAGATGGGAGATCTCAACAAACTATTTCGGTTCAACGGTGCTCACTTCAAGAGGTGAAACAGAAAAGTTCTTTTCTACTTAAGTCTTCTCAACGTTTCTTATGTATTAACTGAGAAGAACCCAAACAAAGTAGAAGACTCTTCCATGAATGATGAAGAATATATTTCTCATCAAGAGAAAAAGGAAAAATATAATAAGGACTCCTATAAGTGTCGTTACTTTTTACTTAATTGTCTATGTGATAATTTTTATGATTATTATGATAGAACTTACTCTAGTGCAAAGAAAATTTGGAAGCCTTGCAGGCGGAAGTGAAAAAAATATATGGCTAGCAGATTTTTTTCGTTTCTAAATGGTGGATAATAAATCAATTTTTTAATGATTGTTGGCGAGCTCAGATCCGAGGAAATTAAAATTCGAGATAACCTTATTGTTTGTGGCATAATTGATAAAATTCCACCTTCGTGGAAAGAATTCAGCTCGAAGATGACTTTAGTGAATGTTGTAGTGATAAATCGTGGTTAAACTCAATCATTTGCAGTTTCATTTCAATGGAGTTCACCCGCAACCATTGAGAACCACCAGATCTCCATCCATTAGCCTCTCGAGCTTCGTCGAATCAAATCAACAAACACCCATTTGATATTGAATAAATGATTAAATGTTGTAAATGTGATATGAGTACGATCATGATCGTGGACCAATATGTAAATACTCGAGCTCAGGAGGTTGCCCCTTGCCATGGCTCATTAAGGACATTTTAGTCATTTTATAATAAGTTGTAATCTAGCTTATAAATAGAACATGATAGGTCATTTTATCTACAACTTTGAATATATATTTTTGAGAGCTCTAAAGAGTGTCTTGCAAGGTGGATTCCTTAAGACAAGTGTGGACATCGCTTGTGTTGATAACAATCTTAGAAACGGAGGTTGCTTGGGAATTTCAATTTCCTTGAGGTCCCGTAAGAACTTGGTAATATTTGTATGAAAACTTTGGGTATTAATGTTTAATATACATTTTGGTTTATAAGTGTTTATGCATTGTATGTCAAGTTATCTATCTTACTTTCTTGTACCCGTCTTGCTCTTGTGTCGTTGAATCCGTGGAGTTGTTGTTATTCTCTTATTGTTTGTCCTTGTCAAAATTGTGATGCTGTTTCTGTATTATCTACAAAAAGAAGCAAAATGTACATGTTGGGATGCATGACAAGTTAATTATATTTAAGCTATAAGAATGAAATTGAGGGGAAAAAAGAACTCGAGAAACACAAAACAGATGATCATCCAGCTTTTCTGACCTATTAGTAGGGGTGTTAAAACCAAGTCATTTAGTTTTGACTAATCGAGTAACTAGTATCCAGTAGCAACTGAATATTTTTCAAAAAAAAATATATATCATAGATGCTTAGAACAATATTGCATGCACTAATTCTCTCGAGATCTTTTTTGCTGAAGAAAAAATTGATAACTGTATAATATGGGACTGTTGATTATGAGATGAGCTATCTTGAATAGTCATTAATCACTAAAATCTGGGATTAAGTTTTGAAAGTGATGAAGTTATCGACTCGTGTTGGTTCTTCCAGGTAGATCCTGCTCACTCGTTGGCAACTCGAGATCAAGAGTTACGCACACTCAAAGCTGAGGTAATATGCGGCACGCAGTTTTGTCCTTTTTTCAATTCAACAGACAATTGGAATTTCTTTTCTGACAATATTCTTGTTTTTAAACTTGAAGTTTGGCACAGTTTATCTTATACTTGTGCGTTTCAGATGAATCAATTGCAATCTGAGCTAAGGCTTGCTCGATCTAATATAGAGGCGAAGGATGTTGAGATTCAACGTATTCTCAATGCAAACAACCAGGTGTGTTTTTAAAATTCTGTATAAGACTACAATTTTGGGGTATGAAAAGAAGTAAATATATTTGGTGTGCTTATAGCTGGGTTTTCTGCGAATGATCACATATGTGGTTTCGGACTTAGTAATTTATTGGCCTAATAGAAATGAACTATTTTGAAAGAATTGAGCATATTCTTCTATGTGAACCTATAGAGGTGCACATCTAGACACCTCAACTTGGTCTAAACTGGCAACCAAGCACTCCAACTTGTTTCATTTGTCTCATACACACTCGATGCTGATGTGGCACATAAATTTTGAAGGTGTCTAGATGATCTTCTTGTAAGTTGGAGTGTTCAACTGACATAATGAAGATGAGTTAAAGTGTCGAGATGTGCATACACTCTCAAAGTTGGAGTGTTTACTTGCCAACGGAGGCCAAGTTTTAGTGTCTATATATAGTATTATTCCTTTCCTATTTGTTTGACAATATGTCTAAACATGTCTTTCAGGTAATTCATCTTTAGCTATCTAATATATTCTCTATCTCTAGAATGTGGATATCCAACATAAACAGCAAGACCATATATATATTTACAACTGTATGTAACGGGCGTGATGTAACAGTTAGATATAATGAAAGACAAATGATGATAAGAGTCCAAACACGTCTTTCATTTTATATGCAGTGCTATTAACTTTTGATGTAATCATTTATCGACCTAACAAATTAATACATTGATCAGATTGAACTATTTGTTGTTTTTGTTATTCTCTGTTGTTTCTTGTACTTTCGGTACTCCTTTTTCTGGACTATTTTTCCTTCAACCGAGGGTCTATCGGAGATAACCTCTCCATCTCTGCGTTACGGGTAAGATCTGCGTTCACTCTACCCTCTCCAAGCCCTGCTTTATGGGACTACACTAGGTATGTTGTTGTATTGATCGGGCTGTACTTTGTACTGGTATATGAACCATCCACATAGTAGTTAGTCACAACTAGGTTCATTCTATCTTCGTTGTCTGTCTTGTATAGTATTTGGGCTCTGGCTTGATCATGCCTTTCCCTTCGAAGATCTTCTCTCTGAAACAGTATGTAGAAGAAAACGAGAGACTCAGAGCTATTCTGGGAGAATGGAGCAACTGAGCAGCTAAGGTAGTACTTCATTATTTGTGTTACATTGCTATGATGTTTGTCGTTCACTTGTCCTCTATCACACCAAATGTTTTTCTTGGTTGTTTAAAAGCTCGAACGTGCATTGGAGCTGGAACGGATGTCAAACTTGGAACTGCAGAAAAAAATGACCACACTGAAGACTCAAACGCGTGAATAGTTCAGCCCCACTAGCAAGGTTAGCAAGTGATTACTTCTTTAGCAGTTGAGCAACAAACATGCATGAACCATTTCATGAAGTATGTGTCTGGATAGTCCAGAGTCTCGGTAGTTAGCTCTGGGACTCCCGGTCAAAAAACAACGTCGATGAAGAGTTCAGGTGCTTTTGCAAAACCATTCCTGGAAGATATATTGGTCCTATCTGCACATGTACAGATTATGCTCAAAAACAATAGTTTGCTTGATGTGTACCATCGTCAAGACTTCCAGCTTTGTATAGTTTGGAAGAAGTTTTTGTTTTAACAATTTTCTTTCACTGTAAATGTGTCATTTTATGGCCATAGGCAAATCTTAGAAGGATGATTTCCAAAGACAATGTGCTCAACATTGTATGACATCGAAAGATCAGAAGGCGAATTCAGGATTTTAAATTTATGGTTGTGGACGTTGGTAGGCAAAGTTCCATCATTGTTTTTAGAGTGAAAGTGTTAAAAACATACCTGAAGTATCTCGATCTTTTGCGTTTCATACTTGTACTATTAGGTGTGTGCGAGTTTCTTACTTGAACTGTGACCAACTACAACAACAAAAAATCCAGTGTATTTTCACATAGTGGGGTCTGGAAAGGGTAAAATGTACGCAGTTCATACCACTACCTCCGGAGTCCGGAGAAGTAGAAAGAACTATGACCAACTATTTTATCAAAATACACCTAATCTCGAGTCGGGTCGGGTCTCGTGTCCGAGTTGGGTATCGGGGTTGGTTCCTGGGTTTCGAGTCATGGTCGAGTTTTGGGTCTTAAGTTTGAGTCAACGTTGGGTCTCAAGTCTCGAGTTTGGGTAGGGTGTTGGGACCTGAGTTGGGTGTTCCAACTCAGAGTCGAGTGTCGGGTCTCGTTAAAAAGAGCTACTAGTTGCATTCTCTAATTTTATAGCTAACAATTATCTAAATAATTTAGCCTAAAAATGTTTTTAGGCATCAGGAGATTAAATGGGTTAGAATCATTTTACCTAAACCATATTTTACCAAATTCATATTTACCCATATTTACATGGATGGATTATAATCCAATTCATTTTAGATCAATTCATATTCAATCCGCCAATTCGCCACCCCCTTCCGAGCACATTTTTCTTCATAATCTAAGACAGATGTTTCCCTTTCTTATACGGAAAAGGGTCAAAAATCCTTCTCACATGTGAATTCTTTTCTGCCTTCTTTAATTCAACGACAATAACAACAATATATCTAATGTATTCACATCAAGTGGAATCTAGAGAAAATAAAGTGTATGCAATTCATACCACTACCTCTGATGAAGTAGAGAAGCTATTTTCGATAGACCCCCCGACTCACGACTAATTTGGAATTATTATCTCAATGGTCATTTATTTTTTCATCATCTTCTTGTAACATTTACCAAAGAAGCCCCCATTTTTTTGGAAGACACAAAAATAAATAGCAATATGGCCACAATATATACTAGTGAAGCCATGATTTTCGGTACAGACAGTTAAAATACAAAATAATAATAATATTGAGCACACGAATAAGGGGATTAAACATACAATATATACTAGACATATTTTTTTCAAACCTATCTACACACAATATATAGATTTAATACATGATGAAGGACAATACAAGAGACATTTGTTCGGGGTAAAAAGGATAAGAGTAAAGAATGTGTCATTACAGAGAAAAAGGTTGATTATTGCAGAGCCAGTGAACCTCACCAATATGTTATAGATGGGATTTTCAGTTTGGGGCAGTAAAGAAGTTCCATGTATTTAAGGGAATCACACATGAGTTTTCCCTCACAGATACTTTTCAATTCAGGCAGTTGTTGCAGGTAGAGCTTTTTTAGCTTAGGAAGGTCAGCAGTTATAGATGTACTGCTGCTGCTGCTGCTGCTGCTTTGGCTACTTTCCTCTCCTTCCTCTCTCCCTATTATCTCTTCCATCTCTGAACACCAACCTACAACAAGCTTCTCAAGGTTCTTGAGATCCTGCAACATAGCCCGTGGAAACAACTTCTTCATCCTATCACACTTTTCGATAACCAATTCTGTTAGATCTGAGAAGGTGTGAGGTTCAATTTTTCTCTCACAGAGCCCAACAAGATTTGGCAAGCAATGAACTTTCAGATTACGGAAAGATATGCAGGGCACATTGATGATCCATTCTGTTTCATCACAATCAGAGATGCTGCAGGTCAAGCCTCTTGAAGTAGTAGTCCGTGATCGAAAGTTGTCCACAAAGCAGCTACTCAACCCATCGCAAGAACTAATCTTTAGAATGTCAATGCCATGTGGAAGAAAAATTGATGTTGCAATGGTGCAGTTTTCTACAATCACTCTTTGTTTCTGTATGCGCTCTCCCATGCCACCAAGATTAAGAGAATCTGTTGGACCCACAAATATGTCATACCACCAAACTTTCTCATAGTTATGGCGACTACTCATGAACTTGTGAAAGTTACTCAAATCGTAGAACCTGCCTCTGAATTCTTCGAGCAGTTCCAAGCTGGCCAAGTCTTCACCTGGGGCATTCACATGTCCAGGAAGATTGAGGTACTGAAGCTGGAAAAGTTTAGGTAATATCTCATTTGGCAGTTCATCAACACCTGTTCTACCCATATCCAGAAATTTAAGCTTGACTAAGTTTTCCATGCCTTGAGGTACTTCCTTTATACCAGTTTCAAATACATTTAACACCCTCAGATTTTTGAGCTTTCTCAGTGGTGGCACAGATTTGAGCAGAATACATCTTTGAAGTGAGAGTGCTCTAAGACTTTCCAAGTTAGAAATGGAACTCGGCAAATCCATAAGCTCTGAGTTGTCGCTCAAGTCGAGTACTTGGAGGTTGTTCATGTATTGAAAGAAAGAACCTGGGATCATTGTCAAACCACATCTGGACAAAATCAAGGTTGATAATGTGGGGCAATTGGGTGTCATGTCTTCAGGGATTCTCTTTATCTTTCTGTAGTAAAAAGAGGCTCTATCCAAATTGAACACCCAATCCTGCTCCTCCAACACTTGTGGTCCTATTCCGGCCCTTACCATGTACCTTGGTTTATCAGTTGTGATCCGCAATGCCATTTCTCGGAGTAGATCATGCATCCTTACTGCTTCATCTCCAAATTCATCGGCAGTTGCTTCAAGTAAGCAAAGATTCACTAGTTTATTCAATATCGTATGGCCATGGTTACACTCTTTTTCCCTACTATTTCCCTTCACCAGACCTTCCATGATAAATTTACCAATTAGTTCATCTCTACCAATTTTGTAGTCTTCAGGATACAAAGCACAGTACAAAAAGCACTCTTGCATAGTTGGATCTCTCAACCGATCATAACTGTACTTCAGCACCTTGAAGACATCATTTTCCATATCATCGGGGAATTCATTCATAGCATTGTTCCACTCCCTTATATCAGTCACCCCTCTCATGCTTCCTGCCAAAGTGATGAGCCCAAGCGGCAAGCCCTCACACTTTGTTGCCATGGATTCGGCAACTCTCTCGATATCTGGACTAAGCCGAGTCTCAGATCCTAGACTCTTCCGGAACAGCTCCCATGCATCAGAAGCATTGAGTTTCTTTACTTTGAGTAGTTTTTTACAACACATCTTTTGACAGACTTCATACGAGCGAGTTGTTAGAATCAGCTTATAACCCTCCATACCAAGAGGGTAACCCAACCCCTCCAACCTAAGGTGCTCCCAGACATCATCCAATATTATAACAATAATGTTCTTCATTTTTTTGAATGCCCAGTTTAATAGTTCCGCCCTTCCGTCTTCATTCTCCACATGTGATAGGTTCAGCTTCACAATTTTCGCAAGATAGTCTTGTAATCCTTTGATGCTAAACCCTTGAGAGACCGTAACCCAATGGACTTGATAACGACTATCTTTACGAAGACGATTATATGTATGTTTAGCCAAAGTGGTTTTACCCACCCCTCCCATACCATATATACCGATGCTTGAGACATTCTCATCCTGTAACCACGTCCAAATCACTTCTATATTCTGTTTTGATGTTTCCTCCTGAACTGGTTGCACTAGCTTTGGACACTCCTCGCTTTCATACACATCACACACGAGCTCTCCAAAATTTCCTCTTTGTTCAACTTCTGCAACTCTTCCATTCAATTCCTTCAAAGCACCTATATTTTTCTTCCCTCTTGTTGCTTCTTCTTTTAACAGACGAAGTTCTTCTTTGAGCTGTTCAACCTCGTTAAGCCAAGATTCAACTACTTGTTTCCTCTTCTTCCTCCCAGATTGCTCTTGATTCTCAATCTCTGTCCTCATATCGACTGTTCTATCTGATAATCGTCTTACATTTCGTTCCAGAGTTTTCAAATCCTCACCAAAGGTTATGCAACTCGTAATCTTCTTTATCAAAAATCTACCCCCCTGATCTATATATTCAACTACCTTCCCACCAACAGCTTCCATGATATTCCTGAATGTGCTGCAACAAAAGAACCATCCAAAAGTAGTTCAGTTGCTGTGGATAAAATTATAATAGTAACTATTTTGAATATAATTCAAATTCAAATCTTAATGTGATATTTTCTCAATAAAACTAACTTTTCTATCATATTCCTTTAAGCACTTCTTGTTTATTCTCACTACTATATAGAAGAAGCGTGTGAAAAGCACGAGCCCAATATCTATCATAAATTAATATTATAATAATAATCAAATTAATTAATGAGACATATTTTGGATTTTGAAATTTAAATAAATTTAGTTTTCAAGGTAATTTTTGCATATATTCTTAAAATATTTTAAATTACTAATTATTGTGATTTATTATTCAAATATATAATTTTATTTTAAAAATTTAATTCACTATCAAAATTAAACTGTACAAATGTAGAAATAAATAAATAGTGTGAAAACAGTATATTTTAATTTTTTTATTTCAATGTATACAACACAAATAGATTTTGTCATTTTCAAATAATATATGTTACTCTCCTTTCCAAACTTTTGTGGCATTGATAGTCAATTATATTATTTAAATAATTTAAATTTTAAATATTGTGATTTATAAAACTTTTTTTATTCCAATTTAATTGGCATAATGCTTACTTGACCATAATAATTAATTAGAGGTGATATAGTAAAATCATGATTGAAGCAACGAAACAGACATGTCTTAAATGACTCACATCAATTAATTAGAAGTGATTATAAAAAATACTTGTAAAATAAAATTTAAGTGGACCTCATATAAGACATGAAGTTTATTTAAAACATCAAGAGTTAACTTATCATCTTATACATATATTATTTTTTGTTAAATATTATTTTTTAATTTTTAGTAACTAGGGTGATAATTGGTAAAATTACGATTGAAGCAACTGAAGCAAACATGTCATAGATATTTATTTTCACTTTTTCATTGAATACTATTAATTTTTTAATATATAAATAACTTATAATAATTAATTGGGGATAATATAGTAAAATCACGAAGCAAACAGCTGAAGCAGACATGTCGACGGAGAGCTATTTCAGCCAAGTTATATAATACTAGTTAGAAGAAGGCCGTGCAAAAGCACGGGCCCAATAACTATCATAAATTAATATTATAATAATAATCGTATTAATTAATGTGACATATATTGAATTTTAAAATTTAAATAAATTTATTTTTTCAGGGTAATTTTTGCATATATTCTTAAAATATTTTAAATTATTAATTATTATGATTTATTATTCAAATATATAATTTTATTTCAAAAATTTCATTCATGATCAAAATTAAACTCTACAAACGTATAAATTAATAAAGAGTATGAAAAGATGGACCTATATTACTGTTTTTCAGATAACACGGGCTAAGTATATTTTAATTTTTTCATTTCAATTTAGGTGACACCAATAGAATTTGTAATTTTCAAATAATATATGTTACTCTTCTTGTCCAAACTTTTGTGACATTGATAGTCAATTATATTTTTTAAGTAATTTAGGTTTTTAATTATTGTGATTTATAAACTTTTTTTTATTCCAATTTAAGTGGCATAATGCTTACATGACTATAATAATTAATGAGAGGTGATATAGTGAAATCACGAATAAAGCAGCGAAACATACATGTCTTAAATGACTCACAACAACTAATTAGAGGTGATTATAAAAATACTTATGAAAAAAATTTAAGTGAACCTCGTAAAAGACGTGAAGTTAGTTTAAAAAATCAAGAGTTAACTTATCATTTTATATATATTTTACTTTTTATTAAATATTATTTTTTAATATTAAAATGACTTATAATAATTAATTAGGGTGATATTAGTAAAATTACAATTGAAGCAACTGAAGCAGACATGTCAAATATTTATTTTATTTTTAATTAAATATTATTAATTTTTAATATATAAGCAACTTATAATAATTAATTATGAATGATATAATAAAATCACGGAGCAGGCAGCTGAAGCAAAAATATCGACGGAGAGCTTCTTCAGCCGCCCAACTCTCTATTATAGGAGACCTATAGTTGGCTACCGTGCTACGCACGAGCCCAATGTTGATCCTTGAAAATTTTATGTCATATATAATTTTATTATTTAATTAAAATCTTCATTTGTTTGGTTGATAAATTCCTAGTTAGACATATATTATTATATTTATATTAATGAAATTTATATAAGAATATTTTAAATTTTTAATATGACACCCATATAATTTTGAAAATTAATTAATTTTGAAAATTAATTAATTTGTTTTGGTTTACTTTTCACATAGTAATTATCAAATATATAATAAAATATTTTAATTTAGTTAATTGTTGTAATTTAAAATACCTTTTATCTAATTTTTAAATAATGAATGTTACTTTTCTGTCCCAATTTTTATGACATTGATAGTCAGTTATATTTTTAAAATAATTTAAATTTTTTATTGATGAGATCTGTAATACTTTTTTTACTATTCATATTTAAGTGACACCGATATAATTTCGACAGTCAACCAAATATTTTATATCTTAAATTTTTTAATTTGTTAATTACTGTGATTAATATATTTTTTATGTATTTTTTGAAATATATAAAAGATTAATTATTTTTTTTAGATATTTTAAGTTGTTAACTATTGTAATTTACTACGTACTTTTGTAAATATATAACACATTAATTATTTTTTTAGATATTTCAAGTTTTTAACTATTGTAATTTATAATGCTTTATGCAATTTTCAAATAATATATGTTACTCTCCTTGTCCAAAACTTTTTGACATTTATATTCAATATATTTTTTAAATAATTTAATTTTTCAATTATTGTGATTTATCTATTCCAATTTAAGTGGTATAATGGTTAATTGACCATAATAATTACTCGTAATTAAGAGTGATATAGTATAACCGTGTCTTAAATGACTTATAATAACTAATAAGAAGTGATATAACAAAATTACTATAAAAGATACCTGTCAAAAAATTAAGTGACCTTCATAAACGTCAAGTTAATTTAACATTAAATATCATTAATTTTTTAATACTTAGATGAGTTATAATAATTAATTAGGAATGATATAGTAAATTATGGTTGAAACAACTGAAACAGACATGTAATAAATGTCTATTTTATTTTTTTTCGTTAAATATTATTTTTTCTAGTATGTATATGATATATAATAATTAATTAGAAATGATATAATAAAATTATGGAGCAAGCATGTCAAATGTGAACAAGCAGGGATGTCGATGATGTGGTGTGTGCTTCTACTGACACACCGTGACTTCTTATATAGGAGAATAATATAAATGTCAAGTTGAAAATATTAAACAATGTGTCCAGTAAAACACTTTGGAATAAAGCAAGTAATATCAGACTAGCTAGCCATTCTTAAGACAATAATTTAAGGAAGGACGCGTATTTCTACTTGTTCAAACCTAGGGTGTGTTTGGTATGAAGGAAATTGATTGGTTGGTGAGAGAAAATATTTTTCGAAAAATATTTTTTAGTGTTTGGTTAATAAATGAAAAAATATTCTTCAGAAAATATATTTTAGTGTTTAGCCAAAGAATCGAAACTACTTTTTAGAAAAATAATTTTTGATCTCAAAAAATACTTTTTTATGATGTATTTGATATGTAGAAAAATATTTGCTAGAAAAATAACTTGTTTCTTACTTATATTCTTTGTTCGTTTAGCTAGTAGAAAATATTAGAAGTATTTGTACATATTTAACAAAAAATAATGAAAAGAATAAGGTAAGAAGGATGGGTAGTAGTAAAAAAGTTTTGAAACTTCGTTAAAAAATAAATTGAAAAAAATAATTTTTTTAGAAGTGGGCTGATAGGTGTGTGGGGGTGAGGGAGGGTCAGGATAGGTGGTAGGGGTAAGAAAAAAGTTTTGAATTTTTTTTAAAAAATAAATTTTTAAAATATTTTTTTTTAAAAGAGGTGGGGGTGCGGGGGGAGGGAGGGAGCAACTAGTGGGGTGGGGGGAAGTAGGGGAGTGAGTATGGGGTAAAAAAAAAAAAATTCTAAAGCAAATTTTAATTTTTTTTTTTTTGGACCCGCGAGGGGCAGGGGGAGGGGGGGAGAAAAAGTTGATTTTTTTTTTAAAAACTATAAATTTTTTTTTTAGGGGAGGCTGGTAGGAGGTGGAGGCCCGGCAAGGAATAGGGTAAGAAAAGAATTTGAAATAGTTTTTTAAGAAAATTAAATATATTTTTTTTATGTGGGGTGGTAAAGGATTGGAAGTCGGGGTAGAAGTGAGTGATTTTGAGAGTTACAGAACATTTTAACTTGAGACTGAGGTTGAAAAAGAGTTTTGAAAAATATTTTTCCTAGCATTTGAAGGAAAGCCATTTTTCTTAAATTTTAAAAAATAAATTAATTTGAAAAATATTTTTTAAAATATTTAAGTCGACCAAATATGAGAAAATTAAAAATATACTTGTATTACTAAGAGTAGTAATACAAGCTTAGCTTTATAATGTCTACATTCCAAAATACTTGATCGCGCCGCTTAAGATTTCAATGATAGGTGTTTTTTTTTTTTACCTTTGTACGCTTATACCCTAATAACTAATCTATAATTATGATAGAAATCAAGAAATATTTAATTGATGGAATGCACTCCTTACTACTCCAATAAATATAGTTGTTTATATTCACTTAGAAATTTTATACAGAGAGGCAAAAAGGGAGAAAAAGGGTCGGATAGGTATTTGACATTTACATTTAATAATAGTCTTGAAACAGGAGAAAATTTCGCTATTAAGCCTCTTCAAGTTTTCAATTAGCAAAATGACCCACTGAAAAAATTTGACGATTAAACCCGTTCAAGTTTTCAATTAGCAAAATAGCCTACTTCTATTTTCTCATTTGTCGAATTGATAATCAATCTGTCCATATATAGGTCGGATCGATAGTCAATCTGTCTATATATAAGTCGGATCGATAATCGATCTGTCTATATATCGATCAGATAGATAATAGATATGTCTAAACAATGTATCATTTTCTTAAAAAAAAAAAATACTTATAATCCATTTAATTAAAAAGAACGGCATCTTCATTTATTATAGCTTTTCCTTTTTCTAATGTGACTAGTCTCTGTTCTAAATCATTTACTCTGGCTTCTAAAGTTGCGATTCTTAAGTTTGTAATTTGTTGTTTACTTGTTTTTGTTCATTAGTTATTTCTGGTTCTATTTTTATTTTTAGCTTATTTTCTATGCAATTTACATATGCTTCCATATAACATTTTTTACATTTAGCTCTATTTTCTTTACTAGGGTACCAATTACATATGCTACATTGATTACTGTCTATTCCCTTTTGTTTTTGAAAATTATGTGTACATTCTTGTGTAACATTCATTAGATTGTTAATTAATAGATCATCTAAATTCAACTCATCTGTTTTTTGTCCTCATTCATTTATTAAATTATCTTCTTATGAATCTGAAGAATCAGATTTAGGTCCATCATTTAACTCAAAACTTATTATAGAATATATATACTTTCATTATCTGACATATATTCATCTACGTTTAATAGGGTTTCTTGAAAATCTTCTATTAGTTGAGAATTTCTAGTTCTACTATTATTTCTTTTGGGACATAGATTTGCTAAATGATCTATGCTTCCACATGTATAACATTCTAATTTATTTTTATAATTTCTATCATTACTGTATTTTCTGACATGTCTATCTTTGTTTAGGTACGGTTTCTTGGCTTTTGATTTGCGCAAGAAATATCTTTACGATAGTATGGTTTCTGAATGTATCTCTTTTTATATTTTTTAGATTTTCTTTGGTCATTA
Source organism: Capsicum baccatum var. pendulum (assembly GCA_030864225.1). Taxonomy (NCBI): domain Eukaryota; kingdom Viridiplantae; phylum Streptophyta; class Magnoliopsida; order Solanales; family Solanaceae; genus Capsicum; species Capsicum baccatum. Next base: position 308,306,224 of record CM061552.1, on the reverse strand, counting down.
TCATAAATTTGCGTTGTATATATAATAGATATGCAGAAATTCATTTCGTTTTTCTTTAGTTGTTTTTGTATTTGTATGTTTGTACATTTTTCTGTTAGGATATCCATAACATGTATTTTATGTCCTATAGTCCATTTAGCATTTGGATTTTGAATTACAGTCTTTTTTGTACCATCTATCTTCTATTTCTCTTCCTAAAGCTCCTGATAATTTATGAAACAATTTTTTACCTCATTCATTATCAAAAGTATTTACGCTAATTGTACAATAGTAAAAGTAGTCTTTTAGGAAATTCTTTATATGTAACCAATTTGAAATACTTAATTGTTCTAATTTTATTAAGGCATTTCTTTGTAGTGCTAATAAACCACTATTTGGATTTTGTCCTGTTAGTAAACTATGTACTTTATTTATAAAATTATAAGGGTTTGGTTCTAATGCTAATAAAGCTTGAAACTCTATGGAGAATTTGATTTGAAAACTTCCCATGTAGCTTTTGCAGATTCTCCTAAGAAAGTTTTCATATATTTATACATTCTCCTAAGAAAGTTTTCATATATTTATACATTGTTTCTGTATCTGTTTCTGTGTAGTGTCTTAAATAGTCTACAACTACTATTTCTTTTCATAAATCTACTACAATATCCCACATTTGTGGATCGTGTGCTGCTATATTTGATATTTTTCCTTTACTACCTCCTTCTTATAATTTAATAGGCTCTTCTATCGGTATGCTTCTTCCTGTTGTTCTTATATTTTCTTTGATTTCTCTATCTGAATTTAATCTAACTGCTCTTCTTCTTGGTACATTGCCTGTACTATAATCTATTGGTTGAGTGTTTGGATTAGTTTGTTGAAATGTTATAGGGAACTAGCTGTAAAGGACAGAAACATTTTAATATAGAAGACATTAAATTAGTACAACAAATTAAAGAAAAGGTCAAAAATATCCCAAATCTAAAGATCCCCTTAGAATCAAATTATTTAATTATCCAGACAGATGAAAGGAAACTAAGATGGGGAGCTATTCTAAAAGCAAGACCTAATAAATATAGTAATAAAAACGAAGAAAAAATATGTGCATATCAAAGCGGTTTATACAAAGAAAAAGGAAACATGAGTAGCATAGATTTAGAAGTGCTAGCAATAATACATGGTTTAAATAGTTTCAAATTATACATCTTAAATAAAGAAAGGTATTAGCAAGAACTGACTGTGAGGGAATAGTAAAATTTCATCAAAAAATAAACGATAAAGCTAGTAGTAAACGAAGATGGCCTAATTTCATGGATACCATATCTGTTTATAAAAATATTGTATTCGAATATGTAAAAGGAAAAGATAATGAATTAGCAGATCAGTTAAATAGATTACAAATCAAAACTAAACAGATTAATTACCAATGGGTCCACAACCATTAGACAAGGGTAAAGCCCCAACTCAAGACTCTTACGCGCAGACTCTACTAGGTAATATTAAATTTAGACCTCAAAATTCAGTAGAAATAATGGAGAGGATTTATTTCGGAAAAATTAATTTAATCTCATATCCATCATGTAATTTATCATTTAGAGTCAACCTAGACTGTGTTCTAGACAAACCACAAAGATGTTTAATAGATAATTTATGGATAGCACATAGTAAGAGAGACACTAGACATTTTGTAGCAGCAACGAATGCTTTATGCCAGTACTTTTCAGACAAAAGTAGAGAAAATAGATTTAAATGTTATGTAGTCATACATGGTAAAACTAATGGAGTTTTCCAAACTTGGATATAAGTAGCAGACTCTATAAATGGGGTCAGAAACCCACTCTTTAAAGATTTTAATGATTTTTCTGAAGCAATAGATTACGCTAGAGGATACCTTGGGCCAAATTACTATATAACTCCAGCCCTCAGACAAATCCCAAACCAAATACCTCAATAAAATATCCAGAAAGATACAGGCAAAATAATTTTTTGTGACCACTATTCAAGAATGATAGAAGCTTTCAAGAGACTTAATGCCCATAAAGAGGCTCTTCTTCTTGAAAATACTAGACTTAAGGAACAAGTGCAGACTTTGAAAGACAATATTAATATTTCTCAGACTAATGCAAGTACTCAGACTCCGAGTTCTCCATCTCAACACAAAATGGATGAGAAGGGTGTGCACTCCCCACTGAATGCTAAGAAATTCACTGTATCGGATAGAAGTACAGCTAGTCAGGTTCAAACGGCAGCCGGTAAAGACGCATCAAATCCATTAATGGTTGTCACTTTGCCAAAAAGTGAAGATGAAGGTTGTACTTCATCAAAACAAAAATTACCCGGAACTTGTAATAATACTTTGAAAAAGACTTTGATTTCAAAAAAGAAAAATGAAAAAATTGAGACTATAATAAAACAGACTCTAGAAAGATTTTTCAATAGTCAAGAATCAAATAAACATATAATTAGCAAAGACAACCCAAGCACAAGTACAGACAGAGTTGTCCCAGACATGGATAATCGGAACAATCTAGATGATAGTGAGAACAGGGCAAGTTCAGAAGAAGGAGAAGATGAATTTAATGACAACTTTGATTATCTCCAAGATGGCACAAGATCCCAACGAAAATGATGACTTAGGCATGAATTTTGATTCTGTCGCACTTCACAACTTGGACACTTAGTCAGACAAAGACAAGTAAATGGTAGAGAAGACAGATACGTGGAAGAATAAGCATCAGGCAGTATGGTATGATGTAAAGATAAAGTGTTCCATGTGGGTATGCCCATATTAGTCTTGTAACGTGTCAGGGTGCTTCCTTTATCACTACCCTCCAAAAAAGGGAAAAATTGTTGAAGCACGCGTCTGTCAAAAGAAACAATAATGCATGTGATGATGGGGCCCAAAAGTGTACCCGACCTGCATTATTGAAGAATCTTATCTTCAAGTGTCGGCCATTTGTCCCTAGGTCACGTAGTATAGTTTAGTCCATTCATTTTCTTTCTCTTATGTCTATATAAGACATGTATTTTAGTAGAGGAAGTAGAATAAAAGAACGAGCCGAACAAAATCCCTCACAATATATTCCTCTCCCCTTCATGTTTAAACCTTTCCTTCAACACCAAACTGTCCTCCGTGTGTAACCCAGTTTGTATAATAATAAGTGTGTTTTAATAAAAGTTTTTAAGTTTTCGCAAAAGTCTTTATGGGGTTCCCAAAAGGGAAACCTCTCAGTTATATCATGTAAGTCTCATTTATGCTTTACTTTTTCCCGCCAAAAATATGCTAATGCTTATGTTTATATGCTTATGATTATGTAGTTCATGTAAATAATCTTGTTTCTTTAAAAACGTACCCTTAGTATATGGTTAACCTCTTAACTTCTTAATAACAACGATGAATTAGCCTATAAATTCCAGAGAGTCCTGGCCTTAATAGTTCGCCGAAATCAAAGAGTAAAGGACGGATGTTGTTTGCCAGATGAATATTTTGGGGTGTGATTAAAAAAGAAGTTGTTAAGAACAAAGGTTAAGAGAGAGAGATGAACAGGGTAAGATTAAAAAGAATAATTTAATAAGATAAACTTTAAATATAGATAACTTTTATATAACAATAAACTTTAATGATAAATGATTTTCATGTAACAAAAAAAATAAAAATAATTTTGTTTGACCATATGTGTATTTAGCTGACTAAACAATTTTGTTAGGATCTAAAAATCAGATTATATAACATAAATTGATATATTAGAGAGACCTTTCTAAGTAGATATTTTTTTTTATTACATTGAAAACAATTAATCAACTAGTAATTTGCCTTTTTAAGATGTTCAAAAGTGTCAAATACAATAAAAAAATAAAATCCATTAATAACATGGAAATGTATATATTTGTAGAGTATGACTTTTTTTTTTTATAAGAGTTAAAAAAGAAGTTGAACTAAGTCAATTTGTTATCAAATACAAATAAAAAAGTATAGTGAAATTCAATATTTACCTTTGATCTTCAAGTGGAAGTAAAATAAAATAATCAAGAGAGAAGCAAGTGTTATAAATGGACTAATTGGTTTAAGTCAAGGTCTTTTTAAAGGAAAAAGAAACAAATTTGTGGTTCAGATTTTTTTTTCGATATATATCTTTTAAAAAAGAAAAAGTGAAAATAAATGTGTTAGAAAGATTGTTTATTAAGAAAATAAACACATCCTAATTATTATGAGTTTCATACGTTATCTATTCATTATGGAAAAGACTTAAATAAGCTATCAAATTATTAGAAATGACTTATTCGTTTGTTATAAGTTTGACTCATCTATGTTACCGCATTTAAAAGTTTGGGTTCATTTATGCCATTATCATAATAGATTGGTTCATTCATGCCATTATTTTATAACGGTGATTTTGCAAAATCATTTTTGCCACGTGAAAATGTAAACAAATACAAAAAATATTCTTGGTACCTGTGGGACAAACACTTAAACTTGGGCTCAGCTAGCAAGTAAGCACTCCAACTTTGAGAGTGCACTCCAACTTGATCTCAACTGGCAACTAAACATTCCAACTTGTTCCGTCTCTCTAGTGGTCACTCGATGGCAACGTGACACATGTTTTGAAGGTGTCCAGATGTGCAAACTCAAAGTTGGAGTGTTTAATTGTCAGTTGGGGCCAAATTTGAATATCTGCTTGTGTTTATGTCTTTTTTATTTGTTTGACAGTACGTATGTTAGTTGATTATTTTAAAAATATTTTACAGATAATTTGCCTTTAACTGTCTAACATAACATTCTCAATGTTTTGTAGATAATTTATCTTTAACTGTCTAACATAACATTCTCAATATTTTGCAGATAATGTCTTTAACTGTCTAACATAACATTCTCAATCTTTAGAACAAATATGCATGAATTATTTCATGAAGTATGTGTTGAAAATTGTTTAAGTTACTGCACTAGCTTTTAGCAAAATAAGTTAAATAATTTAGGATGAATTTAAATTTTGAATTTAAGTTAGGTTATTTGATTTGTTGAGGCAATTTAGTTAGTTTAAATTTTGAATGTTGCTGATTTTTCTATTGTAAGGTGGCTATTTAAAACCCCTTGATGCTCAATAAAATTATTGAATGCTATTGAAAGTTATTCAATCATTTAAGAGTCATTTTAACCCATTTTAACTCCCTTTCCGTTGCCCCGTCTTTCTTTAGAAAACCAACAATATCTGTCCGAATAGTTTAGAGTGTCGATGATTAGCTTTCGACCTCCCAATCAAAAAACAATGTCGATGAAAGTGTAGATGAATTTGCAAAACCATTCTTGGAAGATTCATGCAAGAGTGTAGGTGAATTTGCAAAACCATTTGAAAATTAAAGTATTTTCAAAAGAGGAAAGAAATTCTTTTTTCAAACAGATTAAAAAGGAAAGTATCGTATGTAAAAATTGGCTAGATCAAATATTTGCTTACAAACTTATTTAGGTGTGTCTAGCCTTAAAAAATTAATCCACGTGGAATATTTTTATTCTTTTTTGCTAATACGTTATTTTTTCATTTTTTTAATTGATTTTTGTTAATTTTGAGGTGTGTTTCTTAAAATAATAAGTAATAATTTAGGAGAATTTCTCATACTCACAAGTGTCTTAGTATAAAACTCCAAAAAGAGAATAATTTTAGATGCATTTTTGCCACTTAATACTTTTTGTAAATTAAAGGTAGTTTTGATAGTTGTCATATTCACTTTATGGGTCAAAAAATTTCCTTTCTTTTTTAAAAATAACTATTTTGCTCCGAAACTTCGGAGATTTAATTTGATCCTCCACCCTTATATTAGTATATCTTAATTGACTTATTAGCCCACAAAGTATTAGTGGCACACAGCTAATATAAACACAAAATTTGTGATTGATACAACAAATTGGCCAAGGTCTTTTTTTTAATATATCAATGAGGTATATTTCTACATAATTTCATAAGTGGAAATTACACAAACGTATGTAGGATTGGGCATATTTTGGTTCAAACCAAAGAAATCGAAAACACAAATCAAAATTTAATTTTGATTTTTTTTTTTGATTTTCGGATTGGTTTCGATGTCAAATTTTAAAAATTTAAATAAACAGTTTGGTTTTTGATTTTTCCAAAAAAAAATCCAGTTAAATCGAAAAATCAAAAACAACAACAAAAACAGACCCAGTGTAATCCCACACAGTGAGGTTTGGTGAGGGTAAGATGTATGCAGTCCATACTGCTACCTCCGAAGAACCAGAGAGGGTAAGATGTACACAGTCAATAATATATAAGTTATTTTGAAAAAAAAATTCAAAATATTTAAGTCAATCAAATATGAGAAAATTCAAAACATAAAAAACAACTAACTAAAAGTAGAAATACAAGCTAGCTTTATACTGTCTTCGTTCCAAAATACTTGATCCTTTTGTATTTGGCACGCCCCTTAAGATTTTAATGATTGAAGGCATATTTTTACTTTTTTACCCTTATACCCTAATTATGATAGAAATCAAGAAATATTTAATTGATGGCACACACGCCTTAATAGCGGTTCATATTCTCTTAGAAATTCAATACAAAGAGTCAAAAAGGGACAAAAAGGGTCAGATAGGTATTTGAAATTTACATTTAATAACAGTCTTCAAACTGGAGAAGATTTGCCTATTAAGACTTTTCAAGTTTTCATTTAGCAAAATGACCTACTTCTATTTTTTCATCGGTCGAATTGATAATCGATCAGTCCATACTTAGGTCGGATCAATAATCAATTTATCGGATCGATAATCGATCTTCTATAAATCGATCGGATAGATAATAGATCTGTCTACAAAATGTGTCATTTCCTAAAAAATAAATACTTGTAGTCTATTTAATTACAAAAAAAAACTTGAAAAAAACATTTAACAAAAGATCCTTGAAACTGGTGTAATACTAGTATTAGGAGTAAAATTGAAAAAGAATGTTTAAAATACTCTTCATTTTATAAATAGGACAAATAAAATTAGAAAGAGGGTGACGTATTTTGAAACGAAGGGAGTAACATAGAAGACATTTAACTAAAAATTGTAATACACGCTAAGTAAACAGATAAAGTTAAAAATAATTTACATTTTTAGTTGTTCAGCAATCAGATCTGCCGTCAAACACAAATGAAAAAGAAAAAGATCGATTAGCAGAACTAAAAATTCTATATATGAAAAAGTCGAATAAAATATAAAGAGATTTTTAATATGATAACTTTAAATATAGCTGACTTTTATATAAAAATAAACTTTAATGATAAATGACTTTCATGTGACAAAAAATAAAAATAATTTTGTGTAATCATTTGTGTAATTTAGCTGACAAAACAATTTTCTTAGGATCTAAAAATCATATTATATAACATAAAATTGATATATTAGAGAGAGCATAAAAAAATTGTAAAACCTTTTTCCTTTCTATGTAAGTTGATACTTTTTTATTTATTACATAAAAAATAAATAAATAAGTCGTAATTTACCTTTTTCAGATGTTCAACAGTCAAATCTGGTGTCAGATACAACAAAAAAATAAGATTCATTAATAACATGGAAATGTATATATTTTATGAATATGAAGAAGAAGAAAAAAACACAGAAGTTAAAAAAAGTTGAACTAAGTTAATTTGTTATGAAATACAAATAAAAAAGTATAATGAAATTCAATGTTTACCTTTGATGATCTTCAAGTTGAAGCAAAATAAAATCTTCAATGTTTGCAGAGAGTTTTGAATTGTATTAGAAACCAAAATCAAGAGAGAAGCAAGTGCTATAATGGAATGATTGGTTTGAGTCAAGGTCTTAAAGGAATAAAGGAAAAAGAAGCAAATATCTCTTTTAAAAAGAAAAAGTGAAAATAATTGTGTTAGAAAGATTTTTTATTAAGAAAATAAACACATCCTAATTATCACGAGTTGATACGTCAACTATTCATTATGAAAAGGACTTAAATATGTCATTAAATTATTAGAAATAATTTATTTATGTCGTTCGTTTTAAGTTTAACTTATCTATGTGCCCGCCTTTAAAAGTTTGGGTTCATTTATGACACTATTATAATAAATTGATTCATTCATGTCATTATTTTATAACAGTGATTTTGTAAAATTATTTTTGTCGTGTGACATTTTACTAGAAGTTTACGTCATCAAATTTAAATCAAATATAAACAAATACAGAAAATATCCTTGGCACCTCTGGGACAAACGCTTAAATCTGATCTCAGCTGGCAAGCAAATGTCATGTATTTAAGAGAATCACACATCAGAGGTAATAGAACCCTTGTAAAGTTGAAATATGTCGTAACAAATTTGATTATAATTCAGGCAGAGGGTACTAAATGCTTTATTGGTAAGATTATAATAACTATTTTGGATGGCATCAAGGCGCTGAAGGCATCAATATTTAGGATGTAATTCAAATTCAAATCTTAATGTGACATTTTCTCAATAAAACTAACTTTTCTATCATATTCCTTTAAGTAATACTTGTTTATTTCCACTACTATAATATAAATATCAAGTTGAAAATATTAAATAATGTGTCCAGTATAACACTTTCATATAATATGGAATAAAGCAAGTAATCTAGACATTATTAAGACAATAATTTTAAGTAGGATGTGTGTCTACTTGTATAGAGCTAGGGTGTGTTTGGTATGAAGAAAAATGAATATTTTTACGGAAAATAAGTTGATTTCTTACTTATTGAGTGAAAATTATTTTTTGAAAAATATTTTTTAGTATTTTGAATGGCATCATGAAGAATTTAAATGAAAAAAAGCATTCTACAAATGTAAGCTTATTAAACTTCCAGTGAAATTTATGTTTTAGTTAACTGATTGACTAAATTTTTATTTTTTTGTTTTTTCATTCAGTGTTCGGTACCTGCATTGGAGTCCGACTAATTTGAATTTGCACCGCGTAGGACCCTTTTGGTGGGGAGTACTTCCTACCATGATTTTTTTTATACCCAAAACTCAAATTCGAGATCTTTGGTTAAGGGAGAACAGCCCCATGCACCACATTCTTTGGTGGTTACTAATTGACTAAAAATTATGGATGACTTCTATGTGGCATAGTATAAAATAAAAAGAGTTTTAATGTGATAAGATTTAGAATTGATTTATTTTTTGTGGGCTCTCATTCACTTCCATTTGAAAATTAAGGTTAATGACTCATCGATATGTAGTGAGATAAGATCTAACCATAGTAAGGCCCCGTTTTGTATAAAAATTATAATTTTTTGAAGTTGAAGTTAGATTGATGTTAAAGTTAGAGTTGGAGTTGTTTTCGAAGTTTTGTGAAAAAATTATGAGTGAAAAAAGTGAAAACAAGTAAAACTTGTTTTCACTTTTACAAATATAATTTCAAAGTTATGTTTGAATTTTTCATAATTTCATTATTTTATTAAAGTGAAATAATTTTTTAAAAAAAGTAAAACCTTTCTATGGCCAAACGACTACTAGGACTTTGTATTTATTCACTTTTATTCTGCCAATCAATTAGTTTTGTACTTCTTTATCAATTTACCTTTAGTTTTTTTTAAAAAAAAAAAAAAATTAATCATAAAATTTATTTTACATATAAAGTGTGTTTGGTACAAAAGAGTTTTTCAATTTTCTCATATTTAATTAATTTAAATATTTTAAAAAATGTTCAAATCAATTTATTTAATATCTATCTCACTATTTTTTTTCGTTTACTAAATAGAATAAATATTACATTTATACAAAGATTCTTTTCTTCTTTGTGTTTAGTAGACAAAAAATAGTATATTGTGAGATGTGAAGTGGATGAAAAATATTATTTGTGTTCTTCTTTAGAGTTAGCGTAGTGAAAGAGAACATTCTAAGTTTTTGATTGTAGTTATTATACATAAAAGAATAATTATATGTCGAACGAATATGAGAACTTTTAACTATTCGAGCTGTAGGATGACATTGTTGGGTTGTTGTATCATTCCTAGAGGGGACAAGCAAGAGTGATACTGCTCAATCGGTGTATATTATATTGTAATAAATTTGAATTTTTTTTTTTTTTAAAAAAGAGGAAGATATTTGTACCTCCGTGCCTGAAGAATATTATTTATTTATTTATTATTCATTTTATTTTCAACTGTAATTAATTTATTATCATAGTATATTAATTACACCACCCTAAATACAACAACAACAAACCGAGTATATTCCCATATAGTGGGGTCTGGGGAGGGTAAAGTGTACGCAGTCCATACCACTACCTCTAGAGGTAGAGAGACTGTTTCCGATAGACCCCCGACTCAAGATAAAAGACATTAAACAGAAACATCAAAATCGTAGAACATGATACAAATAAAATTGGTACGACATTCACAATTAGAGAAAAGAAAAAAAACAAATACAAATGTCAATAAATAAAAAAATAAGTAAATACATAAATTTGCCAAATAAACGACATCAAGTCCACCTACTTACTGACTACTACTATTCCACACCCTTAGCCCTCAGCTGTAACTGCTCCATGTCACGTTTAATCACTTCTCTCCAGTGTTTTTTCGGTCTACCCCTAGCCCTTTTGAAACCTTCTAAGGCCAACCTCTCACACCTACAAACTGGGGCATCCACGCCCCTCCTCATCAGATGACTAAACCATCTTAACCTCACTTTCCGCATTTTTTCCTCCGTCGACACCACTCCCACCTTCTCCCACCTTCTCCCAAATAATTTCATTCCTAACCCTGTCAGCCCTAGTAAATCCACACCTCCAACGTAACATTCTCATTTCCGCCACCTTCAACATTTGGATATGAGACTTCTTAACCGGCCAACACTCCGCTCCATACAACATAGCCGGCCGGACTGCAACTCTATAGAATTTGCCTTTCAGTTTGAGAGGCACCTTCTTATCGCATAAAATTCCCGAAGCAAGCCTCCATTTCATCCAACCTACCCCTATGCGGTGAGATACATCCTCATGTATCTCTCCTTTCCCCTGGATCGTAGATCCAAGGTACTTAAAACTATCTCTCTTGCAAATCACCTGAGAATCCAACTTTCCAACCACCTCCTCCTCTTGCCTCGAGTCACTGAACTTGCACTCCAAGTACTCCATCTTGGTCCTACTCAACCGAAAACCTTTAGACTCCAGGGTCTCTCGCCAAATCTCCAGCTTATCATTAACCCCTTGTCGCGATTCATCAATCAGAAATATATCATCCGCGAAAAGCATACACCAAGGCAACTCGCCTTGTATATTCCGCGCCAGCACATCTATCACCAAAGCGAATAAAAACGGACTAAGAGTTCATCCCTGGTGCAACCCTGTCAAGACTGAAAAATGGTCAGAATCTCCTCCCACTGTCCTAACCCGAGTCCTTAATTTCTCTGACATACGCCACCAGAACCCCCTTGCCTCCAAGCATCTCCAAAGAACCTCCCTAGGGACCTTGTCATACGCCTTTTCCAAGTCTAAAAACACCATGTGAGGATCCCTCTTCCTCTCTCTATACTGCTCCACCAGTCTCCGCACAAGGTGAATTGCCTCAGTCGTGGAGCGACCAGGCATAAAACTAAATTGGTTCTCTGAAATAGATACAATCTTCCTCAACCTCCGCTCCACCACTCTCTCCCAAATCTTCATCGTGTGACTCAACAACTTAATACCCCGGTAGTTGTTACAACTCTGAATGTCACCCTTGTTCTTATATAGAGGAATCATCGTACTCATCTCCACACCTCGGGCATCTTTGCTGACTTGAAAATATTGTTAAATAAGTTGGTCAGCCACCGCAACCCTGACCCGCCAGAGAACTTCTAAAAATCCATCAGAATCTCGTCGGGCCCCGTCGCCCTACTCCTTCGCATCTTACGAGTAGCCTCACTGACCTCCTCTACCCTAAAACGACGACAAAAGCCAAAATCACGACACTCCCCGAAGTGCTCCAAGTCTCCTAACACAACACCTCTGTCCCCCTCATCATTCAAGAGCCTATGGAAATAATACTGTCATCTATCCTTAACGAGGGCGTCGTCCACCAAAACTCTGTCATCCTCCCCCTTAATGCACTTCACCTGATTCAGATCATGACCCTTCCGCTCCCTAACCTTGGCAAGCCTAAACAACCTCTTCTCCCCGCCTTTCTCCTCTAACCCCTTATACAAACTCTTAAAAGTTGTTGTCTTAGCATCCGTAACAGATAAGTTAGGCTACACCACCCTTAATAGATTAATTATAATGATTAGGATCCTAACTTTAAGAGTAAAGCATCTGTATTCCAATTATGACCAAATTTTAATTTCTAGTATCTTCAAATTAAATTTTAATGTATTTTTATTTTTTTTCTCTAATATGATATCTTTTATCATCCTTTTTAATTGACTTGATACGTTTGATGTGATATCAATATAAAAGTGTGACAAAAATATTTATCTCTAAGAAAGATTACTGTATTAAATGGAAGACAGATCTTCATACAGATATGTTTTCATCCTTTTCTTTTAATAAAGCATTTTTGGTTCCACTTTTTCAAAAGCAAAACACTTTTTACATATCAATTAGTGTTTTTTTTTTTTTCCACTGAAATGATTCCATATATCTTTTTCTTTATTTTTTTATTACTTCCCTCGTTTTAAAAAAAAATAACTTATTTTGATTTGATATGTGATTGGGAAAAAATAAACAAAATTTTTGAATTTTGTGACTTTAAACATATCACGTGAAAATTTAAAATTAAAATATTATAAAAAAAAAATTATTCTTTTTTAAACAGACTAAAAAAAATAGATTATTTTTTAAACGAAGAAAGTACTTCCTCAAAATATGCATATCCCATCAAATGATGTGAAATATTGGCAGTATAATTGAACCATATAAGCTAAGATAAAGTTATTATTAATTCAATCAAGAGGACGCTTCATCATCAAAATTGTGAGTATTTTAAAAAAATAGTTTTTTTAAGTGAAAATAATAGTTGAAATTTGAAATTATGTTTGATCATAGAATACAAATTGAAATTATTTTGAATTTTTATGAATAATTTGAATTGAAAATAGTTATTTTGTATTTTTTAAATTTCTGAATTTCGAAATTCAACTTCAATTTAGTTTCATAATTTTTTGACAGTACGTTTGTTAATTGGTTCTTCTGAAAATATTTTGCAATAATTTGTCTTTAACCGTCTAATATAACATTTCAATCTCTAGAACAAACATGCATAAATCAATTCATGAAGTATGTGTTCGGATAGTCCAGAGTTTTGATAGTTAGCCCTCAACCTCCCAGTCAAAAAACAACGTCAATGAAGAATGTAGGTACTCCATTCTTGGAAGACTTAATGGTTCTGTGTGCACTTGTACAGATTAAGCTTAAAAAATTTCATGGCTCCTGGCAATAACAAGTTTACTCTGTTAATCAGTTTGTTGTTTCTCAACTGGCATAGCAAGTTATATTTAAATTGTTAAATGTGGTACGCTACACAAGTCTTATTTCTCAACTGTCATAGCAAGTTATATTTAAATTGTTTAATGTGGTCCGCTACACAAGTCTTATACAATAACCGCATGCCCAGACCTCGTTAACGGGAAGTGTGGGCAAAATAATATGTGGGCCAAACATTAGTGAACGGTATGAACTTGACTCTGATACGATGTAAAGAATGAATCTTTGGTCAAACTCCTTAAAGTTGTCATTCACGGGTGGAAGAAGAAAGAAATTACAGGTCGCTTATAGGATTTAATTTTCAAAATATTAGGACTTCTCAGATAGATATATCTTGTGGCATTTCTGTTCTTCATTTGACATGCAGAGTTAGTATGTGTTAGTTCTTTCATGACACTAAGAAGTATTTTATGGCAATTATATATCTTGATGGATCTTTGCATTAGAAGAAGGGATAAAATGAGTTGGGATGACCAAAATGAGTTGGGTCAAACAAATTGGGTTCCTTGTTTCAGTTCATTGATCGTTGAGATGTAGTGAGTATTGATAGTGTTTTTACAATATTATATTTATTTTGATCTCTGATATGGTGAAGAATTTGGTAGTTGAAGAAGTGGGAGGCTTTTGGATAATTAACTGATGCTAAGGCCTAAGATAATAAATCTCAATTATCTTTTTGTGTTTTCAAACCAACCATTAATGCAACATGATTGGTACTTTTATGATGTCAATGTGACACTATCTTTATGGCTGCTGGATAGGACTTCCGAGAAGATATCGGAGAAAGCTTGACAGTTGTTTTACTGCTTCTTCTAAATGCGACAAATGATAATTTTTCTAAGAGCCTTGTGTTGCACAGGTACCAGGATGGAGGTCGACTATCAGATCAGCAGATGGCGTTGCTGCAATATCAGCAAGAAAATTACACTTTTTAAGTGAGGAGGTACACAGTTATTGAAAACTTCTGAGATCTTGCTGGAAATTCACTTCCCAAGCTTTTAGGGGTGGGGAGAGGGTAGAAACGGGACTTTGGTCTGCTTCGGTTTTATTAGTTGGTGAATCAAGTACCTAATAGTTGTGGGAAAAAAGATCTCGAGAAACATAAACTGACAAAATCTTAGTGGAAGTAGCATCTGTTTAAGGTGCTATCTAGTTTTTCTGTCCTTATAGTAGGGGCACAAAAGCTTTCCGTGATTCTATCAGTTTGACTAATATCAGCAACAACAATATCAACAACACACCCAGTGTAGTCCCACAAGTGGGGTGTGGGGACGATATTGTGTATACAGATTTTTCCCGTATCTTGAGAGGTAGAAAGACTGTTTCCGATAGACCCTCGGCTCGAGAAAATGCCAGAGTGGAGAAACCAAGACAAAAATTACACAAGGCATGACAAAGCATACTGAAAAGGGAACAATAACTACAACAAAATAATACGATAAATGAACTACAACGGACAATATATAGCAGTAGAAATCAAAGGAACAAAGGCCTACAGGAGTAATACTACAGCTACTAGTATGTGAGGATAAACGAGACTACACTCAGCTACCTACCAACCTTTCATGCTAATCCTTGTCCTCCATAATCTCCTATCTATGGTCATGTTAGGATGGAGCTATGCTATGTCCTGTTTAATCACCTCACCTTAGTATTTCTTCAGTCTACCTCTACCTCTCCTGAAACCATTCATGGCCAAAAAGGGGAAGAATATCAAAAAGAAGAAATATCATATATGCTGAGAACAATATTGCATACACCAGCACTCACATCCTTAATGATTTTCTCGAGAATTTATTTTCTTAAAGAAAAATTGGTAACTGTATAATATGGTACTGCTGATAATAAGATCAGCCATCTTGTGCAGTCATTAATCACTAGAATCTGGGATTAAGTTTTGAAAGTGATGAAGTTAACGACTCGGCTTTGTCCTTTTTTCAATTCTAACAGACATATGGTTCTGAATAGTACAAGTGCAATTGAATGCCTGTTTTGTGGGCTTCCTTTTGAATGAGATTCTTCTCTTCTACTAAATACTTGTGGGTTTCAGATGAATCAATTGCAATCTGAGCTGAGGCTTGCTCGATATAAAGTGAACCATTTTGAAAGAATTTAGCACATTCTTCTGTATTTCATGGCTCCTGGCAATACTGAGATCCCACAAGTGGTGTCCGGGGAGGTTTTGGGTGGGGGGTATGCAGACCTTATCCCAATATCTTGACAATAAATCATTTATCGGCCTAACAAAATTGGGCCGTTTTTTGAAAAAATTGGTACATTTATCAATCTGTACTATTACTGTTTTTGTTATTGTCTGATATTTCTTGTACTTCCGTTACTTCTTTTCTGGACAATTTTGGACTGTTTTTCTTGAGCCGAGGATCTATCTGAAACAACCTCTCTTTCTTTGAGGTAGCCTTAAGGTCTGCATACACTCTACCCTCCTCGCACCCTACTTTGTGAGACTACACCGGGTATGTTGTTGTATTGAGCAGACTGTACTTTTGCACTGGTATGAGAGCCGTTGGTAGTAGTTAGTCGATCACGACTAGGTATGTTCTATCTTCATTGTTTTCTGTATAGTATTTGGACTCACACAGTATCACTTGATCCTGCCTTTTTTATTTTTCGACGAAGAGTGCATAACATCTTCTCTGAAACAGTATGTAGAAGAAAACGAGAGACTCAGATCTATTCTGGGAGAATGGAGCAACCGAGCAGCTAAGGTAGTACTTCATTATTCGTGTTACATTGCTATGATGTTTATCGTTCACTTGTCCTCTATCACACCAAATGTTTTATTTGGCTGGATAAAAGCTCGAACGTGCATTGGAGCTGGAACGGATGTCAAACTTGGAACTGCAGAAAAAAATGACCACACTGAAGACTCAAACGCGTGAATCGTTCAGGCCCACTAGCAAGGTTAGCAAGTGATTACTTCTTTAGCAGTTGAGCAACAAACATGCATGAACCATTTCATGAAGTATGTGTCCGGATAGTCCAGAGTCTCGGTAGTTAACTCTCGGCCTCCCTGTCAAAAAACAACGTCGATGAAGAGTTCAGGTGCTTTTGCAAAACCATTCCTGGAAGATATAATGGTCCTATCTGCATATGTACAGATTAACCTCAAACAATAGTTTGCTTGATGTGTACCATCTTCAAGACTTTCAGCTTTGTATAGTTTTTTACTCTATTTATCTCATATGTTTTTGGAAGAAATTTTTGTTTCAACAATTTGCTTTCACTGTAAATGTGTCATTTTATGGCCATAGGCAAATCTTAGAAGGATGGTGATTTCCAAAGACAATGTGCTCAACATTCGATGACATCGAAAGATCAGAAGGTGAATTCTGGATTTTAAATTTATGGTTCTGGACGTTGGTAGGCAAAGTTCCATCATTGTTTTTAGAGTGAAAGAGTTAAAAACATACCTCAAGTATCTCGATTTTTTGCGTTTCATGCCTGGACTGCTAGGTGTGTGCGAGTTTTGTACTTGAACTATGACCAACTATTTATCAAAATACACCTAATCTCGAGTTGGGGTCGGGTCTCTGGTCCCGAGTTGGGTATCGGGGTTGGCTCCTGGGTTTCGAGTCATGGTCGAGTTTTGGGTCTTAAGTGTGAGTCGGCGTTGGGTCTAAATAATTTAGCCTAAAAATGTTTTTAGGACTCACAAGATTAAAATGGGTTGGAATTACTTTACCTAGACTATATTTTACCAAATTCATATTTATCCATATACTAGTTTATGGATACGTGCGTTGCATGTGTATGTCGAATTAAGTAATTATGATTTTGTAAAAATATTAATATTATTAAAATGTAACTTTTTAATAAATAATTGAACTAAAAAATATAAAATAAATTTGTGGGATGACTAACGTTTGATTGTCGTATGGTTAAGACTCAAAATTCTCTAATAAAATATAACTTTCACGACTATACATATCACATAAAATTGATAAAAGTTAAATATGTCCATCTTTGTACTATAGTCTGCACAAGAAGAAAAGAAAATGAGCAAACCAACATCTTACTAAAAAAAATCAAACTTAAATGCAATATACTCTTTATGTACCATATAGTATCATTGTTGCTGATTTTTTTGGTGAATCTCACAATTAATCTTACAAATTCTCTAAAGAAAAAAAGATCCTATAAATATTAAATAAGAGCAAATTTGAGAACATAATTATAATTATCAAATAATATAGAATAGTACACTCACAAAAGTTGATCATATCTGCAAAGTAATATTTTATGCAATCGGAGGTTCTACTCTATGTCTAACACCATAGTGTATATAAAATTATATAGATTGAATAGTAGCGATAAAGTATGGTGGAAATTAAAATTTTGAATGTTCTTTGTTTCACCATACAAAGCTCGATCAAGAAGATGAATGCAAATTACGTTGCTAAGAGGAAAATAAAATTAATTAGACAATACAATATTCTACATACTTTAAAAAATAAGAATATCAAAATCCAACGATATATCTTTCCCGACAGAATAATCATACTATTAAACTATAATGTGTTGGGAACATCATTCGTTGATCCAACTTATTGTTCCATAATATTCAGAATACATGATTAATTATTGCCCCAAATATGAAAATATTTATTTCGTCACATTAAAAATATTTTTTTATGAAAATTATGACCACAGTCAAGTTCTGGAATGTTGTATATATTAGCTAAAGCTCAAAATATAAGGAAGGATTAGGCCTTGCACTACATACAACACAAGATTGTTAGTAAAGATAATCTTAGCAAAAAGAGGGAACATTAACTATTCAAGCATTATTCCCTAGTAACTAAATTGTTAGCAAAAATAATTAACTTAGTAAGAAATTTGCTTTATCATATTTAAGTATGATGCTTGGAATCTGCAACCTATCTAAATGAAAAGGTCCTTTGACCACTCTAAGGAGGTGTTGTAAATGGTAAAATACTTCTTCGTGATCCATTCTAACTTCATACTTAGCTAAATGATCAAACAACTTGGTTTGTCACCCTTTACAATATTCATAAGTAATGTCTGTATATTAAAATTAAGGACCTTCATCAATTTTGACAGAGGAGTAAACTTTCTCAATGCTTTCGAAAATCAAATGGCACTGTTTTCGCTTAAATTATAATAGAAGAAAAAGTATTATAAATCTCAATAATTGAAAACTTAAATTATTTTTAAAATATAATTGACTATCAAAGCCAATAAAAAAATAATTGAACAAAAAGAGTAACATATATCATCTGAGAATTACATAAAAATTGTTATAAATTGTAATAGTTAACCACTTAAATATCTAAAAATATGATAAATTTTATCCATGTTACATAAATTGAAATAAAAAATAGCATATATTAGACCCGTCATAGACATCTAGTAGATTTAATAAATGATGATGGACACTAGAATACATTTGTTTTGGGGTAAAAAGAAAAAGAGTAAAGAGTGTGTCATTACAGAGAAAAAAATTGATTATTGCTGAGCCAGTGAACCTCAAAAATATGTAACGTAAGGTTGGAAGAGGGTGTTGAGATGGGATTGTTGAGATCCTGCAAGATAGCCCGTGGAAACAACTTCTTCATCCTAGAGCAGTGGCAGATAACCAATACTGTTAGACCGGAGAAGGCGTGAGATGCAATCTTTCCATTACAGAGCCCAACAAGATTGGGAAACCATTCAACTTTCAGACTATGGAAAGATATGCAGTGTGGCTCTGTAGTTGTGTCTCTACCCGAGGGCACGTTGACGATCCATTCTATTTCATCACAACCACAGATGCTGCAGGTCAAGCCTCTTAAAGAAGTAGTCCGTGACAGAAAATTGTCCACAAAGCAGCGACGCAGCCCACGGCAATACCTAATCTCTAGAAAGTCAATGCTACGTGGAAGAAAAAATGACGTTGCTGCTTCTCCTCCACCTGCTTCAATGGTGCGATCTTCTACAATCACTCTTCTCTGTTTCCGTATGCGCTCTCCCACATCATCAGGAAGAAAATCTGCTTGCCCCACAAATATGTCATACCACCAATCTTTCTCATAGTTATGGTGACTCCTCATGAACATGTGAAAGTTATGCAAATCACAGAACCTGCCTCCAAATTCATCGAGCACTTCCAAGCTGGCCAAGTCTTCAGCTGGGGCATTCACATGTATTGGAAGATTGAGGTATTGAAGATGGGAAAGTTTAGGTAATATCTCCTTCGGCAGTTCATCAAGATCTGTTCCACTCATATCTAGAAATTTAAGCTTGACTAAGTTTTCTATGCCTTGAGGTACTTCCTTAATACCAGTGTCAAATACATCTAACACCCTCAGATTTTTGAGCTTTCCCAGTGGTGGCACATATTTGAGCTGCTCACATCCACGAAGTGAGAGTGCTCTAAGACTTTCCAAGTTCGAAATGGAACTCAGCAAATCCATAAGCTTAGAGTTGTCGCTCAAGTCGAGTACTTGGAGCTTGTTCATGTACTGAAAGAAAGGACCTGGGATCATTGTCAAATCAAAATTAGACAAAATCAAGGTTGATAATGTGGGGCAATTGGGTGCCATGCCTTCAGGGATTCTCTTTATCTCGCTGTCGTAAAAAGAGACTCTATCCAAATCGAACACCCAATCCTGCTCCTCCAACACTAGTGGTCCTATTCCGGCCCTTACCATGTACCTTGGTTTATCAGTTGTGATCCGCAATGCCATTTCTCTGAGTAGATCAAGCATCCTTACTGCTTCATATCCCGTGTCGTAATCAGGTGCTTCAAGTAAGCAGAACTTCACTAGTTTATTCAATATGGTATGGCCATGTTTAAACTCTTCTTTCCTACTATTTTCCTTCACCAGTCCCTCCATTATAAATCTACCAATTAGTTCATATCTGTCAATTTCATAGTCCTCAGGATACAAAGCACAGTACAAGAAGCACTCTTGCATAGTTGTATCTCTCAACCGATCATAACTATACTTCAGTACCTTGAAGACATCGCTTTCCATGTCCTCAGGGAATTCGTTCAGAGCATTCCACCACTCCCTTATATCGGTTACCCTCTCATGCTTCCAACCAAAGTGATGCGCCCGAGTGGCAAGCCTTTGCACCTTCCTGCCATGGATGTGGCAATTCGCTCAATATCTTCACCAAGCAGAGTCTCGCACCCTAGACTATTCTTGAACAACTCCCAAGCATCATCAGTATTGAGGGTATCCACTTCAAGTAGTTTCTGACAACCCATCTTTAGACAGACTTCATACGAGCGAGTTGTTAGAATCAGCTTATAACCCTCCACACCAAAAGGGTCACCCAACTTCTCCAAACAAAGGTGATCCCAGACATCATCCAATATGATGACCATTTTATTCATTTTTTGGAATGCCTGGTTTAATTTGGCTAACCTTTTATGTTCATCCTCCTCATTTGAAAGATCAAGATTCACAAATTTGGCAAGGTCATCTTGCAATCCTTTGATGCTGAACCCTTGAGAGACGGTAACCCAGTGAACTTGATAGCGATGGTCATTAACAAGATGATTATGTATATGCTTTTCCAAAGTGGTTTTAACCACCCCTCCCATACCATATATATCGATGCTTGAGACATTCTTATCCTGTAACCACATCCAAATCACTTCTAAATTCTGTTTTGATATTTCCTCATGAACTTGCTGCACTGGCATTTGACACCCCTCGCTTTCATACATAACATGTACAAGTGTTCTGTTTTGGAACATACACGACTACATGTTCCACTAATATGTAATACTGATAGGAGTAGGTATTCAGCTATTTAGTAGCATGTTGCTGAGTCAGCTGTATAAGTTGTTAGAGGTTGTTAGACAATGATTAGTGAGTGACAATGAGCTGTCAATAGAGTGTTCTAGAAGAAAGGTAGTTATTAGATATTTTGTTGCCTATATAAGGCACAACAATGAGATTGTAACATAAGTTTTGAAGCAGTTATAATTTTGATCCTTTCTCCTTTTTCTTAGCTCCATCAATGGAGTATTCTTAGCTCCATCAATGGAGTTTTAGCAAGTGTTTTCACATGGTATCAGAGCCACGAGCTCCACACTAAGTGTGCGTTTTTTCGATCACATTTCACTAAGTTTCCTGCGTATTTTGAATTTCTATCTTCAATTTTTTTTCTTCGTAAATTCGATCTATATTACATCTGCATTTCTATCAATCATGGCGCCTAAAATTGATCAAAGTGATCCACTTTTCATTGGTACATCTGAGAGCTCCAGTGTTGTACTTGTTTCAATCAAGTTAACTGGTTCAGAAAACTATAGTTTATGGAGTCGATCGATGCGTATTGCTCTCTTAGGGAAGAGAAAGTTTGGATTTGTCACTGGTACCTTTAACAAGGAATCATATAGAGAAGAACTTCATGAGCAGTGGGAAACATGTAATGCGATTGTGCTTTCCTGGATCATGAACACTGTGAGTGAGAGTTTGTTATCTGGAGAGGTATGACAAGGTGAATCGTATGCCTATATACTAGTTGCATCGCGAAATTAATATGCACTCTCAAGGTACAAACTCAATCTTAATCTATTTTACTAAATTGAAGAGTTTATGGAGTGAGTATGATGTACTAGTGCCAAATCCTAGTTGTGCTTGCCCTACGTCTAGAGAGTACTCAGATCATATAGGTCAACTTCGACTTTTACAGTTTTTAAGCGGCCTAAATAAGTCTTATGACCAAGCTAAAAGACAGATATTGCTCAAAGGAAAGACTCCTACTCTCAATCAAGACTATGCTATGCTCATAGAGGATAAAATCTAACATTCAGCATGTATGATGACTGTGAATGATAGATCAGAACCACTTGCTATGCAAGTGAATCAAAATTATGGTTTTGAACAAAGCAACTCTAACTATAGAGGCAGAAAGTGTGATTATTGCTATTTATTGGGTCATACCAAGGAAACTTGCTATAAGTTGGTAAGGTATCCAAATGACTAGAAGAATAGAAAGAAACAAGGCTACAACTCTACTTTCAGATCACAGTATATTAGCAGTAACAACCTATCCACAAACAATGGTGGGAACAACTTTGTAAACACTGGTCACAAGTCTATTTCTCAGGCTTCATCCATGGTAGCTGGTCAAGTTGATGCTGAAAGTTCTAGTCATAAAGTGACTCACACACCAAAGGCCAAGCCTCATACATTCACTGAGGAAGAGTACACTCAGATTATGACTATATTGAACAAAGACACAACAGATATGAAATAAGTCAATACGATAGGTATTACTACTTTTTTCTTGTTCAAAGCATGTTTTGACAGTTGGATTGTAGACTCGGGTGCTACACATCATGTGTCTGCACATAGACACTTGTTCAAAGAAGGTACCAGATTAGACTCCAAGCATGTGGATAAGTTGCACCTTCCAACAAGTGATGAAGTGACAAACTTACACACTGGAGAAGCTCACATTTTTGCAGATGATGTGATCAAAGATGTTCTACATGTTCCAGAATTTAAACTCAATTTGTTGTTTGTTGCCAAGATAACCAAGGAACTTTCATATTTTGTTTCTTTTTATTCTGATTTTTGTATCTTTCAGGGCCTCTTCAATGGTAAGGTGAAGGGGGTTGGTATACAAGAGGGTCGACTATATGTTCTTAAAGGTGGTGGTTGGACAAAAAGTGCTAACCAGTCAAGATCAGATGAAGCCAGCAGATTTATTGCAGAAGTTTTCACTTCCAGTTGCATCTTATGGCACCAAAGACTTGGACACCCTGCTGCTCAGGTTCTCAAGTGTTTAGACATTATGAAGAATCCTAGTGATGCAAGTATGTTGAATAAATGCTCTCTGTGTCCACTAGCTAAACAGACAAGATTGTTATTCTCTTTGAGTACTACTAAATGCTCTACATGTTTTGAACTTGTACACATGAATTTGTGGGGTCCATATAAAACTTCTACTTTTGACAACAAGTATTACTTCTTGACAATGGTAGATGACCATAGTAGATACACTTGGGTGCATCTGTTGCAGTTAAAGTCTGAGGCCATAGTGGCCATTAGGACATTTGTTTCCATGAGTAAAATTCAGTTTGGCATAATGGTAAAAACCATTAGATCTGATAATGGCACTGAATTTATCAACTCTCAATGTAAGACATTGTTCCAGTCCTTGGGCATACTACATCAGACCAGTTGTCCTCATACTCCTCAACAGAATGGAGTTGTGGAGAGGAAGCACAAACACATATTAAACTTAGCTAGATCCCTCAAGTTTCAGTCTCACTTGCCCATTAAGTATTGGGGACTCTGTGTAAAGGCTGCAGTATATCTAATGAACAGGTTACCATCTTCTATTTTAAGTGGTAAGAGCCCATTTCAGTTGATGTTTTCCAAGGATTCCAAAATGTCACATCTCGGGGTATTTAGATACTTGTGCTATGTCACTATCCTCCCAAGAGGTGATAAGTTCACTGAAAGGGCTAAACCTGCAGTCTTGGTGGGATATTCAGAATCTCAGAAGGGGTATTTACTGTTGTATGTCACCTCAAAGAAACTATTAGTCAGTAGGGATGTTGAGTTTCATGAAGATATTTTTCCTTTTTCTTCCTCACCAGCACATAACACACAAGCTTCCTCATATGGAGAAAATATTACTGACTTCTTGATTCCCACAGATGAAGAAACATTTCATGAAATAGATACTGAGAATGTTACTGAAGAAGCTCTAATTGAGGAGGATGGCATTTCTGATGCTGAAGTTCCTGGTGCAGCTTCAACTGGGACCACTCATGAAGAAACATATCAAGATAACTGTTCCCTGCCTCAACCCTCTTCCAGTAGACCTGCAAGAACAAGCAGACCACCAGTGTGGATGCATGATTATGTTGATACTTCTATAAATCAGAGATGCAAACATCCCTTAGCCAACAACTTGTCTTATAAAAATCTGAGTTCTACTTATCAGTTTTATTTGTCCAATTCTCCACTTTGACTGAACCTCAGCACTATAAACAGGCTGTAAAAGATGAAAGGTAGGTGGAAGCTATGAAATCAAAAGTTCAAGCCTTGGAAGCTAACAACACATGGGTCATTGTTGATCTGCCTAAAAGGGAAGAATACTGTTGGTTCCAAGTGGATATACAAAATCAAATATCTTGCAAATGGTAAAGTGGAGAGGTTCAAAGCAAGGTTAGTGGCCAAAGGATATAGCCAACAAGAAGGGTTGGACTATCATGAAACCTTTTCACCAGTGGCTAAGATGGTTACAGTCAGATGTGTGATTGCACTGGCTGCATCTAAAGGTTGGAATCTTTATCAAATGGATGTGCATAATGCATTCCTCCAAGGGGATCTTGAGGTGGAAGTTTACATGGAAATGCCTGAAGGATTTAGAAGACAGGGGGAGCACAAGGTGTGTAAGTTGATCAAATCCTTGTATGGTCTTAAGCAAGCCTCTAGGCAGTGGGATCTTAAGCTTACTCATGCCGTACTTGATGCTGGTTTTACCCAAAGTGCACATGATTATTCCCTATTCACCCTACATCAAGGCCATGATACTATTATAGTTCTTGTTTATGTTGATGATTTACTAATCACTGGAAGCAGTGCCTCCTTGATCAATACTACCAAAATCAAGTTGCATCATCAATTTAAAATGAAAGACTTGGGGGATCTCAAGTATTTTTTGGGTATTGAAGTTTTAAGATCTACATCAGGGATCATTCTGAACCAAAGGAAGTATATTTTAGAGTTGATTGCTAAAACAGGTCTTAGTGGTGCTAAGCCTGCTATTACTCCTTTAGAGTCTAATGCCAGGCTCACCTCTATTGAGTATGATCAAGCAACAGGTGCACAAGGGGATGAACTGATGTCTGACATTTCCTCTTACCAAATACTTGTTGGGAAGTTTATGTATGTCACTATTAAAAGGCCAGACATTAACTTTGTTGTCCAAACTCTCAGCCAATTCATGCAACATCCCAAGAAGTCTCATTGGGAAGCAGCTACTAGGATAGTCAGGTACCTAAAAAATTCTGTTGGCCAAGGTGTCTGGTTAAAGGCTGAACCTGCTAATACTTTAACTTGCTGGTGTAACTCTGATTGGGCTGCTTGTCCAAACACCAGAAGATCAATTACTAGTTATGCTATTCATTTTGGTGAATCACTCATATCATGGAAATCCAAGAAGCAACACACTGTTTCCAGGAGTTCTGCTGAAGCTGAGTACAGAAGCATGGCTTCAGCAGTTGCAGAACTCACTTGGCTGGTTGGATTGTTCTAGGAAATTAAGGTCCCTATCATCCTCTCTATTTCAGTCTATAGTGACAGTAATTCAGCCATTCAACTGGCCAACAACCCTGTGTTCCATGAGAGAACCAAACACATTGAGATTGGCTGTCATTTCTTTAGGGACAAAATCAAAGATGGATTGATTAAGGCTCTACATATTCACTCTACTAATTAACTTGTTGATCTGCTTACCAAGGGCCTAAGTCTTGCTCAACATGCCCACTTACTTAGCAAGTTTGGTGTGCTGAATGTTCTGCACCCAGCTTGAGGGGGAGTGTTTTGGAACATACACGATTACCTGTTCCACTGATATATAATACTGATAGGAGTAGGTACTCAGCTATTTAGTAGCATGTTGCTGAGTCAGCTGTATAAGTTGTTAGAGGTTGTTAGACAATGATTAGTGAGTGGCAATGAGCTGTCAATAGAGTGTTCTAGAAGAAAGGTGGTTATTAGATATTTTATTGCCTATATAAGGCACAACAATGAGATTGTAACATAAGTTTTGAAGCAGTTATAATTTTGATCTTTTCTCCTTTTTCTTAGCTCCATCAATGGAGTCTTCTTAGCTCCAGCAATGGAGTCTTAGCAAGTGTTTTCACATGTTCCACAATGTTTACTCTGCTCGAGATGTTCTCCAACCCTTCCATTCATCTTCTCCAAAGTACCTCCATTTTTCTTCGCTCTTGTTACTTCTTCTTTTAGCGCACGTAATCCTTCCTCGATCTTCGTAACCTCATCAAACCAAGATGCAACTTCTCTTTTCCTCTTCTTCTTCCCATATTGCTCTTGATTCTCAACCTCCGTCTTCACATCGAGTGCTTTATCTGATAATAGTTTTACATTTCTCTCCAGTGTTCCCAAATTCTCATCAAAGTCCATGGTACTTTTGAACTTCTTCATTCCAAACTCAACTACACTCCCAATGATAGCGTCCATGATCTTCCAAAAAGCACTGCAACAAAACAAACATCATATGGAATGACAACAGTATAAGAAAACTTGGTTTCATAAGTTTTCCCTCTAACTTGATCTGCGTGGCATCTACATCTACATGGCAATCTCACGCGAATTGCCATATAGACGTCACGTAGGATGTGTATGTCTACTTGTTCAACTTTATACAAATTTAAGTAACTGAAGCCAAGTTAGAATGACAAGTTAAATTTCATCGATGGTCACACGTTATTACACAAAAATTACTTTTATATTTTTTGTTACATGAAAATCTTCTAACTTTATTGTTTTTTACCACACAGAATTACTTTTCTGTTTTTCATCACACAAACTTCATCCAACTTTACTTTTGATTTCAATTGGAACACTGGTCTTGAGCAGTGTTTTTAAAGGCGGAGGTGTAAGGCGAGATATTTTATCTTGTATGTGGTGAGGTGTATACTATATCAAAATTATTAAAAAAATAAGTGAAAGATATATCTAAAACTGCTTCGGCAAAAAAAAATTACAAAGCCACATAATACAACTAATAGATAAAGTCAACTTTTATATAATAAAGGGAAAAAGGCTCAAATATGCCATCAAACTATCAGAAATGACTCGTTAATGTCATCTGTTAAAAGTATGGCTCATTTATGCCATCGCCGTTACAAAACAGGTTCATCCATGCCATTACTTGTTAACAGGGTTTTTTCAAAAACAGCTTTGCCACATGTCGTCTTACTAGAGGTCCACATCTTTATTTAAAATTATGGAAAAAGGCTCAAATATGCCATCGGACTATCAGAAATGACTTATGTATGCCATCCATTAAAAGCTTGACTCATTTATGCTATCACCGTTGCAAAGTAGGTCCAGTATTTGTTAAGGCGATTTTTCAAAAGACATAATACATACACATGACCTTTAACTTGACATCAAATTATAACTATGACCTTTAACTTTGCCAGTGTACAAATAAGCCCTTAAAATATACAAAAGCTGAATTAAAAAACACTTCAATCTTGTAACACATATACGTGAAACTCAATCACTCCTACGTGGATTAGTACTCCAACCAAATACTGCCACATAATTAAAAAGATACACGTAGATTTTATATATTACCTTTCCCATTGTACAAGTAGGCCCTTTAACTATACAAAAGTTGAACAAAAAAAAAAAAACTTCAATCTTGCTACACATATGCGTGAAAATCGCTCCTATGTGGACTAGTACTCCAACCAAATGCTGCCACCTAATTAAAAGATACACGTAGACTTTAGATGTTAAAAAAAAACTTAATGTACCACCATCACAAATACATGTACTTTTTAGATTTTTCCTTTAAAAAAAATTCAAAAAAAATAATTCATTAAAGGTTGCCTTCATTATAATAACATTCAAGTCAAATGAAAATTAAAAGGTTCATTTAGAAGATGTGAGATCCGATGAAAATCCTACAAAATTTCCATCTCGTGTTCCCTTTCAATTAAGGAAGAATTATTGAAATTTTAACGGAAGACATAAATGAGTCATTTCTGATAATCCAATAGCATATTTGAGCCTTTTTCCATAATTTTAATTAATGATGTGGACCTCTAGTAAGACGACACGTGGCAAAGTTGTTTTTGAAAAACCACAGTTAACAAGTAATGGCATGAATGAACCTGTTTTGTAATGGCGATGGCATAAACGAGTCAAACTTCTAACGGATGACATAAATAAGCCATTTCTGATAGTTCGATGGCATATTTGACTCTTTTCCCTATAATAAACTATTTTATGTCCCCAAAACACCAGTTTGTTTAAAAAAAATAGTATATAATTAATCAACTATCACCTTTTCATAACTCGATCAATATATTTACGCATCCATATACCATATATTATATTTTAAAAAAGAGCCAAAAAAGTAAATAACTTAAAAGTTCGTCACTATTTAACTTGAAAAGAACTAAAAGAAAAGGAAGGAACTACGAACAAGAAAGTACACCTGCTACCTTCTTGAGTAGCGGAGGCATCGATATCTACCTGCAAATACATTTAAAAGTGAGACTTTTTAGTTTTTTCTTCCTTTTGATTTGAATATTTAAGTATTTACCAATCATATATTTTAGTATTAAGTTTAAATTAAAGATTTGATAAGAAAAAAGTCATTTTACTTTGTAAGCTTTCTAGGTTTACGCCTAATTTGCGCCTCACGATTAGGCAAACGCTTCAAATTTTGGAGCGTTCACCGTTCAATACTACGCTTCAGATTTTGGAGCGTTCGCCGTTCAATACTTTCGCCTTCCGACAATGCCTCAGAACATTTTTGACTAAGTCTCGCCCTGAGGTGAGCCCGGACTGCCTTTTAAAACTCTAATCTTAAGCTCGTAATCTGAGGTTAAATATATAATGAAAAAGAAACAATAATAGAATCAGTCACATACTTTAGTCGTATTTTCAACTTGTCATTCTGTCAACACAAAGTGCGGTCTGGGGAGGATAAAGTGTACGCAGTTCATACCACTACCTCAAATGAAGTAGAGAGGCAATTTCTTATAGGCCTTTGACTCATAACAGATAACAGTATAATCAAACATACAAACAAAAAACATACGAGAACACAACAAAAATGGGAGACACACCACTAAATAATAAAGAAAACAAGGCATCCACAAGATAATACTATAAACTATCTATTCAAAATCAAAGACATCACCGAAACATCACGAACAAACACCTACAGGCGTAGATACAAACAAAAGCACTCTTAACTACTACTACTAACGAACTCCTACCCACTAACCCTCTATCCTATTCCGCATCCTCTACGCTATCCTATCAAGAATCATGTCCTTCGTAAGCTATAACTGCTCCATATCCTGCCTAATCACCTCCCTCCAATATTTCTTCAACTTATCGCTACTCCGTCTAAAATCATTCATAACTAGCCTCTCACACCTCTGAACTGGAGCATCCGTGTCCCTCCTTATCACACACCTGAATCATCACAGCCTCACTTCCCGTATCTTATCTTCTACTGAAGTCACTCCCACCTTCTCCCGAATAATATCATTTCTAACCCTATCACTACTGATAAGTCCACACATCCATCGCAATATCCTCACCTCCGTCACCTTCAACTTTTGAATGTGAAAGTTCTTAACTGACCAATACTCTGCTCCATACAACATAGCTAATTGGACTCTTCAGTACTCTTTAGAGAGTTAATTTATATTCTAGTGATCAGTACACTATCTTGCCCATTATATATTCTAGTGATTAGTCTACTGGATATATTTGAAGTGAAGTCAAAAAGGGTCATATAGGTATTTGACATTTAAATTTAATACTCCCTTCGTTTAAAAAAGAATGGCCTGCATTCCTTTTTAATTTGTTTAAAACAATGTCCCTTTCCTTTTTTAGCAATTTTTTAATTTGAACTTTTCACATAGCATGTTTAAGACCACAAGATTGAAGAACATTTTGATACATTTGACATATCTTTAATTTAAGATCATAAGATTCAAAAGTCTTCTTTGTTTTCTTAAACTTCGTGTCAAGTCAAACTAGATCATTCTTTTTTAAAAGAAGGAAGTGATGATAATTAATGTATTATTAAGGGTAAAATTGAAAAAAAAATGTTTAAAATAGTCTTGATTTTATAAGTACAATAAGTAATTTGAAACAAATAAAATCAGATAAACGGAGTAACATAGAAAACAATTAACTAAAAATAGTAATACACACTAAGTAAACAGATGAAGTTAAAAGTAATTTACCTTTTTCACTCATTCAATAGTCAAATTTGGTGTCAAAATACAAATAAAAAAAAAGATCTATTAATTAGTAGCATTAAAATATATATATATATATATATATATATATATATATATATATATATGAAGAAGTCGAATAAAAAAATAAAGAAATTTTTAATATGATAAACTTAAAATATAAATGACTTTTATATAACAATAAACTTTAAAATAGATGATTTTTATGTAATAAAAAATAAAAATAATTTTGTGTCACCACTTGTATAATATAGCTGACAAAACAATTTTCTTAGGATCAAAAAATCATATTATATAACATAAAATTGATATATTAGAGAGCATAAAAAAGTTGTTTCCTTTCCATGTAAGTAGATATATTTTTATTTATTACATAAAAAAAATTAATTAAGTAGTAATTTATCTTTTCTAGATGTTCAATAGTCAGATCAGATGTTAAATACAATAAGAAAATAAGATCCATTAATAACATGAAAATGTATATATTTGGAGAATATGAAAATAAATTAGAGAAGTTAAAAAAAGTTGAACTAAGTCAATTTGTTATCAAATACAAATAAAAAAAGTATAGTGAAATTCAATATTTTACCTTTAATCTTCAAGTTGAAGCAAAATAAAATAATCCTTACAAAGATTTTTTAATAGTATAAGAAACCAAAAGCAAGAGAGAAGCAAGTGTTATAAATGGACTGGTTGGTTTAAGTCAAGGTCTTCTTTAAAGGAATAAAAAGAAAAAAGAAATATATATGTGGTTAAGAATTTTTTTGGATATATCTCTTTTGAAAAAGAAAAATTGAAAATAATTGTGTTAGAAAGATGGTTTATTACTTCCTCCGTTTCAAAATAAATGAATTATTGAGCTATTTTTTAATATTTAAAATAAATAAATTGTCAATTCTTCAAGATACATTTTGAAAATTTCTTTCAATTTTACGCTTTCATCTAACGAGGTTCTTAAATATTTCACATTTTATTTATCTACGTATATTATCACACCCTTTTGTGTTAATTTAAAATACACCTTGAAGATGAATTAGACCTATACACGTATGTTATCGATCCAAAAAAAGATTTTTGATTTTTCAACTTAGGTCCACATCTTTAATTTTGAAATTATATGTTTAAAGGTTGGTAGCTTCCATCAAATTTCCATTGAGGTGTGTTATGATATAACACACCTCGTAAATGAAAGGGCAACTCGGTATATTAAAACTTCTGTTATGAATAAAGTTTAGAAAAAGGCCCCATCATGAAGGTGTATTGTTCGCAGTCTTACCTTGTATTTCTAACAAAGACAATTTTCACAGTTTAAACCTGTGACCTCCTCATCACATGACAGTAACTTCACTAGTTACTCTAAGACTCCTTCTTCTAAAACATAATTATGAATGTAGACCAACAAACACATGTTGTCGATTGGAAAAAAAGAATGCACTTTTCAACTTGGTCCACAATCTTTAATTCTAAAATTATATGTTCAAAGTTAGCTTCTATCACATTTCCAGGTAGTTTCATAGGTTTATATTGTTCAATTTTTCTTTTTTCTTTAATGAATAATTGTTGTCTTGTCTTTTTCAGCATCGTGTTGTGTTATAATACAAATAAAATGATTGTATAATTTTTATAGTTAGAGGTATGTGATATCATTTAATAATAATTGATCTTATTGATATTGAAGGGGTTACAGCTGTATATATAGAGAACTGAAGAATAACTAATTACAGAATAACCCAAGATGTATTTGATAATTATATAGGTAGTCTATTATCCCCCCGCAAGCTGATCAGCGGTAACGAGGGGCAGCTTGGAGCAGAGATACTGAAAAGGCTGTAACGGAAGAGGCTTGGTGAGAATATCAGCAAGCTGGTCAGTAGATGGGACATGGTGCGTGGCCATCGTTCCTGCAAGTACCTCATCGCGAACAAAGTGACAGTCGGACCCAACATGCTTCATACGATCATGAAGGACTGGATTTTTGGTAACACAAATAGTGGACTGATTGTCACAATAAATCTGTGGTTTCGTCGGGGGAATTCCAAGTGCATCTGTAAGGTATCGTAACCACATGGCTTCAGCAACACCCGCAGCCATGGCACGATATTCTGCTTCTGTGGAGGAACGGGACACTCGCGTTTGCTTCTTGGTGCACCAGGAAATCAGATTCGGTCCCATCATAACAATATATCCAGTAGTGGACTTTCGATCATCTTTGTCGGTAGCCCAATCCGAATCAGAAAAAACAGATATATCAAACGATCCCTTTTGAAATAAAATTCCACAGTGAAGAGTACCTTGAAGATAGCGCAGAATGCGTTTCAAGGCCTGAAAGTGTTGTTCTGTGGGAGCATGCATTGATTGGGAGACTCGATTGACTGCATATTGGATGTCCGGACGAGTAACAACAAGATAATGAAGTCCACCGACGAGGCTCCGATATAGTGTAGGATCGGCAAAGGGAGTATTCGGCCCTGGGGATTGGCGGACTGCCATGGGAGTGACCGCGGGTTTGCAGTTTGTCATTCCAGCTCGATTTAGAAGTTCAAGGGTAATTTTGTCTGATGCACAATATGGTTCCCGATTTGCGGATGAGTTCGAGGCCAAGAAAGAACTCCAGAGGACCGAGGTACTTAAGTTTGAAGTCACGATGCATAGCCTCAGTAATTTCAGTGATGAGTGATGACGAGCTGCCTGTAATAACAATATCATCCACATAGATAAGAATGATGACAGTCCCTCGAGAACAGTGAAGGGTGAAGAGGCTGTTGTCATGATGGTAGGTGCGAAAACCAAGACCCTGCAGAAAAGTAGAGAGGCGTGTGTACCAGGCACGTGGGGCCTGTTTCAGGCCATACAGTGATTTGCGAAGCTTGCAAACATAGTGAGGACGGTTGGGATTAACATATCCCGGTGGCTGAACCATATAGATTTCTTCCTCAAGATGACCATGAAGAAAGGCATTGCTGATGTCTAACTGATGAAGCGGCCAATCATAGTGAAGAGCAAGAGACAAGACCAGACGAATAGTCTGTTGCTTAACAACAGGACTGAAGGTCTCCTTATAATCCACACCATACTCCTGATGATACCCTTTTGCAACCAGACGTGCTTTATAGCGAGAAAGAGATCCATCTGAATTTCGTTTGTTGCGAAACACCCATTTGCACCCAATAGACTTTCGGTTACTAGGAAGAGGTACCAAATCCCATGTACGTTGTTCAGTCAGAGCCTGAAATTCCTCATCCATAGCTTGGCACCAGAAACTATTTTTGGAGGCTTGGTTGTAGGTAGTAGGCTCAGTTATGGGATGTGCATCAAAGGGTATTTGAGTGTGGTAGGCTTTGGGTTTGAAGGTACCGGCCTTGGCTCGGGTTGTCATAGGGTGAGTGTTGATTGGAGGGTGATTAGGAAGGGGTGGTGGAGTGGTATGATGTGTGGACGGGGGTTGGGTGGGGCTGCCGTGGGAGCTGGGATGTGCAGCGGTGGATGGGGTGGCTGTATGGGTGTTCGGGTGGGAGGTTTGGGGGTTCGGGTGGGTGGGTGGTTGGTTCGAGTGGCTAGGTGGTTGGTACGGGTGGGTAGTGGTGTAGTGGGGTGCCGGGTTAGGTGCCGAGTGAGCCGGAGCATGAGCGGGTGAAAAGGACGGAAATAATGGCACAATGCCAAGTGGATTGGGGGAGTATGGAGTAGAGGAAAGACTTGTGTAAGGAAATTGTTCCTCCACAAAACAAACATGACGGGAAATATATGTTTTCTGAGATACAGGATCGAAACATTTGTAACCTTTGATAGTGGGATGATAGCCTAGAAAGACACAAGGGGTGGACCGAGGTTGAAGTTTATGTTGAGTGTGTGGACGCAACCAGGGATAAACCAGACACCCAAACGGGCGGAGATGGATGTAGTCGGGTGGATGATTGTAGAGACGGGCATATGAAGTGGAGTTGGAGAGAGTGTGAGTGGGCATGCGATTTATGAGGTAGTTGGCAGTAGCAAGGGCATCAACCCAAAAGGAAACAGGTAAGGTGGAATCATGGAGGAGCGCAACAACTGTTTCTATTAGGTGACGGTGTTTGCGCTCAGCAACGCCATTTTGTTCAGGGGTATATGGACATGAATTGTGATGAAGAGCCCCTAGATTTTGAAGAAAAACACCAAATGCATTGTTGATAAATTCTTTGCCATTGTCACTTCGAAAAATTTTGATTTTGGCATTAAATTGATTTTGAACCATTCGGTCAAAGTTGACAAAACCAGTATAAGCTTCGGATTTAAATTTCAGAGGATAAAGCCAAGTGAATTTACTGTAATCATCAACAAAACAGATATAATAACGAAAACCTTGAACAGAAGGAACTGAGGTTGGACCCTAAACATCAGAATGAATTAATTGAAATGGCGCAGTGGCCTTGTGTTCAGACAGTGAAAAAGGTAAACGACAAGATTTAGACACTGAACAGGACTCGCAATGTAATATTTCTGAAAAATTAAAACCTAAGGAAGATAAAATGGATTTGGTGATGGCGGATGATGGATGCCCAAGCCGGCGATGCCAGGTGGACGAGAGAATGGCTTGACTCACAACAGACGGAGACCTGGATGGAAGAGTGTATAGCCCATGCTCACAGCGGCCCGTGTACCGCACCCGGTTCGTGGTATTGTCCACTATCTGGAAATTAGTGTCATTAAAAATGAGGGTGCAGTTATTTTCTTTAGTAAAGCGATAAACAGATAAAAGATTGGATGTGAGGGAAGGGACATGGTGAAGGGTTGAGAGATGAAATTTACCATTTGGGGTATAGACATACCCAAAGCCGGTGTTTGTGATGGGAAGGGATTGACCATTGCCTACTGTAATAGTTTCTGAGCCATGATACGGATGAGGAGCTTGAAGTTGTGAATAATCCGACGTCACATGGGTGTTAGCACCTGTGTCTAGATACCAATCGCCAGATTGAGCGTTTGTGGACGCATGTATCGCCCTTGATCCTCCGGACTGGCTATTTACATTCTGCGAGTCATCATAACGATACCAGCAATTAGCCGCAGAATGGCCCCGCTTAGCACAAATTTGGCACGTCGGAAGATCTCGTGTGGGTCCCCGCTGGTTTCCTCGTCCCTGTCCGCGGCCTGACTGGAAGCCGTCCCTCGGTGGAGGCCCGCCTCTGCCTTGCTGCCCGGCGTTCCGACGGTCACCGCCGCCGCTGCCTCGCCCTTGGTTACGGCGATCTTCACCGCGACCCCTGGCCGAGCCCCCACTGCCAGCCGAGTAAAGAGCCGTGACGCCAGGGGTGGAACTGGCTTCTCCGAGCAGTAATTTGTGTTCCATGTCTAGATTCAATTCTTCTGCATTAAGCCATCCAGACAGTTGATTCAGAGTGATTTCGACAGGTGAGAGGCGAATATGCTGTTTGAGAGAGGAATAGCCAGCCGAAAGACCACGTATCACGGCATTCACCACGTCTCGTTCAGGAATAATCTCGTTCACAGCATCTAGGTCAGACAGAATAGAGGCCACATCATCAAGGTATTGAGTCATCGTCTTCGTTCCCTTCCGAAGAGTATGCAATCTGTCACGCAACTGAAAAATATGAGCCGTGGACACAGAGTTGTACCTTGTGGCTAGTGCGTCCCAAAGTGAAGCCGATGTGAGAAAACCCCGGGCGTGTTTGTGCACAGAGGGGCTAATAACTGCGAAAAGGCAGGCTCGGATCTGAGTGTCTACGATCATCCACGGAAGGTAGTCGGGATTTGGGAGCATGACGCCGTCCTCCTCGGCTGTCTCGGGCGGCGGCTTCTCCGCACCGTCAATCCATCCGAGCAGCAAGTTGGCTGCGAGGGCGGTGCGGACGTTAAGTGCCCAGGCCGGGTAGTTGTTGTCAGATAATTTTTCGGGGATGAGGTTGTGGAGATTCCTGAGCAGTAATTTTACTCCAGACGGTAAATTTGACAGAGAATCAACAACCTTGTCCATGACGCCGACCTACGACGGAGGAGGAAGGCCGTGCGGCGTGGTGTAGACGGTGGCGGCGGCGCACACACGTCGGAAAAGAGGAGAGATTAGGGTTTGGGCGGAAGAAGAAACCCTAGCTTTGATACCATGATATCATTTAATAATAATTGATCTTATTGATATTGAAGGGGTTACAGCTGTATATATAGAGAACTGAAGAATAACTAATTACAGAATAACCCAAGATGTATTTGATAATTATATAGGTAGTCTATTAGTATGAAACTCACAAAAATAATCTTTTACTTGTACTTTTACCTAGGCAAGTCATGTAACAAAAATCAAGACAATTCATTGGGATTCGAGCCAAAACCTTGACAATTATCATAACTTGTTGTTAAGACAAGTCTCGGCTAATATCACCTGCGACCAGCTAAGATTTTACTCCAACTCGAAATTTATCCTTTTTTTTCAATTGCGCAGGAGTTAGATATTGTGTCAAATACAATGAAAGAGAAAAACAACTAACAACCTTAAAATTTATATCTTTGAAGGAAAACATTCAACAAATAAAGTTTAAGAAGTCGAACTTTTCAACCAGTATGTTATCAAATACAATTAAAAAAAAGTAGAACGAAAATTGATCTTCAAGTTCAAGCAGTATGAATTATGAAATACCTAACAACACAAATATCTTTTATGAAATCAGTACACTTTATGAATTGGGGAAAATATTAATTGGTTTTGGTCAAGGTCTTTCTTTAAAGAAAAAAAAAAACATGAAAACAAATATGTGGTCTAGAATAAACTATTTTTTTAAGAAAATGTTTAGATATGTGTGCTAGGAGTCTGTTACCTCAAGGGTGCTTGGTACCTTTTCAGTCGAGCTCATTGTATTGGACTTATCTAATGCAATTTATGTCTTTTGTTTGATTTATAAGCTATTGCAGAGATATATCATTGAACTTAATAAAATGACTCACATATGTTACTCGTAAAAGAAGTGAGAGGATGGTTGTCACGTTTGTAAATCTGATAATAGTAGGAATCCGTTGGTGATTAGTGCCATGAATGCACCAAATATGTCACGGAGATGACATAAATATGTGATCAAATTATTAGAAATAACTTATCTATGTCATTCCTTATTAGTTCGGTTCATCTATGTAATTGCCTTTAAAAGTTTGACTTATTTATGCCATTACCGTTATAGATTGGTTCATTCATGCCATTTTTTTATAACGGTGATTTTGCGTAATACCACATGACCTCTTACTAGAAGTCTACGTCACCAAATCTAAATCAAATTTAAACAAATACAAAAAATATCCTTGGCACCTCTGGGACAAACGGTCAAACCTGAGCTCAACTAGCAAGTAAGCACTCCAACTTTGAGAGTGCACATCCAGTCATCGCAACTTGATTTCAACTGGCAACTAAACACTCCAACTCATTCCATCTCTCCAGTGGACACTCGATGACAACGTGACACATATATTTTGAAGGTGTCTAGATGTTCTAACTCAAAGTTGGAGTGTTTGCTTGATAGTTGAGGCCAAATTTGAGGGTCTATTTGTGTATTATGCCTTTTTTATTTGTTTGACAGTACATCTGTTAATTGAGTCTTCTAAGAATATTTTGCAGATAATTTGCCTTTAAAGGTCTAATATAACATTCTCAATCTCTAGAATAAACATGCATGAACCATTTCATGAAGTATGTGTCCGGATAGTCCAGAGTCTCGATAGTTAGCTCTCGGCCTCTCGATTAAAAAACAACGTCGATGAAAATTAGTCATTTTATTGCCATAAGCAAATCTTAGAAGGACGATGTTCCAAAGAAAATGTGCCCAACATTGGATGACATCGCAAGATCAAAGGCGAATTCAGGATTTTAAATTTATGTATGTATTATGAATCTCAATAAACTCAAAATTGAAAAAAACAAATCTATCTGGAGTTAATTGCGTATCTCGATAAATCCAAAATTGAATTTTTCAGTAATTATATAGAATATCAGAATTTTCTTTAATCAAATTTTAAATTGTCGGGATTTATGTTGTTTTTACGAAGAAATAAGTACAAAATCTAAATATTATGGTAAATAAGAACATTTGTGCAAATCAGCCAAATATAATGGGCTGAGGCCTGCATAGAGAAGCCCATCCATGAACAAACTTGAGCCCAATTTTAGATGAAATTTGTAACTTCATGTGTAGATTTTTTTTCAATTTTAGTCATGCATGGGACTTTCTTGGAGCTTTTAGTATTTGCTCCGGTGCCTGTAAGAGTTGTGAGCCGAATTTTGTTGATTTGGTCCTGAAAGTTTTGTAGTGCGATCTATGTTTATGATTTTCAATGGGATCTGTGGTGGTAATACTTCATTCTTCACATTGTACTTTCTCTCCATTATAGTGAAACCTTCTCCGCCTCTTTCCATGATTTTTTCCGCAAGAATTTCCATGTAAATTTGCTTGTTCTTGTTTTTCTTTTGCTTGTGGTTTGCTTATTCTGTCCGATCATAAAAGTTCTAACAAGAAAAAGGAAAGGAACTGATTATTGCATATTTATAATAGTTAATAGTTTAAAATGTCTAAGAAAATTAATCTGTTATATATTTTAAAAAATATGTAAAAAATATTATAAATGTCAATAATTAACAACTTAAAAATTTTTTAAAATGTGTTATATTTGATTGATTGTCGAAATTATATCAGTGTTATTTAAATTATAATAGAAGAAAAAGTATTATAAATCTCAATAATTGAAAACTTAAATTATTTTAAAAATATAATTGACTATCAAAGCTAAAAAAAAATTGGACAAAAAGAGTAACATATATTATCTGAGAATTACATAAAAATTGTTATAAATTATAATAGTTAACCACTTAAATATCTAAAAATATATTAAAAATATGATAAATTATATAAATTTTGTCCGTGTCGCACAAATTGAAATAAAAAATAGCATATATTGGGCCCATCATCAACATCTAGTAGATTTAAGACTTAAGTCATCGCCAGACACCTAGAGTTATCCCGAAAATTCACTTAAACCCCTTAACTTAAACCTGCACCTATCATGCCCCTAACCCACCTAATTTTGATCCAATCAGCTTTTTTACTCCATGTCCATTCAATAGGGGCGTGTGAGGCATATTTTTAATCAATGCTAAACTAAATAACAATGTTATACAGTAACTTTTGGAAGAAGGTCTTGACATGGGATTGTTCCCACTCCAATCTTTCCCACCAATCATCTTCTTCATCAACTTCGATTTCTCCAAGGGATGGAAAAGGATGTTCATTTGTAGTATAGAAAGGCATCCTCTTCAGATTGGGGCAGTTACGAAATTCCATGTATTCAAGGGAATCACACATCAGTTTTCCCTCACAGATACTCTTCAATTCAGGCAGAGTGGACAGGGTGAGGTGTTTTAGGTTAGGAAGGTCAGCAGTTGTAGATGTACTGCTGCTGCTGCAGCTGCTGCTTTGGTTGCTTCCCTCTCCTTCCTCTCTTCCTATCATCTCTTCCATCTCATAACACCAACGTACATCAAGCTTCTCAAGGTTCTTGAGATCCTGCAACATAGCCCGTGGAAACAACTTCTTCATCCTATGGCACTTGGAGATATGCAATTCTGTTAGACCCGAGAAGGCGTGAGATGCAATTTTTCCCTTACAGAGCCCAACAAGATTTCGCAAATCATAAACTTTCAGACTATGGAAAGGTATGCAGTGTGGGTCTGTAGTTGTGTCTCTACCAGAGGGTACATTGACAATCCATTCTATGTCATAACAACCAGAGATGCTGCAGGACAAGCCTCTTGAAGAAGTAGTCTGTGACAGAAAATTGTCCACAAAGCAGCTACTCAGCCCTTGGCAAGACCTAATCTCTAGAATGTCAATGCCATGTGGAAGAAAAATTGATGTTGTTGCTTCTCCTCCACCTGCTTCAATGGTGCAATCTCCTACTACCCACACTCTTCTCTGTTTCGGTACAAAGCCAGCAGAAGGAGGAGAATAGACTTGCCCCACAAATATGTCATACCACCAATCTTTCTCATAGTTATGGTGACTACTCATGAACTTGTGAAAGTTATGCAAATCGCAGAACCTGCCTCCGAATTCTTCGAGCAGTTCCAAGCTGGCCAAGTCTTCAACTGGGGCATTCACACGTTCAGGAAGATTGAGGTATTGAAGCCGGGGAAGTTTAGTTAATATCTCCTTTGGCAGTTCATTGAGACCTGTTCTACCCATATCCAAAAATTTAAGCTTGACTAAGTTTTCCATGCCTTGAGGCACTTCCTTAATACCAATGAGAAATACATCTAACACCCTCAGATTTTTGAGCTTTCCCAGTGATGGCACAGATTTGACCTGCTCACATCCTCGAAGTGAGAGTGCTCTAAGACTTCCCAAGTTAGATATGCAACTTGGCAACTCCATAAGGTCTGAGTTGTAGCTCAAGTCGAGTACTTGGAGGTTGTTCATGTACTGAAAGAAAGGACCCGGGATCACTGTCAAACCACAACGATACAAAATCAAGGTTGATAATGTGGGGCAATAGGGTGCCATATCTTCAGGGATTCTCTTTATCTTGCTTTTGTAAAAAGAGACTCTATCCAAATTGAACACCCAATCCTGCTCCTCCAACACTTGTGATCCTATTCCAGCCCTTACCATGTACCTTGGTTTATCATTTGTGATCCGCAATGCCATTTCTCTGAGTAGATCATGCATCCTTACCGCTTCATCTCCCCAGTCGTCATCAGTTGCTTCAAGTAAGCAGAGCTTGACTAGTTTATTCAATATGGTATGGCCACGGTTAAACTCTTCTTCCCTACTATTTCCCTTCACCAGTCCCTCCATTATAAATCGGCCAATTAGTTCCTCTCTCTCAATTACATCATCCTCCGGATACAAAGCACAATACAAGAAGCACTCTTGCATAGTTTTATCTCTCAACCGATCATAACTATACTTCAGTACCTTGAAGACATCGCTTTCCATGTCCTCAGGGAATTCGTTCAGAGCATTCCGCCACTCCCTTATATCGGTCACCCCTCTCATGCTTCCCGCCAAAGTGATGAGCCCGAGCGGCAAGCCCTCACACCTTCCTGCCATGGATTTGGCAACTCTCTCGATATCTGGACTAAGCTGAGTCTCAAATCCTAGACCCTTCCTGAACAGCTCCCAAGCATCATCAGTATTCAGGGTCTTCACTTCGAGTAGTTTCTGACAACCCATCTTTAGGCAGACTTCATATGAGCGAGTTGTTAGAATCAGCTTATAACCCTCTACACCGAGAGGGTCACCTAACTTCTCCAAGGAAAGGCGATCCCAGACATCATCCAATATGATAACCATTTTATTCGTTTTTTGGAATGCCCGGTTTAATTTGGCTGACCTTCTATGTTCATCCTCCTCATTTGAAAGATCTAGATTCACAAATTTGGCAAGCTCATCTTGTAATCCTTTGATGCTAAACCCTTGAGAGACAGTAAGCCAGCAGACTTGATAACGATGGTCATTAACAAGACGATTATGTATATGTTTTGCCAAAGTGGTTTTACCCACCCCTCCCATACCATATATACCGATGCTTGAGACATTCTCATCCTGTAACCATGTCCAAACCACTTCTAAATTCTGTTTTGACTTCTCCTCCCAAACTGGTTGCACCTGCATTGGACACTCCTCGCTTTCATAAACATCATACACGAGCTCTCCAAAATCTCTACTTTGCTCGAGAAGTTCTCCGACCCTTCCATCCATCTTCTCCAAATCACCTATATTTTTCTTCCCTCTTGTTGCTTCTTCTTTTAACTGATGAAATTCTTCTTTGAGCTGTTCAACCTCATTAAGCCAAGATTCAACTTCTTGTTTCCTCTTCTTCCTCCCAGATCGCTCTTGATTCTCAACCCGTGTCTTCATATCGTCTGCTCTATCTGATAATCGCTTTACATTTCGTTCCAGAGTTTTCAAATTCTCACCAAAGTTTATGCAACTTCTAATCTTCCTTATGAAATACGTACCGGCCTTCTCTATAAGGTCAATTACCTTCCCAGCAACAGCATCCATGATATTCCAAAAAGTACTGCAACAAAAGAACCATGCTAAATTAGTTCAGTTGCAGTGGATAAAATTATAATAGTAATTATTTTGAATGGCATCAAGGAGCTGAAGACGTCACATATTTTGTATGTAATTCAAATTCAAATCTTAATGTAATATTTTCTCAATAAAACTAACTTTTCTATCATATTGTTATGTACCAATTCAGAAGAGAGGGCATTTTAGTCATTTCATAAGTCGGTTAGGTAGTTAATATTTGTTAAGAGGCGATTAGGATTCAGTTAGGAGCGACAGCTGGCAGCTCACTGGATATTAGCCTATAACTACAGGAATTACAATGTAAATGAGATATTCAAGATACCTCTCTCTCAATTGATTCTCTCTCTTAATCTCTGTTTTACTGTTCAGCAACCATTCTCTCATTGGTTGCTTAGGTGACAGAATTGTGCTTGGCAAGTAGCACGTTACACATATTACTTTTAAGTAGTTCTTGTTTATTCTCACTACTATAATATAGTAAATGTCAAGTTGAAAATATTGAACAATGTGTCCAGTAAAACACTTTGGAATAAAGCAAGTAATATCAGACTAGCTAGCAATATTGAGACAATAATATTACCGAGGACTCGTATGTCTACTTGTATATACCTAGGGTGTGTTTGGTATGAAGGTATTTTTCTATTTCATGGAAAACAAGTTGATTTCTTTCTTATTTTCTTATGTTTGGTTGGTAAGTAAAAAATATTTTTCGGAAAATATTTTATTGTGTTTCGTTAGTGAATGAAAAATATTTTAGCATTTAGCTACAGAATTAGAACTGTTTTTTAGAAAAGTAATTTTTGATCTCAAATATTTCTTTTTTAGGGTATGTTCGGTATGGAGGAGGAAAACACCTCCTAGAAAAATAACTTGTTTTTACTTATATTCTCGTTCGTTATGCTAGTAGGAAAATATTAAAAGTATTTACATATATTTAACAAAAAATCATGAGAACTAGGATAAGAAGGGTGAGGTAAGAAAAAAGTTTTGAATTTTTTTTTTAAAATAATTTTTGGGGGAGGAGATGGGGGGTCAAGATATTAGAACTAGGGGAGTGAGTGTGGGAAGAAATATTTTTTTTTCTAAAACAAATTTTAAAATGTAATTTTTTTTTTGGAGGGAGGGCGGGGGGTTAAGAAAAAAGTTTAAATTATTTTTAAAAAATTAAATATTTTTTTTGAGGGGAGGCTGGTAGGGGGTGGAGGTCGGGGTAGGGATAGGGTAAGAAAAAAATTTAAAATATTTTTTAAGAAAAAATTAATTTTTTTTTTTTTGATGTGGGGTGGAAGGGGTGGGGTGGTAAGGAATTGGGGGTCGGGGTAGGAGTAGGAGTAGGTAATTTTGAGAGTTATAGAATATTTCAACTTGAGAGTGAGGTTGAAAGATAGTTTTGAAAAATATTTTTCTTACTTTTTAAAGGGAAGTCATTTTCCTTAAATTTGAGAAAAATAAGTAGATTTGAAAAAACATTTTTCAAAATATTTAAGTCAACCAAATATGAGAAAATTGAAAAAATAAAAAACATAAAAAAATAATTAACTAAAAGTAGTAATACAAGTTTAGCTTTATACTCCATCCATTTCAAAATACTTGGTTCCTTTGTATTTGACCCCACCCCCACCCCCTTAAGATGTAAA
The DNA here is from genome assembly GCA_030864225.1 of Capsicum baccatum var. pendulum. Lineage (NCBI taxonomy): Eukaryota > Viridiplantae > Streptophyta > Magnoliopsida > Solanales > Solanaceae > Capsicum > Capsicum baccatum. The sequence continues at coordinate 308,262,128 of CM061552.1, read as the reverse complement.
TGATTGAAGGTGTATTTTTACTTTTTTTACCCTTATATCCTAATAACTAAGCTATAATTATGAAGCAAAAATCAAGAAATATTTAATTGATGGCATGTACTCCTCACTACTCCAATAAATATGGCGATTCGTATTCACGTAAAAATTCAATACAAAATTGACTATCTAGAGTAATTCACTTCGTACTCCACTTCAATACATAATTGAATAACTCTATGTTCACTTAATACTCCTACTACTCACTCTCATAGATTAAGATTTTTATCGAGGTGCATATTTTAATATAATTATCAAAAATTAATAAGAGGGAGTACATTTTGATAACTCTTCAACTATAGATATGTTTTTGATATTTTTCTCCATCTATCAAATATGTATAGTTATATTTGACTCAAAAGATAGGAGTTTTAATGCCACAAATTTAACCAAGAGAATTTAAAAAAAAAAAAAAATAGTAAGTACCATATGTTTAACTAATGGTATATGACATTTACGTTTAATAATAGTCTTGAAACTGGTGTGATACTTGATGTATTACTAGGGGTAAAATTGAAAAAGAATGTTCATAATAATCTTGATTTTATAAGTAGGATAAATAATTTAAAACAAATAAAATTAAAAAGAAAGTGAAGTATTTTGAAACGAAAGAAGTAACATAGAAAACAATTAACTAAAAATAGTAATACACGCTAAGTAAACAGATGAAATTAAAAATAATTTACCTTTTTCAGTCGTTCAGCAGTCAGATCTGGTGTCAAATACAAATGAAAAAGAAAAAGATCTATTAATAGTATTAAAAATTATATATCTGAAGAAGTCGAATAAAAAAATAAAGAGATTTTTAATATGATAAACTTTAAATATAGATGGCTTTTATATAACAATAAACTTTAAAGATAAAATGACTTTCATGTAACAAAAAATAAAAATAATTTGTGTCACCATTTGTGTAATTTAGATGACAAAACAATTTTCTTAGGATCTAAAAATCAGATTATATAACATAAATTCATATATTAGAGAGACCTTTTTATGTAAGTAGCTATTTTTTTATTTATTACATTGAAAACAATTAACTAAGTAGTAATTTACCTTTTTCAGATCTTCAACAGTCAGACCTGATGTCAAATACAATAAAGAAATAGGATCAATTAATAGCATGAAAATGTATATATTTGAAGAATATGATTTTTTGTTATAGAAGTTAAAAAAGTTGAACTAAGTTAATTTGTTATCAAATACAAATAATGAAGTATAATGCAATTCAATATTTACCTTTGATCTTCAAGTTGAAGCAAAATAAAACAATTTTTACAAAGATTTTTAATTGTATAAGAAATCAAAAGCAAGAGAGAAGAAGTGTTGTAAATGGACTGGTCGGTTTAAGTCAGGTCTTCTTTAAAGGAATAAAAAGAATTAAGGAAACTTGAGAATAAAGGAATAGAACACATAAAGGAAACTTGAGGAATAAAGGAATAAAAAGAATAAATTAATCAAATATGTGGCGAATTTAGGATTTTAAATTTATGATTTTGAACACTGGTAGGTAAAGTTCCATCATTATTTTTAGAGTGAAAGAGTTAAAAACATACCGTGATTTTTTAGGCAAAGTATCTTAATTCTAAATGTAACAGTTAGATATAATGAAAAGACAAATGATGAGAGTCCAAACACATGTTACAAAAATCTCATTTTTCTCTAAAAATGCATATACATAGCTTTCTATATATATGTCGGTCATGTTATGTATATATTAGTCTTGTCATACTTGTTATGTATATGAATGGGCCTTGATTTGCATATGTCGGCCTTGTCATATACAAAGGTTTTTATGTATATATCGGTCTTGTTATGTATATGAATTGAGAGAGAGAGTAAAGTAATTAAGAAAGTGGAAGAGAGTGTAAATAATTCTAATAGGATTAAAATTTATGTTATTTTTACTTCATTTATATGTAGTACTAGATGGGCAGCACGGGTCCAATATATTAATTTACAAATTGGTTAATTCTTGGATGCTTTGTATAGTCATTTAGTAATGAAAAAAAAAATGAAAAAGTAATCGATGGAGGAACAAACAGAAAACTTACATACCTCTTTACAAACGTATGTTAAGAAAAAGTAATGAAGATACATCAGCACTATGCATATTTGCAGTTAATTTTGATGCCAAATTAAAATTGCTAAGCTAAGCTAATTCTCATATTTTAAGACAGTACTAATCCAAGCCAATCTGCTGCAAAAGATGTCCATCTAACACCATCAAGTGCAATATCAGAACACGAATCAAGCCCATGACGTCCAAGTTATATTAGGTGCAAAAAATTAAGATAGAATTTCCACTTAAGCTGACAATCATGAGATATAAGATCGAATTTGAAAGCAACAGTAAATCAAACATACAAAAAGACAAATGCGAGCCTCCCACTTTCGAGAATGCGAAGAAAACAGAAATTCATCGCTCTGCTGTTACTCAGGCTTATGGCGTCTTAAATAAGTCTTCCGCTTGATTCTCCATTAGTCCAGATGAAAGTGAAAGAATGTAACTCGCACTGATAATTAGTGACAGAAGTTTGAAGGATGCATTTAATACACATTTAATTAAAACTGGATTATGAAAAAGTACAAACCCGATAATGGATAATTTTACCAAATCGACTAAAGGCATCTTCGAGCTGATAAATCTATAACGTCCCATGATAAACCTATGTGACTTTTTCATTTTCTTTCATCACAAAAATTCAGAATTGATCTTATCATATCTAGAGAATTCATATTGAAACCCAACATAACCACCAATTTTAAGCTTTATATATAAGACCGCAAAAATCACATACTCAAATCAACAGCAAAAGAACACTATAGAGAAAATCTTTAAAGCAAGTACAGTAACAGTAGATGAGAAAGAAATGGACCTTCCAATCATAATTTGTACTTCTTGAAGACGTGGGGACTCAACGTATCGACTGGTACCTGGAAAATGGACTAAAAAACTCAAACAAAATCTTAACTCTTGCACCAAACACATTTGCAACATTTAATCATTTATTCAATATCAAATGTGTGTTTGTCGATTTGATTCGGCGAAGCGCTAGAGGCTTATGGATGGAGATCTGGTGGTTCTCAATGGTTGCGGGTAAACTCTATTGAAATGAAACTGGAAATGACTGGTGGTACTTGACGGTGATTCATTTCTTATTATAACAATTTATGTCATGGCTACTATATTATTTTTTTGACCATAAAGTTTGTCAATGGAAAAAATTGCAATCTTGAAAAATAATTTTAAAAATTCAAGTAATACCTCAATTAATCACCATATGGACCTGCAAGAATAATAAATAGTATAGCCATCAAGATCAGCAGCATTGCAACAGAGATCACAAAGGTCATCAAGAAACTAAGCTTCATGAATTTCACTCACATCCAACTATCAAGAAATAAAGATACAACATTGCTTAAGATAAGTTGCAGAGAACACTGCACAATTCATTTCACGCAATAAGAAGTTTTTTTCGGACTAATGTTTATTCAATCTTAAAGACGAAACATAAATTCGACGTTCAATCTTCCTTATGTCAGGTCTCTCATTATCTGCAATATTTAACCATATAACTTGTGTGCTTTCGACAATTCACATATATCATTGGCTTGCAGATGCAGTATATAAAACAATATATTTATAGCAGTAGTGTGTAGCATGTGTTGTTCGGGAGATATGTAAGAAAATCAACTAACTTATCAACATAAGATTTTTTTTTATTAGAGAAAACCTTGCTTAGATAAGAATTAAATAGAATGAATAAACATAAAAATCTTCCTATACCAAGTTAAAGATGGCAAAAGATGAAAAGTGCCCTATCCTATAAATGAAGTGAGTGGAAATACCTAAGTGAAATGCATGTGAAAATTTAGTAGTGCCACACATTTTGCTAGACTCTCCACCCTGAAATTGAAAAAAAATAAAAAATGCAAATTAAACTTATAAAAGAAAATATTTAAGCACCGATTTTGAGGTTTCCAAATAGGAGCATGAAGCAGGAAGAGAAGAAACCCATGAGAAATTTTAGGATGAATCATCACAAAATTATGCTTAGTTCCCGATAAGGCTCAGGACATGCAGATCTGCAAACATTTCAAAAATTAACAATCGGTCAACATCTAACCGAAAAAAAAGGCAGCCCTGTGCACTAAAGTTCTCGTTATTCGCATGATCAGGGGAAGGGCCCCACCACAAGGGTGTAATGTACGCAACCTTCTCTTGCTTAAAGTATATTTCAAAGGCTTAAACCCGTGACCTTCTGGTCACATGACAACAACTTTAACCGAAAAATTAATGTACTGATAAACAAAGAAACCCCAAATGCAAAATTTGACAGAGCAAGACCACATTATTCCCAAAAATTAAAGAATAAGATATGCAAACATAATCAAAATAAAAGGTATACAAAATTACCAATTAAACTGTCAAAAGTTGTTCAGTACATAATTTAGATAAAATAAAAGAGATAACGAAATATGTACCAGAAGATTAAAGTCGGTGTGTCTTGCCTTTGCGAATCGCCAAAGACACCCTTAATGGTTCTTATAGAACAATCAAGTTTGATACTACCTCCTCTATCCAGCATTCGAGATTTGTCCAAGTAGTTACATTTTTCTTAATCAAATCGTCATTTCCGCATAAAATCTACCCTTTTCAAACCCCTCTTGATGAAATTATAATGGATATGTTGTTGCTTTTGTTGACTGCAAAAGTTAAAAGTTGCATTTTGAAAGTCTCTTGTGTTTAACACCGGATAATGTACAAATAAAAAAAAGTTAAGAAACAACAAATACACAATCGTCCATAATCGAACACTTATTGTGAATCACATGAGAATAGTTAATATTTAACATATGAAGTGGCCAATAAACAACTTGCTTAATGTAGTTATAATACAATTAAGAAATCGATAAGACTTGAAGCAAAATTATGAAAAAATCAGAATCTAAATTACTTGATAGAGAATTTAGATAAAAAGCAATCTATCAGGTCATATGAAACTTGATCTCTTTGTAGCAGAATTTCATACCACCTAAAATAAGTTTGCACTTTTTGGGATCTTTTTCTTAAGACATTATAAAAAAATTGAGTAAAAAAAAACGTTTGTATGAAAAAGATTAGGTATTGCACCAGAGACATATTTAAACACAAAGAAAGGAAGACTGCCAAAAACACTTTGAGATGTAAACCATTCACTTGTACATATTTGTTCTTTGCCTCAGTCATCATCTTATCTAATTTGTAGTTAATTTAAAAAAAAAATCCATTTGATAAGGGTTTAATTAGTCAAGGTCTTCGTTATTTGAAATCTTCAAATTAAACAAATACTCTTGAAGTCTTTGGTGATGAGGCATCTTCACTACCTCTTCTCTATTGCTCAATGGAATTGATTAAATCTACAGAATTCAAAGAAAACAAAGAATGGAATCAGATTTGAACGATATGCAAAAAAGTAGAAAAAATATTTAACAATATAATACTGCAAATTTGATCATTTCTTATCACTGAAAGCAATCAATACATAGAAAAGAAGAGAATTAGGAACATCAAAAATCCATTTCTTATATCACAATCTAGCCACTAATTGTGAGTCGTCACTGAAATTCGAGTAAACCACTTTCTACTAAGAACTTGATCTGGTTGAATCTGGAAGTATCAAAAGCCGAACAACGATTTGGGTAGCATGGTGCATTCATTTGTTACAATAGAGACATTTTTTTTGTGGAGAACATTAAACTGGAAAAGGAAGTTAAAGAGAGTTATTTTTGAAGTTGGTAACTTGTCAATTTTAAAAATTTAAAGTGAATATATGTTATTAAAACTGCCAAAAAAAATTACAACATTTTGATATATCAGTTACCACACATTTATTTTCTATACTTTTGGTTAAAATAAAAAAATTATATTTTGAAAGAGGTTTAATGTTTTAATATCTCTCTTTGTATAATCTTATTAGATAGATTATTAAATATTAAATTTTGTCTTATAAAGATCAAAATCTAAAAGGGATTATCGAGATTAAAAATTATAAAAATAAAAAAATAAATGGGAGTTTCTTAACCAAATAATATTTGTATCAAAGTAATTTAAGTATAGTTATCTATTTTAAAAACTATAATATTAATTAACTAATTATCAAAATTTGAGTTTTCTAATAAAGTTTAAAAAGTAAAATTCAAAAATACACAACTAATAACTAATTTAACTACTTGTTGTCCTAAAACACCACATGGTAATTTATCATGTTGCCACATGGCTTTATGTGGAGGCTTTGTCCTCTCTTATTAATAATATATAGATTATCATTATTTGGCTCATGCAGCGTAAATTATATCATACCAGGACATATTAACTACTGTCAATTTGACTATTGTCCCAAACTGCTCTATTAACTGTAACAAAAAGCAAGTTTAAAACATACTTTATATGATATGTTCATCTGAAAGAGAAGAGTTTATGTGTTTGTTTATGCTCCAAGGGATGGAAAAGGATGTTCATTTGCAGTTGGAGTATAGAAAGGCATGTTGGGTTCATAGTAATGAAAGGGTGTGAACGGAAATGTTAAAACATGCAGAAACGCGTGAACAATGACTGTTTCGCACGAACAGTAGCACTGTTTTGCATGAACAGTGCACTGCTTCACGAACTGACGTGTGAACAGTGACTGTTTCGCGTGAATAGTAGTGCTGTTACGTGAACAGTAGCACTGTTTTGCGTGAACAGTGCACTGCTTCACGAACTGCTGCAACGTTGTTTCGAACTGATGCAATGTTTCATGAAATGGTGTACTGTTTCAGAAAATTACTGCAATGATTTAAGTAAACAGACATGTATTTTCAGGAAAAGATACACACCTCTAAATTGAATCAATGCCACCTTTCAAAGGGGCATCTTGTGGCTATAAATAACCTGGTTTTCATCCACAGGTAAAAAAAGAAGAAAGTAGAGAAAATTTTCAGAATTACAAGCTTCTTCTTCTTAAAAATACTCTAAGTGTGATCATTCAAACCGTGAGTGTGTTCGAAGAATCCGCCTATTTGAGGTACCGTTATAGTCAGATTGAAGGCCATTTTATCCTGGGAGGAAGATTCCATAACCTCGGGTACAGTGAGGGGAATTATTCCTTAAGGAAAGTCTGTGAATTCGGACGACTTGGCCTTAACAATTTCTCTTTCATCTGTATTTCTGAAATATAAAATACACCTCTTGTAAAGATCATTTTGATCTTGTGTTGAGGGTATTTGTTCAACTTCGTTGTGTTCTTGTTCATACTTAAACTCGAGTTGAAGTTGTTATTCTATTATACAGATTCTACGTACCCGTATTGTGGAAAATAACAATCTTACGGAATAACTTTACAGAATCTGTATTGCGTGTTTTTGGAGATTAAAGCTTAGGCTTTCTACTCCGCTTGAATTTAACTAGTGATTAGAAGACATAAAATCTTCATCACAAGTTAAGGTTCACTCGGTTGATGATTCGAAGTAATAAAAACTTCATCGTTAACTAGAAACAAGAAGAAAAAGAGTTTAAAGTTATTTAACTTTACTAATGGTATTCTGAAAAATACTAATTTTTCTGTCTTATGGTGATAGGAAAAATGACAACTGAAATTCAAATGATGGATGCGACAACGTCTATGGGGGCAAATAATATTGCCACATCAAGTCGCACAAATGCTCCGCCAACGATGACACCGGCGGAGAAGCCCAAAAATTTTCTGGCATTAACTTCAAGCAGTGGCAACAAAAGATGTTCTTTTACCTCACCACTTTATGTCTACAACGGTTCACTAGCGAAGATGCTCCTGAGGTGCCCGAGGGAACCTCGGACGACCGCTTCGTTATTGTAGAAACTTGAAAACATTCGGATTTCCTTTGCAGGAACTATATTCTGAGTGGTCTCCAAGACGACCTCTATAATGTCTATAGTGGAACCAAGACGTCAAAGGAACTGTGGGGGGCACTTGAACAGAAATATAAAACGGATGATGCAGGAATTAAGAAATTCCTTGTTGCACGATTCCTGGACTTCAAAATGATTGACAGCAAATCTGTTGTCTCTCAAGTACAAGAGTTGCAAGTCATCATACATGATCCCCTAGCAGAAGGTATATTTTTGAAAAATACCTTAGTTGAACAAATTAAAAATGTTCTTAATACTCACATAAACTAAATTGTAGGTTTAATTGTGAATGATACTTTCCAAGTAGCAGCGATAGTTGAGAAGCTACCACCTTTGTGGAAAGACTTAAAAACTACTTAAAGCATAAACGCAAGGAGATGACTGTTGAAGATCTTATCGTCCGACTCCGTATCGAAGAGGACAATAAAGCTGCCGAAAGAATGTCAAAGGGGAGTTCTACAATTAACGGAGAACATATTATATAAGATGGCCAAAACAACTCGAAGAAAAGAAAGAAAGTTGAACAAGGAATCAATCAACCCAAGAAAAATTTCAAGGGAAAATGCTTCAATTGTGGCAAAATTGGCCACAAGTCAACAGATTGTCGAGCCCCGAAGAAAGGCAGGAAAAAAGACCAAGCGAATATGATTGAGTACAACAAAGAATATGATGATCTGTGTGCTATGTTCACGGAATGCAACTTGGTGGAAAATCTACGCGAATGGTGGATGGATTCTAGTGCCACACGCCATGTTTGCGCAAACAAAGAGTTGTTCACGTCATTTGCTCCGGCTCAAGCAGAAGAAATACTTTACATGGCTAACTCCGCTACTGCTAAGGTGGAGGGAGCAGGAAAAAATTGCCTAAAGATGACTTCCGGCAAGGTCTTGACACTGAACAATATGCTATATGTTCCGGATTTACGTAGGAACTTAATTTCTGTTTCACTCCTAGATAAGAACGGATTCAAATGTGTGATCGTTTCTGGGAAAATTGTAGTTAGCAAAGGAGAAATATATGTAGGAAAAGGCTATCTCACGGAGGGCCTTTATAAGATCAATGTAATGACTGTTGAAATGAATAAAAAGTTTAAATTCATCTTATTTGCTTGATTTTTATGATTTATGGCATGAACGTTTAGGCCATGTTAATTACAAAACGTTACGAAAACTGATTAACTTAGAAGTTTTGCCAAACTTTGAGTGCAATAAATCAAAGTGTCAAACGTGTGTAGAATCGAAGTATGCAAAGCATCCTTATAAGTCCGTTGAAAGAAATTCCAATCTCTTAGACTTAATACACACTGACATTTATGATATGAAGTCAACACCATCTCGTGGTGGGAAAAAGTATTTCATAACTTTTATTGATGATTGCACTAGATATTGTTATATCTACTTGCTAAATAGTAAGGATGAAGCAATAGATGCGTTTACGCAATATAAAATTGAAGTTGAAAATCAGTTAGACAAAAGGATCAAAATGATAAGAAGTGATAGGGGCGGAGAATATGAATCTCCCTTTGTGCAAATATGTGTAGAGAATGGAATAATCCATCAAACTACGGCCACGTATTCACCTCAATCTAATGGAATTGCGGAAAGAAAAAATCAAACTTTGAAGGAAATGATGAATACCTTACTTATAAGTTCTGGTTTACCGCAAAACTTATGGGGGGAGGCTATCCTTATGGCCAATCGTATACTCAACAGAGTTCTCCATAGTAAGACACAATCAATTTCTTATGAAAAATGGAAAGGAAGGAAACCTAACTTGAAATATTTCAAAGTGTGGGGGTGTCTAGCAAAGGTACAAGTTCCTATACCTAAAAGGGTTAAGATAGGACCTAAAACGGTGGACTGCCTGTTCATAGGATATGTTAAAAGTAGTAAAGCATGTCGATTTTTTGTTCATAAATCCGAACATCCAGATATCAGTGAAAATACGGTAATTGAATCAGACAATGATGAATTCTTTGAAAACATTTACCCGTATAAAATTAGACATGAACGGTCTAGAGGACGATCTAAACAACCTCGAGATGAACCAAGCGAGGATGTACATAAAGAATAAAATCCAAGACGTAGTACACGTCGAAGAACGTCAACTTCGTTTGGGTCGGATTTTGTAACATTTCTCTTAGAAAATGAGCCTCAAACATTTAAAGAAGCGATGTCTTCGTCAGACTCATCCTTTTGAAAAGAGGCAGTCAATAGTGAGATTGATTCAATCTTAAACAACCATACATGGGAATTGGTTGACCTTCCTCCCGGAAATAAACCTTTAGGTTCTAAATGGATCTTCAAAAAGAAAATGAAGGTGGATGGTACTATTAAAAAATACAAGGCAAGACTTGTAGTAAAAGGCTTCAAACAAAAGGAAGGTCTTGATTACTTTGATACATACTCGCCAGTAACAAGGATAACCTCGATTCGAATGTTAATTGCCTTGGCGGCGGTATATGATCTTCAAATTCATCAAATGGATGTAAAAACCACATTCCTAAATGGAGATTTGGAGGAATAAATTTACATGGAACAACCTGAGGGTTTTGTGGTTCCAGGAAAGGAAAATAAGGTGTGTAAACTTATTAAGTCATTATATGGACTAAAGCAAGCACCAAAACAATGGCATGAGAAGTTTGACCAAACCATGTTGGCAAACGAATTCAAAATAAATGAATGTGATAAATGTGTTTATATTAAAGACACTCCAAATCACCAAGTCATTGTATGTTTATTGTGGATGATATGTTGATCATCAGTAGAGACATTTCTGACATAAATGCAACAAAATGAATGCTCGAGAGCATGTTTGATATGAAGGACCTTGGAGTTGCAGATGTTATCTTAGGTATAAGAATCCATCAAACTCCACAAGGGTTGGCATTGTCACAATCTCATTATATCAAAAAGGTACTTGACAAGTTTCAAGTATATGGAATTCGGTATTGCCAAGACTCCATTGGATGCGAGCTTTACACTTCGAAATAATGAAGGTAAAAATGACTCGCAATTGGAGTACGCAAGAGTATTGAGATATTTAATGTATATAATAAATTGTACACGACCAGACATAGCATGCGCTATCAGTAAATTGAGTCAGTACACGAGTAATCCCAACAAAACTCACTGGATGGCAATGAAAAGAGTTTTGGGGTATCTTAAATGCACTCAAAATTATGCTTTGCATTATAATAAATATCCTGCGGTACTTGAAGGATATAGTGATACAAATTGGATCACCGGATCGAACGAAGTAAAATCCACAAGTGGATATGTATTTACTATCAGTGGAGGAGCAGTTTCTTGGAAATCATACAAACAGACTTGTATCGCTCGCTCTACAATGGAATCTGAATTTATCGCATTAGATAAAGCCAGTGAAGAAGCAGAATGGCTCCAAAATTTATTGAAAGATATTCCGTATTGGCCCAAGCCAGTGGCACCAGTATGTATACACTGTGATAGCCAAGAAGCAATAGGTAGGGCAGGGAGCATGATGTATAACGGTAAATCTCATCATATAAGACAAAGACATAATACTGTTAAAGAACTTCTCTCTAGTAGAATTATCACTGTAGACTATGTAAAGTCGAAGGATAATGTGTCGGATCCACTTACAAAAGGCCTATCTAGAGAAGGAGTAGAAAGGACATCCAAGGAAATGGGTTTAAGGCCTAGGATAAGTCAGCATGCCGGTAACTCTACCTAGCAGACTGGAGATCCCAAGAGCTATGTTCAAGGAGATCAAACAAAGTTGTGTCTGACAGGTTCAACATTGTCAATTACCTAACACATTCTCATGATAGAGACAATGTATAGTAAACAAGGATAAGACTTAAGGTGAAAAGTTTTTTAATGATTATCTAAATTTGGCAGATTTGACCAATGCCACCTTTCAAAGGGGCATCTTGTGGCTATAAATAACCTGGTTTTCATCCACAGGTAAAAAAAGAAGAAAGTAGAGAAAATTTTCAAAATTACAAGCTTCTTCTTCTTCTTAAAAATACTCTAAGTGTGATCATTCAAACCGTGAGTGTGTTCGAAGAATCCGCCTATTTGAGGTACCGCTATAGTCGAATTGAAGGCCATTTTATCCTGGGAGGAAGATTCCATAACCTCGGGTACAGTGAGGGGAATTATTCCTTAAGGAAAGTCCGTGAATCCGGACGACTTGGCCTTAACAATTTCTGTTTCATCTGTATTTCTGAAATATAAAATACACCTCTTGTAAAAATCATTTTGATCTTGTGTTGAGGGTATTTGTTCAACTTCGTTGTGTTCTTTTTCATACTTGAACTCGAGTTGAAGTTGTTATTCTATTATACAGATTCTACGTACCCGTATTATGGAAAATAACAAGGCATCCTCTTCAGATTGGGGCACTCAAGAAAGCTCATGTATTCAAGGGAATCACACATCAGTTTTCCGTCACAGATACTCTTCAATTCAGGCAAGCAGTGCAGTTTGAGCTGTTTTAGCTTAGGAAGGTCAGCAGTAGTAGATGTACTGTTGTTGTTTTGGATACTTCCCTCTCTTCCTATTATCTCTTCCATCTTATAACACCGACTTATAACAAGCTTCTCAAGGCTCTTGAGATCCTGCAAGATAGCCCGTGGAAACAACTTCTTCATCCTATCGCAGTCCTGGATTTTCAATTTTGTTAGACCCGAGAAGGTGTGAGATGCAATTTTTCTGTTACAGATCCCAACAAGATTTTGCAAGTCATAAGCTTTCAGAATATCGAAAGATATGCAGTATGGGTTTGTAGTTGTATCTCTATCAGAGATGTAACACCCCGTACTTAATTACGTGCATTAACCATTGTTATATGTGCTGGAGTATATGTATTGATCCTAAGTTAGGTATATATGAGTTTAAGTATGAGTATTGATTATTTTGAGATGGTTTCAAGTGTATAGTTTGATTATATGTGTATAGGAATCGACCTTATTTATACCAAAATTTGCCCGTCGATGTTTCCATACGAAGGTTATTGAATAAGCTTTTTGACAATATAAAGATTTTCAAAAACGGATAAGTTTCGGATATAAGCGATCACGTTCGAAACTATAAAACGGTGGCCGGGATGTGAACAGTAAATTTGCAGGAAAATACTGAGGCCTGCTAGTTTTTGGGTCAACTTTGAACGATCATAACTCCCTCAATATAATGAACTTGGTGAGATACCACCTATCAAAAGAAAGATCTTTGAGTCTTCTTTCTAATGAAATTGGTTTCATCCAAATCCAACATCTGAGTAAGGAGTTATACTCGTTTTACTTCAGCCTCTCAAAACAGATTTTTGTGAACAGTAAATTAGCAGGAAAATACTGAGGCCTGCCAGTTTTTGGGTCAACTTTGAACGATCATAACTCCCTCAATATAATGAACTAAGAGATCTACCACATATCAAAAGAAATATCTTTGAGTCTTCTTTCCAATGCAATTGGTTTCATCCAAATACAACATCTGCGTAAGTAGTTATACGCGTTTTACTTCAGCCTCTCAAAAATGATTTTTAGGGTCACCTTCAAACGATCATAACTCCTTGTACAAGACGAACTGGGTAGACTAATTTATATGAAATGAAATACCTTTGAATTATCTTTACAATGATACCAATTTCACCCAAATCCGATATCGGATCAAAGAGTTATGGTCTATCTACTTCAGCTTGTCAAAACAGTCCACCGGAGGACATATTTGACATTGTTTAAATTTTAAGGGCACTTTGGTCATTTTCTATGATATTATGGACGGGAATATGTGTATATATACATGTATATGAGTTCAAAAACTCATATTCATCATCAATTATAGGAAAGAACAAACCCTAGCCTAATTTCAACTCTAATTATCTTGTGATTCAACCGTGGAAAGTCCAAATTGATTCTGTAGTTGTGTTCATCGTCTCAAGGGCTTCGAGAAGCACCCCTTATTTGTGCCAACAGGACTTCAAAACCCAAAGGGCCATTCTATGGTAAGGATGTAAATTATGTTGGTGTTATTTATATGGATATGTATATATATATATATATATATATGCATGTGAGCATAAAAAATATGTTATTTGATTGTTGTTGAAAGATGATTGGAAATGATGTTGGATCATTCTTGTGCATGGTTGGATTATGTTGAATTGTGAAGGGATGATGTGGTATTGATGATGTGGTATTGAAATGATGATTATATATATATATATATATATACACATAAACCTATTGTTCAAGTTGGTTTTTGGAATGCTTTGCAAATATTGGTTGTATGGAATTATGGAAGAGAATTGTGGTGTTGGGTTGCTAATACTAGATGCCAAATATTTCATTGTAGATAAGTGATTTGTAAAGGCGGGAAGTTGTGTTGAAGTGGTATCCGAATCTACAACGAGGTATGTAAAGCATACTCTAACGATGTTCTTTGGCATGAAAACACCAATGTTCCATCAAGTAAGATTCCGAGGTTATCCAAACACATGTATTGTTCTACATTACCAATGAAGTTGTTTCCATTCTATAAAGTGTCAAAATATTTCATTGATATACCAAAAGGCTCCTATTTCATTGTTGTGATATTGATGATTCTGAAACATATTGTTGATGTACCAATGAGTCCTTATTATATCGTTATTGTATAGAAAGTCTATTACTTGATTCCTATTGATGTATCATTGTTCCAAAGGTACTATATTGGCATGAACAATAATGTAATAATCTCAAAAGCTTTTGAACTAAGTTATTGGAAAAATCTCTTATGTGTTACTTGATATACGTGTGAGTGGTATCCCAGGGGCATAAGCCTAGCATGGGTCGATCCCTATTTATGTGTTTATGGGTGGTATCCCAGGGGCATAAGCCTAGCATGGGTCGATCCCAATTGATATGTATTGGGGGCAGCCTAATGGTCACAGTACGGTACAGTATTGATTATTGTTAGGTGGTTGGAGGTTCGGGAGGAGGAGGTAATGACGAATAATAATTGTAAAGAATGAAATGAACGAATGTATACCGTTCCACAAATGTGTTTGAATTCAAGAACCCAATTCAGATTAATGATAATGTTCATGATCCTAAAAATGTTTATGAAGTGTGGTTCACTTCTATTATGGTTTATTCACTTGTGTCTGATTTTCTTGATCCCCCATATCACATATGATTATTTACAGCTTTACATACTCAGTACATATCTCGTACTGACGTCCCTTACGGGGGACCTGCATTTCATGCTGCAGGCAAAGGTACCTCAGCTCATACACCGCACCAGTAGGAGTCAGGTCATACAGCTACTGTTGGTGAGCTCCAGTTTACTTCGGAGATTTTCGAGTCGGTTCCTTATATTTTATTATTGTACGGGAGTCATGTGTGGGCGGGGGTTTGTCTCGAACCTAGTTATGTCATGTATATTCTAGAGGCTTTGTAGACATAAGGAAGGGTAAAGTCATGGAAGTTTATATAGTGATGTTATATTCGTATATGGGGTGGCCCCGATGGCCAAGTATTATATATATATATATATATTTGTGCGTGTTGTGCTGATACAGGTAATTAGACCCTTTTATATGCAGCGAAGTGTTGCCCAAATTTTTGGTGACATAGTGAAAGTACAGGTATTTGAATGGGTTCTCCCGGGCCTTCTTGGCTTCGGGTGCCAGTCCGGCCCAATGGGATTTTGGGCCGTGACAAAAGTGGTATCAGAGAGGTTCGTCCTAGTGAGTCTACAAAGCCGTGTCTACGTAGAGTCTTGTTTATCGGTGTGTTGTACACCACATCTATAAACAGGAGGCTATGGACATTTAGGAATTGTTTCTTTTCTTCATGTCTTAGATCGTGCGATAGAGCTTATATTGTATATGAAGTCATAGTTGACCACTGAATCAGTTTGTTTCTCTTATTATAGTAATGATGCCGGTTACCAGAAGCAAGAATACCGGTAAGCAAGTAGATGTGGCTGCCGGAGAGGGGACTAGTAAGTCACCCACTATACCAGCTAATCAAAGTGAGGCTCCATCTGAGCATGCATCAGAAACTTCCCCCAGTCCAAAAGAAATAAGGGGGAGGAGAACTATATCCCCAGAGCCACTGTAACACCCCGTAAATTTTTTTTTCGTACACTTATCGCGATTATATGGAGTCCTAAAGACTTGCGTATGGGTTAAATTAAGTTTATGGTGTTCGTAAGTATCCCGTCAATAGTTGTATGAGTAGTTATTGGAATAAGCTTTCCAACGATATAAAGTTTGCCCAAAACAGAGGAGTATTTCATATAAGCGAGCACGTTCGAAATTTCAAATCGGTGGCCGGGAAGCCTGTGAACAGTGATTCTGCAGGAAAATTTCTGCAGCTAGGCACACCAACTTGAGACGATCATAACTCCTTGTGCAAACGGAACTGTGTGGGCTGCTGTATATAGACGAAAAGCTCCAAGAGTCTTCTTTCTAATGAAATTGGTTTCATTCAAATCCAACATCTGAGTAAGGAGTTATACTCGTTTTACTTCAGTCTCTCAAAACAGATTTTTGTGAACAGTAAATTAGCAGGAAAATACTGAGGCCTGCCAGTTTTTGGGTCAACTTTGAACGATCATAACTTCCTCAATATAATGAACTGGGTGAGCTACCATATATCAATAGAAAGATCTTTGAGTCTTCTTTCTAATGCAATTGGTTACATCCAAATCCAATATCTACGTAAGGAGTTATACGCGTTTTACTTCAGCCTCTCAAAACAGATTTTTAGGGTCAACTTCAAACGATCCTAACTCCTAGTACAGGACGAACTGGGTGGCCTAATTTATATGAAATGAAAGACCTCTTAATTATCTTTACAATGATACCAATTTCACCCAAATCCGATATGGGAGCAAAGAGTTATGATCGATTTACTTCAGCCTGTCAAAACTGTCCACTGGGGACAGATTCGGGATTTATTTCAATTTTTAGGGCACAATGGTCATTTTCTATTTGGACGAAAATTTGGTCTTAAAAACCTGCACTTAGCCTCAATTTTATCAGATTTTATCCAAATTTTAGGAAAGGTGGGAACCCTAACCAATTTCAACCCCAGATATTTTGTGATTCAACCGTAGAAAATTCAAATTGGTTCCGTAGTTGTGTTCACCATCTCGGAAGCTTCAAGAAGCACCCCATGGTTATGTAAGGAGGATCATAAATACAAGAGTTCATTGTTAAGGTATGAATATTGTTTATTCTTAATTCTTATCCATGAATAAGTATTTATAAAGGATTATGAGTGTTGTCTTGATGTTGGAAGATAACTAGAAACATAGTTATGACTGGTTGTGTATAAATTGTTAGTAGTAAATTATGGAAGTTGCTGTAAATTATGGAAGTTGCTGTATTGGATTATGGAGGATGAATTGTGGTGATATATCATTATATTAGTGGTTATGTATGCCTAGTGATCATGTTGGTATTGGATGGTGATTAAGAAGGGAAATAAAGGCTAAGAGTGATGTTGAGGGATATTTCATGAAAATGCATGATATGTGAATGTAATAAGAGTATAAGAGGATGTATGAAGTACTCTTATTGATGAGCTAAAGGATTATTTCCTAGACATTATTTGGTGAAGTTAATACCTAAATGGTAAGGTTTGGTTGCTAATACTTGTTGCCACAAATGACTTATTGTAGATAAGTGTTCGAAGAGTACGGGAAGTCACTTGTATTGAAGTGGTTATATCAAGGTATGTAAGACATACTCTATCTATTCTTTGGCATGAATAATGACCCATGGCACTCTCAAGTAAGCTTCCAACATTGTCCTACGACACATGACACATAATAACATCATATGATCTTCGACACTACCTATTGAACTTGTTTTCACTTTTAAGATGTCCGGCTAGTCAAAAACGTCCATATACTATTGTTGACTCCGAAATGGTTTAATGAGGTATCCATGATTCTCTACTTCATCTTAATGATATTGATTACCTATTTACATGTTTTTCCTATTGAGGTATCATGGTTTCAAGTTCCATAAAGTGTGACCACAAAGTAACCAATCTCAAAGATTAATTGAATTATGAAATGGAATGTCTATATTTTAAATTGATGATTTGATGTATTGTATTAGTACCACTGATCAGTTGGCCATCGTATTATAAAGATTATCTATATATGCTATTCCAGGGGTGGTCCCTGATGTATTGTATTAGTACCACTGATCAGTTGGCCATTGTATGACATATGTTATGTATTGATAAGGATTACGGGAAGTAATGATATGAAAGTAATGTGCAGGTATCCCATCAGTTCTTTTAAGTGTGGTCTACTCATACTGTTTATTCACTCGTATCTGGTTTTTGTTGATCTTTTGTATCTCATCTTGATACTCACTGCCTTACATACTCAGTACATATTTCCGTACTGACGTCCCTCACGGGGGACCTGCATTCATGCCTGCAGGAACAGGTACTTCAGGTCGTACACCTCCGCAGTAAGAGCCAGGACGTTCTGTTGTTAGTGGTGAGCTCCAGTTGTTTCGGGGCATCCCAAGTCGTCTCTATATGTACTTTTGGTATTTGCATAAAAGTCTTTTGTGGGCGGGAGTTTGTCCCGACCCCAACTCAGTTGTGTATCTATGTAGAGGCTTTTGTAGACATATTGTACAGCCATAGGAGTGTTTGGTTGATAGACGTGATGGCTCTGACGGCCAATTACTGTTTATATATATATATATGCGTGTCTGCTGGGCTGATACAGGTAATGTTTTCTTCTATTTACAACGAAGTGCTGCCCAAATTTCTAATTTTCATAAGTAATGTGAATGTGAAAGTATAGGTTATGAACGGGTTCTCCCGGGCCTCCTCGGCTACGGGTGCCAGTCTGCTCCAATGGGATTTGGGGTGTGACAGAAGTGGTATCAGAGAAGTTCGTCCTAGTGAGTCTACAAAGCCGTGTCTACGTAGAATCTCGTTTATCGGTGTGTTGTGCACCACATCTATAAACAGGAGGCTATTGGACATTTAGGGATTGTTTCCACTCTTCATTTCTTAGATCGTGCAATAGATCCCATATTAGAGATAAAGTCATAATCAATCGCTTAATCCAATTGTTTCTTTTTTATTTATTATAGTGACGATGCCGGTTACAAGGAGAAAGAATAAGTGGAAACGAGTAGATGCAGTGGCCGGAGAAGGTACTAGTAAGTCACCACCGGCACAAGTTGAGCAAAGTGAGTCTCAAGCTGAGCATATATCAGGCGCTTCTTCTCCTCCGGAAGGGCCGTCTATTAATGTGGTTGATCGAGATTTGAGGGATGCAGTACAACTTCTGACGCGTATAGTTGCCGGTCAAGTTCAAGGGCAAGCTATTCCTACCACGGGTTCTAGTGGTATGGATAGAGCAGCTAGCCTTCGGACTCAGGATTTTCTGAAATTGGATCCTCCTACTTTTACCGGATCAGATATTAATGAAGACCCGCAGGACTTTGTCGATCAAACCCAAAGGGTTCTAGATGTTATGCATGTATCCGGTAAAGAGATGGTTGAGCTAGCAGCATATAGACTGAAAGGAGAGGCTATATTGTGGTACGAGGATTGGAAACGATCTAGGGGTATTGATGCACCTCCAACTACGTGGGGAGAGTTCAAAAATGCATTTATTGATCATTATCTTCCATTTGAGACTCGTCAGGCCCGTGCAGATCAATTCTTGAATCTTCGTCAGGGTAATATGAGTGTGAGAGAGTATAGTCTTCGATTTAACTCCTTGTCTCGATATGCTTCTAATGTGGTAGCTACTATGGACGACAGAGTTCATCACTATGTGAATAGATTGGAACCATACTTGGTTAGAGATTGTACCATTGCTGCTTTGAACAAGGACATGGATATAGCGAGGATACAAGCTTTCGCTCAGAAGATGGAAGAGCAGAGGCAAAGAAGAAGAACCCAGGAATCAGAAAAAGGATATTCTAAGCGGCCCAGAGCTATAGGGCAGTTTGTGGCATCTCAGGGAGGTTTTAGGCCTTCGTTCTCTCATAGATTGCCTAGCCCGTTATCTTCTTATCCTGCAATTAGTGCTCCACCGCAATTTCAAAGGTTCAGAGGTAATCAGTTCGGGCAAAGCAGTGAAAATCAGAGTTCGCGAACAGTAGGGTATCAAGGGCAAGGGAGTATGAGTCAATTGAGACCTCCACGACACCCGTGCCCCATTTGTAGAAAATTTCACTTTGGCGAATGTCGGCTTGGGACGAATAATTGCTTTTGGTGCGGTAAGCCGGGGCATATGGCTAGAGATTGCCCACGCAGGACCACAGGTAGTATAACACGACCTACCGGATCAGCTGTTGCGTCATCTTCGGTGCCTCCTTTGAGTAGGGGTGCACAACCTATGGGTCATGGTAGAGGTGATAGAGGAGTAGCTAGTGCTAGCGGAGCTCAGAACCGTGTGTATGCCCTAGCAGATCGGCAAAATTTAGAGGCTTCTCCAGACGTGGTTACAGGTACGTTGTCCATCTTTGCATTTGATGTGTATGCCTTAATTGATCCTGGTTCTACATTATCGTATGCTACTCCTTTGGTTGCGGGAAGGTTCGGAAGAAAACCCGAATTATTAGCCAAGCCATTTGAAGTATCAACGCCAGTGGGGGAATCTCTTATAGCTAGGAATGTTTATCGAAATTGTGTTGTGAATATTTGTGGTCGTGATACTTTGGCCGATCTTGTTGAGTTGGAAATGGTAGATTTTGATGTTATTATGGGCATGGATTGGTTAGCGTCTTGTTATGCTACAGTAGATTGCCGTTCTAAGAAGGTATATTTCCATTTCCCAAATGAGGCAGTCCTAGAATGGAAGGGTAATGTTGGCGCGCCGAGAGGTAGATTTATTTCTTACTTTAAGGCAAGAAAAATGATTTCCAAGGGGTACATATACCATCTGGTTAGAGTAAGGGATGCAGAGGCAGAGCCGCCAACTTTTCAGACCGTTCCGGTTGTGAATGAATTTCCTGATGTATTTCCTGAAGAACTACCAGGTTTACCTCCTGAACGAGAAGTGGAGTTTGGTATTGATTTGTTGCCAGACACACAGCCAATCTCAATACCTCCTTATAGAATGGCACCAGCAGAGTTGCGAGAATTGAAAGAGCAACTGAAAGACTTGCTAGAGAAGGGATTCATCAGGCCTAGTATGTCCCCTTGGGGAGCACCAGTATTGTTTGTGCGTAAGAAAGATGGTTCGCTGAGGATGTGTATTGACTATCGGCAATTGAATAAGGTGACTATCAAGAATAAGTACCCCCTTCCCCGAATTGATGATTTATTTGACCAGTTGCAGGGTGCCCAGTGTTTTTCCAAGATTGACTTGAGATCAGGCTATCATCAAGTGAGAGTCAAGGATAAAGATATACCCAAGACAGCTTTCCGAACACGGTATGGTCATTATGAATTCCTGGTTATGTCATTTGGGCTGACAAATGCACCCGCAGTTTTTATGGATCTGATGAATAGGATGTTTAAGCCGTTTCTAGATGTGTTCGTGATAGTTTTCATAGATGATATTCTGGTCTACTCTAGATCAGAAGAGGACCATGTTAATCACTTAAGGCAGGCATTGCAGATTCTTCGTGATCGTAAGCTGTATGCGAAGTTTTCTAAATGTGAGTTTTGGCTCAAGTCAGTGGCATTTTTGGGCCATATTGTATCCAGTGAAGGCATAAAAGTTGATACTCAGAAGATTGAGTCTGTGAAGAATTGGCCAAGACCCACGACGCCTACGGAGATTCGTAGTTTCCTCGGGTTGGCAGGTTATTATAGAAGGTTTGTTGAAGGTTTTTCTTCTATTTCTGCACCTTTGACTAAGTTGACGCATAAAGCCTCCAAGTTTCAATGGAATGAAGCCTGTGAAAAGAGTTTCCAGGATCTGAAGAGCAAGTTGACTTCTACACCGGTATTGGTACTTCCTGAAGGCACAAAAGGGTATGCAGTGTACTGTGATGCTTCGAGAATTGGCTTAGGATGCGTACTAATGCAACATGGTAGAGTAATAGCCTATGGCTCTAGACAGTTGCGACCTCATGAGAGGAATTATCCCACGCATGATCTTGAGCTAGCTGCAGTTGTATTTGCTTTGAAGATATGGCGCCACTACTTATATGGGGTTCATGTTGACATATATACCGATCATAAGAGCCTGCAATATATCTTCAGTCAGAAAGATCTAAACTTGAGGCAACGGAGATGGCTTGAATTGTTGAAAGATTATGATGTTGATATCTTGTATCATCCAGGGAAAGCGAATGTGGTAGCGGATGCACTGAGTCGTAAGTCTAAAATGGCATCTATAGAAAAGCAGGGGATTATTAAGGATCTTCACCAACTAGCTAATTTGGGAGTTCGACTTCTCGAAACTCCAGATGAAGAGGTTATTGTACGTAATGCAGCGGAATCTTCATTGATAGCTGAAGTGAAAGAGAAGCAGTATGCAGATCCAATTTTATTGCAGCTTAAGGAGGATGTGCAGAGTGGCACGACAAAGGCATTTGAGCTTACGCGAGAAGGAGTGCTTCAGTGTCAGAATCGTTTATGTGTACCTGATGTAGTTGAGCTAAGAAAGAGAATTATGACAGAAGCACACTGTTCAAGGTATTCCATCCATCCAGGGTCGACTAAGATGTATCAAGATTTGAAAGCAATATATTGGTGGAATGACATGAAGAGGAATATTGCCGAATTTGTATCTGAATGTCCGAATTGTCAAAGAGTCAAAGTAGAACACCAGAAACCCGGTGGTTACATGCAATGTATAGATCTTCCAGTCTGGAAGTGGGACAAGATCAATATGGATTTCATCACGGGTTTGCCTCGTACATATCGGAAGTTTGATTCCATATGGGTGATCATTGATAGGCTTACCAAATCTGCGCACTTCTTACCAGTTAAGACAACTTATACGGCGGAAGAGTATGCGAAGTTGTATATTAAGGAGATCGTTCGGTTGCATGGAGTTCCAATTTCCATTATATCCGATCGAGGAGCCCAATTTACCGCGAATTTCTGGAAGTCTTTTCAAAGGAGTTTGGGGACACAAGTAAATCTAAGTACGGCTTTTCATCCTCAAACGGACGGACAAGCGGAACGTACCATCCAGACACTTGAAGACATGCTACGAGCATGTGTATTAGATTTCAAAGGCAACTGGGATGATCACCTACCTCTTATCGAGTTTGCCTACAATAATAGCTATCATTCAAGTATCAAAATGGCACCATATGAAGCATTGTATGGAAGAAAGTGTAGATCGCCAATAGGATGGTTTGAAGCAGGTGATGCGGTCTTATTTGGACCGGATCTTGTTTATCAAGCAATGGAGAAGGTTAAAGTGATCCAACAACGGCTTGCCACAGCTCAAAGTCGACACAAATCTTATGCGGATGTTAGAAGAAGAGGACTTGAGTTTTCTATCGATGATTGGGTATTCTTGAAAGTATCACCGATGAAAGGAGTGATGAGGTTTGGCAAGAAAGGAAAGTTAAGTCCACGATACATAGGTCCGTATAAGATCATTCAAAGATTTGGACAGGTTGCTTATGAGTTAGAGCTACCTCAAGAGCTCTCAGCAGTTCATCCTGTATTTCATGTTTCGATGCTTCGCAAGTACATTGGAGATCCATCGCACATCACTACTACGGAAGATGTACAAATTACAAAAGATCTAACTTTTGAAGAAATGCCTATTGCTATTCTTGATCACCAAATTAAAAAGATAAGGAATAAAGAGATAGCATCGGTAAAAGTACTTTGGAGGAATCAACAAGTTGAGGAGATCACATGGGAAGCCGAGGAAGCGATGAAGATTAAGTACCCTTACCTATTCAACGATGAGGAGGAAGTTCATGAGACGGAAGAAGAACAATAACAAGTAAGTGTTTGTTTTTATGCAAGGATGTTATGATGATGAATATGTTAATTGTAAGCTTGGACATGTCTTAAATGAGTAACTATGCTAACATTCGAGGACGAATGTTCTTAAGAGGGGGATAATGTAACACCCCGTAAATTTTTTTTTCGTACACTTATCGCGATTATATGGAGTCCTAAAGACTTGCGTATGGGTTAAATTAAGTTTATGGTGTTCGTAAGTATCCCGTCAATAGTTGTATGAGTAGTTATTGGAATAAGCTTTCCAACGATATAAAGTTTGCCCAAAACAGAGGAGTATTTCATATAAGCGAGCACGTTCGAAATTTCAAATCGGTGGCCGGGAAGCCTGTGAACAGTGATTCTGCAGGAAAATTTCTGCAGCTAGGCACACCAACTTGAGACGATCATAACTCCTTGTGCAAACGGAACTGTGTGGGCTGCTGTATATAGACGAAAAGCTCCAAGAGTCTTCTTTCTAATGAAATTGGTTTCATTCAAATCCAACATCTGAGTAAGGAGTTATACTCGTTTTACTTCAGTCTCTCAAAACAGATTTTTGTGAACAGTAAATTAGCAGGAAAATACTGAGGCCTGCCAGTTTTTGGGTCAACTTTGAACGATCATAACTTCCTCAATATAATGAACTGGGTGAGCTACCATATATCAATAGAAAGATCTTTGAGTCTTCTTTCTAATGCAATTGGTTACATCCAAATCCAATATCTACGTAAGGAGTTATACGCGTTTTACTTCAGCCTCTCAAAACAGATTTTTAGGGTCAACTTCAAACGATCCTAACTCCTAGTACAGGACGAACTGGGTGGCCTAATTTATATGAAATGAAAGACCTCTTAATTATCTTTACAATGATACCAATTTCACCCAAATCCGATATGGGAGCAAAGAGTTATGATCGATTTACTTCAGCCTGTCAAAACTGTCCACTGGGGACAGATTCGGGATTTATTTCAATTTTTAGGGCACAATGGTCATTTTCTATTTGGACGAAAATTTGGTCTTAAAAACCTGCACTTAGCCTCAATTTTATCAGATTTTATCCAAATTTTAGGAAAGGTGGGAACCCTAACCAATTTCAACCCCAGATATTTTGTGATTCAACCGTAGAAAATTCAAATTGGTTCCGTAGTTGTGTTCACCATCTCGGAAGCTTCAAGAAGCACCCCATGGTTATGTAAGGAGGATCATAAATACAAGAGTTCATTGTTAAGGTATGAATATTGTTTATTCTTAATTCTTATCCATGAATAAGTATTTATAAAGGATTATGAGTGTTGTCTTGATGTTGGAAGATAACTAGAAACATAGTTATGACTGGTTGTGTATAAATTGTTAGTAGTAAATTATGGAAGTTGCTGTAAATTATGGAAGTTGCTGTATTGGATTATGGAGGATGAATTGTGGTGATATATCATTATATTAGTGGTTATGTATGCCTAGTGATCATGTTGGTATTGGATGGTGATTAAGAAGGGAAATAAAGGCTAAGAGTGATGTTGAGGGATATTTCATGAAAATGCATGATATGTGAATGTAATAAGAGTATAAGAGGATGTATGAAGTACTCTTATTGATGAGCTAAAGGATTATTTCCTAGACATTATTTGGTGAAGTTAATACCTAAATGGTAAGGTTTGGTTGCTAATACTTGTTGCCACAAATGACTTATTGTAGATAAGTGTTCGAAGAGTACGGGAAGTCACTTGTATTGAAGTGGTTATATCAAGGTATGTAAGACATACTCTATCTATTCTTTGGCATGAATAATGACCCATGGCACTCTCAAGTAAGCTTCCAACATTGTCCTACGACACATGACACATAATAACATCATATGATCTTCGACACTACCTATTGAACTTGTTTTCACTTTTAAGATGTCCGGCTAGTCAAAAACGTCCATATACTATTGTTGACTCCGAAATGGTTTAATGAGGTATCCATGATTCTCTACTTCATCTTAATGATATTGATTACCTATTTACATGTTTTTCCTATTGAGGTATCATGGTTTCAAGTTCCATAAAGTGTGACCACAAAGTAACCAATCTCAAAGATTAATTGAATTATGAAATGGAATGTCTATATTTTAAATTGATGATTTGATGTATTGTATTAGTACCACTGATCAGTTGGCCATCGTATTATAAAGATTATCTATATATGCTATTCCAGGGGTGGTCCCTGATGTATTGTATTAGTACCACTGATCAGTTGGCCATTGTATGACATATGTTATGTATTGATAAGGATTACGGGAAGTAATGATATGAAAGTAATGTGCAGGTATCCCATCAGTTCTTTTAAGTGTGGTCTACTCATACTGTTTATTCACTCGTATCTGGTTTTTGTTGATCTTTTGTATCTCATCTTGATACTCACTGCCTTACATACTCAGTACATATTTCCGTACTGACGTCCCTCACGGGGGACCTGCATTCATGCCTGCAGGAACAGGTACTTCAGGTCGTACACCTCCGCAGTAAGAGCCAGGACGTTCTGTTGTTAGTGGTGAGCTCCAGTTGTTTCGGGGCATCCCAAGTCGTCTCTATATGTACTTTTGGTATTTGCATAAAAGTCTTTTGTGGGCGGGAGTTTGTCCCGACCCCAACTCAGTTGTGTATCTATGTAGAGGCTTTTGTAGACATATTGTACAGCCATAGGAGTGTTTGGTTGATAGACGTGATGGCTCTGACGGCCAATTACTGTTTATATATATATATATGCGTGTCTGCTGGGCTGATACAGGTAATGTTTTCTTCTATTTACAACGAAGTGCTGCCCAAATTTCTAATTTTCATAAGTAATGTGAATGTGAAAGTATAGGTTATGAACGGGTTCTCCCGGGCCTCCTCGGCTACGGGTGCCAGTCTGCTCCAATGGGATTTGGGGTGTGACAGCCACCTATTAATGTTGTTGATCAAGATCTTAGAAATGCAGTGCAACTTTTGACTCGTATAATTGCTGGGCAAGTCCAACGACAAGCCATTCCTATCGCGGGTTCTAGCGGTACTGATAGGGCGGCTAGTCTTCGGACGCAAGATTTTCTTAAGATGGATCCGCCTACTTTTACCGGATCCGATCTTAATGAAGATCCGCAGGACTTTATTGATCAGATCTAAAGGGCCCTAGAGGTGATGCATGTATCGGGCAGAGAGACAGTGGAGTTAGCCGTCTATAGATTCAAAGGTGAGGCTATATATTGGTATGAAGACTGGAAACGGTCGAGGGGAATTGATGCACCCCCAGCTACTTGGAAAGAGTTCAAAGAGGCATTTATTGATCATTATCTTCCATATGAGACTCGTCAGGCCCGTGCGGATCAGTTCTTAAATCTTCGGCAGGGTAATACAAGTGTGAGGGAGTATAGTCTTCAATTTAATTCCTTGTCTAGATATGCTCCTAATGTTATAGCTACTATGGATGACAGAGTTCATCGGTATGTGAACGGATTGGATCCGTATTTGGTTAGAGATTGTACTATTGCTGCACTGAATAAAGATATGGATATAGCTAGGATCCAAGCATTTGCACAGAAAATGGAAGATCAGAGGCAAAGAAGAAGAACACAGGAATTTGAAAGCGGATCTTCTAAGAGGGCCAGATCTACAGGGCAGTTTATGGTGCCACAGGGAGGTTTTAGACCTCAATTTTCTGCTAGACCACCTAGGCCATTATTTTCTTATTCTGCAGCTAGTGCTCCACCACAGCATCAGGGGTTCAGAGGCAGTCAAATTGGGCAAAGAAGTGAGGGTCATAGTTCGCGATCAGTGGGTTATCATGGGCAAGGGAATATGATCCAACTGAGACCTCCTCGAGAGCCATGCAATAAATGTGGAAGGCATCATATGGGCGCATGTTGAATGGGAACAAATGTTTGTTATTGGTTCGGTATGACGGGGCATATGATGAGAGAATGCCTACGAAGGGGCGCAGGTGGTGTAGCACGACCTTTGGGATCAGCTATTGCATCATCGTCACCGATATCTTTTTCTGGTAGAGGTGCACGACCCGTGGGTCACGCTAGAAACGAAACAAGAGTCGCCAGTTCCAGCGGGACTCAGAATCGCACTTATGCTTTAGCGGATCGACAGAATCTAGAGTCTTCCCCAGATGTGGTTACGGGTACGTTGTCCATATTTTCATTTGATGTATATGCTCTAATTGATCCCGGTTCTACATTATCATATGTTACTTCTTTGGTTGCTGGAAAGTTCAAAAGAACCCCCGAAGTGTTAGATAAGCCGTTGGAAGTGTCTACCCCGGTTGGGGAATCTATTATTGCTAGAAGAGTTTATAAAGATTGTGTAGTAACTGTGTGTGGTCGAGACACGATAGCCAATCTCATGGAACTAGAAATGGTAGATTTTGATGTTATAATGGGTATGGATTGGTTGGCGTCTTGTTATGCCAAAATTGACTGTTGTACAAAAAAGATGTATTTACATTTTCTGAATGAAGCAGTTATTGAATGGCAAGGTAAGATTGGCGCACCAAAAGGTAGATTTCTTTCTTATTTCAAAGCAAGAAAAATGATTTCCAAGGGATACCTATATCATTTAGTTAGAGTAAGGGATACAGAAGCGGAGCCACCAACTCTTCACGTTGTTCCGGTGGTAAATGAATTTTCTGATGTATTTTCTAAAGATCTTCTAGGTTTGCCTCCTGAACGAGAAGTAGAGTTTGGTATTGATGTAATACCAGGCACCCAACCAATCTCCATTCCTCCATATAGAATGGCCCCATCAGAATTGCGAGAATTGAAAGAGCAATTGAAAGATTTGCTAGAGAAGGGATTCATAAGGCCTAGTATGTCCCCCTGGGGAGCACCAGTGTTATTTGTGTGCAAAAAGGATGGCTCGCTGAGGATGTGTATTGATTATCGGCAATTGAATAAGGTGACTATTAAGAATAAATATCCTCTCCCAAGAATTGATGATTTATTTGATCAGTTACAGGGCGCCAAGTGCTTTTCTAAGATTGATTTGAGGTCAGGTTACCACCAAGTGAGGGTCAAAGAAAAAGATATACCCAAAACAGCTTTCCGAACAAGGTATGGTCATTATGAGTTTCTAGTTATGTCATTTGGGCTAACAAATGCACCTGCAGCTTTTATGGATTTGATGAATAGGGTGTTTAAGCCATTCCTGGATGTATTTGTGATAGTTTTTATAGATGATATTCTAGTTTATTCTAGATCAGAAGAGGACCATGCCAATCACTTACGACAGACATTGCAGACTTTTCGTGATTGTAAGCTTTATGCAAAGTTCTCTAAATGTGAGTTTTGGTTAAAGTCGGTGGCATTTTTGGGTCATATTGTATCTAGTGAAGGGATAAAGGTTGATGCTCAAAAGATAAAAGCTGTGAAGAACTGGCCAAGGCCCACAACGCCGACGGAGATTCATAGTTTTCTCGGGTTGGCCGGTTATTATAGGAGGTTTGTTAAAGACTTTTCTTCCATTTCAGCACCCTTAACCAAGCTAACGCATAAAGCATCCAAGTTTCAATGGAATGATACGTGTGAGGAGAGTTTCCAAGAATTGAAAAATAAGTTGACTTCTACACCTGTGTTGGTACTTCTAGAAGGTACAGAAGGGTATACAGTGTATTGTGATGCTTCTAGAATTGGTTTAGGATGTGTATTGATACAGCATGGTAAGGTAATAGCATATGCTTCTAGATAATTGCGGCCACATGAGAAAAATTATCCTACACACGATCTTGAGCTGGCAGCGGTTATCTTTGCTTTAAAAATATGGCGCCACTATTTATATGGGGTTCATGTTGATATATATACTGATCACAAGAGCTTACAATATATTTTCAGTCAGAAGGATCTAAATCTGAGGCAGCGAAGGTGGATGGAACTATTAAAAGATTATGATGTCGATATTTTGTATCATCCAGGGAAAGCGAATATAGTAGCTGATGCGTTAAGTCGTAAGGCTATAATGATGCCTATAGAAAGGCAAGGGATGATTAAAGATCTTCACCAGTTAGCTAGTTTGGGATTTTGCCTTCTTGAAACTCCGGACAAAGAGCTTATCGTACATAATGCTGCGGAATCTTCATTAGTAGCTGAAGTGAAAGAGAAGCAATATGCAGATCCTATTTTATTACAGCTTAAGGAGAACATTCAGATTGGTGCAACCAAGGCATTTGAGCTTACGCGAGAAGGAGTACTTCAGTGCCAAAACCGATTGTGTGTGCTGGATGTAAACGGACTAAGAAAGAAGATTATGACAGAGGCACATTTTTCAAGGTATTCCATTCATCCAGGATCAACCAAAATGTATCAAGATTTGAAAGATATGTATTGGTGGAATGACATGAAAAGGAACATCGCAGAATTTGTAGCTGGATGTCCAAATTGCCAACGAGTTAAAGTGGAACATCAAAAGCTCGGAGGCTATATGCAATGCATAGATCTTCCAACTTGGAAGTGGGACATGATCAACATGGATTTTGTTACAGGTTTGCCTCGTACAGCTCGGAAATTTGATTCTATATGGGTGATTGTGGATAGGCTTACTAAATCCGCACATTTCTTACCCGTTAAGACCACTTACACAGTTGAAGAATATTCGAAGCTGTATGTTAAAGAAATAGTCCGATTACATGGAGTGCCAACTTCTATTATATCAGATCGGGGAACTCAATTTACTGCAAACTTTTGGAAGTCTTTCCAACGGGGTTTGGGAACACAAGTGAATCTGAGTACAGCTTTTCACCCTCAGACAGATGGATAAGCAGAGCGCACCATTCAAACACTTGAAGATATGCTACGAGCATGTGTTGTAGATTTTAAAGGCAGCTGGGATGATCATTTACCTCTTATTGAGTTTGCCTACAATAATAGCTATCATTCAAGTATCAAAATGGCACCATATGAAGCTTTATATGGGAGGAAGTGTAGATCACCAATAGGATGGTTCGAAGCGGGTGAAACTCTTATGTTCGGACCGGATCTTGTGTATCAAGCCATAGAAAAAGTCAAGGTGATTCAGCAACGGTTGAAAATAGCCCAAAGTCGACACAAGTCATATGCGGATAGTAGAAGAAGAGGGCTAGAGTTTTCGTTAGGCGATTGGGTATTTTTGAAGGTATCGCCAATGAAAGGGGTGATGAGATTTGGTAAGAAAGGAAAGCTGAGTCCACGATATATAGGCCCGTATAAGATTATTCGAAGATGTGGTCAAGTTGCTTATGAATTAGAGCTACCCCAGGAACTCTCATCAGTGCATCCAATATTTCATGTATCGATGCTTCAAAAGTGCATCGGAGATCCGTCCCTTATTACTTCTACTGAAGATGTGCAAGTAACAGAAGATCTTACCTATGAGGAGATGCCTATTGCTATATTAGATCGTCAAGTTAAGAAGTTGAGAAATAAAGAAGTAGCATCGGTGAAAGTACTTTGGAGAAATCAACAAAGGGAAGAGATTACATGGGAAGCGGAGGAAGCAATGAAATCGAAATACCCTTATTTGTTCAAAGGTGAAAAATAAGTGCAAGGAGTGGAACTGGGACACTAACAAGTAAGTTTTTACATATGCATAATATCTATATGATGACGTGAATATCAATTATGAATTCGAACTTGTTTCGGATAAATAACTACATTCACATTCGAGGACGAATGTCCTTAAGGGGGGAAGGATGTAATACCCCGTACTTAATTACGTTCATTAGCCATTGTTATATGTGTTGGAGTATATGTATTGATCCTAAGTTAGGTATATATGAGTTTAAGTATGAGTATTGATTATTTTGAGATGGTTTCAAGTGTATAGTTTGATTATATGTGTATAGGAATCGACCTTATTTATACCGATATTTGCCCGTCGATGTTTCCATACGAAGGTTATTGAATAAGCTTTTCGACGATATAAAGATTTTCAAAAACGGATAAGTTTCGGATATAAGCGATCACGTTCGAAACTATAAAACGGTGGCCGGGATGTGAACAGTAAATTTGCAGGAAAATACTGAGGCCTGCCAGTTTTTGGGTCAACTTTGAACGATCATAACTCCCGCAATATAATGAACTGGGCGATATACCACCTATCAAAAGAAAATCTTTGAGTCTTCTTTCTAATGAAATTGGTTTCATCCAAATCCAACATCTGAGTAAGGAGTTATACTCGTTTTACTTCAGCCTCTCAAAACAGATTTTTGTGAACAGTAAATTAGCAGGAAAATACTGAGGCCTGCCAGTTTTTGGGTCAATTTTGAACGATCATAACTCCCTCAATATAATGAACTGGGAGATCTACCATATATCAAAAGAAAGATCTTTGAGTCTTCTTTCCAATGCAATTAGTTTCATCCAAATACAACATCTGCGTAAGTAGTTATACGCGTTTTACTTCAGCCTCTCAAAATAGATTTTTAGGGTCAACTTCAAACGATCATAACTCCTTGTACAGGATGAAATGGGTGGCCTAATTTATATGAAATGAAATACCTTTGAATTATCTTTACAATGATACCAATTTCACCCAAATACGATATCGGAGCAAAGAGTTATGGTCTATCTACTTCAGCTTGTCAAAACAGTCCACCGGAGGATATATTTGACATTATTTAAATTTTAAGGGCACTTTGGTCATTTTTTATGATATTATGGACGGGAATATGTGTATATATACATGTATATGAGTTCAAAAACTCATATTCATCATCAATTATAGGAAAGAACAAATCCTAGCCTAATTTCAACTCTAATTATCTTGTGATTCAACCGTGGAAAGTCCAAATTGATTCCGTAGTTGTGTTCATCGTCTCAAGGGCTTCGAGAAGCACCCCTTATTTGTGCCAACAGGACTTCAAAACCCAAAGGGCCATTCTATGGTAAGGATGTAAATTATGTTGGTGTTATTTATATGGATATGTATATATATATGCATGTGAGCATAAGAAGTATGTTATTTGATTGTTGTTGAAAGATGATTGGAAATGATGTTGGATCATTCTTGTGCATGGTTGGATTATGTTGAATTGTGAAGGGATGATGTGGTATTGATGATGTGGTATTGAAATGATGATTATATATATATATATATATATATATATATATATATATATATATATATATATACACATAAACTTATTGTTCAAGTTGGTTTTTGGAATGCTTTGCAAATATTGGTTGTATGGAATTATGGAAGAGAATTGTGGTGTTGGGTTGCTAATACTAGATGCCAAATATTTCATTGTAGATAAGTGATTTGTAAAGGCGGGAAGTTGTGTTGAAGTGGTATCCGAATCTACAACGAGGTATGTAAAGCATACTCTAACGATGTTCTTTGGCATGAAAACACCAATGTTCCATCAAGTAAGATTCCGGGTTATCCAAACATATGTATTGTTTTACATTACCAATGAAGTTGTTTCCATTCTATAAAGTGTCAAAATATTTCATTGATGTACCAAAAGGCTCCTATTTCATTGTTGTGATATTGATGATTCTGAAACATATTGTTGATGTACCAATGAGTCCTTATTATATCGTTATTGTATAGAAAGTCTATTACTTGATTCCTATTGATGTATCATTGTTCCAAAGGTACTATATTGGCATGAACAATAATGTAATAATCTCAAAAGCTTTTGAACTAAGTTATTGGAAAAATCTCTTATGTGTTACTTGATATATGTGTGGGTGGTATCCCAGGGGCATAAGCCTAGCATGGGTCGATCCCTATTTATGTGTTTATGGGTGGTATCCCAGGGGCATAAGCCTAGCATGGGTCGATCCCAATTGATATGTACTGGGGGCAGCCTAATGGTCACAGTACGGTACAGTATTGATTATTGTTAGGTGGTTGGAGGTTCGGGAGGAGGAGGTAATGGCGAATAATAATTGTAAAGAATAAAATGAACGAATGTATACCGTTCCACAAATGTGTTTGAATTCAAGAACCCAATTCAGATTAATGATAATGTTCATGATCCTAAAAATGTTTATGAAGCAGTTCATCAAGACCTGTTCTACCCATATCCAGAAATTTAAGCTTGATTTAGTTTTCCATGCCTTGAGGTACTTCCTTAATAATAGTGTAAGATACATCTAACACCCTCGAATTTTTGAGCTTTGCCAGTGGTGGCACAGATTTGAGCCGACTACATCCTCGAAGTGAGAGTGCTCTAAGACTTTCCAAGTTAGAAATGGAACTGGGCAAATCCATAAGCTCAGAGTTGTAGCTCAAGTCGACTACTTGGAGCTTGTTCATGTACTGAAAGAAAGGACCCGGGATCATTGTCGAATCACAATTGGACAAGATCAAGGTTGATAATGTGGGGCAATTGGGTGCCATGTCTTCAGGAATTCTCTTTATCCTGCTTTTGTGATAAGAGACTCTATCCAAATTGAACGCCCAATCCTGCTCCTCCAACACTTGTGGTCCTATTCCAGACCTTACCAAGTACCTTGGTTTATCATTTGTAATCCGCAATGCCGTTTCTCTGAGTAGATCATGCATCCTTACTAATTCATCTCCAAAGTCATCAACAGTTGCTTCAAGTAAGCAGCACTTCACTAGTTTATTCAATATGGTATGGCCATCGTTAAACTCTTCTTCCCTACTATTTCCCTTCACCAGTCCTTCCATGATAAATTTACCAATTAGTTTATCTCTACCAATTTTGTGGTCTTCAGGATACAAAGCACAGTACAAAAAGCACTCTTGCATAGTTATATCACTCGACCCATCATTCAACTGATCATAACTGTACTTCAGTACCTTGAAGACATCTTTTTCCATATCATCGGGGAATTTATTCAAAGCGTTGTTCCACTCCCTTATATCAGTCACCCCTCTCATGCTTCCCGCCAAAGTGATGAGCCCAAGCGGCAAGCCCTCACACCTTCCTGCCATGGATTTGGCAACTCTCTCCACATCTGGACTAAGCCGAGTCTCAGATCCTAGACTCTTCCTGAACAGCTCCCATGCATCAGAAGCATTGAGTTTCTTTACTTTGAGTAGTTCCTTACAACCGATCTTTTGGTAGACTTCAAACGAGCGAGTTGTTAGAATCAGCTTATAACCCTCCATACCAAGAGGGTAACCCAACTCCTCCAACCTAAGGTGCTCCCAGACATCATCCAATATGATAACAATGTTCTTCATTTTTTTGAATGCCCAGTTTAATTGGTCCGCCCTTCCATGTTTATCCTTCACATGTGATAGGTTCAGCTTCACAATTTTGGCAAAATCGTCTTGTAGTCCTTCGATGGTAAACCATTGAGAGACAGTGACCCAATAGACTTGATAACAACTCTCTTCAAGAAGACGATTATATATATGCTTTGCCAAAGTGGTTTTACCAACCCCTCCCATACCATATATACCTATGCTTGAGACATTCTCATCGTGTAGCCCCGTCCAAACCACTTCTAAATTCTGTTTTGACTTCTCCTCATGAACTGGTTGCACCTGCATTGGACACTCCTCTCTTCCATCCACATCAAGCACGAGCTCTCCAAAATCTCCTCTTTGTTCAAGCTCTGCAACTCTTCCATTCAACTTCTTCAAAACACCTCTATTTTTCTCCCCTCTTGTTGCTTCTTCTTTTAACTGACGTAATTCTTCTTTGAGCTGTTCAACCTCGTTAAGCCAAGATTCAACTTGTCGTCTCCTCTTCTTCCTCCCAGATCGCTCTTGATTCTCAACATCTGTCTTCATATCGACTGCTTTATCTGATAATTGCTTTACATTTCGCTCCAGAGTTTTCAAATCCTCACCAAAGTTTATGCAATTTTGAATCTTCCTTATGAAATATGTACCGGCCTTCTCTATAAGGTCAATTACCTTCCCAGCAACAGCTTCCATGATATTCCAAAAAGTACTGCAACAAAAGAACCATGCTAAAGTAACTATTTTGAATGGCATCAAGGAGCTGAAGACATCACATATGTTGGATGCAATTCAAATTCAAATCTTAATGTAATATTTTCTCAATAAAACTAACTTTTCTATCATATTACTTTTAAGTACTTGTTTATTCTCACTATAATATAAATGTCACGTTGAAAATATTAAACAATGTGTCCAGTAAAACACTTTGGAATAAAGCAAGTAATATCAGACTAGCTAGCCATTGTTAAGACAGTAATTTTACAAAGGAACGCGTATGTATACTTGTACAGACCTAGGGTGTGTTTGGTATGAAGGAAAATATTTGGTTGGTGAGTGGAAAATATTTTTTAGTCTTTGGTTAATGGATGAAAAAATATTTTTCAGAAAATATATTTTAGCGTTTAGCTAAAGAATAGAAATTACTTTTTAGAAAAATAATTTTTGATCTCAAAAAATACTTTTTTAAGGATGTATTCAGTATGTAGAAAAATATTTTTTAGAAAATAACTTGTTTCTTACTTGTATTCTTGTGTTCGTTATGCTAGTAGAAAATATTAGAAGTATTTGTACATATTTAATGAAAAACAATGAAATCAGGGTAAGAAGGATGGGATAGTAAAAAAAATTTTGAAACTTTTTTCAAAAAATAAATTTAAAAAATATTTTTTTTAGAAGTGGGGCCGGTAGGTGTGGGGAGGGTCAGCATAGATGGTAGGAGTGGTGTAAAAAAAAAGTTTTGAATTTTTTTTAAAAAAGTAAATTTTAAAAATATTTTTTTAAAAAAAAAGGGGGGGAGGGGGGCAGAGGAGGGGGAGCAGCTAGCAGGGTGGGCGTCAGGATAGGGGTGTGAGTGTGGGTAAGGAAAAAAAATTCTAAAGCAAATTTAATTTTTTTTGGGTTTGGGTGGGGGTGGGGGGTGTTAGAAAAAAGTTTAAATTTTTTATAAAAAAAATTAAATATTTTTTTGGAGGGGAGGTTGGTAGGAGGTGGAGGTCGGGGAAGGAACAGGGTAAGAAAAAAAATTGAAATAGTTTAAAAAAATAAATATTTTTTTGATGTGGGTTGGTAGAGGTGGGGTGGTAAGGGATTGGGAGTCAGGGTAAGTGTGGGTGATTTTGAGGGTTACAGAACTTAGCCTGAGGTTGAAAGAGAGTTTAGAAAAATATTTTCCTTAGTTTTTGAAGGAATGTCATTTTTCTTAAATTTAAAAAAAAAAATTGATTTGAAAAATATTTTTCAAAATATTTAAGTCAACCAAATATAAGAAAATTGAAAACATAAAAAACAATTAACTAAACGTAGTAATACAAGCTTAGCTTTATACTGTCTCCGTTCCAAAATACTTGATCCGTTTGTATTTGGCACGCCTCTTAAGGTGACAATAATTGAAAATGTATTTTTACTTTTTTATCCTTATACCCTAATAATTAAGCTATAATTATGATAGAAATCAAGAAATATTTAATTGATGGCATGCGCTTCTTACTACTTCAATAAATATAGCGGCTCATATTCACTCAGAAATTCAATAAAGAGAGTCAAAAAGGGAGAAAAGGGGTCAGATAGGTATTTGACATTTAGATTTAATAATAATCTTGAAACTCGAGAAAATTTGGCTATTAAGCTTGTTCAACTTTTCAATCAGCAAATGACCTACTTCTATTTTCTCATTTATTGGATTAATAATCGATCTGTCCATATATAGGTCGGATCGATAATCAATTTGTCGGATCGATAATCGATTTGTCGGATCAATAATTGATTTGTCTATATATCGATCTGTCTCAAAAATGTGTCATTTTCCTTAAAAAAAAAAAAAAGACTTGAAAAGGCCATTTAACAAAAGATCCCTTGAAACTAGTATGATAATGTATTATTAGGAGTAAAATTGAAAAAAAATGTTTAAAATACTCTTGATTTTATAAAGGCAAAATGACTTAGTGGACTCCTGTACTAGGTCAGTTTTGCAAGTTGGACACTTCTACTTACATGTTTGTCATCTGAATTTCTGAAACCACCAAAAAACAACATTTTAAGCACTTTGACCGTTGACTTGGCCTATGTGGCATTAAAATGCTGACTAGGACAAGGAGAGTGATTACACTCGCCTAGGATGCGAGTGGAGGTCAATTTTTGATCAATTTTATATTAAAATAATAAAAAAAAATCAAAACTTTTTTCAGTGTTTTAATTAAAAAATAAAAAATAAAAAAATTAAAATAAAAAAGCCCCCCCCCCCAAACCCCCTCCCCTTGTCCAGCCACTCCCCCACCCCACCCCAACCCCGTCCAACCCCCACCCCCAGCCCCGTCCAACCCTTCCCCACCCTACCCCAGCCCCTCCCCACCCTACCCCAGCCCGTCCTCCCCCTCCCCACCCCACTACAGCCCTCCCCAACCCCTCACCCCCTCCCTCTCCCCCTCCCCAACACCGCCTTCAATTTTTATTTTAAATTTTTCCTCTCAATTCAATATCTTTTCATTTTTTTAATTAAAATTTGAATTTGAATCTTTTTAAATTTTTGGGGGATTAAGCTTGAAAAAATTTAAAGTTTTTGTGAATTTGTCAAAGATATTCAACTTTAAAATTCGAAAATTCATTATGTTTGTATGTATGAATTTATAGTTAAAAATTTAAATTAGTTGGAGAAGAATTTTAATTATTTGGAATGAATTTAATATTTAATTTGTGAGCAAAAATAAATTAAATGACATTTTATAATTTAATTATTTGGATATTTAATTTAAAACATGATTATTTAATTTTTTTACAATTTATAAAAAAATTTATTTAATTAAATTAATTTTAATATTTAATTTATCGTGTAGCATTTTAAAAATGACTTGAAATTTTATGAAATACTTTAAAATGACATGACAGGTGACGTGGCACACGTGGCAGCTGACATGGAGAGTGTAACACACTCTCCGAAAATGTGTTTAAAATGTTAATTTTTAGTGGGTTCATGGGCCCAGATGACAAACATGTAAGTAGAAATGTCTAACTTACAAAACCGTCCTAATCCAGGGACCACTAAATCATTTTTCCTTTTATAAATGGGACAAGTAATTTAAAACAGACGAAATTAGGAGGGTCATGTATTTTGAAACGAAGGAGGTAACATAGAAAACAATTACTAAAAAACTGTAATACACGCTAAGTAAATAGGTGAAGTTAAAAATAATTTAGCCTTATCAGTAGTTCGGCAGTCAGATGTGGTATATATAGAGAGAGAGAGAAAGAGATGACTTTTATATAACAATAAACTTTTATGATATAACAAAAAGTAAAAAATAAATTTTTGTGACCACTTGTGTAATTTAGCTGACTAAACAATTTTCTTAGGATCTAAAAATTAGATTATATAACATAAATTGATATATTAGAGAGACTTTT
This sequence comes from Capsicum baccatum var. pendulum, assembly GCA_030864225.1. Taxonomy (NCBI): domain Eukaryota; kingdom Viridiplantae; phylum Streptophyta; class Magnoliopsida; order Solanales; family Solanaceae; genus Capsicum; species Capsicum baccatum. The sequence goes on along the minus strand of CM061552.1, from coordinate 308,223,013 downwards.
CTATGTAAGTAGATATTTTTTTTATTTATTACATTGAAAATAATTAACCAACTAGTAATTTGCCTTTTTTAGGTCAAATCTAACATTAAATACAATAAAAAATAAGATTCATTAATAACATGGAAATGTATATATTTGTAGAGTATGAACTTTTTTTTATAAAAATTAAAAAAAGTTGAACTAAATCAATTTGTTATCAAATACAAATAAAAAAGTATAGTAAAATTGAATATTTACCTTTGATCTTCAAGTTGAAGCAAAATAAAATAATTTTTGCAGAGATTTTTTTAATTGTATAAGAAACCAAAATCAAGATAGAAGCAAGTGCTAAAATGTACTGAATGATTAAAGTCAAGGTCTCTTATCTTAAAGGAATAAAGGAAAAAGAAACAAATGTGGTTAAGAATGTTTTTGGAGATATCTCTTTTTTTAAAAAAAAAAAAGTGAAAATAATTGTGTTAGAAAGATTGTTTATTAAGAAAATAAACACATTTTATTATCACGAGTTTCATACGTTAACTATTCACATTATGGAAAAAGGCTTAAATATGCTATCAAATTATTAGAAATGACTTATTTATATCATCTGTTATAAGTTTGACTCATCTATATCACTGGTTTTAAAAGTTTGGATTCATTTATGACATTACCGTAATAGATTGATTCATTCATGTCATTATTTTATAATAGTGATTTTACAAAATCATATTGGTCAAATGACTTCTTACTAAAAAGTCTACATTACCAAATCTAAATCAAATATAACAGATATCCTTGGCACCACTGGGACAAACACTCAAATCTGAGCTCAGCTGGCAAGTAAGCACTCCAACTTTGAGAGTGTACATCTTGTCACTGCAACTTGATCTCAACAGGTAACTAAAAATTCCAACTCGTTCCATCTCTCTAGTGGACACTCGATGCTAACAGGACACATATGTTTTGAAGGTGTCCAGATGTGCAAACTCAAAGTTGAACTGTTTACTTGCTAGTTGATGCCAAGTTTGTATATTATGCCTTTTTTATTTGTTTGACAGTATGTTTGTTAATTAATTCTTCTGAAAATATTTTGCAGATAATTTGTCTTTAACTGTCTAATATAAACAATGGCAGAGACAAAATTACTATCAAGGGGGTTCAAAAATTTAAAAAGTGAACATAGAACGACTCGAAGGGGGTCAACCTCTACTATATATACATAAAAATTATTTTAATCATGTCTAAATAGTATAATTTTTCATCAAAGGGGGTTCAGATGAACCCCTAAATCAAAGGTGGCTCCGCCCCTGAACATAACATTCTCAATCTCTAGAACAAACATGTATGAACCATTTCATGATGTATGTGTCTGAATAGTCCAGAGTCTTGATAGTTATCTCTCGGACTCCCCATCAAAAAACAACATCGATGAAGAGTGTAGGTGCTTTTACAAAACCATTCTTGGAAGATATAGTGGTCCAATATGCACATGTACAGATTAAGCTCAAACAATGTTTTTTCTTTTAATTTATTTCTCATTCGTTGTTTGATACCTGCATTAGAGTTGGATTAATTCGGATTCGCATCACCGGGTAGGGTTCAAACAATAGTTGCTTGATGTATGCCATCTTCAAGACTTTTAGATTTGTATAGTTTTTTCCTCTATTATTTATCTCATATCCTTTCTTCCTGTATTACATTTTTTTCTTTGGAAGAAATTTTTATTTCAATAATTTGCTTTCACCATAAATGTGTCATTTTACGGCCATAAGCAAATCTTAGAATGATTATTCTCCAAAGAAAATGTGCCCATCATTGGATGACATCGAAAGATCAAAGGCGAATTCAGGATTTTAAATCTATGGTGACATAGGTAGGCAAAGTTTTTCATCGTTGTTTTTAGAGTGAAGGATTTAAAAAATACGTAAATTTTCAAATTAATTTGATTGGACAACTAATCAATTCTGCACATGTACCGATTAACTGATCTTTTTCGCAGATACAAAAATAAATTACAATATGGCCGCAAAATTTAGCTTGATTAAATTTTGTCTCTGTTATTATTAGTGTAGTATATTAATTCAACAATCTAATGAAACTCATAAAAGTAACAAATTGGAGAATAGTGGAGTTAGAATTTTTACCACCAAAACATAACAAAAAATATTTTTGTCACTTTCATTTGACATGATATAAAATTAAAAAAAAATTAGTACTATAAGATTTAGAATTTGAATTATTTTTAGTGGGTTCTCTTTCACTTTAATTTGAAAATTAAGGGTAGAAAAGATCTAACCGAAAGACTTTGTATTTATTCACTTTTATTGTGTCAATCCAATAATTTTTTACTTCTTTATCAATTTATCTTTAGTTTTTTTCTAATGTTTTTTAAAAATAAATTTTTTTTATTTTACATATAGAGTGTGCTTGTTAGATAGAGTTTTTCAATTTTCTCATATTTGATTGATTTAAATATTTTTAAAATTGTTCAAATCAATTTATGTAATGTATGTAACCACTAGGCTACATGATATATCTATTTAATATCGATCTCACTATTTTTCGTTTACTAGATAGACGAATACTATATTTATTTATATAAAGGGTTTTTTCTTCTGTGTTTAGCAGACAAAAAATAGTATATCATGAGATGTGAAGTGGATGAGAAATATTATGTGTTGTTAGTATAGTGAAAGAGATGATTGAGGCATCCTCGCCTCTGGCGAATGGAGCAAACTCTGTGGCCAATTTCCTACCGCTTAGTGCACTGACAGAGGAACGGAGGATTAATCTCACAGCTGCCGGCTGTGGGGATACCTTGGGAAACCAAAAAAAAAAAAGACGATTGAGGCAAAAAAAATATTTTAAGTCTCTAATTATATTCATTATACAACAAAGAATAATTATATGTTGAAGGAATATGCGAACTGTTCAACTAATTCGAAGTTGTATGAGTTGTAGGACGACGTTGCTCCTGAAAGGGACAAGCAAGAGTGAAGCTGTTGAATTGGTATAGATCATGTTACATTAAATTTGAATCTCCTTAAAAAAGGAAGAGATCTGCACCTCAACGTCTGAAGAATGTTATTTATTTATTGTTCATTTTATTTTCAATTGTAATATCATATTATATTAATTACACCACCTTAAATAGATTAAGAACAATGATTAGGATCCTAACTTTATGAGTAAAGCATCTAGTATCCAACTGAATTATGACCAAATTTTTTACAACACATTGTAACTTTACGGAGGTCCTATTATTCCGAACTAAATTTTAGGGTATTTTTGTTATCCTTTCTAGCTGACGTGACATCTTTTGTTACCCTTTTTAGCTGACATGACCCTTTTGACGTGAACCCTATTTTATGCAATAAAGATGTCACGTCAGTACAAAAGAGAGACAAAATATGCAAAAATTGAGTTCAGAAAAGTAATAAGACTCTGGTAAAGTTGGAGTGTGTCGTAACAACTTTGATCATAGTTCGAGGGGTATTGAATGTTTATCTCTAACTTTAATGAAAGATTACTATGTTAAATGAAAGACAGATCTTCATACTACAACTTCCTACCCTTAACTTGACTATCCTTTAATCTTTAAATTTGATTGCAATTATACTTCTGATATAAAATAATTTTACGTAAAAAAAAAATCAGTTACAACTTCTACCATAACCGAAGATGTCGACATGCTAAATTTATATTGAAATGTCTTTACTAATAGTTTTACCATAAAACCTTTGTATTTTTGCTATCTAATGAACTTGATATTGCATTGAACGAGAATATTATGACGAAAACAATGAAGTTATTGGAGTCGATGATGAAGACAAAGATTCTTTTCCCGATAAATGTAACATGATTTTACTACCGACTTATTACCTGCTAGCATGAAAAACATACAAATTTGTGTATCATGCCGAAAGTTATCAGAGGATAAGAAACATATGACCGACTTGGTAGCATTGAAAAATAGAAACTTTTCAATCATTCAAATATTGCAATGTCGGATAGAAACATCATAGCTACTATATTTTAAGATGACTCTTTTGGAAAATTTGGATAGTACCATTTTGATTATATTATGTGTGTATGTTTCAAATCTAATCTGCATTTTCTTCAAGTTGAATATTTGAATAAAACATATGTAATTTTAAGATTTTATTAGACATTTTTTAAAATTATGTATTTAGGAGTAGCCATGCATATTTTATACTTGGTAGTGATTATGATTATGATTATGATCACATTAATTATTAATATTGATTGTTGGTGTAATATATCATAATTACAATAATTATTATAATTGAAATTATAAAATGAAGAAAATAAATAATCTTCTTCTTGGTTGAGGTGCAGATATATCGCTCTCTTTAAGAAGATTCAAGCCCACTACGGTAAAATTTACACCGATCCAACAGTATATCTCATGACTTGTCCCTTCCAAGATACAACAACTCATCAATGATGTGCAGCTCAAACAACTCCGAATTAGTTGAAGAGTCCAAAACTTCACCATAAGAATATTTTCCTTCAACATATATTTACTCTCTTTGTATAGTGAATATAGTTAAAGACTTAAAATATTTTATTTGTCTCAACTTTTTCTTTCACTAATATAATTACTCTCTTTTGTATAGTAAATATAGTTAAAGACTTAAATATTTTCTTTGTCTCAACTCTCTCTTTAATTACTACACACTATAATCTTTTTCACACTTATCATATATATTTTCTCGTACATCACAATGTACTACAACTCATATCTTTTCATATGTTCATCAACACAAAGAAGACTACACCATTTATATAGGCGTAGTGTTCTTTCATCTAGTAAATGAGAGAGTAATGAATATTTAGTGAGGTAGATGAATAATTTTGAGGTTACATATGTTACATGAGTTATAAGACATAAAGGGATGAACAATGAGTTATAGGTTTATAGGAGTTACACAAAATAATTGCACATTCATGTTTCTAAAACTAGAGTCGTCAATATGGATCAGGCTCATTGGGCAGGTCCGACCCAATCTGTAATTTGATGGAGTTGGGCTTCAGTTTTTGTAGCCCATTTAAGAACAGAGGTTTTTAGCTCGGTCCGGATAAACCCGTGGCCCGTGATGCTTGAGCAATGTGGCTTGGTTTAGCCCGTGAGTCAGCCCGTAAGTCAAATACATGCAACTATTTAGATCGTTTATTAGTATTTTTATTTGGTTTGAAGAATATCACGTTAAAAGTTATTTAATTTCATTATTAGGAGTATTTTTTAGGGTGTTGAAGATTTGATTAACAAGTATTAACACTATGTAATATTATTTGGTAATATTTATGTTTATTAGCATTCTAAAATTAAATTATAAAATATTTACTTTTTTAAAAATGAGCTGGCCCGCAAGACCCGCAGTCCACAGAGTAATGTTGAGAGCAGGCCAACTTAACTAACTCGTCAAACTCAAAATCCGTGTAAACTAATCCGAATGGGCTAGACCTACCCATATTGACATCTTTGCCTAAAACCCACTAACCTGCAAAGAAAAGTGTAGCCACCAAAAGATCATGTCTTTGGCTTATTATATATACTTATTGTCATAAATTAATGTGCTACTAAATTGCACATAAAGGTGACAAATGGTTGAGAATTTGCTGCTACACTATGTGGCAACGAATAAGGAGTTCCAATGCAAATATAGTGCATACTACTATTATATACAACTAATCTAATGGCACGTACCTTACACATGTAACGATTGATTATTTAAAATTAAATAATTTTATTTATTACGAAGATTTTTAATAAAGTTTAAATTACTTTTCAAAGATTCTTCACACTTTAATATAATAATATAAATATAAACATATATTTTAGTATAAACACATATATATTTTACCTAAATCTACCACCATAAATTTCAAGTGGTTGATGGATCGTCACTTTTGTGTTTGTCATACAACACCTCTTTCTCTTGCTGCCAGAGATTGAGAGACGCATTAATTTGAATTATATTTGTGTCACAGTTATTTATTTATTTATATATTTAATATCCTTCTTTGTTTTTAAATTTAAATTTTTACAAAATCATTGATTACATTCTTATTACGTATTTAAAACTTTTTAAAAATTTGATATTTCTTAAATTATGTATTCTAACGATTTTATATTTATTTTTCGATAGTTCAGATTTCTTATAATCAAATTTAATTGATTTAGAATTCTTAAACTAATGTAAAAAATATTAGTTGTCATTAGTTGTCCTAAAATACTTGAAAAAATATTTCTACAGAACTTGGGCACATTCAAGATGAAGAAATTGTTATTATTACTCTTAATACCTTCTCAATTTCAGATGGCTGCTACTAAATTTCTCTTTATTTTCTGGAGAACAATACTCAAATTTGATCCTAGCAAAATCTCTCAGAAGGAGAGAGAAACCTAAAGCACAAGACCAAGTTAATTGATCCTTCATTCAAATAAAAGTTTTGCATATCAAGATTCAACACTTAATAATAAGCTTATTTCAAATTCAATAAATAAGTTTAATTGAAGATTCAACTACAACACCAGCAAAAAGTAAATTAAATTATTAGTATTAAATAACATAGTCAAAAATCTACAAAAAAAAAAAAAAAAAAAAAAAACATTGTCAAAACTAAGTCACATTTAATCAAAGAAAAAAAATAGAAAGAAATAGACCTTTGAATTTTTGGCTACATCATTCAGCGACAACATGCTTATTTTGTCCAATTGTTCGATCCAAAATTTTGAACTGAAAGAGAAACACGATAAATTATCAAAACAGAAAAATTCATTATCATTATAACTCATATGATCTTTAAAGCTACAGAAAGATGATAATGAAAGCACGAAGATGACTTAAAGAACTAAAATAAGAAGAAAAGTAGAAGCAAAGAATAATTTGTTTCTAAGTTTTGATCCATATCACTTAAATAGAATTATAAAAAAAATAAAATTCATATAAAATTCTAATTGATTTAAAAATACTAAATATATGAATTTTTTTATTTTTGTGAATTTTAGGACTTCTTTGAACCTTCCCTATTTTCTTTTAGCTAGTTTAGGTGTACGCACCTTGTGCGTGTACCTCACTTTATTGAGTTCAAACGTTGTACTAAATAGGACATTTGTTTAAATAAAGATGAATACAATAATTAAATGCAATATTTTTGAAGAATTTATTTAATCAAATCTAACCTTTACCAAAAAAATTGTCAAAGTCGATCGACGTTCATCTGCCACCTGTAAACTGCAACAAAAAAATATGATGATAAAGACATCAAAATAATATAATTAAGTCCAACATTTACAAAAAGATTTCTCAAAGCTTTCTGGCACTCATCTACCATTCGTAAACTATAACAAAATAATACGTTAATAGAGATATCAAAAGAATACAACTAAACTTAACTGTTACACCAAAAAATTCTCAAAATAGAGATATAAAAACAATACAATTAAACCTAACCTTTACCTAAAAAAATTCCTCAAAGCAAATCGATATTCATCTACCACCTGTAAATTACTTAAATGAAAATAAAGAAGATATATATGCACACACGTTGAATTCTATTATTAAGCATCTATCAATCTAGACATGCAATCGAATCAAGTTAAATGAGCATCAATCATATTTTTCCAATAAGTAAATCGATTTCTTCTCTAGTTTAATGTGCATCTCAATATTTATAAAAGTATTTGTTTAATACAATCCTATTTTAGAAATATTTCAAACTATTTGTATCCATTAAACATATAGATATACTTTTTTGTTTCATACTTCTTTTTCCTTTTATAATAAAATACTTTTAAATTGAATTGCTTAAAATCAATATCTTACCAACCTATATTATTTTAAAATTTTATTTTTAGATTGAAAATAAAAGGTGCATTGTATATGTATAGAAAGTTTTCAAAAGTTTACTTCAATAAACAAAGATGTAAAAGAACTTTTTTCAATATTTTTTAGGAATCCTTAATTCAAATATATTTCTTTTTATATATTTTAGGTGTTCGGTTAATATTATAAATATAATTAAATAATTAATTAAAATAAAAATAGTGAAAATACGATTTTATTAAAAGCGGAGACTTTTAATGAAGGGTAAAAAGTTTAAATAACTTTTCTAATAGATTATAGACATAGATATAGATATAGATTATAGATTATAGATATAGATAGATTATAGATTATAAATATAGATTATGATAGAGATTAGGTAGGTTCTCTATAAAATTAGCTATAAATACTCTAGGTTCCTTTTAATTATACTAATTGATAATTTTCATAACAATATCAAGCCTATTGAATTGTGTTACATAAAGATTCGGTGGAATTATATATTTATATTCCCGAAACATTTTTTCTTATAATCATGATTATTTTTGACGTTGTCATTTTTCTTACGACAAATGTTGTTTTGGCACGAGGAGAAATAAGATTTAAGAAATCTAGCAAAAGGAGAATAATCAAAAAAATTTAAGCCCTCGTGTTTATTAATTTGTTTTATTTATTAAGATTCTTTCCATATATTTTAGAATTCTTTAATTTAATAAAATAAAGAAAAAAAGTGAAAATACGATTTTGTTTAAAGAAAAGACTTTTAATGAAGGGTAAAAAATGCAAACGTCAATTATAAGGGCTTTCACACTTTTAATATAATAGAGATTAATATTAAAATGCTAACCCAACGTAATTTTATCCTTAGTGATTGGGAAATATCAACTAATCCTCAGATGTCACATCTCAGAATACAAATATTTTGTCATTGAATTTCACTAGCCTTTCATGAAAAATAAAAGCATAACATATACACAATTTTTTTAATATATATTTGATACATAACAATGTATATTTTTCATATATACTCAAATGTGTAACTTTTCTTCCACTCGTCAAAAAATAGATATTTGTGCATTTCATTATCAAGGCCCACATATTCAAGGCCCAATCTAAAACAGGAAACTTCCTTCTTTTGGGACTACATGAAAATCAAATACATATTCATTTTATTTGATAATTTTGAAATCGAAAATAGCGTTGAAATTGTGTTTGACCCTTGTATTTTCAAAACTATTTTAAATTTATTTTTTATAAAGTGATAGAAAAACAACGACAATAAAGATAGAAAAACAACAACTACAACAACATACTCATATATTCCCATCTAGTGGGATTTGGAAAAGATAAGTGTACGCAGTGCGTATCGTTTCTGATAGCTTCCCGACTCAAAATGAAACATCTAGATAAGGAATAGTAAAATGACAACATACAATAGAAATAACCACATTCAATAATATTATAAACAAGATTCATCAAGTGATATAATAAACGATACGACATTCTGAAATAATACTAACCTTCTATCCTAATTTGTTTTCTCCACAACTTTCTATTCAAGATTGTGTCAAAAAATAAAAAATTATGAAAACACATATTTTAAAACACATTTTTAATCTTCATGATCAAATAAGTATCTCAAAATAAAATAAAAGCATAATCCAAAATATCCTGAAAAAAATGTGAAAAATATCTATACTTTGATGAAATTTGCAGTAACGCATCCTGAACTTTACAGAGGTCCTATGACCTCCTAAACTATTTTTTATTGTATTTAAACTGACATATATTTGATACTTGAACCATTACGTATATTTCACGCACATTAAGCGCGTAAGAAAAATATTCGATAAGGGGCAAGTATATACTAGTTAAATACGACAATTGATACTTGAATTACTGCATATATTTCATGCTCATTGAGCGCGAAAGAAAAAATATTCCCTCCGTTTCGGAATAAGTGAATCGTTGGGATATTTATTGGTGTTTCAAAATAAGTGAATCATTAAATTTTTTTTCAAATTTACTCATATGATTTGACAACCAATTAACTTTTGAAAAGGTATTACAAGGTCTTTTTTTATTTTGGGTAAAAATGGAAAGTTGTGTTAAATTTATGTCTTTAATGCTTTTTCCTTAAGCTGTGTATCAAAATTCAAAAATTCATTTATTGTGAAACAGAGAAAGTATTTGATAACGAGTAAATATATTAGTTAAATACAATAAAAAAATAGTCTACAAGGATTATAAGATCCCCAGAAAATTCAAATTTAGAGTACGTAACTACAAATTTCACCTAAACACAAATATATATATATATATATATATATATATTTATCATTTTCCCCAAATATCGTCAATAATACTACCAACTTCACCGTGTTGTAGAATTAGATTCGGTAACCTCTCTTGCCGCGTACTGCGTAAGAACAAAGACTCTTCCTTATAATCCCAAAACCCCCAAACTTTCCCCTTTGAATAGTAGATCAAAATCAAATATATTATTCCGTACAAAAATTCAATCGAAGAATAATCCATAATTAATCGATCAACATGAGTTTTTTATTCGGCAAGAAAAAAACTCCCGCAGGTTCGTTTTTACTCATAATTGAATTGATTGTGATTTTGTTTTCCTGTTATTTCGATGAATATATATTGTGATTTGAAAAATTAATGTTTTGTGATGTGTATTTTTTACTGATATTTTGATGAATTTATTGCGGTTTGAAAAATTACTGTTTTGTGATGTGTGTTTTTTACTGATATTTTGATGAATTTTTATTTCGATTTGAAAAATTAATGTTTTGTGATGTGTGTTTTTTACTGATATTTTGATGAATTTATTGTGATTGAAAAATTACTGTTTTGTGATGTGTGTTTTTTGGCGATCTGTGTGAATTGAGCATAAGGAGCAAAGGAATTTTTTGGTGAAATTGATAAGTTTTTGACTTTACGCAGCTAGCTAGTAGTATTGTTGAATCTCTGTCTGATGTGAATTTTAAGTTTTACATAGCCGTTTTTGAAGCTTTTGTTTAGTGAATTCAAATGATGCACGAGTTGTGGAGGTGGATTTATGAGTTCATATAACAAACTCAAATTAATATCACTCTCACTGTCCTAAATTATGTGGCACGATTTCGAATTTTGAGAGTGAAAATAATTTAGTTTTGATCGTGAATTCGGGCATGTATTAGAAAAATACTTACCAAAAGTAGTATAAGTTATAGTAATTGATGATTCAAAATATATTATGGTTACGGTCAAAGTGAGGCTTGTTTGAATCTCGAGATTTGAAAACTAAAGTGCCATATAAATTGGGACGGAGGGAGCTTACAATAATTTGTGGGTGAAAAGTTAAACCATTTGTAGATATTTACTGAATTTCTTATTATATATACATGGTATGATCAAAAGTTACTAGATAATTGTGAAGCTGCAAGTCAGTCTCAGTGTTCAGGAATGCGCTTGTATCGTCGCTTAATTCGATGATACGAAGCAATGCGAGCCCCTCTTGCTCCGTGTGGCTGATGCAAGCGTATCGTGTAGATTTTATTTTTAGTGTCAATTTTAAATTAAAAAAGAATCACTTCGTATTGATTTTATATATGGGATCAATTTTAATTTTTTTTAAAAAAGGAGTCTACTCACCACTGCTGCAATTTTCTAAGGTTAACTTTGATCACTGCAATGACTTCTTCTTCTTCACTGTGCGACTACCACTACTGCGCCTTCTTCTTCTTTACTGCTTCATTTCAATGATGCGCTCACATCCCTTCACACTTCGCGTAATGCGTGATTCAGAGCCTTGTCACTTTTTTTCTCATCATGCTTCCCTAAACACTGCATAGTCTACATCCGCCACTACTTCCATGGACTTGGGATAATGAAAAAACTTGTTTAGAATGTTTAGATTTTGAACTTTGTTAGAGTGATGGCAAGAGTTTGGCTTTGGCCACCTTAATGTCCTGTCTTTTTAAGGGTTGGCGTTCTTTAGATGGTATATTCTTTAGAATAGATTATTTTGCTCGAAATGATTCCTGGTTATGCATATTCCAGTGTCTAGATTGTATCATGACCAGACTTTGTATGAAGGGGAGCCTTGGAGTAACTGGTAAAGGTAAGGTGCTGCTATGTGACCAGGAGGTCATGGGTTCGACCCTTGGAGAAGCCTCCGGAAGAAATGCAAGGTAAGGCTGCGTACAATAGATCCTTCTGGTCAGGTCTTTCCCCAGACCTTGCGCATAGCGGGAGCTTTAGTGCACCGGCTGCCCCTTTTTTTTTGTGAGAGATTTTTGGGGGGCATTTACTTAAGTTAAATGTTGGAATTTGCATATGTGTTGTCCTTATCTCTTACATAAACCAGTGCATGATACTGCTCTACGATGTTCCCTTGGAATTTGATGGGATGTGATTGGTATTAGCCCTTGCTAAAGGATTTCGTTGCATTGATTTCTAGTTTTTTATTTTCATTTGCAGAGCTCCTGCGTGAAAACAAGCGTATGCTTGATAAGTCTATCCGAGAAATAGAAAGGGAGAGACAGGGGTTACAAACACAAGAGAAGAAACTAATTGCAGAGATAAAGAAAAGTGCAAAGCAAGGACAGATGGTAGGTCTTCTCTCTGGATCTTAGCTCCACTTAATAGAGAGTACTTTTGTATCTTTTTTTATTTGCCCCTCTCCTTTTTCAAATCAGTGACACACATGCTGGGATTTTTTAAGAGGTATGTTATTCTATGATGGAGGAGCCTATTTGTTGTTAGTATTCTAGTTGCTTTAACTAAAGTGCTAAAGAAGGCTTATAATGTGGCACCAGTTTTTATGTTTACAGTCAAGACTTACTTTGGATCTATTAGGTGAACAGAAAACCTATCGGTATAGTAAAAGTAATGGTCATACTCAAATAGTTACTGTATGCAGTTAGTGTTAGTGTATCAAGTCAGGCACTAAGCTCTTTTGTCACTTTCATTTCTTGAATTCAGTAATGTATTATGCTATAGATAGTGCAAGGATATATATATATATATATATATATATATATATATATATATATATAGCAACAATACTTAAACCCATTTGTGATCTGAAGTTCTTTTGATTCTAGGGCGCTGTGAAGGTGATGGCAAAAGATCTTATCAGGACAAGGCATCAGATTGAAAAATTTTACAAGCTTAAGTCCCAACTTCAAGGCGTCTCCCTCAGAATTCAGGTAATTTTGGACATCATTATCATTCCCATTATCGTTGATTTTTCTTGCTGCTATTGCTGCTGTTATGCTTTTGAAAAGTGTGTCGTCTTTAATGAGAATATAACCGCTGTTTTACGTTGAACGGCTGTTTACAAAGCTTTAATATTTGCAAAACAGTATCCTTGCTTTCTTCCTGTCCTTTCTATGGAGTAAACTCTGCAATCTCAACAGTAAGTTCTCATCTCCAGTTAATGAAAAATTTGGAAAGCTTCTCCGTCTGTGGCGGAGACAACGTAGTGGCACTGGGTTCATTTGAACCCATTATTTTCGACGCAAATCATAAATTTTTTTGTGCAAAAACACACTAAAATTGCAATAAATAGTAGGTATGAACCCATAATTTTAAAAATACAGTGGGATCAATCCTAAGAATCTTGACAACTGCACACATAAGGATTAAATCCTGGATCTGCCTCTGTTTTTGGTGCTGTAAGGGAACTACATACATGTCCTGATAATGATTTGATCTCCTCATTCAGAACGTCTAGGCACTGGCAAATTGGTCGACAAAAAATATGCTGTGTGAATGATTGATTAAGAGTTCCTAACATTTTTAACTTTCAGTTGCATATATTTGGTTGTCTTGAAGACTCAGTTGTTTCCTAACTCTTTTTTTTTCTTTCTCAAATACTCAAAATGTTATTATTGGTATCAGACTTTGAAATCAACACAAGCAATGGGTGAAGCGATGAAAGGTGTTACTAAGGCAATGGGACAGATGAACAGGCAGATGAACTTGCCTGCATTGCAGAGAATAATGCAAGAATTCGAGATGCAAAATGAAAAGATGGAAATGGTGAGTGAGGTGATGGGAGATGCCATTGATGATGCTTTGGAAGGGGATGAGGAAGAAGAAGAAACTGAAGAGTTGGTAAGCCAGGTCCTTGATGAGATTGGGATTAATATCAACAATGAGGTATTTTACCACTCTTTTGTTACACCTATTTGGATGTATATGATATGTATGCAATGCTCTAATTATTTATGGTCCTTGAATTAATGGCAGCTTGTCAACGCTCCTTCTTCTGCGGTGGCTGCTCCAGCAGCGAAAGGTAAGGTTGCACAAGCTGAGGCAACTGACCATGACGATGGAGGGATAGACAGTGATCTGCAAGCAAGGTTAGATAATTTGAGGAAAATGTAAATTGTTTGTAGAATAAATTGAAAACTTTATACGGTCTTTGTAATATTTGTGAAAATTCTGGAATTCATGGTCAGACATTGTGTCTGTCATTGCAACACATAGCATGCCCTATGCTTACTGTTTATTCTCGAATCTGTTAGTTATTGCACAATACATGGTTAACACTGATGATTGAAGAAGTTCTTGGCAGAGCTATTTATGTGGTTTGACGTTTGATTGAAACTCAGTGTAAGGATGGTTTAAACATATGTAGTGTGCAATGAAATACCGTTGTTTAAAGCTGTCATAGTGCTAGCTTGTTAATGAAACACACCTTAGTATATGGTAATAAACAACCATATATGAACTTGAATTTATTAAGTGAGAGATAGAGGGACGGACCCACATGGAGCTTGGGAGTGCACGTGTACTCGTTAACTTTGGAAAAAATTATGTATACATATGCGTGTATACAACAACAATATACCCAGTGTATTCTCACAAAGTGGGGTCCGGGAGGGGGGCGGGAAGGGGAAAAAGTGTACGCAGTCCATACCACTACCTCAAACCTTAGATGAAGTAGAGAGGTTGTTTCCGATAGACCCCGGCTCAGGAATATACATATGCGTGTATATCTTGACAAATTAAGATATGGAAGTGGGGATGGGAAATTATGAGTAGGCCTCCTAGTAACAAGTCCTTGAGATTTATGTATGAATATACAACACTAGACAGGTAATCATTTTCACATTATAGATCCCAAGCATTTCCCTGTAACTATCATCTCTCTTCTTTTCCATAACCGTCATGCATCTTGACTAGTTCCATAGGGTACATGATATCTTCCACTAGCACAGCTACCCCAGACCAATACCAATAACTATTGTCAACCAAGGCTTCGACATCTTGAAAGTCACTTGTGTTTTTGCCTTTTGAGAGTTTGAACATGAAACCTCATATTTTCAACCAACTTCATTGACCACTAGGCCACGTATCATCTCTCTTTATTACCACAGCCACTGGGATATACTCATCAACGAATTTCTCATACAAAACCAATCTTCCATAGAAACAAGAGCGTTCATAACACAAAACAACAACAACAACAACAAACCCAGTGTATTCCCACCTGGTGGGGTCTGGGGGGGTAAGATGTACGCAGTCCATACCTCTACCTCTAAAGAAGTAGAAAGGTTGTTTCCGATAGACCCCCGGCTCAAGACACAAAACACCAGATACCACACAAATACAAAGTAAAGCACCGAACAAGGTTACAAGATTACACAACATAACATCCATAACATAAATACAGCAGCCATAAGTAAAAGAAATAAAAACAGAAAGAAAACAGAGGGAAAACAGAGGAAAGCACCCAGATTCGTACTGAAACAAGGGATAAGGGACACGAAAAATCATAATCAGAATACTACCCCCAACAAGTAATTCCCTACACTAGCGACCCCCAACTGGCCTAGTCCTCTGCCCTAATTCGCGTCCTCCAGACTTTCCTATCTAGGGTCATGTCCTCGGTGAGCTGTAACTGCTCCATGTCCCGCCTAATCACCTCACCCCAGTACTTCTTCGGCCTTCCCCTACCCCGCCTAAAACCATCCAACGCTAGCCGCTCACACCTACGAACCGGGGCATCCATGCCCCTCCTCTTCACGTGTCCGAACCAGCTCAATCGAACTTCCCGCATCTTGCACTCCACCGGTGTCACACTAACCTTCTCCCTGATAATCTCATTCCGAACTCTATCCCCCCTAGTCAGCCCGCACATCCAGCGCAACATCCGCATCTCTGCCACCTTCATTTTTTGGATGTGGGAATTCTTAACTGGCCAACATTCCGCTCCATACAACATGACCGGACGGACTACCACCCTGTAGAATTTGCCTTTAAGCTTGGGCGGCACCTTCTTATCACAAAACACCCCCGACGCGAGCTTCCACTTCATCCATCCCGCCTCAATACGGTGCGAGACATCCTCGTCAATCTCCCCGTTACCCTGGATCACGGACCCGAGATACTTGAAATGAAAATAAACTAAACTGAGCTGTCTTGGACTATCAATCCATCTCGAGAACTCTCCTCTTGCCTTGTGAAACTATTCCGGTGAAGCACAGGTGGCTCCACCGGAGAACGACATAACGGGCAATCCAAGTGAGAATGAAGCCACATATCAATACAAGAAGCATGAAAAGAATGTTTGCATATGGGGAGCTCCTTCACTTCCTCCCCTTCTTCAAAAACTGATAAACACACAGCACATTCATACTCATTGTTCTTCTCCTGATGCATTCCTCCATGTTTTTCCTTCGTGTACCTGAAACTGGACACTATGTTCACGTTAAGGCTATTAGGAACCTGGATAGAGTTTTGTTCAAGAGATTGATTCGTGTCATTATCTTCGTTGCACCATCGAGTGATGATGAAATTGTAAAGGCCCAGCAGGAAAACTGCTGTTCCGATAATGATTAGAGCGCAGTACAAACTGGGTAAGTTTGATAGTTTTGGAGGAGAAGATGGAGGAGTATAAGGCATAGGAGCTTCTGCCATAGCGCTGATAGTTTGAGAAGCAAATGTTAAGAGGATTGATTTGATTCACCAACTAGTGATATATATAACCAAGCACATAGTATAATAAATTTGTGTGGGGGTGGGTGGGGTGGGGGGTGGGGTGGAGTGTTGAGGGAAATAATGAACTGTCAGTGGAAAATTAAATACTATTAACTCCTTAGTTTCAATTTATGTGACGCTGATTGACTAAACAGAGTTTAGAGCAAGAAAGACCTCTGAAGCTTGTGGTAGTTAATGTGCATAAATGGATTTGACTTACATCTTATCTAATCAAAGAATGATATGATTGTTTAAAATTTTTTATACCATTAATGAATATAACTTAAGCTCTTATATTAATTAGGCATAACACATAAGCGTGTACTCCAACTCGACCTTGGTTGACATTTATATTTTCGAACTTTTGTTGTACACAAGTATGTACTTAAGTTTGTATAAAGTTGAATAAGTAGACACATGCTTTCTACGTGTGCACACGTGTCAACTGATTTGTATTTGTATTACGTCTCGTAAGACACGTGCATGTCTGTTTGTTCAACTTTATAAGTATCGACTTGTGCACACCTACAGTAAGTTGGAACGGCATAGACCAACTTAAAGGAGGAAATTCAATTTTATCCATTTGATGTTTTAACTTTTATATAAGAAAAAAAAATAGTGAATTATTATTACTTATTTATGAAGCCGTGGAATCAAAGGAGTATAAGAAAGAATATTTCTGTGGACTGGTTAAATAAATAAACTTTGATGAAACATGAAATCAAATGAAGACGACAAAATAATGGACAATAAAATTGTTTCTGAAAATTGACTTCTAAATTTGCTGTCAATTTTATAACAAAGTCGATTTTATAGCTTCTATTTTGTCATTTTTAGCAAGAAGTTCAATGGATTATTTGATTTCAACTTCGTTAAGCTTATCTTTTGGTAGGTTGTGTATCTTTAGGTAAATTTTAATTTATTAGAATATATATATTCCCTTCCTATTCCTTTCCACCATATATATCAATTTTTATTTTTTGCTTGGACGTCCAATACTGTCCATTGAACGAAATTATAAGATGACACGTGGGGATTTAATTAAATAGATGACGCTTATTTTTTATTGCACCTTTTGACCCTTTTTATATTTACATTATTTCCTAAACTATATTATTCTCGTTCAATAAGAAGATTCACGGGGTAGATGGACCAAAAGTGTATGCTTCAATCGAATCAAAATCATAGTTTATCAATAATCGAGGGACTAATAATATTAAGATTTAAATTTTCACATTTTTGAAGGCTTCACTACTTTTAGATATCTTTTAAGCGATTTGATAGTGTATAAATTTCTTTACGATGATGGTCAGGAGTGGAGGAGTGGAGTTAACCTTCGAGATATGGATTCTGCCCAACTTAGTAACGTTGGTCCTAACTCTATATTTTGTTTTAAGAAATTCCATCGGAATGTACAAATTATTTATTTTGAACTCAATAATTTAAAAAGGTTAGAATTGACAAGAGGAAGTCGCTCAGGTGGTGAGTATCCTTAGATTACATGTTCGTTCCATTGTCTTTGCCTTTGAATCTGAACTTTCAATTATGTGTGTAAACACTTGTTAGGAGCGGACCTATATGCATTTCTTTGGTGCTCCGGCACCCGTTAGATCCGTCGCAGATTAGGTATAACTATATAAAAAAATATAAAAATTAGTAAAAGCTTCCAAAAGGCACCTAGGAAACCAATACGATAGCTAGCTGATTTAGTTTTCAGGCGAATCTTAAAATTTTGTACATCAATATGTGTGGAACCTCACGAGCACCCATGAATTCTAAATCCTGGATCCTCCACTGCCGTGTGAGTAAGTTTTTACCCATCCTCCATCTCCAACTCCAAGATTGTAGATTCGAATCACTTTAGGGCAAAAAGTGTGAACTCCAAGAAAAGATTTCAAAACAAACTAAAATCTTAAACTCATAAATTTTAAATTCTGACTCCACCTCTCCGTCTAATGGTGTATGTATACAAAGGTAAACTTAAAATCATGATAGGGATTGCAATGAGATAAGGTTATCCACCATAGGCAAGTGAAGGATCCCCACGTAGGACACCAATGCCCCATTTTCCACCTCTCATATCTTTATGGCTCTCAACAACACACAAAAAGTATACAAGTAGAGAACAAGTTACAACAAAATTGAAAGCAAAACAATAATAATGGCTTCTACTTCTTCAATAGTCTCAATGGCAATGCCACCAACTTACACAAGCCAAAACAAACAACCAATTGTGGTTGAATCATTTTTCAAGCCATTACCAATTAGGCCATCAAAACAAATTGCAACATCAAAATCAGCCAATAAGTTTGTAGTCATCAAAGCTTCTAGTTCTTCTTCAATGAAAGAAAAGGCAGTGGCAGGATTATCAGCAGGTTTAATCACAGCAACAATGGTTGTGCCTGATGTAGCACAAGCTGTTGATGGTGTGTCACCATCACTTAAGAACTTCTTGCTTAGCATTGTGTCTGGTGGGGTTGTGCTTTTTGCTATTCTTGGTGCTGTTATTGGTGTCTCCAACTTTGATCCTGTTAAGAGGGGTTAATTTTGTGCCCTTTCTTTAATTATATCTATTATCATATGGTTTGATTTTCAAGTATGATTTTTGTATGTTTACATGATCAATTTAATGCCATAGTTTTTTCTTTTGGGGAAAAATTACATAATAGATCAAATATATGTCATGTATTTATCCGAAATAGTGAGAGTTTTAAAAAATTATGATACATAGAACTCTCTTAAGCCTTTCTACTATCATTTAGGTAGCCTCCTTAGGACTCTCTAAAAAAGTAATACCTATTCACTCGCCTGACCCACTCGTATCCATCATATATAATATGCCCGAATATCGAGGTAAATTCACCTCTTAGATAAAGTCTTCGATCGCCTGAAGAGGGGGGAAGGGCACAAAACGTAGTTACCACACCCATTCGCATTCCATTATTGATTCGAATAGCTAAGCGAAGGCTTAATTGAAATTATGATATATAGTGAGTTTGAGTTTTATCTGTTTCACTTTGTTCGCTTGGTGTTGGATCGATTAGCTCTGCATCTATTCGCTCTATATTAGAGTGAATACATAACAAATGTATACAATGGACATAGCGTACCTTGATACAAAGAGAATTGGTATATTGAACATTTAAAATAGTAAAAGCTCGTGATACCGCTCTAGTAAAAATAGGTTAGGGCTGTTTAAAACCAAACAATAACCGATAAACCTAGCTGCAAAATAGGTTTATTGGTAACACGTGTAAATAATATTCACATTATCGTGCCATTTAAAAAATAAGGCTGTTTAAAACCAAACAATAACCGATAAACCTAGCTGCAAAATAGGTTTATTGGTAATACGTGTAAATGATCTTCACATTATCGTGCCATTTAAAAAATAATTACGTGAAAATGCATCTATTAGTTGTCTAGAAAATAAGTTAAATTCAGTGACACGGTAAAAGTCTTACTATTTTTTCGTTGTGTGTATCTTGCTTGGTGAGATTGATGGAAAGAAAGGACAGGACAATTGCGTGTGGTACTTCCCGATACTCTCCCATGGACTAGCGACTCATGAATGCTTTCGAGTTGAACGAGCCAACTTACATCGTGTATTTCTGTGGTTTTTGGAAAGAAAAAATATTCTTTACTTCCAATTTCACTGTCTAGAAATTCTATAACATTTTTTTTTCTCATGACAGTTCAATGAAATTTATGGCTTAAAGTCAAACATACCTTGTATATATTTTATTTATGTTATTTTTTGAATATGACAATCTTAAGCTAAAGGTGTGTGTAACAAATAAAAAATATACTATGATTTTTGCAGACTTAAACGTACATGTCATTTAATTCCTATAAGAGTCTCATTGAGGCTTAGACAAAAAGTATAATTAGAAACTTATAGAAACATGCATTTATTCAAACAGATTAAAAACGAAATTTGACAAATAAATTGAAATAGGGACAATGTATAATAAGATTACACTCAAATTAGAGAATGTGTATTTCAATTTATTTTCTACCTTTTCTAAAATCTGTTTTAGTGAATCTCTCACACCTTCTTATTATTCATACACCTGTTATGTACACATTCATTGAGCATATATTCGTCTTTTGAATGTGTGCCTCTTTGATTGATTAACAATCCGTCTCATGCAATAAAATTGATCTAACCACCACTTAGAACTTATATTTAAGTCTTGATGATAAACATTGAATAAATAAATAATCTCATCGCAATCTAAATTTGAGATAATATTTTAATAATAAAACGTATATTCAAATTTAAATAGACACTACTAAAAAATTACTATTTTTTGGGAGATTTTTGAAGTTGTTTGGAATTTGACTAATTGATAACATTACTTCTCGAAAACCGTTTATCAATGGGCCAAATTCGAATGCTACGCTAGCATAGTCTAAAAAGAGAAGTTTTGGTGTCCTCAAAGTTTAATGCACTAATTAAGTTATTAATATAAGGTGATAAATATTTCGTAAAATTAGTCAAGGTATAAAAAAACTGGCCTAGATAAATTTGATGCACCATGGATCTTTTCTCAACCAAAGTGGACATGTACAAAGTCATGCCAACTTTCCAATAAGATAACCTTATCCAACATAACCAATAAGAACCAGCCATGTAGGACAAAACAATATATACCAAACTCCAAATTTCAATTTTCCACCTCTCATTAAAAATCCATTCTTTATCCTCTCAATACAAAATCACATCATATTACCAATACCATACTCTTTAACTTTTATACCAAGAAAATTAAGATCAATTCTTGTTAGCAAAAGGCAAAAGAAATGGCTACAACTTCAATAGTATCAATGGCAATGCCACTAACATGCAAAAGCCAAAACAAACAGCCAATAGTTGTTGAAGCTTTTTTCAAGCCATTGCCAATTAGGCCATCAAAACCAATTGCAACATCAAAATCAACCAATAAGTTTGTAGTCATCAAGGCTTCTAGTTCTTCTTCAATGAAAGAAAAAGCAGTGGCAGGATTGTCAGCAGGTTTACTCACAGCATCAATGGCGTTACCTGATGTAGCACAAGCTGGTGAAAGCTTGTCACCATCACTTAAGAACTTCTTGCTTAGCATTGTGTCTGGTGGGGTTGTGCTTATTGTAATTGTTGGTGCTGTTATTGGTGTTTCCAACTTTGATCCTGTTAAGAGGGGTTAATCTTGTGCTTTTCTTTAATTAATTGTGTATCTATATATGATGTGGTTTGATTTTCATGTATTGTTAACATGACCTATTTAATTCCCTAGCTTATTTTTCGGTTTATTCATCTGATATTCGAAATAATAAATGTTAATTCAGATTCGCAATGCGTAGGGTTTACAAAAAGAAGCACTCTATACCATGAGTTTCTCCACTTGTAGTATTCGAACATAAGAATTGCGCATTGTTGAGGGTAGAGAATCGCGTTCATCTTATTACACTCTATGGTAATTAAATCCCTAGTTGTAATTTCTCCGTAGATATGCGGATGTCTTTATGCCTTTACTTTAGTTTGGATTTAATGTATGTACATAAAAAGTGTAAATAATTTTTACAGTATCAAGTTATTTAAAAGTAATTACGCAAAATGCATCTATTGGTTATCTAGAAAAACAAGTTAATTAGTTGTGTTGTATCTTGCTTAGTGGGATTGATAGAAAGGTTGAGCCAACCATGCATGTTACTTCTCGACCCTCTATTCGAGGACTAGCAACTCATGAATGTTTCTGAGCTAGACGAGCCAAAATATATTACGTATATCTATAGTTTTTAATAAATTCTTTTTGTTCCTTCCTAATACATTATATATCTAGAAATTCCTAACATTTTTTTCTTGTGCGATCAGTGATGGCTTAATGAAATTAGTGGCCTGAATCAAACATTAATAATATGTTTTTATTTTATCTCTTAGACTATTAGACATGAGGTTTAAGAATGTGAAAGATTTTTGATTTTGACTTTGTAAATTAAAAGGTGTGCAACATATCAAAGTACAATATCGACAACATCTTGTATAATCTCATAAATGGGGTTCGGAGAGGATGGTGTGTATGCAGCCTCCTACCTTAGCTTGTGCAAGTAAAGATGTTTCCTATAGAGCCTCAACTCAAGTAAAGCATAGTAAAATCAAAACATGAAAAAGGAAATTCGAAAATAGAGAAGTCATAAAATAATGCGGGAGAGAAACAATATCAACAACAAATAATACGATAATTGAAACAAATGAATCAACAAATACTAATAAAAATCGGAGAATAAGATAGGAGTGCAATAATATCAAAATTGGTACAGAGACTAGACATCATAATCAACCTCTCGAATTATCTCAGTCTCGTCTCTCTCATTTTGTTCACTATAGAAGCTACTCCTACATTGTCCCAAATATCTTCGTTCTAAATCTTATTTCTTCCAAGTCCAAGTATACCAAACGCTTTTTAAGAATTCTAATCTTAAACATGTTATGCCATTTCTATGAAAGAATCATTAAAGCTAAAACAAAAAGGTAGGATTAGAAACTCATTAAATATAAAATGACGCATTTTCTAAAACAGATCAACAAAAAAAGTGACACATAAATTGAGACACAAAAAATATTTAATAATATTATAAAGATGATCATGCTCACAGTTTCGTTCACTATGACCAACCAATCACCATTATCAATCTTTATCATACAATCACCAACATTAATCACCACATAAATAACTTTTGAAGCTTTTAGAATTCTGAAATTCAACTTTCAGGAAATTATAATGATTTTATGTCGACATAATACACAAAACATGTCTTTTAATTTGACCTCAACTTACATTTATGTCCTCAACCTTGGATATGCACTTAAACTCATATAAAGGTGAACAAATAAACACAAGTCTCCTGCATGTGGCAATTTGCTTGATACATCACTGTATGAGACGCGTGTCCACTCGTTTAATTTTAAACAAATTTAATTATCTACTTATACACACCTAAAGATGGACGACATAAATATCAGTTGAGCTCAAGTTATACAACACACTAATGTAGAATGCCTTTTATATCCAAAGAGTTTTTCAGAACAACATTCCATAACAAGGGGAAAAATATCAGTGGCCAAGTGGACATTTGGAGTCCTCAAACTTTGATGCACCATGGATCTTTTTTTAGCCTACGTGGACATATTTAAAGTTATGACAACCTTCCAATGAGATAACCATATCTAAAATAACCAATAAAAATCAGCCACATAGGACAAAGCAAAAGATGCCAATTCCAAAGTTCAAATTTCCACCTCTAATTATGAATCCACTCTTTATTATCTCAATCTAAGTGACCCTTTGTCCTCTCAAAATCACATCATATTATTACCATACTCCCCCAACTTTTGCTTTGTAATTCTTGAAAGCAAAAGGCAAAAGAAATGGCTACTTCTTCAATAGTCTCAATGGCAATGCCACTAACATGCAAAAGCCAAAACAAAAAACCAATTGTTGAAGCTTTTTTTAAGCCATTGCCAATTAGGCCATCAAAACAAATTGCAACACCAAAATCAACCAATAAGTTTGTAGTCATCAAGGCTTCTAGTTCTTCTACAATTAAGGAAAAGGCAATGGCAGGATTGTCAGCAGGTTTACTCACAGCAACAATGGTTGTACCTGATGTAGCACAAGCTGTTGATGGTGTGTCACCATCACTCAAGAACTTCTTGCTTAGCATTGTGTCTGGTGGGGTTGTGCTTATTGTAATTATTGGTGCTGTTATTGCTGTTTCCAACTTTGATCCTGTCAAGAGGGGTTAATCTTGTGCCTTTCTTTTAATTGTATCTATATGATTTGTGTATGTTTACATGACAATTAATTCCTTTAACTTGTTTTTCTATTTATTCATATGGTATTCGAAATAGTAAAGGTTTGTGATAACGTCCTAGTGGAACTAGGCTCGATAAAGATAGTGCTAAACACTTCACTCTAACCTAATTCAGATTTGCAATGCATACGGCTTACTAAAAGAAGCATTGGTCAAAATTCATGCCCTTTAAGTGCATTTATATGATATACTGTTTAGTTCCATAATTTTTTATTTTTTTTTCTTGCGGGGGGGGGGGGGGGGGGGATAATTCATCCAGTATTGAAAATAGTAAAGACTCATGATAAAACTCTTGCGAAAATAGGCTCGATACAGATTGTGTGATACAATTAAGTAGCTGGCTTTTTCAGATTTACAATGCGTAAGGCTCATTAAAGTAGCACTTTATACTATGAGTGAAAGAGGAGTTGGTTAAAATTTGTGCCCTTTTGTTGGCAACTAAAGTCGATGCAGAATCTCATAAAATCGTTATGAAAAGTTTTTGGCAGCGACTATAGCGACGTGGCTATAGTACTTTCATATAGCCCACACTAGGCTGCTCCCCAGCCTGCCTGGGAGGCCTCGGTTGATTTTTGGCTCGAAAACACGCCCGGACCCTGGGCTCACCACCGGAACTATGGGCTATAACACAACGATTTGGCCTAAAAATTTTCTGTTCAAGCCGTTTCGCCCGTTTGACCACCCAAATTGCCCTGCCGACCCCAACGGCCCATACTAGGCCGCTTTTCAACTTGCTTAGTGGGCTCGATCAATTTTTGGCCCAAAACATGCCTAGACCCTTGGCCACCCCCAGCACCGTAGGCTAAGCACACCGACTTGGCCTGAAAATGCCCATTTGTGCCGTTTCGCCCGTTAGACCACCCAAATGGCCCTGCTGACCCCAATGACCTATACTAGGACACTCTTCAGCCAGCCTGGAGAGTTTCGGTTGACTTTTGGCCCAAAACACGCTTGAACCCCAGGCCCACCCCTAAAATCGTGGGCTATATAATACATCGATTTGGCCCGAAAATACCCCATTCATGCCGTTTTGCCCGTTTGACCACCCAAATTGCCCTGTCGACCCCAACAGCCCACACTAGGCTGTTCCTCATCCTGCCTGGGGGACCCAATCGATTTTGGCCTAAAACATGCCCGAACCCCAGGCCAACCCCCGAAATCATGGACTATAACACACCCATTTGGCCAAATGTCCTGTTTGAGCTGTTTCGCCTGTTTGACTATCCAAATGGCCCCACCGACCCCAATGATTCATACTAGGTCGCTCCTCAGCCTATCTAACGGGCCCTGATCGATTTTCTGCCCAAAACACGGTCGGACCCCAGGGCCACCCCTAGAACCGTGGGCTATAGCATACCGATTTAGCCTGAAAATGCCCCGTTTGCATCGTTGCCCGTTTGACCACCCAAATGGCCCCATTGAACCCAACGACCCTCACTAGTCCACTCCTCATCCTGACTGGGGTCCCCCGATTGATTTTTGACCCAAACACGCCCGAACCTCGGGCCCACCCTTGTAACGGTGGGCTACAACACACTTTTTTGGCCTAAAAATTTCTCGTTAGAGCTGTTTTGCCCATATAACCACCCAAATGGACCCGACGACCCCAATAACCCACACTAGGACGCTTCTCCGCTTACCTGGGGGGCCCCGATTGATTTTTAATCCAAAACACACCTGTACCCTAGGCCCACCACCAAAATCGTAGGCTATAACACACTATTTTAGTCTAAAATTGCCCTGTTTGAGCCGTTTCGCCAGTTTGATCGCCCAAATATCCTCGTTGGCCCCAATGGGCCACAGTAGGCCGCTCTACAGGCTGCTTGAGGGCCCCGATTGATTTTTGGCCAAAAGTACAGTCGAGCCTTGGGCCCACCCCAAAACCGTGGGCTATAGCAAACCGATTTAGCTTAAAAATGTTCTATTCGCACTGATTTGCCTGTTTGACCACCCAAATGGCCCTACCGACCCCAACGGCCCACACTAGGTCAATCCTCAGCATGCCTAGGGGCCCCGATCAATTTTTGGCCCAAAATACGCTCATAGTCTTGGAGAACCCCAGACCCGTGGCCTATAACACACTGATTTGGTTTGAAAATTCCTTGTTTGCATCGTTTCGCCCTTTTGACCACCCAAATGCCCTGCCAACACCAATGATCCATACTAGGTCGCTCCTCAGCTTGCTTGGGGGAACATCCGAACCTGGGGCCACCCCTGAATACATGGGCTATAACATACGATTGGCTCGAAAATATTCCGTTCGCATTGTTTTGCCCGTTTGACCACCCAAATGACCCCGCCGACCCCATCGGCCCATACTAGGCCGATTCTTAACCTGCTTGGGGGTACTAATTGATTTTTGGTCCAAAACACATTCGAACCTCGGGCCTACCCCTGGAACTGTGGGCTATAACACCCCGATTTTGCTCGAAATGCACAGTTTATTTTATTTCATTCGTTTGACCACTCATATGGCCCCGCCGAACCCAACGACCCACACTAGACTGCTCCTCGATCCATTTTGGGAGCCCCGATCAATTTTTGGCATATAACATGCTCGAAACTCAGGCCCACCCCTAGAACCTTGTGCTATAGCACACTAATTTGGCCTAAAAATGCCCCATTCGCTCGTTTGACCACCCTAATGGGCCCACCGACCCCAACAACCCACTCTAGGCTGCTCTTCAGCTTGCTTGGAGGAGCTTTATCAATTTTTGACCCAAAACACGCTCGGATCCCAGACCCACCCCCATAACCATGGGCTATAGCACACCGATTTGGCCTAAAAACAACTTGTTCTTGCTGTTTTGCCCATTTGACCACTCAAATGGCCCTGCTGATTGACCACCCAAATGGCCTCGCTGACCACAACGACCCACACTAGGCTGTTCCTCAGCCTACCTGGGGGCCTGCGATCAATTTTTGGCCCAAAATACGTACGGATCCCCGAGCCCACTCCTGAAACCGTGAGCTGTGCACATCGATTTTCCCTAAAAATGACATGTTTGCACCGTTTTGCCCGTTTAACAACCCAGATGGCCCTGCCGATCCCAATGGCACACACTAAGCTGCTCCTCAGCCTGCTTGGGAGACTCGATTAATTTTTGTCCCAAAATATGCTAGGACCTGGGCCTACGCCCGGAACTGTGGGTAATAGCACACTGATTTGGCCTAAAAATTTCTCGTTCATGCTGTTTCACCCATTTGACCACCCAAATAGCCCCACCGACCTCAACGAACCACATTACTCCTCTTCTCAGCCTTCCTAGGAGGACCCAATCAATTTTTCGCTCAAAATATGCTAGAACATCGGGCCCACCCCTGAAACCGTGGGCTATAGCACACCGATTTTGCCTAAAAATCCCCCATTCACGCCGTTTCACCTATTTGACTATTTAAATGACTCCGCCGACCCCAACGACCAATACTAGGCCGCTTCTTAGCCTGCCGGAGGGCCCTCAGTTAATTTTTAGCCCAAAATACGCCCATACCCTGGGCCTACCCCCGTAATCGTGGGCTATAGCATACGTTTTGCCCGTTTGGCCACCCAAATGGCCCTGCCGATCCCAACGACACATACTAGGCCGCTCTTCAGCTTGCTTGGGTGGCCTCAATCTATTTTTTGCCCCAAACACTCTTGCTTTCTGGGCCCACCCCGAAACCATAAGCTACAGCACACCAATTTGGCCCGAAAATGCCTTGTTCACTTCGTTTCACCTGTTTGACCACCCAAATGGCCTCCCCGACCCTAACGGTCCACACTAAGGCCTCAATCGATTATTAGCCCAACACATGCTCAACCCCAGGCCCACCCACGAAACTGTGGGTTATAGTACACTGATTTGGCTCGAGCATGCACTGTTCTTGCTGTTTCACCCGTTTGACCAGCCAAATGGCCCTGTCGAGCCTAATGACCCACACTAGGCCGCTGCTCAGCCTGCTAGAGGGAACTCGATCAATTTTTAGCCAAAGACATGCCCAGACCCCGAGCCCAACCCCAGAACCATAGGCTATAACACACCAATTTGGGATAAAAATGCCCCGTTCACACTATTTTGTCCGTTTGACCACCCAAATGGACCTGCCCACCCAAACAACCCATATTAGGCCGCTCTCTATCCTCCCTGACATGCCCCGATTGATTTTTATCCCAAAGCACGCTCGGACCCCTGGCCCACCCCCCGAATCATTAGCTGTTACACAGTTATTTTGCTAAAATATATCCCGTTCGCGGTTATCGCTCCCCAGCCATTTGCCGCGTCCACCCTAATCACCCGTTTCTTCGTTATGCCCATTTGACCACCCAAACCGCCTAAAAAAATACAAAGGCCCACATTAGGCTGCTCCCCAACATCCTTGTGGAAGCCCGGTCAATTTTTAGCCTAAATCACGCTCAGTCCCTGGGCCTACCCTGAAAATTGTAGGCTATAACACACCGATTTGGCTCGAAAATGGCCCATCTGCACTATTTCGCTTGTTTGACCACCCAAATCTCCAAAAAAAAACTATAAAGGCCCACACTAAGCCGCTCCACAGCCTCTCTGGGGAAGCCCGGTTGATTTTCAGCAAAAATCATGATCGACCCCCAAGAGCACCCTAAAAATCGTGGGCTATAGCACATCGATTTGGCTAAAAAATAGCTCGTTGGTGCCGTTTCGCCCGTTTGGGAACCCAAGCCGCCCCAAAACCACAAAGGCCCATACTAGGATGCTCCTCAGCCTCTCTGGGACAATCCGATCGATTTTTTACCAAAGTCACACTCGGCGCCCAGGCCTACCCCGAAAATTGTGGGCTATAGAACTATGATTTTTCCCCAAAATGGAACATTCTCACCGTTTCTCTCGTTTGACCACCTAAACAACCCAAAAAATGACAAAGAGCCCATACTAGGAGGCTTATCAGCCTCCCTGGGACAACCCAATCAATTTGTGACCAAATTCACACTCGGCGCCCAGGCCCACCCCAAAAAACGTGGGCTATAGCATACTGATTTGGCCTAAAAATGGCCCGTTCATGCCGTTTCACCCGTTTGACCACCTAAACTGCCCAAAAAAACCACAAAGGCCTACACTAGGACACTCCCAAGCCTCCGTGGAGTAGCCTGGTCGATTTTCGGCCAAAAATAGTGCTTAGGCCCCTGAGCTCACCGCAAAAACCATGGGCTATAGCAAATCAATTTAGCCCAAAAATGGCCTGTTCGTGCCGTTTCGCCTATCTGACTATCCAAACCTCCCAAAAACTATAAAGGACCATAATAGGCCGCTCCACATCCTTCCTGAGGCAGCCCGATTGATTTTAGGTAAAAATCACGCCTAGCCCCCTGGCCCATCCCAAAAACCGTAGGCTATAGCACACTGATATGAACCCAAAATGGCATGTTCGTGCTGTTTTGCCCGTTTGACTACTTAAACTGCCCAAAAAAACCACAAAGGACCACACTAGGCCACTCCCCAGCCTTTCTGATGCAGCCCATTTGATTTTTGACCTAAATCATGCCCGGCCTCAGGGCCTACCCCAAAAACTATGAGCTGGACATCGATTTGGCTCGAAAATGGCATGTTCGTGCTATTTCGCCCATTTGACCAACCAAAGCACCCAAAAAATGATAAAGGCCAACACTAGGCCGCTCTCCAACCACCCTGGGCAGCCCGATCGATTTCTGACCAAAATCACGCCTAGCCCTCGGGACCACCCCAAAAATTATGGGCTATAGCACATCAATTTGGCCTGAAAATAGCCTGTGAGATAAATTCGTGCAGGCATGGACCCAAAGCGGACAATATCACTAGTGAGTTAGGGAGTTACAGGGGTCTCTCGGGACTTGATGGTTTGGGATACCCATCGCGGCCAGGACCTTAGGTCATGACAGAATAGTATCAGAGCCACTCCTGTGTTAGCCTTGTCGATGTAGGCCAGAGTTTAAACTGAGTGTAGGCGAATCCCGATAAGGCGGGGCAAACCTCAGTCCTGAGTGTAGGCAAATCCTATTTAGTGAGGCAAACATCAGCTAGGACCCTGAGTCCATAAGGGGGGGATGTATAAAACACCCCAACCTAGGAAGGAGTCCCATATCGGCAAAACACAAGAGGGATACTGGGTATATAAGTAAGAAAGCCTTACTCCCTAGTTATAAGTTTTAAAGTTGTGCGGGCCTGGGCTCAAAACGGATAATATCACTAGTGGGTTGGGGAGTTACAAAGCTATCTCAAGCCTTGATGGTTCGGGAAACCCATTGCGGCTACGGTCTCGGGTCTGGTCATTACAACCCACCCCCAAATTCGTGGGCTATAGCACACTTATTTGGCCTAGAAATGCCCTGTTTCGCCCATTTGACCACCCAAATCGTCCAGAAAATTAAAACGGCCCACACTAGGCCGCTCCCTAGCCTTCCTAGGATAGCTCGATCGATTTTTGGCAAAAATTACGCCCAGACCCCGGGCTCACCTTCGAAATCGTGAGCTATATAGGAAATCGATTTGGCCTAAAAATGCCCTATTTCTACCGTTTCGCCCTTTTGACCCCCCAAACCGCTCAAAAAACCAAAATGGCCCACACTAGACTGCTCCTCAGCCTACCTCGGGCAGCCCGATTGATTTTAGGCAAAAATCAGGCTCGGACCCTAGGTCCATCCCCGAACCGTGGGCTACAACACACCGATTTGGCCTGGAAATGTCTCGTTTGTGCCGTTTGACCACCCAAACTGCCCAGAAAACCAAAATGGCCCATGCTAGGCCGCTCCCCAGCCTTCCTGGGGCAGCTAGGTTGATTTTTAGTAAAACTCACAATCAAATATTGGGACCACCCCTAAAATTGTGGGCTATAGCACGCCGATTTATCCTGAAAATGCCCCGATCGTGCCATTTCATTCATTTGACCACCCAAACCGACCAAAAAACCAAAATGGCCCATACTAGGCTGCTCATCCGCCTGCCTGGGGAGCTCAATTAATTTTTTGCCAAAATCATGCTCGGACCCCAGGCCCACCCCTAAAATCGTGGGCTATAGCATAATGATTTGGCCTGAAAATGATGCATTCACGCCTTTTCGCCCGTTTGACCACCCAAACAGCCCAGAAAACCAAAATATCCAATACTAGGCCGCTCCCCAGCCTGCATGGGGAAGCCCAATTGATTTTTGGCAAAAATCATGCCCGAACCTCGGGACCACCCTCGAAAGCGTGGGCTAAAACACACCGATTTAGCCCAAAAATGCCTTGTTTGCTCCTTTTTCCTATTTGACCACCCAAACCGCCTAGAAAACCAAATTGACCTACACTAAGAAACTTTCCAGCCTGCCTGGATCATCTCGGTCGATATTAGATGAAAACCAAGCCTAAACCTCGGGCCCACCCCTAAAATCGTGGGCTATAGAGCACCGATTTGGCCAAAAAATACGTCGTTCGCGCTGTTTTGCCTGTTTGACCACCAAACTGCCCAAATAACCAAAATGGCCCATATTAAGCTGCTATCCAGCCTGTCTGGGGTAGCCTGATCAATTTATGGCCAAAATCACACTCGAACCATAGGCCCACCCTCAAACAATGGGCTATAGCACACTGATTTGGCCCGAAAAAGTCCCGTTTGCATTGTTTTGCCCATTTGACCACCTAAACCGCCCAAAAAACCTACATGGCCTACACTAAGCCGCTCCCCAGCATGCCTGGGGAAGCTAGGCTGATTTTTGGAAAAAATCAGGCCCGGACCTTGGGCCTACCTCAGAAATCATAGGCTATATCAAACCGCTTTAGCTCGAAAATGTCTCGTTCGTGCTGCTTCAGTTGTTTGACCACCCAAACCGCTAGAAAACCAAAATTTCCTACACTAGGCCTCTCCCCAGCCTGCCTGGGGTAGCCCGATCATTGTTCAGCCAAAATCACGCTCTGACCCCGAGCCCAACCCCCAATCGTGGGCTATAGCATACCGATTTTTCTCAAAAACTCTCCGTTCGCATCGTTTTGATTATTTGACCACCCAAACTGCCCAGAAATCCAAAATGGCCCACATTAGGCCGCTCCCAGCCTGCCTTGGCATCCCGGTTGATTTTCGACCAAAATCACATCGGACCCTAGACCCAACCTCAAAACTGTTTTCTACAGCACACCAATTTGGCCTGAAAATGCCTTGTTCGCACTGGTTTGTCCATTTGACCACCCAAATCGCCCAAAAAAATAAAATGGCCAACACTAGGACCCTCACCAGCCTTCCTAAGGTACCGATAGATTTTTGGCCAAAATCATGCTTGGACCCCAGGGCCACCCCCAAAACCATGGTCTGTAGCATACCGCTTTGGCTTGAAAATGCATCGTTTGCCCAGTTTCGTCTGTTTGACAACCCAAACTGCCTAGAAAACCAAAATGGCCCACACTGAGCTGCTTCCCAGCTTGCCTAGGTAGCCCAATCGATTATCGACCAAAATCATGCCTGAACCTCGGGCCCAACCCCAAAATCGTGGGCTATAGGTTTATCCCGAAAACTCCCCGTTTGCGTCGTTATGCCTTTTTGACCACTAAAACTGCCTAGAAAACCAAAATGGTCAACACTAGGACGCTCCCCAGCCTGCCTAAGGCAGGCCGATCGATTTTTAGCTAAACTTACGCTCAAACCCTGGGCCCACCACCGAAATCGTGGGCTATAGCACATCGATTTGGTCTAAAAATGCCCCGTTCTTGCCATTTTGCTCGTTTGACAACCCAATCCACCAAAACCCTAAAATTACCCACACTAGGCTACTCCCAAGCCTACCTGGGGCAACTCGATCAATTTTTGGCCAAAATCATGCCCAAACCCCGGGTCCAACCCTCAACTATGGGCTATAGCATACCGATTTGTCCTAAGAACTCCCCGTTCATCCCGTTTCACCTGTTTGACCACCCAAACCGCCCCAAAAACCAATATTGCCCACACTAGGCTGCTCTCCAGCCTTCCTGGGGTAGCTCGGTTAATTTTTTTGCTAAAATCACGCTCAAGCCCAAGGCCCACCTCCAAAACCATGGGCTATAGCACACCGATTTGGCCTGAAAATGCCCCATTCGCATCATTTTGCCCGTTTGTCCACCCTAACAGAACAGAAAACCAAAAGAGCCTATACTAGGCTGCTCTCCAGCCTACCTGGGGTAACCCGATCAATTTTAGACTAAAATAATGCCCGAACCCCAGGCCCACCCCTAAAATCGTGGGCTATAGCATACCGATTTAGCCCAAAAATGCCCCATTCGCGCCGTTTTTCCTATTTGACCACCTAAATCGCCCTAAAAATCAAAATGACCCACACGAGGTAGCTCCCCGGCGCCTGGAGTAGCCCGGTCAATTTTTGACCAAAATCATGATCGAATCCCAGGTCCATCCCTAAAACCGTGGGCTATAGCAAACCGATTTAGCCCAAAAATGCCCCATTTGCACCGTTTCATCCGTTTGACCACCCAAATTACCTAAAAAAACAAAATGGCCCACAGTAGGCCACTCTCCAGCCTGCCTGGGCATCCCGGTCAGTTTTTTGAAAAAATCACGCTTGAACCCAAGGCCCACCCCCAAAATCGTGGGTTTTAGCACACTTACTTTTCCTGGAAATACCTCGTTTGCCGTTTGACCACCCAAACCGGCCAAAAAAACAAAATGGCCCACACTAGGCCGCTTCCCAACTTGACTGGGCATCCAGATCAATTTTTGGCCAAATTCACCACCGATCTCAATTGCACCCCCAAAATCGTGAGCTATAGCACACCGATTTAGCCCGAAAATGCCCCGTTCACGCCGTTTTGCCCGTTTTAAAACCCAAACTACCAAGATAACAAAAAAAAACCACACTAGGCCACTCTCTAGCCTGTCTGGCGCAGTCTGGTTGATTTTTGGCCAAAATCACGCTCAGACCTAAGGCTCACCCCAGAAATTATGTGCAATAGCAAATCGATTTGGCTCGAAAATGCCCCGTTCGCACTGTTTCACTCGTTCGACCACCCAAACCTCCAGAAAATCAAAGTAGCCCACAGTAGGTCGCTCCCCAGCTTGCTTGGGGCAACTCGATCAATTTTCAACCAAAATTATGCCCGAACCTCAGGGTCACCCCCGAAACTGTGGGCTATAGCAACCGATTTGACTCGAAAATATCTCGTTCGCCCTATTTCGCTAGTTTGACCACCAAAATTGCCTACACTAGGATGCTTCCCAGCCTGCCTGGGGAAACTCGATCAATTTTTAGCCAAAATCACGCTCGAACTTTGGGCCCACCCCTAAAACCGTGGGCTATAGCACACCAATTTGGCCTAAAAATGCCCCGTTCACGTCGTTTAGCCCATTTTACCACCCAAACAGCCCAAAAAACTAAAATGACCTACACTAGGCTGCTTCCCAGCCTTCCTAAGGCAGCTCAATCGATTTTTGGCCAAAATCACGCCCAGGCCCACCCATAAAATCGTGGACTATAGCAAACTGATTTGACTCAAAATGCCCCGTTTGCGCCGTTTGACCATCCAAACCGCCCAGAAAATAAAAATATCCCACACTAGGCTGCTCTTTAACCTGCCTGGGGCAGCTCAATCAATTTTCGACTAAAATCACGTTTGAACCCCAGATCCACCCCCAAAACCGTGGGCTATAGCACGCTGATTTATCCCGAAAATGCCCCATTCGCGCAGTTCCACCCGTTTAACCACCCAAATCAACCATAAAACCAAAATGGCCAACACTAGGCCGCTCCCCAGCCTACCTGGGAATCCTGGTCAATTTTTGGTAAAAATTATGCCCGAAACCTCGACTCACCCCTAAAATCGTAGGCTATAGCACAAGGATTGGGATCGAAAATGATTCACTCTTGCCGGTTTGCCCATTTGACCACTCAAATTGCCCAAAAATACAAAATGGCCAACATTAGGTCGCTCCTCATCCTGACTGGGGCAGACCGATCAATTTTTGGCCAAAATCACACACGAACTCCAGGCCTACCCCAAAAACATGGGATATAACATACCGATTTAGCCAGAAAATGCCCCGTTAGTTCCTTTTTGCCTGTAAAACCACCAAAATAGCCCAGTAAATCAAATTGGCCCACACTAGGCCACTCCCTTGCTTGCTTGGGGAAGCTCAATCAATTTTTAATAAAAATCACGCCCACACCACGGGCCCCACCTAAAAATCATGGGCTATAGAGCACCGATTTGGCTTGAAAATGCCGCATTCGCACCGTTTTACCCGTTTGGCCACCCAAACAGTCCAAAAAACCAAAATGGCCCACACTAGGCCGCTCTCCAGCCTGCCTGGGGAAGATTGGTTGATTTTTAGCCAAAATCACGCCCTGACCCCAGGCCCACCCTCAAAACCTTGGGCGTTAGCACCCCTATTTGACCCGAAAATGACACGTTTATGCTGTTTCGCCCGTTTCACCACCTAAATCGCTCAGAAAATCTAAATGGCCCATATTATATCGCTCTCCATCTCGCCTTGGGAAGCACAGTCGATTATCGTCCATAATCACGCCTAGACATTGCCCCCTCAAAACTTTGGGCAATATCACATCGCTTGGGCTAAAAAATTCCCCGTTCACGCCATTTTGCCCGTTTGACCGCCTAAGAATCCAACATAGCCTATACTAGGCTGTTCCCTAGCCTGACTGGGATAACCTGGTAAATTTTCAGCCAAAATCAAGCTCGGACCTTGGGCCCACCCCCGTAACCATGGGTTATAGCACACCCATTTGTCCCAAAAACTCCCTA
Source organism: Capsicum baccatum var. pendulum (assembly GCA_030864225.1). Taxonomy (NCBI): domain Eukaryota; kingdom Viridiplantae; phylum Streptophyta; class Magnoliopsida; order Solanales; family Solanaceae; genus Capsicum; species Capsicum baccatum. The sequence continues at coordinate 308,186,635 of CM061552.1, read as the reverse complement.
TTTGCGCCGTTTCGTCCGTTTGAACACCCAAACAGCCCAGAAAACTAAAATAGCCAATACAATGCCGCATCCCAGCCTACTTGGGGCAGCCTTAATAATTTTTGACCAAAATCACGCCCAAAACCCATGCCCACCACCAAAATCGTGGACTATAGCACATCGATTTAGAACGAAAATGCCCTGTTCGCGTCGTCTCGCCCGTTTGACCACCCAAACCACCTAGAAAACTAAAATGACCCATACTAGGATGCTTCCCAGCTAGCCTGTGGAAACCCGATCGATTTTTGACAAAAATTATGCCCGGAACCCGAGCCCACCACTGAAACCATGGCTATAGCATATCGATTTGGCCAAATAATGCCCAATTTGCTCTGTTTCGCTCGTTTGACCACCCAAACTGCCCAGAAAACCAAAATGGCCCACACTAGGCCATTCCCCAACCTGTATGGTGTAACTCATTAAATTTTTGACCAAAATCCCTCGGACCCTGGGCCCACTTCTAAAACCGTGGGCTATAACATACTGATTCAGCCCAAAAATGCCTCGTTCATGCTATTTTGATCGGTTACCACCCTAACCATCCAGAAAACCAAAATGGCCCATACTAGGTCACTTTCCAACTTGCTGGGGGTAGCTCGATTGATTTTTGGCTAAAATCACGCCCGAACCCAGGCACACCATCGAAATCGTGGGCTATAGCACATTGATTTGGCCCAAAAATGCCCCATTTACGCCTTTTCGCCCATTGACCACCCAAACAGACCAGAAAACCAAAATGGCCCTCACTAGGCCACTCTTCAGCCTACCTGGAGCGACCTCATCAATTTTCAACCAAAATCATGCCCGAAAACTGGGCCCACCCCAAAACCGTGGGCTATAACACACCAATTTGTCCAGAAATGCCTCGTTCGTGCCGTTTCTCCCGTTTGACCACCCAAACCGCCTAAGAAATCAAAATAGCCCACACTAGGTAGCTCACTGGCTCCTGGGGTAGCCCGACTGAATTTCGGCCAAAATCACACCCAAACCTCTGGCCTACCCCCAAAATCATGGACTATAGCAGACTGATTTGGCTCAAAAATACCTCGTTCATGTTGTTTTTCCTGTTTGATCACCCAAACCGCCAAGATAACCAAAATGGTCTACATTAGGCCGCTCCCTAGCTTTCCTGGGGTAGCTCGATCAATTTTCGGCAAAAATAATGCTCGGACCCCTACCTAACCCCCGAAAGCGTGGGCTATAACTCACTGTTTTGGCCTGAAAATACCTAATTTGCGCCGTTTCACTTGTTTGACCACCTAAACCACCCATAAAACCAAAATAGCCCACACTAGGTCACCCTCCAGCTAGCCAGCGGTATCCTGATCAATTTTTGACCAAAATCAAACTCGAACCCCGAGCCCACCCCTGCAACCATGGGCTATAGCACACCGATTAGTCTAAAAAATACCCCATTCACACCGTTTTGGCCGTTTGACCAACTGAACCGCCCAGAAAACTAAAATGGCGCACACTAGGCCGCTCCTCATCCTGCCTGGGGTAGTTAGGTAGATTTTCGGCCAAAATCACACCCGAGCCCACCCACAAAGTCGTGGGCAATAGCACACCCATTTGGCCTAAAAATGCCCCGTTTGCACTGTTTCGCCCGCTTGACAACCCAAACCGCCCAAAAAACCAAAATGTCCCATACTAGGCCGCACCTTAGCTTACCTGGGGCTGCTCGGTTGATTTTCAGCCAAAATCTCGGTCATACCTTGTCCCCACCCACAAAACTGTGCGCTATATCACATCGATTTGCCCTAAACCCCTCCTCGTCCATGTGGTTTTGGCCGTTTGACTACCCAAATCGCCAAAAAATGAAAATGGCCTACACTAGGCTATTCCCCAGCCTGCCTAGGGCATCTCGGTAGATTCTGACCAAAATCACGCTCGAATCCTGGGGTCACCCCCAAAATCGTGGGGTATAGCGCATTGATTTGGTCCAAAATACACCGTTCGCATTGTTTCATCTATTTGACCATCCAAACCGCCCATAAAACCAAAATGGCCCATACTAGACCGTTCCCAAGCTTACCTATGGAATCTCAGTCAATTTTGGACAAAATCACACTTGGAACCCAGGTCCACCCCTAAAAATGGGGGCTATAGCACACCGATTTAGCCCAAAAATGCCTCGTTCGCGCCGTTTTACCTGTTGACCATCCAAACTACCCAGAAAACAAAAATAGCCCACACTAGACTACTCCCTAGCCTGCCTGGGGCAGTTCGATCAATTTTAAGACAAAATCACACCAGGACCTTGGATCCACCTCCAAAACCATGGGCTATAGCACACCAATTTGGCATAAAAATGCTTCATTCGTGTCTTTTCACTCATGTTACCACCCGAACCGCCTAGCAACTGAAATGGCCTAAACTGCACCGCTCCTCAGCCTGATTGGGGTAGCCTGATCGATTTTTGGCCAAAATCGTGCTCAGAACCCTGGTCCATTCCCAAAACCGTGGGCTATAGCACATCAATTTGGCTTGAAAACGTCCTGTTCGTGCCGTTTTGCCCTTTTGAAAAACCAAATCACCCTAAAATCAAAATTGACCCACACGAGGCTGCTCCCCAGCCTTTCTGGGGCATCTCAGTATATTTTTGACCAAAATCACGCCTGTACCCTGGGCCCACCCCCAAAACCGTGGTCTATAACACACCGATTTAGCCCAAAAATACCCCGTTCGCACCGTTTTGCCTTTTTGACCACCCAAACCGCCTAGAAACTAAAAATAGCCCATAGTAGACTGCTCCCCAGCCTTCCTGGGGAATCCCAGTCAATTTTTGACCAAAATCACGCCCGAACCCTAGGCCCACCCCCAAAACTTTGGGCAGTAGCACCCCAATTTGGCCCAAAAATGATCCGTTCGCGCTGTTTTGCCTGTTTGACCCCCTAAACTACCAAAAAAAACAAAATGGCCCATACTAGGCTGCTCCTCAACCTGCCTGGGGTAATTCGATTAATATTCGGCCAAAATCAAGCCTGAACACTGAGCCTACCCTCAAAACCGTGGGTGATAGCACACCAATTTTGCTCGAAAATTCCTTGTTTGTGCCGTTTCACCCGTTTGACCACCTAAACCATCCAGAAAACCAAAATGGCCCACTTTAGACAGCTCCCCATCCTGCCTAGGATAACCCGATTGATTTTTGACAAAAATAACACCCGAACATCATGCCCACCCCCGAAATTATGGGCTATAGCACACCAATTTGGCCCAAAAATGCCACATTCCCGCCGCTTTACCTATTTGACCAACCTAACCGCCCTGGAAACCATATTGGGAACATAGTGTTTCTAAAACCAATTCCAGTAACAAATTTAACGTTCTAATGCAACCAACTATCCAAACCACCATTAATGCACGTAATTACATAATTAAAACATAGGAAACTATAAACTCGAATTTATTACCAAAACTTCTGCTCCCCAGCCTTCCTGGGTCCACCCAGTCAATTTATAGCCAAAATCACGCTCGATCCTCTAGTCCACCCCCAAAATTATGGGCTATAGCACACTGATTTGGCCCAAAAACTCCCCGTTCGCACTGTTTCGCCCGTTTGACTTCCCAAACAGCCAAGAAAACAAAATGGCCTACACTAGGATGCTCCCCAGCATGCCTGGGGCAGCCCAGACGATTTTCGACCAAAATTACAGTCGAACCTTGGGCCCACCCTCAAAATCATGGGCTATAGATCACTGATTTAGCCCTAAAATTCTCTGTTTGTGCCATTTCGCTCATTTTTCCACCCAAACAACATGAAAAACCAAAATGCCCCACAATAGGCAGCTCCCCAGCCTGCCTCGGGAAGCCCGATCAATTTTTGGTGAAATCATGCCCAAACCTCAGGCCCACCCCTAAATTATGGGCTATAGCATATCGATTATGACCAAAAATGCCCCGTTCTCACCGTTTTACCCATTTTCAGCCAAAATCACGCCCGGATCGCAGGCCCACCCCCGAAACGCATGGACTATAACACACTAATTTGGCCCAAAAATGCCTTGTTCACGCTGTTTCACCTGTTTGACTATCCAAACCGCTGAGAAAAAATTAGCCTACACTAAGCTGCTCTCTAGCCTGCCTTGGGCAGCCCAGTCGATTTTTGCCAAAAATTAAGCTCGAACGTTGGGATCACTCCCGACTCTGATTTGGCCCAAAAATGCCTAATTCACACCATTTGGCTCTTTGGACCACCCAAACCGCCTAGAAAACCAAAATGGCCTACACTAGGCCACTCCCCAACTTACCTGGGGAAGCCTGGTTAATTTTCAGCCAAAATCTCGCTCGAACCTCGGGCCCACCCTAAAACTGTAGGCTATAGCACAAAGATTTGACCAAAAAATGCCCGTTCGCATCGTTTTGCCCGTTTGACCACCCAAATCGCCAAGAAACTAAAATGGCTCATACTAGGCCTCTCCCCGATCTTCCTATAAAGCCCAGTCAATTTTTTACCAAAATCATGCTCACACCTCGAGCCCGCCTCCAAAATCGTGGGCTATAGCACACCGATTTGGCTCAAAAATACTCCATTCGTACTATTTCGCCCATTTGATCTCCCAAACCATCCAGAAAACCAAAATGGCTCACACGAGACCGCTCCCTAGCCTGCCTGGGGCAGCTCGATAGATTTTTGGCCAAAATCACTCTCGAACCCCAGGCCTACCCCCGAAACCGTAGGCTATAGACCACCGATTTAGCACGAAAATACCCCATTTGTGCATTTCGCCCGTTTGACCATCCAAACCATAAAAAAAAAGGCCCATACTAGGATGCTCCCCAACCTGCATATGGCAACCCGGTCAATTTTCATCCATAATCACACCCTGGCCCCTGGCCCATCCCTATAACCGTGGGCTCCGTTTGCACCATTTTGCCCGTATGACAACCCAAAACACCCCGAAAACCAAAATAGCCCATATTAGGCAGCTCCCCAGCCTGCCTGGGGAATCCCAGTTGATTTTTGACAAAATCACGCCTGATCCCTGGGCCCACCCTTTAAACCCCAGGCTATAGCACACCGATTTGGCCAAAAAATGTCCCGTTCGCGCCGATTCGCCGGATTGACCACCTAAATTGCCCAGAAAACCAAAATAGTCCACACTAGGCCGATCCCTAACCTGTATGGGGCAACCCAATCGATTTTTGATAAAAATCACGCTCAGGCCCCGAGCCCACCCCCAAAACCATGGGTTATAGAACACAGATTTGGTCCAAAAATGCCCCGTTCGTGCTGTTTTACCCGTTTGATCACCTAAGCCGCCTAGAAAACCAAAATAGCCAACACTAAGCGCTCCTCATCCTGCCTGGGTTGCCCGATGGATTTTTGACAAAAATCACGCCCGAACCTCGGGCGAACCGCCAAAACTGTGGGCTATATCACACTGATTTGTAGTAAAAATGCCCCGTTCGAGCCGTTTTGCCTATTTGACCACTCAAACCTCCCAGAAAACTAAAATAGCCCACACTAGGCCGCTCCCCAGCCTGCCTGGGGTAGTCCGGTCAATTTTTTACAAAAATAACGCTCGAACCCCGGGCTATAGCATACCAATTTATCTCGAAAACTCCCCACTCGCGTTGTTTCACCCGTTTCACCGCCCAAATCGCCCAGAAAACCAAAATGACCTACACTAGGTTGCTCCCTAGCCTGCCTGGGGCAGCCCAATCAATTTTTGACCAAAATATTGCTCGGGGCCACCCCCGAATCTGTGTGCTATGGCACACCAATTTGGCCCAAAAATATCCCGTTCGCACCATTTCGCCTGTTTTATGCCCAAACTGCCCGTAAAACCAAAATGGCCCACACTAGGCCGCCCCCTAGCCTATTTATGGCAGCCAAATTGATTTTCGGCTAATATCACACTTGGACCATGGGCCTACCCTAAAACCTTGGGCTATAGCACATCAATTTGGCTGAAAAATGTCCCGTTCGTGCCATTTCACCCGTTTGACCACCTAAACTGCCCAGAAAATTAAAATGACCCACACTAGGCAGGTCCCGGATGCCTCAGGCATCCTGGTCTATTTTTGGCCAAAATCATGCCCGTCCACCCCTAAAACCATGGGCTATAATAGACTAATTTATCTCGAAAATGCCTCATTCATGCCGTTTTTCCCGTTTGACCACCCAAACCACCCAAAAAATCAAAATGGCATACACTAGGCCGCTCTTCAGCCTACTGGGGAAACTTGATTATTTTTTGGTCAAAATCACGCTCAGACCCCAGCCCTACCCCTGAAATCATGGGGTATAGCACATTGATTTATCCCGAAAATGCCCCATTCTTCACCTGTTTGACTACCCAAATTTCCCAGTAAACCAAAATGGCACATACTAGGCCGCTCCCTAGCCTTCCTGGGGCAGCTCGATCAATTTTTTACCCAAATCACGCACGTTCCACAAGACCACCCCCGAAAAAGTGGGCTATAGCTCACCGCTTTGGCCTGAAAATGCCTTATTCACGTTGTTTCGCCTGTTTGACCACCCAAACCACCAAGAAGACTGAAATGGTGCACACTAGGTTGCTCCCCAGTTTGCCTGGGTCAGCTCAATCGATTTTTGGCCCAAATCACACCCATTCCCCGAGCCCACCCCCGCAAACGTGGGCTATAGCTCACTGATTTAGCCCAAAAGTGCCCCATTCAAGTGTTTTGCCTATTTGACCACCCAAACTTCCCAAAAAAAACAAAATGGCCCCTACTAGGATACTTCCCAACCTACCTGCGGAAACCCGGTCAATTTTTGGCAAAAATCACGCCCGAACTCCAAACCCACCTACGAAACTGTGGGCTATAGATAACCAATTCATCTTGAAAATGCCCCGTTCGTGCCGTTTCTTTCATTTGACTAACGAAACTGTCCATAAAACTAAAATGGCCTATACTAGGCAACTTCCTATCCTTCCTGGGGAAGCCCAGTCGATTTTCATCCTATATCACGCCTGGACCCCGAGCCCACCCCCAAAATCATGGGCTATAGTATATCGATTTGGACCGACAATGCTCCATTTCTGCTATTTCGCCTTTTCGACACCCAAACCACCCAAAAAATAAAAAGAACCATACTAGGCCGCTCCCCAGCCTGCCTAGGGAAGCCAGGTCAATTTTTGGCCAAAATTGCGCCCGAACCCCGAGCCCACCATGAAATCGTGGGCTATAGCACAACGATTTGTGGAAAAAATGCATCGTTTGTGCTGTTTTGCCAGTTTGACCATCCAAAACGCCTAAAAAAACCAAAATGGCCCCCATCAAGCCGCTCTTTAGCCAGCCTGGGGAAGCCCGGTCGATATTTGGCTAAAATCACGCCCGGACCCCAGAACCACCAACAAAATTGTGGACTATAGCATACCATTTTGGCCCCAAAATGTCTGTTTTCACCGTTTCATCCATTCAACCACCCAAATCACCCAGAAAACTAAAATGGCCCACACTATGCCACTTCCCAGCCTTCTTGGGGTAGCTAGGTTGATTTTTGATCAAATTGATGCCCGTACCTCGAGCCCAACCAAGAAATTGCAGGATATACACACCGTTTTGGCTCGAAAATGCCTCATTTATGCCGCTTCACCCTTTTGACCACCCAAACTACCCAAAAAACCAAAATGGCCTATACTAAGCCACTCCCCAGCCTGCCTGGGAAGGCCTGATCGATTTTCAGCCAAAATCATGCCCAAACCCTAGGCCCAACCCCCACAATCATGGGATATCGCATACTAATTTATCCCAAAAGCACCCCGTTCACATTGTTTTACCTGTTTGACCACCCAAACTGCCCAGAAAACCAAAATGTCCCATACTAGGCCGCTCCCCAGGCTGCCTGGGGCAGCCTAGTCAATTTTTGATCAAAATCACGCCTGGAACCTGGGCCCACCCCCGAAACTGTGTGCTATAGCACACCGATTTAGCCTAAAAATGCCCCATTCTCACTGTTTTGTTCGTTTGACCACCCGTACATCCTAGAAAATCAAAATAGCCTATACTAGGCCGTTCTCCATCCTACCTGGAGCAGCCCGATTAATTTTAAGCCAAAATCATGCCCAAACCCCAGGCCCACCCCTACAACCGTGGGCTATAGCACACAAATTTATCCCGAAAACTCCCCATTCATGCCGCTTCGCCCGTTTGACCACCCAAATCACCCCAAAAAATAAAATGACCCATACTAGGCGGCTCCCCAGCCTTCCCGAGGCAGCCTGGTCGATTTTTGGCCAAAATCATGCCCAAACCCCAAACCCACCCATGAAATCGTTGGCTATAGCACACCCTTTGGCCCAAAAATGCATCGTTTCCTCCATTTGACTACCTAGACCACCCAGAAAACCAAATTAGCCCATAGTAGACCTCACCCCAGCCCGCTTGCGGCAGCCCGCTTGCGGCAGCCCGGTCGATTTTCAGCCAAAATCATGCTTGGACCCTGGGCCCACTACCAAAATTGTGGACTATAGCATATCGCTTTGGCCCGAAAATGACCCATCCGCGCTGTTTCATCCGTTTGACCACCCAAACCGCCTAGAAAACTAAAATGACCCATACTATGCCGCTCCCCAACCTGCCTAGGGCAACCCGATCAATTTTTGGTAAAACTCTTGCCCAGACCTCGAGCCCACATCTGAAATCATGGGTTATATCACACCGCTTTGGCTTAAAAATGCCCCGTTTGTACCATTTAGCTTGTTTAACCACCTAAACCACCCAGAAAACCAAAATGGCCCATACAAAACTGCTCCACCCAAACCGCCTAAAAAACCAAAATGGGTCACACTAGGCCGCTTCCCAGCCTTCCTGGGGAAGCCCGAGCGATTTGCGGCCAAAATCATTCCTAAACCCCAGGCCCACCACTGCAATTATGGGCTATAGTACATCGATTTGTCCCGAAAACTCCCCGTTCATGCTGTTTTGCCCGTTTGACCACCCAAACCAACCAGAAAACCAAAATGGCCCATACTAGGCTTCTCCTCGACCTATCTGGGGCAACCTGGTCAGGTTTCAGCAAAAATCACGCGCAAACCCTAGGTCCACCCCCAAAACCGTGGGCTATAGCACACCGATTTAGCCTAAAAATGCCCCGTTCATGCTGTTTCACCTGTTTGACCAGAATTATGCCCGAATTTCGGGCCACCCCCAAAACTGTGGGTTTTAATAGACCGATTTTCCCCAAAAATACCCCGTTCATATCGTTTCACCACTTTGACCACCCAAAACGCCCAGAAAAACCAAAATGGCCTACACTAGGTCACTTTCCAGCCTACCTGGGTCAACCCTATTAATTTTTGGCCAAAATCACATTCGGACCCCAGGTCTACCCCTCGAAGTTGTGGGCTATAGAACACTGATTTGGCTCGAAAATTCCCATTCTGATGTCTCGCCCGTTCGACTACCCAAACTGCCCATAAAACAAAAATGGCCTACACTTGGCCGGTCCCCAGCTTGCCTGGGGTAGCCCAGTCAATTTTTGACCAAAATCAAGACTAGACCCCGGGCCCACCTCCCAAACGTTGGCTATAGCACAACTATTTATCCAAAAGAACTCCTCGTTCGCGCTGTGTCGCCTGTTTGACCACACAAACTGCCTAAAAAGTCCAGAATAGCGTACACTAGGCTGCTCCTTAACCTACCTAGGGCAGCCCGGTCAATTTTTGATAAAATTCATTCTCGAACCCCAGGCCCACCCTAAAAACCGTTGGCTATAGCACACTAATTTGGCTAAAAAATGCCCCGTTAGCATCGTTTTGCCCCTTTGACAACCCAAACTACCCAAAAAACCAAAATGGCCCACAGTAGACCGCTCTCCAGCCAGTATGGGGCAGATCGGTTAATTTTCGGCAAAAATCACGCCCGAACCCCAAGCCCACCCCAAAACCGTGAGCTATAGCACACCGATTTGGACAGAAAATGCCCCGTTCATGACGTTTCGCCCATTTGACCACCCAAAACCCTAGAAAATTAAAATGACAGATATTTGGCCGCACCATAGCCTAGCTGGGGTAGTTCGATCAATTTTCAGCCGAAAAAGGACCGGAACCTTGGCCAACCCCAAAAATCGTAGGCAATAACACACCTATTTGGACTGAAAATACCCCGTTTGTGCCATTTTTCTCCGTTTGACTGCCCAAACTATCTAGAATACCAAAATGGCCTATACTAGGCTGCTCTCCAACATATCTGGTACAACCCGATCAATTGTATGCTAAACACATACTCAAGCCCTGTGTCCATCCATAAAATCATGGGCTATAGCACACCGATTTGGCCTGAAAATGTCTCGTTCGCACCGTTTTACCCATTTGACCACACAAACAAAAAAAAACAAAAATATCCCATACTAGGCCACTCCTCAGCTTGCCTGGGGAAGCCCGATAAAATTTTCGTCCAAAATCATGCTCGGACCCAGGCCCACCCCCGAAACTGTGGGCTATAACGCACTAATTTTTCCTAAAAATGCCCCATTCGAGTCGTTCCGCCTGTTTGACCACCCAAACCGCCCAGAAAACAAAAATAGCCCATATTAGGCCTCTCTCTAGCCTACCTGGGATGGCTGAGTCAATTTTCAGCAAAAATCATATCCAAACCCCGTGCCCACCCCCTGAAACCGTGAGCTATAGCACACCTAATTGGCACGAAAATGCCCTGTTCGCATTATTTTGCCCGTTTGACCACCCAAACCGTCTAGTAAATTAAAAATGGTCCACACTAGGTTGTTCCCCTGCCTTCCTAGGCAGCCCGATTGATTTTAGACGAAAATCCAATTGGATCCGAGTCCTCCCCCAAAACTGTGGGCTATAGCATACCGATTTGGCCCAAATATGCCCCCTTCATACCGTTTCGCCTGTTAGACCACCTAAACCGCCTAGAAAACTAAAATGGCCTACGCTAGGCCGCTCCCCAGCTCGCCTGTGGCAGCCCAATTGGTTTTTGGCAAAACTCACGCGCGAACCCTGGTCCTACCCCTAAAACTGTGGTCTATCGTACATCGATTTATCCCAAAAATGCCCCATTCGTGTAGTTTTACCCATTTAACCACCCAACAACCTAGAAAACCAAAATATCCCACACTATCCCGCTACCCAGCCTACCTGGGGCAACCCGATCAATTTTTGGCCAAAATCACGCCCGGACCCTAGGCCCACCCTTAAAATCGGGGGCTATAGCACACCAATTTGGTCCAAAAATGTCTCGTTCGTGCCGTTTCGCTTGTTTGACTATCCAAACCCCCCAGAAAACCAAAATGGGCCATACTAAGCCGTTTTCCTACCTACCTAGGGCAGCCCAATTGATTTTTAGCCAAATTAACGCTCGGACCCTAAGCCCACCCACAAAACCATGGGCTATAGCACGTCGATTTGGCCCGAAAATGCCCCGTTCACGCCATTTCGCCCATTTGACAACCCAAACCGCCCAAAAAAACAAAATGGCCCATACCAGAAAGTTCCCCAGCCAGCCTGGGGTAGCCTGGTCAATTTTTAGACAAAATCACATCGGAAACCTGTGCCAATCCCTGAAACCGTGGGTTATAGCACATCAATTTGACCCAAAAATTCTGCATTCATGTCGTTTCACCCGTTTGACCACACAAACCGCTGAGAAAACAAAAATGGCCCACACTAGGCCGCTCCCCAGCCTACCTGGGGCAACCTGATCGATTTTCAGTCAAAATAACATCCAAACACTGGGCCCATCTTTGAAACCGTGAGCTATAGCACACAAATTTGGTCCGAAAAATCCCGTTTGCACAGTTTCGCCCATTTGACCACCCAAACCGCCCAGAAAACAAAAATGGCCCACACTAGGCTACTTTTTAGCCTGTCTGGGACAGCTCGATCGATTTTCAACCAAAATTACACTCGGACCCTAGGCCCACCCCCAAAACTGTGGGCTATAGCATACCGATTTTGCCCCAAAAATGCCCCATTCGCGTTTTGCCACTTTGACAGCCCAAACTGCCCAAAAAACCAAAATGGCCCACAGTAGGCCACTTCTCAGCTTGTCTGGGGAAACTCGGTTGATTTCGACAAAAATCACGCCCGAACCCCAGGCCGGCCCCCAAAACCGTAGGCTATAGCACACCGATTTGGACAGAAAATGCCCCGTTCATGACATTTCGCCCATTTGACCACCCAAAGCCCCAGAAAACCAAAATAGCACACATTTGGCTGCACCCTAGCCTACCTGGGGCAGTTTGATCAATTTTTGGCAAATATAACACCTAGAACCTGGGCCTACCCCCGAAAACATGGGCTATAGCACATTGATTTGGCAAAAATGCCCGGTTCGCGCTGTTTCACCCATTTGACCACCCAAATCTCCCAGAAATCCAAAATGGCCCACACTAGGACACTCCCTAGCCTTCCTAGGCAGCCCCATCGATTTTTGGCCATAATCACACCTGGACCTTGCGGCCACCCCCGAAATCGGGGTCTATAACACACTGATTTTGCCAAAAAGGCCTCATTTGCACTATTTCATCGATTTGACCACCCAAACCGCCTAAAAAACCAAAATAGCCCTCTCTAGGTCGCTCTCCATATTGCCTGGGGTAGCCCGATAGATTTTCTATCAAAGTCATGCCTAGACCCCAAGCCCACCCTCAAAATCATGGACTATAGGGACACCGATTTGGCTCGAAAATGTCTCGTTCGCGCTGTTTCGCCTGTTTCACCACCCAAAAAGCCGAAAAAAACAAAATGGCACGTAGTAGGATGCTTCCCAGCCTGCGTGGGGTAGCCCATTTGATTTTCGACCAAAATCACACTCGAACCCTGAGCCCACCCCTAAAACTGTGGGATATAGCACACCGATTTGGCTCAAAAATGCCCCATTCGTGCTGTTTTTCCCGTTTAACTACCCAAATCATCTAGAAAACCAAAAATGCTCATACTAGATTGCTCCCCAGCCTACCTAGGGTAGCCTAATCGATTTTTGGCAAAAATCACGCTCGGACCCCAGGCCCGCCCCCGAAATCGTAGGCTATAGCACATCGATTTGGCTTGAAAATGCCTCATTCGCATAGTTTTGCACGTTGGACCACCCAAACCGCCAAAAAAATAAAAATGGCACACACTAGACCGCTCCTCAGCTCGCCTGGGGCATCCCGATCAATTTTTTGGCCAAAATCACGGTCGGACCCCAGGCCCACCCCCGAAACTGTGGGCTATAACACACCGATTTTGCTCGAAAATACTCCGTTCGCGCCGTTTCACCTGTTTGACTACCTAAACCGTCCAGAAAACTAAAATGGCCCACATTAGGCCGCTCCCCAGCCTGCTTGGGATAGCCCAGTCAATTTTTCGCCAAAATCACGCTTGAACCCCGTGCCCAACCCCAAAACCGTGGTATATAGCACAACAATTTTGTATTAAAATGCCCTGTTCTCATCGTTTCATCGTTTGACCTCCCAAACCGCCAAGAAAACTAAAAATGACCCATGCTAGGTTCCTCCCCAGCCTTCCTAGGACAGCGAGATCAATTTTCAATCAAAATCACACTGGAACCCAAGCCCTCCCCCAAAATCATGGGTTATAACATACCGATTTGGCCAAAAAATGCCCCTTTCGTACCATTTCGCCCGTTTGACCATCCAAACCGCCCAGAAAACCAAAATGACCGACACTAGGCCGCTGTTCATCCCACCTGTGGCAGCCCAATCAATTTTCAGCCAAAATCACGCACGAGCCCCAGGCCCACCCGTAAAACCGTGTCTATAGCACACTAATTTATCTAGAAAATGTCCCGATCGCACCGTTATACCTGTTTGGCCACCCAAACAACCTAGAAAACCAAAATAGCCAACACTAGCCTACTACCCAGCCTGCTTGGGGCAACCCAATCAATTTTCGACCAAAATCACGCCATCACCCAAGGCCCACCCTCAAAACTGGGGGCTATAACACACCGATTTGGCCTGAAAATGTCTCGTTCACGTTGTTTCGCCTGTTTAACCCCCAAACTGCCCAGAAAAACAAAATGGCCCATATTAGCCCGCTTCTCTGCCTGCCTGCCTGGGGCAGCCCGATTGATTTTTAGAAAATATAACGCTCAGATCCTGAGCCCACCCACGAAACTGTGGGCTATAGCACATCGATTTGGCCTGAAAATGCCCTGTTCACACCATTTCGCCCGTTTGAACACCCAAACCGCCCGAAAAACAAAATATCCCTCAATAGGCAGCTCCCTAGCTTGCCTGGGTATCATGGTCGATTTTCAAACAAAATCATGTTGGAACACAGGCCAACCCTTGAAACCTTAGATTATAGCACACCGATTTGGCTCAAAAATGAACCGTTCACGTCGTTTCACTCGTTTGACCACACAAAACGCCCAAAAAACTAAAATGGCCCACACTAGGCTGCTCCCCAGCCTTCCTGAGGCAACTCGATCATTTTTCATCCAATATAACACCCGAACATCGGGCCCACCCCCAAAATCGTGGGCTTTAGCACGCCAATTTGGCCTGAAAATGCCTCATTCGCACAGTTTTGCATGTTGGACCACCCAAACCGCCAAAAAAATAAAAATGGCACACACTAGGTGATAACGCTCAATCTACAGCTCTTGTGAGTGTAAAGCGGTCGTTAGCAAATATAGAACCCAACCTGGGTTGGGTGTCGATCCCACAGGGAATAGCTTGGCCAACAAGTAAGAAAAATTACTAAACTTTTGGTGCAAGTCTCGTAAGAAGGGGGGATTGTAATGTGTAACAAAACAATAAAGTAAAAGCTGAAAATAGCAAAGTAAAAAGAGAAAGAGATTGTTACGTTGGTTGTAAACAATGAGAATTAAAGCGTTGGGGTTATGTCCACCTTCTGAGTTATACGTCTCTATTGGCTATGAGTGTGTAGAGTCTTGACATGTAATTGCTTATAGAGAATTGTAGTCGATGGTAAATCCAAGCGTCTCTCGACCTAAACAAGGACTATTTCACTATAACTCTCTCGAGCTTAAAGCGTGCCTAACGGTACGAATTCTCCAAGAGGTTAGTCCAATTACGGCACTAGCTTTTTAATAGGAAAGGGTGTCCTACTACCTTGACATTATCTCTTTTCCAGACAAATAACCTTTCTCTCGAACAAGTTAAATGTTAGACTGGCGTATTCTTGCGTTTGCAACCGCAAAGAATGTGGATTAAGATGAAGAGAATAATGATATAAGCAATACACGTGTCTCGAACTCACAAACTCACAGCAATAGATAGTAACTCATTCGGCTTCCATAACCCCAACAGAGAAGTTTAGTTACTCATGAATGCGAAGGAGATCACGATTGACATTGTTATTATATCACGATATTTGGTTGATGGCGTGTGGCTTAGGTGATCGGTGTGTGGCGTGATTCCTTAGCAAGTAACGATTCTCTTGTTGTGGAATTTAAGAATAGAAGAAGAATAGAATTAATGGAAAGATTAGAAGAGTTGTAGAATTGTTGTGGTGGAAGAAGAGAGGGATGGAAGAAGATTAATTGTTGAATGTCTTCTCTCCACTAAGGGAGGAATTAATTCTCTCCACTAAGGGAGGAATTAATTAAAAATCTCTAGCATGATAGGGTATTTATAATACCCATATCCTACTCCTACTAAGCTAATGAAATAAATAACCAAATCCTACTAGACTAATGAAATACTTAACCCAAATGTACTAGGTTAATGTAACATTATCATAATCCAAATAAACTAATGAAATACATAACCCAATTGTACTAGGTTAATGTATCATTGTCAAAATCCAGCTTTGTGTCTGTAAGTCCCCAAAGTCTTCAGAAATGCTGTTTTAGCCCGGGACAGATTTTCCATGCAGCAGTTTTGGTCCAGGTCCCCAGAGTCTTTAGAAATACTGTTTTAGCCCGGGATAGATTTTCCATGCAGCAGTTTTGGTCCTTAGGCGTGTAAACTCCCTTTCCTTCCTTCGTGAGCTTTCTTTTGCGTCAAGTAAGCCATAAAATGCTGTATTTTGCATCATTTATACCTGAAACTTTCCTAATCATGTTCGTTAGCTCATTTATAGGAAAAAGGACTAAAAGTGCATGAAATATATAATTTGTTCTCAAAACTAGGCTAAAATATGGGCAAAATATATTGATATAGGCGCGTAAATTCGCCTATCATCAACACCCCACACTTGCAGCTTTGTTCGTCCTCGAACAAAATATCATGTCCTTCTAAACATCAACTTAGGGTTTTACAGCAACAACATAAAACATTCTTCAAGACAAGCACAACAATTATCAACAAAGAGTAGCTTTCCGATTATAAGTAGAAACAATTTAACCTCTAGCATAGACTCGTGATGGTGATCAACTCACATGCAAATGTTAAGGTACATAGAATCATATACAACTATCCAAAACTCATCAACCATGTGTGTCTCACAATATAGTTCCCATATTCACTCACAAGTATAGCATATTTTTCAAACATGGGTATCAAAATATCCTTGCTCTCACTCTCACAAAGAATTCATATGTAGCAACTGATGACCATAGGCTTGCCCTTAATGTAGTACTCCACTAAATGTCAGAATGTTAAGATTAGGATCAAGTAGGTCTTTTGATGGTTGTAATGTAGGCTAAGGGACGGGTAGGACTATTTTGGCCAGAAATAGTGACTAAGTTCCTAAGCGCTTTAATACATCACTTTGTATCATTGACACTTTTTTTCTTTCAACCTTTCTTCTTTCTTTTTTTTTCTACCACCCTTGTTCTCCTCTTTTGTTTTTCAATTTTTAAGCACAACTCACTTTTCAGCTTTCTTTTCCTTTTTCTTTTCACAACATACCTCTTATGATAGCATTTTTCTTTTTTTCATAACATATTCAAGCACCATTACGATTTAAAGCATCATACTTACCCAATTTCCTCTTATGTTGTCACATGACTTTTTCACTTTAAAGCACTCAAGATTTTTAAGCACAACTCACTTTTCAGCTTTCTTTTCCTTTTTCTTTTCACAACATACCTCTTATGATAGCATTTTTCTTTTTTTCATAACATATTCAAGCACCATTACGATTTAAAGCATCATACTTACCCAATTTCCTCTTATGTTGTCACATGACTTTTTCACTTTGAAGCACTCAGGATTTTTAAGCACAACTCACTTTTCAGCTTTCTTTTCCTTTTTCTTTTCACAACATACCTCTTATGATAGCATTTTTCTTTTTTTCATAACATATTCAAGCACCATTACGATTTAAAGCATCATACTTACCCAATTTCCTCTTATGTTGTCACATGACTTTTTCACTTTAAAGCACTCAGGATTTTGGATCAAATTATGGTCTTGAAAGAAATGGATTAGGCTTACATACAAGGTTGTCAAAGAAATAGGCTAAAGGCTCAAAAAGGTTTAACTAAGATGATGTCCATGGGTAGGTAAAACTGAAGGTAAACATGTATAGGTTGCCAAAGAAATGCCTAAATCATATCCTAAACTTACACTCCTTATTTTCGCTTTGCATACATACCAGGCAAGTTCTAGCATCAGCCACAAACATAGAATATACTATTATCTCACACACATAAGGCACACAGTCGACTTGATTGAAAGTAATATAGACTCTCGACCCAACAATTGAAGGAATTGAATCACATAATATCACATAATGAGTCACAACTAGAGCCTAAACGTCTCAATAGTCACAATTGTAGCACATACTCTTGTTATAATCTCATGCTGCCTATCAAAATAATTTCATGCGAAGCTAGAAAAATTTGACTCCTAAAAAAACTTAAAAAAAACCGTCAAATGAAAAAAACAAAAAAAAAAGCGAACTCAAATAAACAAAGTAAACAAACAAACATAGGTGCAAACAGAGAAGTATAGCATGCGATACCGCCACCCCACACTTAGTCGGGACACTGTCCTCAGTGGAAAATAAATACGAGGAACCTGGTTGGTCGGACTTATCCTCTATGTCTGGGGTCATACCCCTTGCGTTGGGATCATCATAAGAGTCATCATCCTCATAAGTTCCGCATAAGTTCCGCATAAGTATCCCACTTAATTCCAAGCGTGAGTCGAGGTATTTGCAGCGAGGATGGTTCTCCTTGCTCCTTGCAGCCTCTTTTCTTGCTCTTTTGGGAAGTGGTAGCCTTTTCCTTGCCTTGTCTTGCTTTCGGTTCCATTGTACCTGAGACTAGAAATAGTGTTAGTGGTAGCACAATCCCAATGGATACAATCTATACACAGGCAGTAGGGGTACCACCCCACACTTAGTTTCGTTGACACAAATCAGTGAAGTGAAAGTGTTCGATTACTCAGATTTCATCGACATACGTTTTAGGATTGTATTCCGACAAGAAAATCAGCAATGCATCACTTACTTGCAGCCATTGGACTACTTTCATGTTAGATATAACAACACTACTACATAGGGGTTACCACATGGTATAGTTATTTTCATCAATCACAACCTCCTATGTTGGTAGGCAACTATAAGTCTTATCCCGATGAACGGGATAGTCTAACATGTAAGCATCCAAACAACAGTCTTAAGCAATATTCATAACCATATCAATTCAGCAATTATCATAACAATGCTATTGAAACCAAATTCTAGTCGGAAACAAGCCAAGAATTCCCTACGTATATATTTACTCACATAATTTTGTAACAACAATCCAAACACATGAACATCACCAACAATCATATATGATTTAGCAATTCATCATAAACATAGCAACGTAGTACTTACGAGAAATAAATAAAGAATATGAGAGTACTTACTTGCTTGAAGCTTGCGGAGATGGTGTTGTGAATTGGAAGAGCAAAAGAAGAAAATTTTGAGAGGATTTGGAAGGTTATGCGGTGCCCTTAGGGTTTTTTCTAATGTGGTTGTGTTATAAAACTAAGTCCCCTTTATATAGGAAGAGTATGGGTCGGGTTATGACCCATTTACAATCGGTTTTGGAGACAAAAACACCACATATGCGGCGCATATCACTCGGCATATCAATGACATATGCGGCGTATTGTCTATGGCATAATGAGACATATGCGCCGCATAGTCTATGGCATTTGTAGACATATGCGCCGCATAGTCTAT
Organism: Capsicum baccatum var. pendulum; assembly: GCA_030864225.1. Lineage (NCBI taxonomy): Eukaryota > Viridiplantae > Streptophyta > Magnoliopsida > Solanales > Solanaceae > Capsicum > Capsicum baccatum. The sequence continues at coordinate 308,167,562 of CM061552.1, read as the reverse complement.
GGCACATGAGATACTGAGACCAAATGCCATAGCATAGGCGGCGCATAGTCAAAAGCATACCTAGGAATAGGCGGCGCATAGTGTATAGCACACTAGATTCCGAGACCTTAGGCTATAGGATAGGTCATGCATCGTTCGTGGCCTCGTTTTACCAAAGCCTAGCCTTCCTCGAAGTCTGTTTTGACGAGGAAAAGGCTCAATCCATAGCCTTATGCATCACCGTTCCTAACTTACCAACTTTACCATACAATGCGTCCAAATCGTCAATTGAAATCAATTTCCTCGTTGAATACCTCTTGCACCTATTTTTGCTCAAAACCAAATGAAAACGATTAGTACGATGGGTTGCCTCCCACCAAGCGCCTTAGTTTTGGTCGTGGCACGACTCTTATTTTTGGTTTTTCATTAATTAAAAACAAGACAAGTACTAGAATGAAAGAAAACGATAAACGATAAATGAAAAACGATAAAACAATAAAACGATGCGTTGCCTCCCATCTAGCGCCTTATTTATTGTCGTGGCTCGATGAAGTAATCTCGAGTACTTAGACTTCGTCGAGATAAGTGATGGCCATGTCATTCATCGAGTCAAGAGGACCGATGTATGGCTTAACACGTTGGCCATTCACTTTGAAGATAACACCCTCATTGTCTTCCAATTCGACTACTCCAGACGAGTAGACTTGGATGACTTTAAATGGACCAGACCATTTCGATTTTAACTTACCTGGGAAGAGCATAAATCTGGAGTTGAAGAGTAGTACCATGTCACCCTTTTGGAAATTTCGTCGAATAATCCGCTGATCATGATACTTCTTCATCCGCTCTTTGTATAAATTCGATCGTTCATATGCATGGAGACGGAATTCATCTAGTTCGTTCAGCTGCTCCAACCTCAGATTCTTCACATCTTCCCAATTCAAGTTCAATCGCTTCAATGCCGATAATGCCTTGTATTCAAGTTCAATGGGTAGATGACAAGCCTTTCCATAAACTAGTTGATAAGGAGACATGCCAATGGGTGTCTTGAATGCAGTCCTATACGCCCATAGTGCATCATCTAGCTTTCGAGACCAATCCTTCCGATTCGCATTAACCGTCTTTGCAAGGATTTGCTTGATCTCACGATTGGAAACCTCAACTTGTCCACTAGTTTGGGGATGATACGGCGTAGCTACCTTATGTTTCTTGACACCATACTTGGCCAATACAGATTTGAATAGCTTGTTGCAAAAGTGAGATCCTCCATCACTTATGATAGTACGAGGTACTCCAAAGCGAGAGAAGATATTCTTTTTTAAAAACGCTACAACACGCTTTCCTTCGTTGTCGGTCAATGCTACAGCTTCAACCCATTTTGACACATAATCCACAGCAACCAAGATGTACTTCATTCCAAACGAATTCACGAATGGTCCCATGAAATCAATACCCCACACATCAAAGAGTTCTACCTCAAGAATTTTGGACATGGGCATTTCACGGTGTTTTGAAATAGCACCTTGCCGTTGGAATTGGTCACACCTCCTCACATAGTCATATGCATCTCTGAATATCGAAGGCCAATAATATCCACTTTGCAATACTTTTCTTGTCGTTCGATTGCCTGCATGATGTCCTCCAACTTGCGAAGTGTGGCATGCTTCCAATATAGTAGGCACTTCTTCATGGGATATACATCGTCGAATGATACCATCAGCGCATCTTCGAAACACATAAGGCTCATCCCAATAGTAGTGCTGAACGTCATGCATAAACTTCCTCCTTTGATGGTAAGATAAATTGGCGGGTAGCACATTACTCACCACGAAATTTGCAAAGTCGGCATACCATGGTAATTTCTCCATTGTTGTTGCTAATATCTCCTCGTCAGGGTATGCATCATCAATCTGAATTTCAGGTTGCGCCACTTGCTCACTCTCAAGTCTAGATAGGTGATCAGCCACTTGGTTCTCGCAACCTCTTCTATCTTTGACTTCGAAATCAAACTCTTGCAGCAGCAACACCCATCGAATCAGCCTTGGTTTTGCATCCTTCTTTGTCATTAGATACCTAAGAGTTGCATGGTCTGTATGAACGATCACCTTAGTACCCAATAGATAGGCGCGAAACTTCTCAAACGCATACACAACCGCTAGGAGCTCTTGTTCAGTAACAGTGTAGTTCCTTTGGGCTTCATTTAGGACCTTACTCGCATAGTAGATAGGATGAAATAGTTTCTCCTTCCTCTGTCCAAGAACAGCACCAACGGCTACACCACTAGCATCACACATGACTTCGAACGGGAGCGTCCAGTCTAGTGCTACCATGATAGGGGCTTCAATGAGTTTTCCTTTAAGGCATTCGAATGCCTTTAAGCAATCGTCATTAAAGTCAAACTTCGCATCTTTCTCCAATAGTTTGCACAATGGACTAGAAATTTTGGAGAAGTCTTTGATGAATCTACGATAAAACCCAGCATGGCCAAGAAAACTACGAACTCCCTTCACCGAAATTGGAGGTGGTAGCTTCTCGATTACCTCTATTTTTGCGCGATCAACCTCTATTCCTCTTTCGGAGATCTTGTGCCCAAGAACGATTCCTTCTTTTACCATGAAGTGGCACTTCTCCCAATTCAGCACAAGGTTGAACTCTACACATCTTTGCAATGCCATGCTCAAGTTTGCCAAACATGCTTCAAAAGACTCACCAACAACTGAAAAGTCGTCCATAAATACCTCCAAAGTGTCTTCAACCATATCAGAGAAAATAGACATCATACAACGTTGAAAGGTGGCTGGTGCATTACACAACCCGAATGGTATGCGTTTGAAGGCAAACGTACCATATGGGCATGTAAACGTTGTCTTCTCTTGGTCTTCAGGTGCAATACAAATCTGATTATAACCTGAATAACCATCCAAAAAGCAAAACCATTCTTTCCCCGCTAATCGATCTAGCATTTGGTCCATAAATGGCATGGGGAAGTGATCCTTGAGCGTCCAAGAATTTAGCTTGCGGTAGTCCATGCATACTCTCCATCCAGTAACGGGCCTGAGTGGAATAAGTTCATTCTTTGCATTCGCGACCACCGTCATACCTCCTTTCTTGGGAACACATTGCACAGGACTCACCCATGTACTATCAGAGATAGGATATACAACTCCTGCGTCTAACCACTTGATAATCTCCTTCTTCACCACTTCTTGCATTGGTGGGTTTAATCGCCTTTGATTTTCAATGGTGGGTGTGCACTTTTCTTGAAGCTGAATTTTATGTGTGCAAATCCCAGGTGGAATACCAATAATATCCGCAATGGTCCATCCAATAGATCTAATATACTTGCATAAGATTGCAATAAGAGTTGCAACTTGTTGCTCACCCAAATCGGCTGCCACTATGACTGGAAGAGTGTTTCCGCTTCCTAAGAATGCGTACTTCAAATGGCTTGGCAGCTCCTTCAATTCTAACGTGGGTGGTTCTTCAATAGATGGCTTAACTGGTGGTGTGGGTCGATTCTTGAGATCAAGATCCAACTTCTTAGGAGTATAGTGATATGTCCCTAATCCCGATAGAGCACAAATATCTCATCAGAAATTTCAGCATCATCATTCTCTCCTTTCATGAGCAAAACCTCCAAAGGATCATCAAGAATTCGCTCTTCTGCAAGTAAATCTTTCTCATCATCAAAGACAACATCAGCCACAGAAAATACACTCAGATCTTTGAGTTGCTTCATTGATTTGCAAACATCAAAGCTAACCACTTCGTCATTTATTCGGAATGAAAGCTCATTAGCTCTCAAATCTATGAGCACACTTCCCGTAGCAAGGAAAGGGCGTCCCAAGATTATGGGAACCTCTGAATCTGCTTCACAATCCAAGATGACAAAGTCTGCTGGAAAGATCAATGAAGAAACCTTTACCAAGACATCGCATAGAATACCAACCGGTCGTTTTACCGACCTATCTGCCATAACAAGCCTCATATTAGTTGGTGTAGGATCTCCTAACCCCAACTTCTTGTAGATAGATAATGGCATCAAGTTGATGCTGGCTCCTAAGTCACACAATACTTTGGCAAAGTTCAAAGATTCGACGGTGCAAGGAATAGTGAAAGCTCCGGGGTCGGCATTCTTCTGAACTATCGATAGGGTAGCAATTGCACTACAATGATGCACATCATCCTTCAGCTCATAACTTGCTGCCCTCTTTTTAGTCAAAAGATCTTTCATAAACTTTGCATACCCAGGCATTTGTTCAAGTGCCTCTACCAATGGAACATTAATGGTCAGTTGCTTCAACATAGTCATAAATTTGTTGAACTTAGTGTCATCGGCCACCTTCTTCAATCTTTGGGGAAAAGGTGGTGGTGGGTATGGAAGTGTTCTCTCCACGGCTTTCTTCTCCTCTTGCTTCCGTTTTTCCCTTTTTTTCAGTCTGCACGTCACTAGGTGAAACGTACTTGACGTTGGAAGTAGTTGTTGCGGCTTCTTCTCCTTTTGTAACGTCAGTAAGTGTAGCATCCATGTCCGCAACTTCGTCAACCACTTGCTTTCCTTTTGCTGAAGTTTCCAGCACCTTACCACTTCTGGTAGTGATGGCCATGCATGACCCATCATTCTTTGGGTTTTGCACAGTATCGCTTGGTAAGGTGCCAGCCTTTCTTTGATTAAATGCTGCTGAAAGTTGGCTCAATTGCTGCTCTATTTGCTTGATAGAAGTGGAATGAGAATCAACTAGTTGCTTCATGGAGGACAAATCATCAATCACCTCCTTAACTCCCGCGCTTGTTGCTTCCACTCCTTTCAATAACTTAGCCATCATGTCTTCCACAGAATTAGATGTGGCGGTATCACGTCTACCAGGGGGAACGTACAAACCACTTTTTTCATTATTTTTCTTCCAACTACCTTGGTCTTTGCTTCCAGATTTATCATAATAGTTCCGACCTTGGTTTCCTTGGGCATTCCCACGAAAACCCCCCTGATTGTTCAAGTAGTTGGCCTCCTCTTCTGAATCAGATTCGTCTCTTACTTTTAGCGCTACAGCTTTCACTTTTTCGATCTTCCCTGATAATAAATGCTTTGTAAGAAGATCCACTTGTGTTTTCATGTGCGCCATGTCTTGATCACGTTCTTCTTCTCTTCTTCTTTGGTCTGCAGACATGCCAATAGATAAAGTGGGGCTTGCTACCTCAGAATCCCTGGTATGCCAAGCTCTACTTTGCTTTGTCATGCGATCTAGCATATTGCTTGCTTGACCAAAGGTGAGGTCCATGAAAGAACCTCCAGCTGCGTTATCCACCACTAGTTTAGTTATTAAATTCAAGGCTCTATACAAGATCTCCATGAGGTGAACATTAGTCATGTGATGGTTTGGGCATCTCGCTAGCTTTGTCTTGAACCTCTCCCATGTTTCGTGAAGAGCTTCAGAGGGAAGCTGATGAAAGTTGTTGATTTCATCTCTCAATTGAGCCCTTTTGGATGGCGGAAAGAATCTTTCTAGGAAAGCGTCTCTCAATTGCCTCCAATTTGTAATTGAATCAGGAGTCAACCCATTCAACCATAGTGTTGCCTCCCCAGACAGAGACAATGGAAATAGACGTAATCGAATAGCATTCTGACCAACACCAGGATTGTCAAAAGACTTGCATGTAGAAATAAAGTTGATGAGATGCATATTCGGATCATCGCCTGCTAGTCCACCAAATAATCCCTTGAGTTGCAAAAACTGAATCATGGTGCTAGTGATGTTGAACTTGGCTCCGGGCGCTAATGGTGGTGGAATTATAGCTCCAGTCGCTCCGGCACCATCAAGATCATCATCATCATCGTCGAAAGCTGGCTGCAAAGGTTGGCGATCATATCTATACCGAGCTTGTCGACCTCTTCTGTTGGCAGGTGTTGCAGTTTCAGCAACATGCCTTGGGTTTATCAACTCGTCGTCACCTAAATCCTCATCGTCAGGATTTGTTGCTCGCCCAGGATTATCCATGTTTTGTTGTTGGACTTGATCAGCGGCAAGAGCAGCTAATCTCGCCTGCTCATGTTGAGCAGCCATCCTGTCGATTTCAGCTTGTGCTTCCATTCTTCTAATTCGTTGTGGTTCCGGATTGATTGGTAATAACGGTTGACCAGAACTTCTAGTATGGGGCATGCACTGAAGTAAAAACCTGCAAGAAACAAAAACAAAAACTAAATGTAAAAGTACGAGAATCTTTGACCAAAGGATCTAGTAATTATCACGAACTTGATTGACACTCGTATTCCCCGGCAACGGCGCCAATTTTTGATAACGCTCAATCTACAGCTCTTGTGAGTGTAAAGCGGTCGTTAGCAAATATAGAACCCAACCTGGGTTGGGTGTCGATCCCACAGGGAATAGCTTGGCCAACAAGTAAGCAAAATTACTAAACTTTTGGTGCAAGTCTCGTAAGAAGGGGGGATTGTAATGTGTAACCAAAACAATAAAGTAAAAGCTGAAAATAGCAAAGTAAAAAGAGAAAGAGATTGTTACGTTGGTTGTAAACAATGAGAATTAAAGCGTTGGGGTTATGTCCACCTTCTGAGTTATACGTCTCTATTGGCTATGAGTGTGTAGAGTCTTAACATGTAATTGCTTATAGAGAATTGTAGTCGATGGTAAATCCAAGCGTCTCTCGACCTAAACAAGGACTATTTCACTTTAACTCTCTCGAGCTTAAAGCGTGTCTAACAGTACGAATTCTCCAAGAGGTTAGTCCAGCTACGGCACTAGCTTTTTAATAGGAAAGGGTGTCCAACTACCTTGACATTATCTCTTTTCCAGACAAATAACCTTTCTCTCGAACAAGTTAAATGTTAGACTGGCGTATTCTTGCGTTTGCAACCGCAAAGAATGTGGATTAAGATGAAGAGAATAATGATATAAGCAATACACGTGTCTCGAACTCACAAACTCACAGCAATAGATAGTAACTCATTCGGCTTCCATAACCCCAACAGAGAAGTTTAGTTACTCATGAATGCGAAGGAGATCACGATTGACATTGTTATTATATCACGATATTTGGTTGATGGCGTGTGGCTTAGGTGATCGGTGTGTGGCGTGATTCCTTAGCAAGTAACGATTCTCTTGTTGTGGAATTTAAGAATAGAAGAAGAATAGAATTAATGGAAAGATTAGAAGAGTTGTAGAATTGTTGTGGTGGAAGAAGAGAGGGATGGAAGAAGATTAATTGTTGAATGTCTTCTCTCCACTAAGGGAGGAATTAATTAAAAATCTCTAGCATGATAGGGTATTTATAATACCCATATCCTACTCCTACTAAGCTAATGAAATAAATAACCAAATCCTACTAGACTAATGAAATACTTAACCCAAATGTACTAGGTTAATGTAACATTATCATAATCCAAATAAACTAATGAAATACATAACCCAATTGTACTAGGTTAATGTATCATTGTCAAAATCCAGCTTTGTGTCTGTAAGTCCCCAAAGTCTTCAGAAATGCTGTTTTAGCCCGGGACAGATTTTTCATGCAGCAGTTTTGGTCCAGGTCCCCAGAGTCTTCAGAAATACTGTTTTAGCCCGGGACAGATTTTCCATGCAGCAGTTTTGGTCCTTAGGCGTGTAAACTCCCTTTCCTTCCTTCGTGAGCTTTCTTTTGCGTCAAGTAAGCCATAAAATGCTGTATTTTGCATCATTTATACCTGAAACTTTCCTAATCATGTTCGTTAGCTCATTTATAGGAAAAAGGACTAAAAGTGCATGAAATATATAATTTGTTCTCAAAACTAGGCTAAAATATGGGCAAAATATATTGATATAGGCGCGTAAATTCGCCTATCATCACTAGGTCACTCCTCAGCTTGCCTGGGGCAGCCCGATCAATTTTTCGGCCAAAATCACGGTCGAACCCCAGGACCGCCCTCGAAACTGTGGGCTATAACACACCGATTTTGCCCGAAAATACCCCGTTCGAGCCCTTTCACCTGTTTGACCACCTAAACCGCCCAGAAAAGCAAAATGGCCCACACTAGGCAGCTCCCCAGCCTGCTTGGGATAGCCCAGTAAATTTTTAGCCAAAATCACGCCTGAACCCCGTGCCCAACCCCAAAATCGTGGTATATAGCACAACAATTTAGCATGAAAATGTCCTGTTCTCATCGTTTCGTCGTTTGACCTCCCAAACCGCCAAGAAAACTACAAATGACCCACACTAGGTTCCTCCCCAGCCTTCCTAGGGCAGCGAGATCAATTTTCGATCAAACTCACACTGGAACCCAAGCCCTCCCCCAAAATCATGGGTTATAGCATACCGCTTTGTCCAAAAAATGCCCCTTTCATACCATTTCGCCTGTTTGACCACCCAAACCACCCAGAAAACCAAAATGACCAACACTAGGCTGCTTCTCATCCCGCCTGTGGCAGCCCAATCAATTTACGGCAAAAATCACGCACGAACCCCAGGCCCACCCCTAAAACCGTGGTCTATAGCACACTAATTTATCTAGAAAATGTCCAGTTCGCGCCGTTATACCCGTTTGGCCACCCAAACAACCTAGAAAACCAAAATAGCCAATACTAGCCTGCTACCCAGCCTGCTTGGGGCAACTCGGTCAATTTTCGACCAAAATCACGCCATCACCCAAGGCCCACCCTTAAAACTGGGGGCTATAGCACACCGATTTGGCCTGAAAATGCCTCGTTCGCGTTGTTTCGCCTGTTTAACCACCAAACTGCCCAGAAAAACAAAATGACCCATACTAGGCCGCTTCCCTGCCTTCCTGGGGCAGCCCGATTGATTTTTAGAAAAAATAACACTCAGATCCAGAGCCCACCCACAAAACTGTAGGCTATAGCACATCGATTTGGCCCAAAAATGCCCTGTTCACACCATTTCGTCCGTTTGAACATTCAAACCGCCCGAAAAACAAAATATCCCACAATTGGCAGCTCCCCAGCGTGCCTGGGTATCATGGTCAATTTTCAAACAAAATCACGTTGGAACACAGGCCAACCCCTGAAACCGTAGGTTATAGCACACCGATTTGGCCAAAAATGAACCGTTCGCGCTGTTTCACCCGTTTGACCACAGAAATCGCCCAGAAAATTAAAATCGCCAACACTAAGCTGCTCCCCAGCCTTCCTGAGGCAACTCGACCATTTCTCATCCAATATAACACACGAACATCGGACCCACCCCCGAAACGCCAATTTGGCCTGAAAATGCCTCATTCGCACAGTTTTGCACGTTGGACCACCCAAACCGCCAAAAAAATAAAAATGGCACACAATAGGCCGCTCCTCAGCTTGCCTGGGGCAGCCCGATCAATTTTTCGGCCAAAATCATGGTCAGACCCCAGGCCCGCCCCCGAAACTGTGGGCTATAACACACCGATTTTGTCCGAAAATGCCCCGTTCGCGCCGTTTCACCTGTTTGACCAACTAAACCGCCCAGAAAACCAAAATGGCCCACATTAGGCCGATCCCCAGCCTGCATGGGATAGCCCAGTCAATTTTCAGCCAAAATCACGCCCGAACCCCATGCCCAACCCCAAAATCGTGGTATATAACACAATAATTTAGCATGAAAATGCCCTGTTCTCATCGTTTCGTCGTTTGACCTCCCAAACCGCCAAGAAAACTAAAATTGACCCACACTAGGTTTCTCCCTAGCCTTCCTAGGGCAGCGAGATCAATTTTTGATCAAAATCACACTGGAACCCAAGGCCTCCCCCAAAATCATGGGTTATAGCATACGGATTTGGCCAAAAAATGTCCCTTTCGTACCATTTCGCCCGTTTGACCACCCAAACCGCCCAGAAAACCAAAATGACCGACACTAGGCCGCTCCTCATCCCGCCTGTGGCAGCCCAATCAATTTTCGGCAAAAATCACGCGTGAACCCCAGGCCTACACCTAAAACCGTGGTCTATAGCACACTAATTTATCTAGAAAATGTCCCGTTCGCGTCGTTATACCCGTTTGGCCACCCAAACAACCTAGAAAACTAAAATAGCCAACACTAGCCTGCTACCCAGCCTGCTTGGGGCAACCCGATCAATTTTCAACCAAAATCACGCCATCACCCAAGGCCCACCCTTAAAACTGGGGGCTATAACACACCGATTTGGCCTAAAAATGCCTCGTTCGCATTGTTTCGCTTATTTGACCACCAAACTACCCAGAAAAACAAAATGACCCATACTAGGTCGTTTCCCTGCCTGCCTGGGGTAGCCCGATTGATTTTTAGAAAAAATAATGCTTAGATCCTGAGCCCACCCACGAACCTGTGGGCTATAGCACATCGATTTGGCCGAAAATGCCCTGTTCACACCATTTCGCCCATTTGAACACCCAAATCGCCAGAAAAACAAAATATCCCACAATAGGCAGCTCCCCAGCTTGACTGGGTATCATGGTCGATTTTCAAACAAAATCACGTTGGAACACAGGCCAACCCCTGAAACCGTAGGTTACAAACCGATTTGGCCCAAAAATGAACCGTTTGCGTTGTTTCACCCGTTTGACCACACAAATCGCCCAGAAAACTAAAATGGCCACACTAGGATGCTCCCTAGCCTTCCTGAGGTAACTCGATCATTTTTCGTCCAATATAACACCCGAACATCGGGCACACCCCCAAAATCATAGGCTATAGCACGCCAATTTGGCCTAAAAAAATCCCGTTTTTGCCGTTTCGCCCGTTTGACCACCTAAAGTGCCCAGAAAACAAAAATGGGCCACATTAGGCTACTCCTCAGCCTTCTTGGTCGCCTGGTCAATTTTTGGCCAAAATCACTCTCGGACCCTAGGCCCACCCCCGAAACTCTGCGCTATACACATCAATTTTTCCCTAAAAATGCCTCATTCGCGTCGTTTCGCCCCTTTGACAACACAAACCGCCAAGAAAATCAAAATGGCAAACAATAGGCCGCTCTCTAGCATGTCTGGGGCAGCCCGATTGATTTTCGGCAAAAATCACGCCCGAACCCTAGGCCCATCCAAAAATCGTGGGTTATAGCACACCGATTTGGACAGAAAATGCCCCGTTCATGACGTTTTGCCTATTTGACCACCCAAACCCCCAGTAAACCAAAATGGCACACATTTGGCAGCACCCTAGCCTACCTGGGGCAGTCCGATTGATTTTTGGTAAAAATAACGCCCGGACCCTGGGCCAACCCCCAAAACATGGGTTATAGCACACCGATTTGGCCTAAAAATGCCTCATTCGTGCCATTTTTTCCCTCTTTACTGCCAAAACTGTCAAGAAAACAAAAATGGCTTATACTAGGCTGCTCTCCAGCCTACCTGGCGCAGCCCGATCGATTTTCTGCCAAAAGTAAGCTTGAACCCCGGACCCATCCCCAAAATCGTGGGCTATAGCACACAGATTTGGACTGAAAATGCCTCGTTCACGCTGTTTTGCCCGTTTGACCATCCAAACCACGAAAAAACAAAAATGGCTCACACTAGGCTGCTCCCCAGTCTGCCTGGGGCAGCCCGATCAATTTTCGGACAAAAACACGCCCGGACCCAGGCCCACCCCCAAAACTATGGGCTATAACACACCAATTTCGCCCGAAAATGTCCCGTTCGTGTCGTTTTGCCTTTTTGACGACCCAAACCGCCTAGAAAACCAAAATAGCCCATATTAGGCCTCTCCCCAGCCTGCCTGGGATAGCCGAATTGATTTTCAGCTAAAATCATACCCGAACCCCGTGCCCATCCCTGAAACCGTAGGCTATAACACACCTATTTGGCACGAAAATGCCTCGTTCGCATTATTTTGCCCGTTTGACCACCCAAACTGCCCAGAAAATTAAAAATGGCCCTCTCTGGGTTGCTCTCCTGCTTTTCTGGGCAACCCAATTGATTTTCGACAAAAATCATACCGGACTTCGATCCCTCCCCTAAAACCGTGGGCCAGCATACCGATTTGGCCCAAATATACTCCCTTCGTACCATTTCGCTCGTTTGACCACCCAAACCGCCTAGAAAACCAAAATGGCCCACACCAGGTAGCTCCCTACAAAATGGCCCTCCCCTAAAATCGATTTTCGATAAAAATAACGCCCGAAATCTGGGCTCACCTACGAAACCGTGGACTATAGCACACCGATTTGACCCAAAAATGCCCGATTCGCGCTATTTCACCCCTTTGACCACCCAAATCGCCCAGAAATCCAAAATGGCCCACACTAGGCCGCTCCCCAGCCTTCCTACGCAGCCCCATCGATTTTCATCCATAATCACACATGGACCCCGGGGCCACCCCCAAAACCGTGGTCTATAGCACACCGATTTTGCTCGAAAATTTCTCCTTTGCACCGTTTTGCCAGTTTGACCACCCAAACCTCCCAGAAAACTAAAATGGCCCTATTTGGCCTCTCCCTAGCCTTCCTGGGGTAGTCTGATCGATATTCATCCAAAATCACACTTGGACTACGAATCCACCCCCGAAATCGTGGACTATAGCACACCAATTTGGCCCGAAAATGCCCCGTACGCGTCATTTAGCCTGTTTGACCACCCAAATCGCCCAGAAAACCAAAATGACTCACACTAGGCCGCTCCCCAGCCTGCCTGGGGTAGCCCGATTAATTTTTAGCTAAAATAACGCTCGAACCCCTAGCCCACCCACAGAACCATGGGCTATAGCACACCGATTTGGCCCAAAAATGCCCCGGTAGCGCCATTTTGCCCGTTTAACCACCCAAACCTCCCAGAAAACCAAAATAACCCACACTAGCCTGTTCCCCAGCCAGTCTGGGGAAACCCCGGTTGATTTTTGGCAAAAATAATGATTTGGTAAAAAAATGCCCCATTCATGCCGTTTCGCCCATTTGGCCACCAAAATCGCCGTGAAAACAAAAATAGCCCACACTAGGCCGCTCTCCATCCTACCTCGGACAGCCCGATCGATTTTTTGTCAAAATCATGCCCGGACCCCAGGACCACAAAATCGTGGGCTATAATAGCACATCGATTTGGCTCGAAAATGGCACATTCGCGTCGTTTCACTCGTTTAACCATCCAAATCGCCCAGAAAATCAAAATAGCCCACAGTAAGTCGCTCCTCAGCCTTCCTGGGAATGGTCGATTGATTTTTGACATAAATTATGCGCGGACCCCAGGCCCATCCCCGAAACCCTGGGCTATAGTACATTGATTTAGCCTAAAATGCCCCATTCGCATCGTTTTGCCCATTTGACTTCCTAAACCGTTGTGAAAACCAAAATGGCCCATACTAGGCCGCTCCCCAGCCTGCCTGGAGAAGCTCGGTCGATTTTCAGCCAAAATCATGCCGGATCCCAAGCCCACCCCTGAAATCATAGGCTATAGCATATCAATTTGGCCTGAAAATGCCCCGTATGCGCCGTCTCGCCCATTTGACCACACAAACTGCCCAGAAAACCAAAATGGCCAACGCTAGGCCACTTTCCAGCCCGCCTGGGGCAGCCCGATCAATTTTCAGCAAAAATAACGATCGAACCCGAGCCCACCCCCAAAATTGTGGGTTATAGCACATCGATTTAGCCCGAAAATGCCCCCTTTGCCCTATTTCGCCCATTTGACCACCCAAACCTCCCAGAAATAAAAATGGCCCACATTAGGCTACTCCCCAGCTTGCCTGGGGTAGCCTGATCGATTTTCAGCCAAAATCACGCCCGAACACTGAGCCCACCACCTAAACCGTGGGCTAAGCACATTGATTTGGCCCGAAAATTCCCTGTTCGTGCTATTTCGCTCGTTTTACCACCCAAACCGCCCAAAAAAAAATAAAATAGCCCACACTAGGCTGCTCCCCAGCCTGACAGGGTAGCCCAATCAATTTTTGAAAAAAATTAGGGCCTGGACCCCAGGCCCATCCTCGAAATCGTGAGCTATAGCACACCAATTTAGCCTGAAAATTCCCCGTTCGCGCCGTTTCTCTCTTTTGACCACCCAAACCGCCCAGAAAACCAAAATAGCCCACACTAGGCCGCTCCCTAGCCTGCCTAGTAATACAAGAGAGACCAAGAAGACACAAAACATACACCAAAATAGTCCACAAGTTTGAAGAACCGAGGACCCCTTTTGGTGACCACTCTCGGATTCACTACCAACAACAAGAATATAAGATATAATGGTGTATTTGACACCAAAACAACCAACCCAAACTAATGTAACAACAAGAATAAGGTAACAACACAATAAGATTTCAATAATAGAATGATTACAAGGTTACACAACAAGAACACTACCAACGGTTACAACAAAATAAACATAAAAAGATAGATAAATAGAGGTATAATCTTAAGAACCCAAGAACATATGACACTCTTGGACCCTTAACACTACACACTATAATCACCTATCCCTTAGAATTGACACAAGAAAGGCGTCCACCACTCAAGCACCAATGTATCAAGCAATGCAACACACAAGTGATTCCACACTTGTACATGACCCTATTTATGATTTTGGGGCTCTGTCTCTCTAAAAGAAGTGTTCGCTCAATATCATTAAGCAACTAAAGAAATAAGCCCTATAATATTCTATTTATACTACGTTACAATAATAGACAAAATGACAAAAGGACACTTTAGTGACTAGTCTTCAAAAATACTCAAAAGTGTTATGATCATCATACTTGTATCACCTGAGGCAGCCTAGTCGATTTTCGACCAAAATCATGCCCTGACCCTGGGCCTATCCCCGAACCGATGAGCTAAAACACACCAATTTGGCCCAAAAATGCCCTGTTCCACCCGTTTGACAACCCAAACCACCCAGAAAACTAAAATGGCCCACACTAGGAGCTCCACAGCCTGCCTGAGGCAACCCGATCAATTTTCAACCAAAATCACGCCTGGGCCCATCCCCGATACCATGGGATATAACACATCGATTTGGATCAAAAATGTCCGTCGCGTCGTTTTGCCCGTTTGACCACCTAAACCGCCCAGAAAACTAAAATATCCCACACTAGGCTGCTCCGCAGCCTGCCCGGGGCTGCTCGGTTAATTTTTGACCAAAATAACGCCTGGACCCCGAGCCCACCCCTGAAATCGTGGACTATAGCACACCAATTTGGCTCGAAAATGCCCCGTTCGCGCCGTTTCGCCCGTTTGACCACCCTAACTGCCCAGGAAACCAAAATGGCCCATTAACAGTTGGAAAAGTAATAGTTTATTCCACTAGTTAGATGTGCTCTAAGTCCAACATGTATTGGAAAAGAAAAGAAGAGAAAAGGAAACAAATTACATCATTAACAGTTTAAAGACTTCGAACAGCAGTTACAAATCGAAATTGGCTCTATTTCAACATTTCCTTAAAGAGAAACAATCGAACAATTCCCAAATCATGATCCTTCCTGATTGCATCATCCATATAATACACAAAAAAAAACTCCAAAGAAAGTATAAGTGAATAAATTCTTCTCTTAATGCCGATGTCGGCCAATAGGCTTAAAAACAATATCAGCATCAAATCTCCGATAGCCAATAGCCAATAGCAAATCGGACTAAAATGTCTGGCGAACACCAGTACGCGATAAACTTTCTGGAGAGGAACACTCTAGCCTCAATATAGAATTTTAAGTTCAAACAAAAGATCTTTCCCAGAAAGGTAACAAAGAGAACCATCAGATAAGCATTGACATAATGTTGGGAGTACAAAGGAAAGTTTCAATATACTTCATAAACTAAGAAGAGCCGAAATTTGGTAATTTATTGCATGAAATAAGATGTGATTTCTTCTCTACCTTTTGGATTCACATTTCACCCAATGTGTTGTCTACTCGAACTCATATGTCATACTCATCGCTTGTAGATGTGATGACCTTCAAAAGTTTCCTTCATAACACAATCCAAACCTGGAGTAAGAATGTTCTGGCAGTCAAAATCGCCAACCCATCAAGTAAATATAAGACTAATTTAACGTGTTTTTTGGATTGAATAAAGCGTAATAGATTTAGATGATTCACAAAGCGAACCCAACTATTTAAGAGAAATGCCTGTGAGATTTCTTAGATTTGCGAATGAAGATTTTGAGTTGGTAGATTTACTTACTTTATAGGTCACGTAGGACCGCACAAAGTTCATTCCATCATAGTAACTAGTAAGATGCATATCTGCTACTAGCTCCTAAGGAACTTAATTGCAACTTGACATTGCACCAAAAAATAACATATTCGTGTTTATATGATCCAAGCTTTGGATTTATAGAAATACACAAAAATAAAAAGAGATTTCTAAATACAAGTGTGATGACTGAGAATTTTGAGATGATGCATATGGAAATGTCCATTACCGCACTTGAAAATGAGCACTTGATTTCTTGTGAAAAATGTTTTTAACACCTTCCAATCAAACTTCAGACAGTTAACGTATGCATGATACCTTTTTCCTGCTCTCCTCTTTGCCGTGTGTCGCTGGTATCTGAGCTCACTTTGGTCACCTTCCTGCTATTACCACCATCTTTTGTAGCCTTACACATAATTTGTGCAAAAAATTGGCGTAATTACCGACGAATCAAGTAATTTGGAGTAATGTAGCACATAAATTATTTCAATCAAAGACACCCGCTGAATACTTGCAAATCTCATGGTCATGGCAAGGTTACAAGAAAGGCAAAAGCTTACACTTCACCACGAAATCAGCAGTTAGTAGGAATGAGCATATCCCATAAAGTACGCATAATACAAAAGAGTGTGTTTCACAGATGCATTAGCCCCTCCCAACCGTAAAAAAAACTTTCAACTATGATATGAATTTCCAATTTACAACAGAGCCGATGGAAGTAAAAGAAAAGAATGGCAATACAAACAGATGAATGAAAATTTATTTTTTGAAAACGGTAACAGATGTGTGACTTTGTTTCACTCTTTGAATTGGATTCCCTACTCCTTAGTAAGTCCTACTATGTCTTTCCTCCATAATATATTCAAAAGACGCACAGTGGCAACCAGATCCAAACAATATTATAAAAAAAGAACAAGCTATTCATTTTCAGATATCATGGCATGTGTTAATAAGTTTCACCGTCGGGAACTAGTAGGAGCTTGCGGGCACTGTTACATCAGCAATCTAGACAGGTATAGACATGTTAGTATAACATAAAATGCAACAAAGATATGCCTCCAAGGGCGTGGCCCAGTGGTCAATAAAGTGAGTTAAGAACCATGAGGTCTCAAGTTTAAATCTCAACGCCCAATAGAGGCCAAAACGTTAGGGGGTTTCTTCACATCTGTCCAATACTTGACGGATAGAGTTACCCGGTACTTGTACTGGTGGGAGGTAGAAGATACCCATGGAGTTTGTCGAGGTGCGTACAATTGCTTTCCCGGAGACCAAGATCATCAAAAATCAAATCAACGAAAATAGTGATTGCTAGACCTTGTCAAGCAAAACAAAAATAGAAACACATTTTGTGCTTTGGGAACACTTAATAAAATTTATGTCTATGACTTTTACAAAGGGTGCAAGGCGGATACCTTTGCCTTGTTAGCAGGTCAAGACAATTGACATTAAGAAGGGAGCTTTGCATAGGTTTTGGCACGTCAAAAAAATTGAATCTGATGGAAGTAGAAGATCAATCCATCACCGGGAACTTCATATTCTTTTGTATATCTGTTATGGTAGGTTGCTCTTGCTTTAAGCAATGCAATAATGGTAAAATAAACCTGCAACTTTGCTTCATATAGAAAGTCTTAACACAACCAGCACCAACTGTGATGCATTAAAACACCATTAAGAGAAAATAGGGGGACTCTTCTTGTTATCATGTTTGATATGCTTTTGAGTCCGATCATGGGAAATGGTACTTCCGAACAGTCTAAACGTGCAGATATCCTTTATCTGAAGAAACCACATTAAGCTGTGCACATATGGGACAAGAGGACCACAAATATAGAAAAGTGATAATCACTGCATAAATCAGGAAAAAAGGCAAATACGACAAAACAAAGAGCGATACAGTAAGTAGACTAAGACATCTCGTCCCTGCTTCTAAAAAGTCCTCAATCTTTCTGTTGTCACTTAGAAACAGGGGAATTAGATTATCATTGTCCTTCACCGTGCAAAAATCATAATACCTGATTATGCATTGTCAGACATCAACGTCTTGTCACCCTGCCGGCAGGGGTGGCTCAAGTGTAAGGCTAGTAAAGCCTTCTCCTTAGGCTCCCAAAATTTTGAGGCTTCAAAAATTTTAATAGTAAACTCTATGATTTCAACTTAGTGAAATATATTTTAAAAAATTATCTAAAAAATAATATCAACGAAAAAAAGTTCTCATTTTTACAAGAAATATTTTAGACCTTTGAACTGAACAACTCAAACTTTATATTAATGAATAAAGTTTTAACAACATCCAAAGTTAATGCATTGCAAACAAATGACTAACATCTTATTAACTAGAACTAATCTTTACTTTTATTAATAAGCATATTAATATGTGAATTTAAACGTTCTTTATCTTTTAAAAATACTACACCAAATAAGTATGTATGTAAGTTTATATATTATTAAATTTGAGTTTAGACCACTAATTTTATTGAGAAACCTGTTGGCTTGGGGTCTGAGTAAGGAAAGGACTCGTAGCCATATTATTGGGCTATATGCGACTTGGTTTTATTAAATAGATTTAGAAGAAGCCTGCACCTCGGAAGAATCAGTTTGAAAGGCCAGGTTATCAAAATAAACATTAAACACCAATTAAGATTGTCCAATTATAATTGAAAAATCTGTCATAATTAACCCTCAGGGTTGGCCTGGTGGTAATTGGCTTGAGCTTTGGGGTGCTCTCTTTCAAGGTCTCAAGTGCTCTTCCCACTGGGTGCAAACAATTTTTTAGGGCCATCGGACTGGGGAAACCTGAATTACCCGTGGTGCACTTGCAGGAAACTCCTTCTGGGGCCATCGGACTGGGTGAAACCCTGAATTATCCGTGGTGCAATTGCGGGAAACCCCTTGCCGAGGTCCTGTGCACCCTGGATTAGTCGGGACTCGAAGAGTCTCGGATACCCGATGCAACTCAAAAAAAAAAAAATTGTCATAATTAACCACAAACTGAAATATTTATTAATAAAGCATGCATGAAAGGAAAGCTGAGAGCAACGTAAAGATTATTGTAATGGATGAAAAACAATTTAATTAAACTCTGGGAAAAGAAACATTTAACTTCAAGAAACTACCTAGTCATAGGTCAAAATGAGATATGAATCCTGAAGGAGCTCATTCAACCCGACTTTCCAAGAGATTTAGAGGATTATAATTCTGATAGACAGGTCTATCTGAGTGGTAAATTGCACATAAGTGACGGTATATGAATACTTAAAACTGTTATCACCAGTTGCCACTCCTCCAACCCAACAAAAGACTGGATGCTTACACAAACACAAAGAGGAATGATCCAAGGCACACTTGAAGTCTTGAACTACAACAACAACAACAACAACAAACCTAGTGTATTCCCACCTGGTGGGGTCTGGGGGGGTAAGATGTACGCAGTCCATACCTCTACCTCTAAAGAAGTAGAAAGGCTGTTTCCGATAGACCCCCGACTCAAGACACAAGATCCCACACAAATACAAAGTAAAGCACCGAACAAGGTTACAAGATTACAGAACATAACATACATAACATAAATACGGCATAAATACGGCAGTCATAAGTAAAAGAAAACAGAGGAAAGCACCCAGATTCGTACTAAAACAAGGAACACGGAACACGGAATCATAACCAGGATACTACCCCCAGCAAGTAATTCCCTACACTAGCGACCCAAACTGGCCCTAGTCCTCAGCCCTAATTCGCGTCCTCCAGACCTTCCTCGGAAGAAATAAAAATTAAACTAGTTACAAACAGACACCTAAGAAATTGAAAGTTAAAAAAAAATGTCTGGCGAAAGGTAAATTATCAAGAAGGTACTTAACTTTACAAACAGTACTGCTCTATCGCTGCATGTAAGCAGTATGAAAGAACCTGGATATCAGCAAAATCAGCTGTCACACCCCTTTTTCATCAACTCATTTTTTGTACTAAGCAGCTCACATTCCCAATTTCCTACTCATTGAAATTAGTTCTGGAAAAAAAAGACTCTGCCCACCTTCAGAAAAGCCACTTGTACAGTACAAGTTTGTCAATGAAGAGGTTAAGGAAAATGTCCGCTAAGGCAGTAACTATCCAACCAAAGTCTCATCTTTCTTCTATTTCCAACTTTTAAGCTTGTACGTGAATTAAATTCATCCCAGCAACTTTTGATTTGCTTCCATATAGCTACTCCATAAGGAAGCCTACACCAGCTTTGCCTACAAGGGAGATTCCATTTCCATCCCATGTTTTACAATCACAACTTTCTTCCACAATGCTTTCCATCGAACCTCCAACATCATTTATATAATAAATTCTTCTTGTGTATTTTCAAATTTCTAACTGCCATACCATCTTTTTCGTCTTTCGTGACTGCCGACCATTACACTAACTAATGCTTTTTCTTGTCACTCTTACCTTCCCAAATGGAGTCTCATTGAATCTATTTACAGGCAAATATTAGAAAACAATCTTTCAGCAGACTGATACATTTTTTCCAACCAGTGCAACATGCTACCGTATCTTCAATGGGAAATAACCATACCGAGTGATTCTGAAATTTTCTCATTCCAACAGACTATCCAATGCACTCATTATCGCTACATATACATCAGAATCATTTGAAAAGTAATGACGTGCAGTTGAAACTCTAGAATCATACACAATTCAAATGGCTAATCAATCAGGAAAGACAGTTTTCTAAAGAAATCCAATTTGTATTTAGATGCATCTCTTATATTTAAAGAAGAAAAAATGTATCTTCTCTTTTTATTTCTCCGTAACCCTGAAGTTACAATTCTTCATTCAAATGGACAATTTCCATTTCACCACCGTTTTTTAGTTTCAGATGATGAGATATATATATATGAATCAAGTTCTCCTACCAAGACCTTTTAATAATCGGGAAAGGGTCAAATACACCCTTGTACTATCAGAAATAGTTTAAATATAGCCCTAGTTATACTTTTGGTCCAAATATACCCCTCCCATTATACTTTGAGACAAATTTGACCTTAAATTTGACGGAGGGACACACGGCAAGCTCGAAAACAAATGACTCACCCCCAATTGTAAATATACCCGATTCCTTTTAAAAACCCACCCACCGGAGAGTATGTTGTCTTTCAGTTTTTCAATTGACTTTTCTCTCGGAAAAAGACTTACATACTTACATGGCCGGCTCTAAGGCTTTGAGAATTAGGCATCCGCCTTAGGCTCCCAAATTTGGACTATGGAGGGCCTCATTTTTTAGGTTTTCCTAAATAAAAAGAAACTTTAAAAGGTAGATTTTTTATTTAACAAAAATATTTCTTTCCCAAAAGTGTAAGGCCTCCGATTCATTTTTGGCTTTAGGCCACATGCAAACTTGAGCCACCCCTGCATACTTATATATTCATTTGGTTTACTAATTACAATCCATGAATATCAATTAAATAAGTTGTTGTCACTTTGATCATTGTTATTCCAATAAATAAAAAATGTAAGTGGCTTGGAGAAAAAAAAAATAAAACAATTAATTTCGAAGCAACAGTGAACTGAAAGCATCATTGCAACCAGCTGGAAAATTTTACAATGAAAAAAGAATCTTAAACAAGTAACATTTCCTATTAAATGTGTAAACACGTTCGTTATTTAATACAATACTTATTTTAGACAAAACAAATGATGCTTCACTGACCATTCCAAGAAGAACAATCAATCAATTATTAAAACGGGGAATAAAAAAGGTTATTGCTCGAAAAAAAAGTTAAGAGCATTTGAAAAAAATGTTCATAATAAAAACAACTCTGATTGAAAAGAGACAAGATACAAGAAAAGAACTCAAAGAAAAAGGAACAAGTCATAAATGGATTAAACAAATTGTTTTTTAAAAAAGTACTCATTAGAATTGGGATGAGTCATTTAATTTTGAGCTTGCTATATGACCAACCATTAAAATCAAGGGCATATTTGCGCCAAAGTATGACAGGAGGGGCATATTTAGACCGGAAATATAACGAAAGGGGTAAATTTGAAGTGAAAGTATAACGACGAGTATATTTAAACTATTTCTAATAGTACATGAGTATATTTAACCCTTTTCCGCAATTAACCTTTCTTGTTTTCGATGATGATCTATACATGAAGTTCTTCAACCAAAGCCTTTAATTAATTAATCATCTGTCATATTTTTCATTTGTGATACATGTACATTTAGTGCACTAATCTTTCAATTAAGAAATTACTGTCAATGTATTTTGAGAAAGATAATTCATGATTAAAGCACACAAGGGTGTGACATGATAATCAAACCATAAGGTCACAAGTTCAAATCGTAACTAAGATAAAAAAATTAGGGATTTCTTTCTATCTAGCTTAGCCTTATCTTTTGGTATTAGTCAGATGCACGCAAGCTAGCCCACACACCACATTTTTCCAAAAAAAAAGAAAAAGATCCTGATTGAAATATTGAAAATCCAATATTTTGTCTTCAAATTGCAAAAAGAAAGAATACTTTTGACCCAAAAGTAGTTTATTTAGATTTGACCTATAAATTATCAAAGGAAAGAAGCATTAAGTAGATTTGACCAAGAAACTACCCAAGGAAAGAAGAATTAAATGCACATCAAAAAGTGTCGAAGATTAGTAATTGAAATCCATATACACTTGTTCCTTCGCGTATAGAACCAAAATAAACTTCTTTTTTCTCATATAGAATCAGATTATACTTGTTCCCCTTCTCTATCTCCTCGGGTAATTTCTTTTCAATTTTCTCTCAAGTTTTGTTATAAAGGTCTCCCTCTCCCCTCTCCTCATCCCTCATCCCTCATCCCTCATCCCTCATCCTCATCAAGTGAAAGATCAACTCAGGTTAGATCTAAACAATCAATTTTTTAAGAAAAATAAAATAGAAGTATTGTTTAGGATAGCTTGTGCACACCTCGATTATTTCACCGGGTACCTGCTATATCCCACCAACATAGGTACCGGGTAATTCTACCCACCAAGGTTCACTCAATATTTTTCTCTCGCTAGAACTTGAACCTTGGTATTCAAACCCTTGGGCGAGAAGAAGTAAATCATTTAGCACATTCTTTCTTGCTAGTAATAATATTTATATCCTTCTACAATGAAACTATTGAGTTGGCTTTAAAAGTTGTGGTTCCAAAAGATAAATTTCAGTGATGTAGTTTTACTCTAACATAATTGTTTTTAAATTTCTCGTCAACTAAGTTAAATTAATTACCCTAAATAGATCTGCAAGAATTATGAAACATGAGAACCCTAACCCTGTGTTTATCAAAAAGTAACAATTAAAGATGTGTGCAAAAATCTATAATTACCCGACAATTCATAGGTATAAATGTAAAGATACTTGATAATATTCATTACTCACCACCCAATTTACAAAGTGGAATTGGGTGCATCACTCACACACAAGAAATTATAATTATGGTGGAGGAACACGTGTAGGTCATAGAGAGAGACAAAAAAGGGCATAAAAAAAGAGTGAAGAGGCAGTATTTTAGGCACAATCGTAACTCTTGGGCAGTTCTAAATGCTCTTTTTTCAGTCCACTCTCCCATAAAATTGTCACTCGCACTCCTCTCATGTTCCTTTTAGGAATTTATGTTCTTGATTTTGCTCCTTTTAGGTATACTCCTAAATAAACATATGCTCAAAAGAGGCGGATGAAGCAGCAAAATCAAGAACAGAAAACCCTAAAGGAACACGAGAAAAAAGGGGAGGAAAGCGACAATTTTATATGAGAGTGGACTGAGGAAAGAGTATTTATTTAGCTTCCCAAAAGTTATGGGCGTGCCTAAGAAAGTGCCTCTTCACTCGCTCTTTTGCAACTCTCTCTATCATCTGCATGTGTCCCTCCACCATAATTCATAATTTCCTATATGTGAAAACTTTACTTGTATAGAGCGAATGGCTCTACATCTACCAAAGGAACCAAAAAGAACAAGAACTAGTGTGTCCACTTATTACAAGACACAACTTAGAGGGAGTTTGGATTGACTTATTGTTAAGCGTTTTTGGATTTTAAGCACTTTTTTTAGTTTTGGTAGTGTTTGGTAAAGCTAAAAAGTGCGTTTAAGCACTCACTTTTAGGTAAAAAAGGTGTAAAAATAAGTCAAAAGCCAAAAGTTGGGTATTTCCAACTTATGGCTTTTACCATTTAGCTTCTAACCTACTTTTTAAAAGCTAATACAAACACCCCCTTAGTGCTAAATCCAATTCAAAGAGTAGAATTTAAACCTTGTGCCATACTAGATCCAACTTACAAAGTAGACACACATTATTCATAACTCGATGAAAAAATATACAGTAGATTTCCATTTACATGATGTAGCTTAGTTCTAAATCCAATTTGAAGAGCAAAAGATCTGAAAACTTGGCGATTGTTCAACCCAAATCCTTTAACTCATTAAGGTGAAATGGTCATATTTATAGATACCCAAGGTCTGGACAATCTAAACCTATCCAGTTGGCCATCTAGACACCAATTCAGATGGCGACTTTTTCCTCTTCTAAATGGTGACTTAATCAATGATCTTAAAAGGGCTATGAGATGGTATAGCCAATGTAGAGACTATTTAGACAAATAATCTCCATAAAATAAATTTTTCCTATGTTCCATCTTGAATTGCTGCAACTAATTTTCAGTCCTCTCACAAAAGTTCAAAATAATATTGTTAAAATTGCACTGTTAATCAATTACTACTTTTTAAAAAAACTTGCTTTGATAATCTTTTCATTGGATTGTTCCCTCAAATCAATACAGAGGACGCAAATTTCACGATGAATTCCAAGATCATTGAGATTTTTCAGTGTTTGTGTTGCATTTTATGCGGTCAGCTATACAGAGAAGCCACCACAATTAACCTTTGCCTTCACACATGTAAGTTTCGATGAGCCAATTTTCCATCTGTTTTTTTATTTGCATGCATGGACATGTAACAGACATTATTGAATATTACCATAACTAGTATTTGTTCTCGAGCGATGCACGCTCGATATAAAAAGAAGTTACAATAATACAATAGCACAAGTTAAATAAAAAAAATCAATATGAAAAATTCAACTTTCTTATTTTTAACCAAAGAGGACTTCAGATACTTAACATGTTCATTGACATATTTAGCACCACAAACTAACTAGCAAAGCGTACTTCAAGGTAGACGAGTCATAAACATGTTATATACTGTCAAACTTGAGATATAATTGTCTTTACTTTATTGATAACAGAAGCATAACATTTTATGAGTAGTATTAAGCAAAAGATGTGGCAACATTATTCTCATGATTTGGACATCAAGAGTCAAGGTAAAATGAGACCATGAGATGCTCAGAATGCTTCCTTCTTCGTAAAGTATTAAGCGAATGTCTAGTTACCAAATAAGAAGGGCATATTTTCAGCTATCAATTTTTGTATTTCTATTGGTTGAGATGGACCCAATTTGTCTTTTACTGTTGATAAGTTTGGTGAGATTGGTAATTAGCTGATTTGCTGACATATCTAAGAAAACGGTTATCTGGTTTGCTTAATCATATGATTCTCCTGAATTCCATCTAGAGGTTAAGAAAGAACATGAAATTGAGAAGTTATTTATCTAACTTCTAACAATTCCTTCTTGCTTGCAGTTTGCAAAAGATGCATCTATCAAGCAGTTCAAGCAACTAAGTGCTGCCCACAATGCAAATTAGACCTAGGTTCTTCACCTGAAGAGCATCTCAAGTAATTGCTGGGCCCGTTTCTTTTTTGTTTGAGTTTCAATTTTTTCGCAAGTAAATATGTCGTCAGAAACATAAAAAATTATGCAATAGTTTCTATTTAACTAAGTATTTTGACATGCTTCAAATAAATAGTTGATTATGGTCTGGGAAATATAACACAAGACTATTTCATTGGGATATATGAGAGATTTTTCTATACCTAGATTTGCTGCACTCGAGCCGAGAGTCTTTTGGAAACAGTCTCTCTTCTCTACATCCATGAGATAGCGGTGAGGTCTGTGTACCCTCTACTTTCTCCATACAAGTGGACCTCATTTGTGGGATTTCACTGGATATGTTCTTGTTGTTGTTTCCTGTATACAAGGTCCTCTCCTTGAGCTCCTTCAGTAATGGTAAAAAAAACTACAATTAAACAGCTGTGACCTTCCGAATCTGAAGTTTCTTTTGGACCCATCACCAGAACTTTGGCAGTTCAATAGATCATTTGGGCCGATGAGCACCTCTCATGTAAGACAGAATTCAGAATCTTTTCGAGCCTACGTATCTATCCACATAAACAGTTGTGTTATTAAAAGCTACCGCTTGTTGATTTAAGTGAAGCGATAGAAAGCTGAGTGTTATCACTTCATGAGTGAAGCCATGTGCTTCAGTGAATGTATTAAAAACAATGACACATGTAGTGATCCAAACGGGAAACACTCAGTGTTTTAAATCTCAACTTTGAGGAGTTGGATCAATATGCGTATATTGAATATTGAATGCTGAAATGTTAGTACTTGAATGCAACTTAATTATTGTAGTACTAAATTAGAATATGTTAGCATGTTAAAACAAATCTGAAAAATTGTGTATTTCACTTCAAAGAAGTGTATGCTTCAGTTCTCACTTTTCGTTTCAAGCCCCGTGAATGTTGTGGCTTTAAAACCCTATTATGCCTTTAAAAGCACAGAATTGCAGCATATAAGGCAGATCAAAATGTCTGGCCTCCAAAAAGCTAACGCCCCATTAATGAAAGGCACACCAAGTGGAAAACCTATCACTGCTTTTCGTAAACCAACCTTTTCTTTTATGATCGATAATCCGTTTGAAGCCAACAATTAACACCAACGCCAACTTTCAAACTCGGGGATAATGGACCCGGCCCTCTACCCTTCTCCAATTAAACCCCAAATTAAGTTTGCATGTGCTGAGATAGAACCTGCGACCTGAGGCACAAGTGCCTCAACCTTTGCCACTCAAACTCAGCCCTAGGGACTCTTTACTAACCTTAATTTTTTTGGCAATGGACTGCATATTTTCAACAGAAATGATGAGAAAATACAGTCCATAGCGCAGAAAATTCAGCTCCTCCAAATTGGAGAAGGACTACTGAGATTAGAAGCTGATGATGTGAAGCAAGGAGCTGGAACTTCCAAGCCACCTGGAACTGATAATCAGCTTGAGGATCAAGAAATTTCTGGGGAGAAGTTTCACCACAAACCTGTGGATGCAGAGAAAGAAAATACCTTAGATTGCACGTCCTCACAAGAAAGCTCAGCTTTCCCTACAAATGCATCTGCAGTTAAGGTAGTTATCGGCTCTTTTCCTTTTTCTCCAGACAAAAGTTCACTATATTTGGCGTACATGTTTCAAAAATGATTCTGCCTTAAGTTTGGACTGTTAGTCAGATATATATATTTCGTATAACCTCAACATAAAAGTCTGTTTCTTCAAAGATGCCTCAGGTTGTTTGCAGTGTATCAACAACACGTGCTGAAATAGGTAAGTCCATGATAGAGGACAATATCAAAGAGAACAAGAAGAAAAAGAGGAGCAAGAACAGAAAACGACACCAGTTTACACGAGGTGAAACTAGTAAGACTGGGGAGGAAAACCGAGTTATTGGGCCAGACGACATTCATAAAGAACATGCCAAAAACACAGTCTCTTCAACAACCGAAAAGCATGTTTTGGAAGAAAAACAAAGGGAACTTTCCTCTTTCTGGTTTTCTCTTGTACCACAGGGGGACAAGTAAGTACCATACCAGCCAAATCGCTCTGAAGGTTCTTGTCCCATTGATCTGACATAACTTTGTTCTTTTACTCTTGGCAGGACCGAACTTAGATTGCCTTCCCTTGATTGGCCCAATATCCGTGGCAAGTAAGATTTTCACATCCATGCCTATGCAACTATTCTTTTAGCATAGACTAGTATCTAGTAGAGTGTATTGTTAATTAAATACATGCATGCAAAAAGGGTCAAGCTATTGATTGCAATTCATGAGTTAGCATTTAAAACTCAATTTCTGTCCTCTATATTGATCTGTCCCCTATACTTTTAAATCTCATTTTCATTACCATGTAAAATGAAATGTATGATTTTGCATCACTTGCAGGGGGATGATCACTGTAACTAAAATCAAGAAGTACATTGCACAAAAGCTAAATATGAATGATCATACTGAGGTAATGATCGTATAAACAGAGTGCTAAGCTACTTTCAAAGTATTGGCTTTTTTTTTTTTTTTTTTTTGGTTTAAATCAAGAAAGTGTTGCCTTAATTCATGTAGAAGAAAACCACAAGGGTAAAGAGATCTTTCTTTTGAAAAGAAGTGTAAATCTCTTTAAAATTCTTAAAAGGGGAATTGGTCAATTCACTATAACAGTGTACAAGCAAAACAACTCGTGAACTATATACTTAGCCAGTGATTTTCCCCCCCGGTCCCCACATAATTACTCAAAACTTGTGACCTGAGCTTTGACCACATAATTACTCAAAACTTTTGACCTGAGCTTTCTTTCAAGAGTCTATATCCATGATATGAATTTTTCCTCCTCATTCTTAGTTTTACAGAAAGCATATAAAAGAATCAGCCTTTTTGTGGTTGGGAAACAATTGAGTGAGCTAAAGTATAAATTAAACACACCAAGCAGCTGTCTCTTCAGTTTTATCAGTTAACAGAGAACTAACAAGTAATGAATATTTTTGATGGCTTAATATATTATAAAAAATCTGCATTTCTTTGAACTAGTTAGTTATATAAAAGTCATTTATTTTTTGTAAAATGTATAAAAGTCATTTATTAACTAATGTTGTTACATCAAAAACTAGGAAACTTTAAACTTTTAACTTCTATTTGAATTATATACTAATTCTTAGTTAACATAGATAAGGGAACTTATGAATGAGAAGGGAAGCAAAAACAGTTGAATGATCTCGAATTAAAAAAACGAAACAAACATGAATTGGACAGTGAAACAGACTTTTGTTAACACTACAGGATATGTTGAAAAAAAAAGGTCACAGTACTGCTTTGCCACTGAATCTTTTACAACATTTTATGCAGGTGGATGTTGTATGCTGCGGTGAAAAGCTGAACGGAGATATGACACACAAGGACATTCAACTTCTATGGATGTCACACCTTCCCAGTTACGGAAAAAAAAAATGGGACTTGAAGGAGGCGATGATTGAGCTAGGGTACATCAGAAGCGAGAAGCCTGAAACTCCCCAAGAGAAATAAGAAGTGTGGCGACTGGCTATCATGGTTTAAAAGAAATGAACTGCCTCAGAACAGATTTACAGACTTATCAGTAGACAATTTCTGTACTTGCATGATAATAGCCTCACAGCTATTAGTACCTAGTACCCTTCTTTTGCTTTACTATTGGCAAAAATCTATGTTTTGGACCTGTGTTCTCGAATTTCATATCAAATATTATGCTTGCTATGGACTTCTATATACCTATCATCTAGTTGCACTGGCTGCTTATCTTTGCATCTCCCACCAATGCAACATACAATGAGCAGTCTTTTTAGAATGCATCTTACATTAAGTAGGTCTTTTTTAGAAAGTCTGTTTGATTTCCAACAACAACAACAACAACAAACCCAGTGTATTCCCACCTGGTGGGGTCTGGGGGGGGTAAGATGTACGCAGTCCATACCTCTACCTCTAAAGAAGTAGAAAGGTTGTTTCCGAAAGACCCCCGGCTCAAGACACAAGATACCACACAATTACAAAGCAAAACACCAAACGAGGTTACAAAAATATATAACATAAATACGGCATCCAAAAGTGAAAGTGAAAGTGAAAGTAAAAGTAAAAGAAAACAAAGGAGAGCACCCAGGTTCGTACTAGAACAAGGGACGCGGAAACATAACCAGGATACTACCCCCAGCAAGTAATTCCCTACACAAGCGACCCATACTGGCCCTAGTCCTCTAGTCCTCTGCCCTAATTCGCATCCTCCAGACTTTCCTATCTAGGGTCATGTCCTCGGTGAGCTGTAACTGCTCCATATCCCGCCTAACTGCTCCATTTCACTAATTTATATTCCACTAAAGGCAGATAGAAGTAAGCCTATTTGATACTACTTCACTTATCATGAAAACATGATAAAAGTTGATACCCCTCCCTTTCTGTCTTTTCTCAGCCCATTCATTAGTGCTTGACATATAATTTGTGACTTTAAGAGTCAATTCAAGCAAAGACAGTCATATCAAACATTGTGATTATTTATGTACCTATATAACGATATTCTTCTAGTAGTTCACAAACTAGTTCAGTCACATTTAATTGTATTGCTCTCTACGCTCCTGATAAAGAATGATTTACTTCCCTTCTCACTTCTTCATTAAAAAATTGACCATCTTCCTCTATATACAAATATCTCTCCCTCCTTATTCATACGAGATATGTTTGGATTGTCCCACAAATATTTGCTTTATTACTTGAAACTGTTCCCCAGCTTTTTATTTAGTTTTAATATTACACAAGTTCAAGACCTGCCTTTTATCTTGAGCCGGGGTCTATCGAAAACAGTCTCTCTACCTCGTTAAAGGTAGTGGTATGGACTGCGTACACTCTACCCTCCCCAGACCCCACTATGTGGGAATATACTAGGTTTGTTGTTGTTATTGTGTACAAGTTCAAGAGCTACAATTATGGGATATCAAACTGACAAAAAAGTAACGTAGCCGATTCTGCCTAAACTTCATTGATCAAACAGCTGTGATAGTAAAAAAAATCCAAGAAGATCAATCTACATCATTTCAGACTTGACATGACGTCTCCTCAACGGAGTGATGGACTATTTGCCATGAAATAAATGATCCTTAGGTGTCTAGACCATACTATTATAGTAACAATAAAACCAAAAGTACTGCAAAAGTTCCTATTCCTACTCCACCTCCTATTAGCAACAGATACTTAGTACTTAGGTAACTCTATCCACCAAGACTAGGATAGATAGGATGAAATCACCTAATCGCCTAATATTACTACGAAAAGTTAATACAAAATATTTTGCTTTCACACGCCTCGACTAATTCCACAGAATATCGACCACCCCATAGCAACAACAAATATCAGGTAACTCTGTCCGTTAAGACTAGAATAGATAGGACGAAATCAACTAATCACTTAATATTAGTAGGAAACGTTAATACTAATCATTATGCTTTCATGCCCCTCAACTAATTCCACGAAATACCAACAACCTCCTACCAGCAACGATAACTTTGCCCTCCGAGTCTGAGACAAGGATAGATAGGAAGAAATCACCTAATATTACTACAAAACATTAATACTAATAATTATGCTTTCACGCACCTCGACTAACTCCACGAAACCTCCTGCCACAACAGATATAAGGTAACTCTGTCCATCGAGACAAGGATAGATAGGAAGAAATCACGTAATATTACTACAAAACATTAATACTAATCATCATGCTTTCACACACCTCGACTAATTCAACGGAATACCTAGCACCTCATATCAACAACAAATATCAGGTAACTCTGTCCATAGAGACTAGGAAAGCTAGAAAGAAATCACCTAATCACCTAATATTACTACGAAACTTTAGTACTAATCATTACTCTTTCACACAACTCGACTAACTCCACGAAATACCTACCACCTTCTACCAACAATAAATACCAGACAACTCCAGATCCGACTCGGTTATTGATAGAGTGAATAGATCTGCCATTTCTTGTTATCTGTGAACTGGGACCAGAATAGATTGGAAGAAATTACCTAATCGCCTAATATTAGTACGAAAATTTAATAATAATAATAATTTTTTCACGCACCTTTACTAATTCCATGAAATATATACCACCTCATACCAGTATCAACAAATACCAAATAACTCTATCCACCAAGACTAAGATAGACATGAAGAGATCACCTAATCACCTAATATTACTACGAAACATTAATACTAATCATCATGTTTTCACGTACCTCGACTAATTCCACAGAATATCTACCACCTCCTACCAGCAACAAATACCAAATAACTCTGTCCACTGAGTCTAGAATAGATAGGAAGAAATCACCTCATCGCCTAATATTACTACGAAAACGTAATAATCATTATTCTTTCACCCACCTCGACTAATTCCACGAAATACCTACCACCTCATGCCAGCAACAAATACCAAATAACTCTATCCATCAAAACTAAAATAGATAGGAAGAAATCACCTAATATTACTACAAAACATTAATGCTAATCATCATGCTTTCACACACCTCGAATAATTCCACGAAATACATACCACCTCCTAGCAGCAACATATACTTAGGTAACCCTATCCATTGAGACTAGGATAGATAGGACGAAATCACCTAATCACCTAATATTACTACAAAACATTAATACTAATCATCATGCTTTCACGCACCTCGACTAATTCAACGGAATACCGACCACCTCTACCAAAAACAAATACCAGGCAACTCTATCCATCAAGACTAGGACAGCTAGAAAGAAATCACCTAATCACCTAATATTACTAGGAAACATTAACACTAATCATTATGCTTTCAAGTATCTCGACTAATTCCACGAAATGCCAACAACCTCCTATCAGCAACAAATACCAGACAACACTATCCATCAAGACTACGACAGCTAGAAAGAAACCACCTAATATTACTAGGAAACATTAACACTGATCATTATGCTTTCACTCACCTTGACTAATTCCACGGAATACCAACAACCTTCTCCCAGCAACAAATACCAGACAACACTATCCATCGAGTCTAGGATAGATAGGAAGAAATCAACTAATCACTGAATATTGCTAGGAAACATTAATACTAATCATTATGCTTTCAGTCTTTCACGCACCTCGACTAATCTCACGAAATACCTACCACCTCCTACCAGCAATAGATACCAGGTAACTATGTCCATTGAGACTAGGATAAATAGGAAGCGATCACCTAATATTACTATGAAACATTAATACTCCTCAACTAATTCCACGGAATACCTACCCTATTACCAGCACCAGATACCAGGTAACTCTGTCCATCGAGACTGGGAAAAATAGAAAGAAATCACCTAATAGTATGCTTTCAAGCACCTCGACTAATTCCATGAAATACCTGCCAACTCACACCAACAACAGATACCATACAACTCTATCCATAGAGACTAGGATAGCTAGAAAGAAATCACCTAATATTACTACGAAACTTTAGTACTATCATTACGCTTTCATGCAGCTCGACTAATTCCACAGAATAGCTATTACCCCTACCAGTAATAAATACCGGGTAACTCTATCCATCAAAATTAAGACAGCTAGAAAGAAATCACCTAAACATTACTACGAAACGTTAATACCAATAATTATGCTTAGAGAGAAGTATATTCGAATCAACGAATCAATAATCCAAAATATGATACAATATACTAAGTAGAAATACATAATTAGTAACATATTGTTAAGAAATTTGGCGTACCTGCAAATATGACGCAGTTGAATTTTTGGGGCTGAAAAAGAGTTTTGTTGTTAGTGAAGAAGACGAACCGATTAACCGTTTGCCTTTATATAGTCCCGAATCTTGAAGTCTCCTATTAAATTCTTTTTTTTTTTTTTTAGTCTTATTTTTATTTTTTGTTTTTTCTTTTATTTACTTATTTATTTTGGATAGCTTTGGTTGACTTTGTCACAAAAATTTGTTTTTTTTTAGCTTATTGATTTTTTTTTATTTTTTTTTATTTTTACTTATTGATATTTGAACTTTGATTTTAGGGATGTGGGGTGTTTTACAGAAATTTTTTAATTAACAAGGCATAAATATCGAATATTTAAACTAATTAATTCGGTTTTTTCTGTTATTTAATTTTTCAATTTAATTTTGATTTACTTTTTCTGAAATTTTGATTCTTCAGTTCGGTGTTAGGGTCTTAGGGGTCGTTTGGTGTGAGGTACTAAGGTAAATTATCTCGGGATAAAAAAAATAGCTTCGGGATAAACTTTTTTGTACATTGTTTGGCTGGCAATACTCGGGATAACTTATCCCGAGATTAATAATAATCTCGGGATAAGTTATACCACATATTTGGTGGTACAAGTTATCCCAAGTTAATTTATACTTGGATAAAATTTTAAATGACAAAAATACCCCCAAACCCTTTTCTTTCCACTTTCTCATATATATATATATATATATATATATATATATATATATATATATATATATATATAGAGAGAGAGAGAGAGAGAGAGAGAGAGAAATCTAGTTTAGGTGTACGCGTCTCGCGCGTGTACCTCACTATAATGAATTTAAACGCTACACTAAATACAATATTTATTCAAATAGTAAGAGAATTTATTTAATTAGATATATAATAGTTGTAAATATCAAAGATACAAATGAGGTAGGTGTAAAATATATTGACAACCCCTTAAATTACGGTTGGTGTTTTAGAAAGAAAAAATAATCATAATAGTTTATATGACTCAAAATTTTGATCATTAATTGTCTATATCATCATAATCATCATAATCATCATTCATTTTCAAGATACCAACAAAATTGAAAAAAAAAAAAAAAAAAAAACTACGAAATCAATGCATCTAAGTAAATTAAATATTACAAAAATATATTTCTTTGACGTATCTTGGCGACCAAAAAAAAGAAGAAAATTCAAATCAAATAATAAAGAATCATTTAAGAACAAAAATAAATATATCTTGTTTCATATGTTCATATTAGATATTATTGTATTTTTCTAAAAGAATTCTCAATTTATAGAAGTTCAAAACTTTTTTCTTCAATAAAGAAATTATATAAATATGATTGATTTTTACTTTTTTCATTAATTATTTATCAATAATAGAATATTTTAAATTCCAAATAAACTAAACTAACACAAATAAGAGTGATTTTTTTTAACCCTTTTTAGTTTTTGATAGACTTTTACTTTCCTTTTATTTAATACAAAATAGAGTTCATTTAATATATATATATATATATATATATATAGTCCTAAAAAAGAGGAGGGGGGACGGAGAATTCAATTTTAGTTGGGTTTGAAGTCCTAAAATTAATTAAATATTATTAGGTAAATAGTAAAAAGACGTTTTTATCTAAAAGACAGTTTTTTAATGAAGGCAAAAAGTTCAAATCACTTTTCTAAGGTCTTCACACTTTTAATATATTATAGATTATATATATATAGATATAGCTTAGAGATTATAGATTTTATATATATATATATATATATATATATATATATAGTGCAGTAAAATTTATGTCGCTTCTGCTTGTTGTTGCTAGGCTCTTGATAGCTACTAAATTGATAAACTGAATCATGGACTCAACACACCAGATGAGATAGGCGATGAGAACCAATGACCACAGTTACGGATGGAAAAAAGAGAAAAAAAATATAAATACAAACAATATATTGATGGGAAAAGAGACATGAATTTCTAACTATGTAAAAGAGACATATTCTAGCTATTTAAAAGAGACATATGAATTTCTAATTTGATGGGGGGGGGGGGGGGGGAATCATATAAATACAAACAAAAACCATATAAATAAAAACATAAAAATAATTAACTAAAGTGAGGGTTATTTTTGTAAACAAACAATATATTTTGACAAACAACGAACTATATATTATTTTTAGTACCACAAACCAAACAACCACTATAAAATAATACCAGCATAACTTATCTCAGCACAACCATTCCCAGCATAACTTATTCCAACATAATTAATCCTGGTATAACTTGTTTTCAAACCAAACGACCCCTTAGTTCTTGGGTAGTTTTATTTTTGTTTAGCTTGGTTGATTTATGAATCTTGATTTTAGGTAAGGGTGTCAAACGGACCGATCCGGCCCGATTATCTAACCCGACCCGATTTGACCCGACCCGATAAGCCCTAGGGCTTTAGGGTTCCGGGTACCGGGCTGGGTTTTTTGTTAAAATGGGCCCGGTTAACCCGGCCCGGACCAAGCCCGATCCAGGCCCGTCGGTTAACCGGCCCGGAAAATTTTAAAAAAAAATGCATTTTGGGCCAAACTAGC
This sequence comes from Capsicum baccatum var. pendulum, assembly GCA_030864225.1. Taxonomy (NCBI): domain Eukaryota; kingdom Viridiplantae; phylum Streptophyta; class Magnoliopsida; order Solanales; family Solanaceae; genus Capsicum; species Capsicum baccatum. The sequence continues at coordinate 308,131,453 of CM061552.1, read as the reverse complement.
CATTGTCCCAACGGTTATATAGCCGTTTTTTGGGTCCAAACTGTAAAAAAAAAAAAAAAAAAAAAAAAAACTTTAAAAAATATTTTTTAATCCCCAAAAAAAATCTATAAATACCCTACAACTTCAAATCATTTTTCACACAATTTTTCACTCTCTCAAATCTCATTCTCTCTCAAATCTCTATTCTCAATTCTCAAATATTCAATATATTTAATTTCTTAAAGTGTTCACTTTAATTTTTTAATTTTTCGTTTACAAAGTACAAGCGGAAGTTTCTAAAATCGCAATCTTCGGATACTTCCAAAATTTGGTATTGTCGTTCCATCTCTTACGTTTAATTTTTATTTATTGTATTAATTATTTAATATTTAATTTTATTATATTTGTGTATTTTGAATATTTTTAGTTTACTTTAATTTATATTATGGATAAATTAAAAAACCTCGCTACTAAAGGAGTTAAAATTTTCTGTCCCGAAAGCGGTAGTGGTAGTAAAAAGCGAATTACTGGCGGTAGAGGTAGTTCAAGTAATAGATATACCCGTGTGCCTTCGCCTCCGGTACCGCTTGGTACACCTTTTGAGGAAGAAATGGGTGTAGGTGTTCACGATATGGATTATGTAGAAGCTCAGGAAATTTACGGTATAGAAGAAGAAAATGAAGTAGATGTAGTTAATTTAGACGAAGATAATGAAAATATTGCTGAAACACCCGCAGTAGGAGATGCTAACGTTAGATCTGAATCAGTTAATCTCCCTTCCCGTCCTCCCAGTGCCCCAAAACCTCGTAAAAGAACTAGTATTGCATGACAATTTTTTGAACGTATATCAGATATTGAGGTGCAGTGCAATATTTGTTAACAAATATATAAGCATAGAAGTGGAGGCAAGAAAGGGGGTACGGGTACGCTAATGAGACATATAACTGAAGATCACAAAAGAGAGTTAAATATTGCAAAAGGTGGTGGGGATGTTGGTGGGTCAATGCAAACTAGAATGGACCTAACAACCGGTCAAGTAGCGAAAAAGTATAATAAATTGAGGGACAGGGAAGAAATAGCTAAAATGGTAGTTGTGGGTTGTTTGTCTTTTAGTTTTCCTTCTTCTGATGCTTTTATTCGTTATATACAAGCAATTTATAATCCTATCGTGCTGTAAATAAAAATGATTATTTAACCGTTACTTGTCATTGGATGGATAGTAATTTCGTGATGCAAAAACGTATTCTTGCTTTTTCATATGATGAAGATCGTAAACATACTGGACAATTTATTGCTGATTCTATTGTTAAAATTGCCGGATATTATGGTATAGAAAATAAAATTTTATGTATTGCTTTTGATAATGCTTCTAACAACAAGACTGCTATAACCCTTGCCTGAAATTTTTCATATTAAGTGTGCATGTCATATATATAATTTAATTGTAAAAGATGGTGTTGACTTTTTTGAGCTTTATATTAAAAAAATTCGTCTTGCCGTTGGTTTTATTCAAGGAAATAATCGTAGATCGAGAATTAGAGAATTTAAAGTTAAATGTCAAGAAAATGGACTTACACCGATTTTGATGCCTGAGGAAATTGATACTAGGTGGAATTCTACGTATGAATTTTTAAAAACTTGTTATAAATAGAGAATTCCTATTACACTAGCTTTTAACCAACATTGCGGTTCATTTGCTGATTTTGCTGATTGCATGCTACATAATTCTGATTGGGTTGTAATTAATGATCTTGTTAAGTTTTTAGAAAAATTTTATGTAGCTACGGTTGAATTTTCCGGTGCTTACTATCCTACTGTTTGTAATATTTTGGCATATATAGCCGATATTTCTGGTTTGCTCCAACAATATAAAAATAAAGAAGGTTATAAAGACGTTGTTGGCGCCATATTTACGAAATTTAAAAAATATTTTTCCCGATCCCCCTATTTACTTGGTTTATGCTAAATCCGTGCATGAAATATAATCATATGTGTCACTTTAGTATTCTTATTTATACTAACTTAGAAATAAATATTAACCATGATTCTGAACAAGTACAACCTGATTTGTGGACGGCTACGGCTGATGCAAAGGATTACATAGAAAAATTATATAATCACTATGCTGATTTATTTGATTCAGCCGTACCTACAAATATCACTCCAACTGTCGCTCCTCATCCTCCCGAGGAGCCATCATCTTCTAAAAGGGCGGCACATAGTAGTTTTTCTGATTTGTTTTATGATTTAAATTGTTAGAACAGTGTTGATGAGAGAACTTACACATCAACTTATCGGGAAGAGCTGAAATATTATCTTCGGACGGCGCCAGAGGATCGCAGACGACGGATCAACACGCTGGATTGGTGAAGGAATAATGAATCACAATATCCTGTGCTTTCAAGATTAGCTAGAGATATCTTGAATGTTCCAATGTCAACCGTTGCATCAGAGAGCGCCTTCAGTCAGGGACGACAGTAGCTTGGAGACAACCGACACTTATTGGGAAGCAATGCAATGAATGTTCTAGTTTGCCTCAGAGATTGGATTAGAACAGAAATAAGAAATCAAGGAATAGAACCGAAGCCGAGCGACGAGCTGAAACTTGAAGAAATTATGACTTCACGGGAGAACTCAGCAGAATCAAGTCCAATGCATGGTTTTGCCTCCGTTGACTTCGACTATCCTATGCAAGTTCCCATTAATATTAACATGAATGAGTTGGAAAAAAATGATGCATAATTTATAGATTTTTCATTCATGTAAATTATAAATTTTGGATCATTTTGCAATCAATAAAATTCCCCAAATTCATTCACTCCTTAGTCGTTGTTTTTTATTTTTTTTTATTTAACGATTTAAAATTTTAAATTGAATTTCTAGTTTTCTACTTTAAATTAAAAACTTACTTCTAATATATTATTAATTTACTACCAAATATTATTAATTTATTATATTAAGTAGCATATGTTTTGTATATTTGTGCATATATCTTCTATAGAAGTGTATATTTAACGTATACATGTGTATATATTTTATAAATTAGTATATAAGTATATCTATACATATTGTAATGTATATATAATGTAATATATTTTATAAGTGGTAGTATAGATACATTTAATGGTGCGTATACACGTGTATATATCTTCTATAGAAGTGTATATTTAATGTATACATATGTATATGTTTTATAAATTTGTATATAACTATACAAATATATATTGTAATGTATTAAAGCATTACATATACATAGAATAGAGTGTATATATGTGAATGGATCTTCTATAGACATGTATATTTAACGTATACATGCGTATATATTTTATAAATTAGTATATATCTATACAAATATATATTGTAATGTATATATATTGCATATATCTCATTTAAAGTATTACATATACATAGAATAGAGTGTATATATGTGAATAGATCTTCTAAAGACGTGTATATTTAACGTATACATTACTTTATGTTTTATAAATTAGTATATATATTGTAGTATATACTTTTTTTAAAGTAGTACATATATATTGAATGGTGCGTATATATGTGTATATATCTTCTATAGACATATATCTTTAAAGTATACAAATGTATATGTTTTATAAATTAGTATGTAACTATATATATATATATATATACATATTGTTGTGTATATATATATGTATATCACTATATTGTAGTATATATTTTACTTAAAGTAGTACATATATATTGAATGGTGCATATATATGTGTATATATCTTCTAAAGTAGTATATATTTAGTGTATACATGTGTATATGTTTTATAAATTAGTATATATATATATATATATATATATATATATATATATATATATATATATATATATATATATATATATATATATATATATATATATATATATATATTTATTGTAGTGTATATATATATATATATATTATACTATTATAGCATATGTTTTATTTAAAGTAGTACGTATAGTCATATATAATTATATATTGAATGGTACGTATATATGTGTAATTGTTTATACTTTATATATTTTTTTAAAAATATATATTGTATATTGGAGTGTATATAGTGTATATTGGAGTGTATATAGTGTATATTGGATTTTTTATTTATTTTTTAAACGGGTTTGACCCATTTTTAACCGGGTTTTGGTGGGTTTGACCGGATTGGGTTAAGTGGGCCGAATTGAACTGAATTAATTGACCGAATTGAACTGAATTAATTTAGTTTTTCGGTTCTTAAGTTTTTAGTTCAATTTTTTTTTTTTAAAAAAAAACTAAAAACTGAAGAACCAAAAATTAAATTAATTCAGTTCAATTCAAATTTTTGATATTTATGCTCATCGCTAATTAAAACCATTTTCGTAAATCACCCGACATGCCTAAAAAAAATATATATATCGATTTTAGGCATGTCGGGTGATTTACGAAAATGGTTTTAATTAGCAATGAGCATAAATATCGAAAACTAAAATTGAACTGAATTAATTTAGATTTTCTGTTCTTTAGTTTTTAGTTCAATTTTGATTTTCTTTTTTGGAACTTTGGTTTGTTCGGTGTTAGGGTCTTGGTTCTTGGTTCTTGAATAATTTATTTTTATTTAGTTGGGTTGATATTTGAATCTTGATTTTAGGGATGTCGGGTGATTTATGAAAATGATTTTAATTAGCGATGAGCATAAATATCAAAAATTTGAATTGAACTGAATTAATTTAGTTTTTCGGTTCTTCAATTTTCAGTTCAATTTTGATTTTTTTTTTTTTGAAACTTTGATTCTTCGGTTTAGTGTTCGGTGTCAGGGTCTTGGTTCTTGGGTAGTTTTACTTTTGTTTAGCTTGGTTGATATTTGAACCTTAATTTTAGGAATGTCGGGTGATTGATGGAAATGGTTTTGACGATGGTTGATTTTGAACTTTTGATCCCATTTGGTTTATGGGTAAAACTTCAAGTTTAATGGATTGTGACTTTTAAATGTTGAAGATTTGCTTATGGAATAAGTGAGGGTTAAAAGTTCAAGACTAGCGATTTTCAAGGTTATTAGGGTGTAATTTTCTAATAAATAGGTATTTTTGACTAAATTAATATATAAGATGGACTGAGTTAATAAATGATTCATTCAAAAGTTACTTGAACTAAAATGAGTTAAAAATGAAATCGTAATTCTAACACCTAAATTCTTACTAAGTTTAAATTCTTTCTTTGTTTTTTAAGATATTTTAGGTAGACGCTTCGTGACATTATACTTGTGGTGATTAGGGATAGCGAAATGGGGTGACGATGATGCTTTACCTAGCAAAAGTTTTAACCCGCCCCACCCGTTTGTATATAACTTTATTTTAGATCCACCCACTTCACCCCATTCAGTACCCCGAACTATGACCAAAGTTGCTACAACATACTTCAACTTCATAGGGTCTTATTATTTCCTGAACTCAATTTTAGCGTATTTTTATCACCTTTTTATGCTGACGTGGCACCCTTGTTACATAAAATGGGGGACGCGTCAAACATGTCACATCAACTAAAAAGGTTGACAAAATACGCTAAAATTTAGTGCATGGGGTAATAGAACCTCCGTGAAGTTGGAGTATGTCTTAGCAAATTTGGTCATAGTTCAGGGTACTAGATGCTTTACTCATTTGGTCTTTTCTATTTACATTTAACTCTCATCAAGATGATCTCTCTTGAATGACGGTCAATCAGCCCTTTTCTTCTGTTGATGTTGAAACTGATGCTTTGATTGTCTCCCCTATCATTCGATTATAAAGATCCACTACTTGCCTTGTTGACGCTAAACTCAATACCTCGATTCTTTACTAGTACAAGCTCCAACTACACCACTAAAATTCTTTGTAAATGCGCTTTCAAGAGCGATATAAGTCATATAACAGCAAATATGATACAGAAAGCCGAACGCAATGAGTTCAGGGCTATAATTCTCACTGCTCCCGGGCATTAGTGTTCTCTTTTTCGCCATCAATGAATCAACTTGAACAAAGTGCCAATGTCAGATAACGGCGCCGAAGTAGTGAATCTATCGGCACCATAGCAATGGTATACAACTTTGGACCTAAAGGCCGGCCTAGTAACCTTTCGGAATGGGGGATGTCCGTTAGCAACAACCACAGTAGTAGTTGAGGAACTATTGGGTTGGGAGAGGAGCGGAAAGCCACTTGACTGATTGGAGAGGACAAACTCTTGTTCCTGCTCCTTTTTCTTCGCTTTGGGAAAGGAGGTCCTACGGTAGGTACCAGTAGGCACAAGCAAGTTGACCGAAGGAGGTGAAAAAGACTGATTCAACGAGAAATGCCTGCATGTCGAGAGTGCGCTCCCTCTAGTACTAGGCTGATCATGTTTCTAACAAGCTTCTATTGCACTTCAGTTACTATTTCTGTATATAAGTTTGGAATTTCCTTTTTAATCTGAGCTAGTAATGTACCCGCGCGATGCGCGCATAAAAAGAAATTAATCATTAAAAATATTATGCGTTGATAAAATAAGAAAAAAAACATTTAACGATTAAATAAAGATAAAGAACTTCAAGTTGCCTTAGTAAAAGGTTTGCGATATTCCTATATATTTAACTCAAAATTTTAGTAAGATGACATATGATCATACTGGAAATAAACCTGAAGGCATAGGGTAAGACATAGTAAATAAACGTGAAGGCATAAATGTTCCTTAAGACCACTCAAGTTTTCATCAAGAAACTCACAGAAAGCTTTCTCAGAATGCTCCTTTGCAATAGTTGGAACATAGTTAATCCTTGTTCCTCACTTGTTTTTCTTCAGGCTTTTCCTCTGTTTTTCATCTGCTATGCAAGATAGGCTTGATTTTACAAAGCAACTACAGTGTAATTTGCATGCATTTTGAAGTAGTTAAACATTTACAATTTATAAGGTCTAGAGGCGGATTTACAGCAGGTGATTGTCATAGACTAATAGTGATGCTTACATGATATAGCCTATCCTTAATATCTAGGATAATAGGCCGTCTTTCACATCTACCAATAGTATTTGTTGTAGTGAAGATGAACAAAATGCAATATGAAGTAATATTTATTGAATTCTGTCACATCTTCTGCAAATCTTTTTTTGATGAAAATGTAAGTATAATGCAAACCTATAAACAGAAACTCTATAATTTAGCAAGTGAATTCTTATATGAATAATTTCAACTCAAGGTAATATTTAAAACTCTTCCACATATGGAGATGCAAATTAAGGTACCAATGGATACATGAATGTGATACACCAAAAACTCATGAACCAATGGGATAAACATTTGATAATCACAAGAATTTTATCGACCAAAATATTTAGCCATTAACCGGAACTGGCACCTTGAACAAAACCTTTGGTCATAGCTCCAGACGGCAGAACTAACATTTTGAACAAAACATTTGGTCTGAGCTTTAGATGACAACCTAGAAAGAAGTGAATTGCAACCTCTAATGCGATTGACAGAAGAAGGCGATTTCTCTGTTAATGGAGAATCTGTTGGTGATTGAATTTTCAAGCGGAAAAAAGTAATAATTGCAAAATACAATTGCAGTTATTAAGTCTAATATAAAAATTAACTATTATTCATTTTTAGAGGGAGAGAAGTCAGAGTCCAATTTAATGTCATGAAAAGAAGACATCTAACTTTAGCATCTCAGCAAAATTCATAGCTTAGTCAATTCCTGGAACTGCATTTGTCCAATTCTCTACATAAACTTAAGCAATTAAAATTAATGTACATCACTCTTAGTCTTATTCACAAGAATCTTAGCATGTTCATTAAAACTGGATTTTATATATGTGAATATATAGTCACAGTAGAGAGAAAGATTACCAGTCAACTTCAGTGGGAAAAGGAGATTAGGGAGACGCTTACTGGAGATTTGATTTGTGTCTTTTAAGTCGAGAAGTGAAAAATTAAAAATTAATTTGATATAAGTTGATTTTTTAAAAACTCAATTATACTCAACTTGTTAAAGAAGCAAACTTTACCAACCACACAATCTCCATATTTGCATCCTTGATCTGTCATGTCAACTACTAATTTGATAGAGAATCAGTTCTATAAGCTAAAAATATTAGAGAAAGAAAATTTCAATGCCATTTGAATGGACAAAGACAAATCTAAATAAGCAAATAGAACAAACCAAAACAATTGGGCAACATACCTAGAAAAATTAGAGGTTGAAAAGCTGTTGGAAAAGGATTTGCAACCCAGTTGAAAGAAAATCAAAGCAAGAAACAGAGCAACAGGCAAACCCAAAGTACTTATGACGTTTGTAAATAGAGTAGAGAAGGCACCTCAATTATCAACCACAACAAATCAATACAACCACATCTTTAAAAAGATAGTTGTCCAAACCACTCATCAATAGGTACAAAAATTAGGAGAATACCCATAACAATAAGCCAACAGGAAAAAAAAAACAGACAAAAAGAAAAAAAAAAAATAAACGAAACAATGGTCAAAAAAATATTTCAATTGAATTCGAAAAAATAAATCTTCAATCAGTATATCATCTAAAATAATTCAAAATAAGTGATTTATACCAATAACAATATTCCATCCCAATGCAATGAGGAGTCAACCATCCTATACGATACACCCATCTATTGAGAATTTTCATTTTTATTTTATTTAAAAAAAATACAAAAATCATATGAGAAGATAAATAAACTACATGGCATAGCAGACATGATCATTCATGAAAAAATAGACGATAAACTGAAATAGATGAGTTCAAAATTTGTCATATAAGTCATTTCATAGGTACATCTTCATCATCAACCTTCAGCAGTAAGTAAGGTCCCTTAAAATCGCTCAAGTTTCACCAAGAAGTGAAAAGCTTTCTTAAGATACTCCTCAGTAGCAGTTTGAACATACTTAATCCTTGTCCCTCACTTATTGCCCTCATGATTTTCCTCTCTATTTCGCCTACACTGCATAACAGGCTTGAATTGTTTTTTTTTTTTTAAAAAGAAACAAATGCAATGTGAACTGCATGAATTTTGAAGTAGTTAAACATTTACCACTTATCAGATATTCCTATATGATTAGGCAAAAAATGCTCTGAATTGCAAGTTATGGATTTTAGTAGATGATTGTCGTAAGTATGCTTACAGGGCAAATCGAGAATAGTCAATATTTTACATTTGCCATTGAAAGAATGAATGATGTCATATCGAAATCAAGCGAGAGGTTTATAAGTATCACCTTTTGTACACTATCTATTATATGTTGAACAAAGATATCAATTTTAATATCTACAGCAACAACCATTCTTTGAAATCAAGATGATAATTGAAAAGTGACAGAGGATTGGCTTTAGCTAGAGGGTTAGTTTCAACATCTCCTTTAGCGCATCATTTCAACCCATTTTAATGCAAGAGAATATTTGCATACCTGTTATTGTTCTTCTTTCGCTTTCTTTAAGAGTTTATCGATTGTATGAAACTGAAACCTGGATGCATGTAATTGTGATATACCAAAAAAAAATGAACCAATGGGAAAAACATATGATAACTTAATCTAAAAAAAATGTATTGACCCTCATCCATTATAGAAAACTGATAAAAATATTGAAACCGTCAATACAAAAGTTGAATATCGACTCAAATGCTCTAAGCAAGAATAGAGTTTACTTAACAAACTTTAGGTCAAATGTGCTAATTGACCTGCACAAATGCATTATACAGGTGTTGTGAATGCCCTTATTTACATGTCATCAATAGTTCAATAACTTTTTAAATTAGTTACAAATTTAGTATTTTTGATTAATGATATAATGCAAACACATGACAATTTCATTGTCACATGGAATCAAGCAAGAAAATGTTATATTTTGTTATTAAAACATCATTTTTCTCTCATTCACAATGCCTGGATTGCAACATAAATCAGCGAAAACAAGACAATGACTTTTGCTATTTATTACTGTTTGGCCATGTGAGATGAAATCATAATTAAAATAACTTGATGATTGAATATGAACATCGCAGATATGTCTATCAAAAAAAATCTTACAACACACAACAATTACTGTAATTAACATGCAAAGGATAGTGTTTGATATCAGAGTCAAAGTGGGATACTAACCTTATTTGCTGATGGTAAATCAAGCAAGCAAAAATAATGTAATTGTCATATACACATTAGCATGAGAACCAATTGTGCTTCAAAAGTATAGACAAATCGAGAAATCTCTTAGAAAGAATTATACCCAATTCATAATTAAGAATTAATTCGCAGATCTAGACGCATTAAGAATTTGGTTTGTAAATCAAAAAATTTTTGATAGTAGGGTTCTTTAAATATTAGTACATTTTTATAGAATCATAGATGGAGAAAGCTTACAAATCAAATCGGCTGAAAATTGGAGATTACTGATGTATTGGTAATAGAAGCAAATTAAATACTTTGCAGTGAGAACTGCAGAATTTCAATAATATGCATATTAATCGCTTGACAAATTGAACTAGTGGAGTATAAAATTTTATTTACGTGGATTATCCCATTTGGTTTTAACTGATGTAGCAAAATTAAGTTAAAGGATAATGTTAATCACAAAACAAAGCAGTTTTCAATTCAAATTGTGAACCGTAATGTGAGAAGTTGCAAAATCTTAATGACATTAGATAAAACTCTTTTTTTTTTTTAATAAAAAAGGGTAAAAGAACCTGCAAGGAAAAATACTTTTTATAGGAATCAATAATTAAAATTACAAAATTTAAGAATATTTTACTTTCAATTCCAACGTGCAAAGTATTAGGATGTGAATGAGGATAATGATTAAAAAATAATATATTTTAAATAATTTTAAAAGGAAACATTAGAAATTTTTTTTTTCTAAAGCAAGATAATTATGAAACATTATTTTTAGAAATCAGTTATTAGTGAATAGTTAATTAGTTATTAATATACATGTGGCTTTTTCTGATCATGTCACATGGCTTAATGAGGAGGCTTTATCCTCTCCTTTTAATAATATATTGATATCTCCATCATAGCTAATCCAAAATCTATTTAGCATGTACATATATACCATATTTAGCCAAAAAGCGTAACTCTACCAAGCTTCAATCCATACTTTTTCAAGCTCGAGCATTTACTTTTCTAGTTAGAGACCAACACCTTGGGACTAACGTGGAAAAGTTGATAGATAAGTCACCCTAGCTTACTGCCACTCTACAGAACCGTACATGAGATTTTCAGCTTCCGTTATTTCAAGAGTTTGCTGAGCTTCTTGTGGATCAATATCACTACCCTTCTCTGCATCATTTACTAAAACAGTATGAACTCAAGTACAATTCTTCAGACAAAAACAAACACTTAACTTTCATTATCGCCCATTAAAACGAAGAAGAAATTACAGCGATGTGAAACCATAGTAGCTCTAAGCTTGCTTACTATTGCAACTCTGATTTTACTGCAAGTAGATAAAAAAGTAGCTCTATAACAACATCGCGTTCTAATTTCTATAGCTAAAGGAAATAATATAATCGACAAAGCATTCTAATTTCTCGCTGATCGCGATGATTGACCTGTTGATATCATTTGCGCCATGAAGCTAGCATATTGTACTGCTGTATGCTGCGAAGTGTATTGATCAGAGAGGCCATACTCCGAAAAATTTGGTTCAACGTGCACAAAATGACCTGGTAATGATCTTCCTCCAAGAGTTTCCTTCAATATGTCGAAGAATTCATTCATAATCTGGGGCGATGTCTCCCATGAAGAAATCGGAAGATACTCCATCTACGAAAGAAACAAACATCTTATGAGGCCAACATGCTCATAACAGAAACTGATTACGAGGTGGAGAAAAGTGCTGGAGAGTTAAAAAAACACTCAGTTCACAGAAGAAAGAAACTATCAAGGAGCAATTCTGCGTTCTAATCACACCTGTCGCAACCATTCAAGAGGTCTAGGGACAACGTGGATGGGATTAGAGGACTACTCAGTGACCGGGAATAACCAGAATTAGCTAGCTTTTTAAGGTGTTGGAGCTGTTTCAAGGTACCACTACAAATGAATAAACTAGTAAAGCACCATATTTACCTTTTTGCGCCGTAAACATTGGTTTCACCAAAGAACAAGCATTCAAATGAGAATAAACATCTAAAGATATTTCATACCTCCATCATTATTCCCCTCAAGTTCTCAGAGTTTACTGGAGAAACTTTGCCCACTCGCAGTCTAAAGTCACCAAGTCGATACTGAAACCCCTACATAAGTCAAATATTTTAATGAGTATTATGAAGCAGTACTAAGTAAGTCCTATTTTAGAATTTCGAAGCATAAATCAAAGCAAGGCAAAAGAAAACATCTTCTAAAACATTCTGTATAAGGTAAATAGTAAAATTAAAGCGCGGAAGCTCTTCAATATTCACAAAATATTGAAGCACAATAAATGCAGATGATATTACCTATAAATGATTAAATTTTCAAAGCTAAGACTATGGATAATTGTCGATAAGTTAATCATCCTCATGCAGATATTAGTAATACAAACCTCAAAACTAATTGCAATCCTCGTTTTGTAAGACTGCAACTTCTCCATTATCTCTTGCATTGATGACTCTGCTTCCATGATCAACCGTTGCTGTCTAATTATCATGTAATACATGTCGGGTTGCTCTTGAAGCGAAATTCCCATAAAGTCCTTGGGAAACTCCACTGCTTTTGCTTGATCTACAAATAGTACTCAAAAAGTTGAAACCATGTTCAAACATGAGTATATTATGTGAAGCTAAAACATATACATCGACATTTGTGTACATTCGTTAAAACCTAGAAGGTTCTTTTCACTCAAGGCCAAGGCCTTAACCCGTGACCTCCTGATCACACGACAATAACTTTAACAGTTACTCCAAGGCCCCCCTTCAATTAATCAACCAACTATATTAAGTTAAGATCGACTATACCAATCGTTCTAGTTAAATCATTTCAATCCCACTCCGCTTATAAATTATTTACCTTACAAAAGAGAAAACCTTCTCAAAATCTAATTTTTATAATGAATCAACATGAAAAAAAAAAAAGCATAGAGATCATCCTTTTATAGTATGTTTACAAACATATACTTCATTAAGTAATGGAATACCTTTGAGTATTGGTCTATAAAAGCACACAGTATTTTTCCATCTTCCTTCTTTAACGCCATTAATCGTTTCGATGCATTGAGAAACTTCAGAAAGTATCTGAGTGCTGAGCGTTGTTCCTGCATTTGGCCGCCATTGCAAAATCCTAACGACAAATAAAGTAACAAATTATACACATAAATATAAACGCACATTAAAAATCTATAAATAATGTTACTACGTTTCTAGTGAAATCAAAATTTTTTACCATTTGATTGGCATGTTGTTGATTGGCAAAACTCCTTATGTTATAATTTGATAGTGTAAGAAACAATGCAACTATATTTATAATAGGACAAGTACCTTGAACATACACTATGTCATTAAATTCATGTAATAAATATAGATTTTTTTCTGTCTAAAAATTCAATAAATCCACCTCTTTTTGGTTACATTTACTAGGTAATTTAAATTATTTTTTATTCTTTTTAATTTGCTATGAAATCAATAGTTTTTCCTATTTAGCCTCCAATATGGAAATAGAAAAATAATAAATATTCATTCTAAAACTAGTTCTTGATCAATTTTTCTCAAAATGTTGTCTTGTCTATATATTTATATCTATATTAATTAATATACCTTTTTTAGAAAAGAAAAAGATATGATTTGAAGGATTAAACAAGTTAAAATTTTCAAACAGAAATATGAAATCTATTTTATTAAAATAAAGCAAGTCCTATATCTTTATACAATATTTTTCCTTCTGACTTCATGGGATCAATAGTTTTCTTAATTTGTTTAGATTGAAATAGAAAAATAATAAATATTTTTTCTTAAATGTAGTTCTAGATAAGATTGTCTTTAAATGGTAGTTAGCTATATTTAATTTTGTTATTAATATACCTTTTATATAAGAGAAAAATTAATGCTTTGAATAATTAAACAAGTGTAGTTTTAGATAAGATTGTCTTTAAATGGTGTCAACTCTACATTTAATTCTGTTAATTAATATACCTTTTATATATAAGAGAAAAATCAATGCTTTGAAAGAATTAAACAAGTCAAAAAATTTATACACAAATATGATTTTTTTTAATTAAAAAATATATATTAAATTTATTTGATCTTATATAATACAATATTTTGTTGTTATATAACTTATAAGGTAATTAAAATAATTGATAGTGTCTCCTAATTTACTTAGAAGATTTGAAATAAAAAAATAATTATTATTTATCCTAAATGTAGTTCTAGACAAGTTTGTGTAATAGAAAGATATCTAGCCTATATATATTTTTATTAATTAATATTCTTTTTATATAAGAAAAAAAAAAACTGTGCTCTTAAGGATTAAATAAGAAAAAATTTGCATGCCCATTAAAATAAAATGTATAGTATCTTTATGTCATCTTATATGCTACACTTATATCTTAAAAGTCATAAAATTTTTATTTAAAATTCTTATCTACCTTACACGCTTTTAATTATAAATTTCCAACTTATGGTACACTTTTTAAAAATGAAACTTTTTTATTTTATTTGTAAATGTTAAGAAAAATGGTACACATAAAATTTGTCAACACCAAACTATAAGAATTTATACAGTGGTCTAGATAGTAATTATTTTTTCCACTTCACCTATCATATTTGGAGTGTCACAATATTTTATTATGTAAAGAGTTTACATAATAAGCAAATACTTACTGTAAAGCAATTAAATATATAATAAAAAATAGATTCCAAAGAAAACTTATTTGTTATAGTAAAATGCGTTAAAGGGTGAATGTTACGGAGAGGTTTGACTTTATTTTTGCGTTTTCCTGCTTATAAATTATGCCTCAATTAAACTTTTTATCTAAGTTTTAAACTGTGTGAAACTCATGGAGGCATGATTTCATCTATGTTCTTGTTATTAGTAATATTATTAGTACAACAATCTAACACTTGAACTCATAAAAACAATAAACTTAATAATAGTGGAACCAAGATTTTCTCTATAAAAAGTTTAAAATTAAAAAAAAATAATAATAAGCACATAAATTAGGAGATCAAACATATAGTATATAATATACATAATTTTTTCTTTTTTTTTCTTTACCTATCTATCTATAGTGCAAGTAAGGTTGCTCATTAAAGCAAGAAAGATTGCTCATTGCTGAGCCTCATTGCCTATCCATCCATATGATCATCAAGAAAGGCTTGCCTATGCATCTTTTCGATTGGAGCCTGTCGCAATCTGAATCAATTAGCCTATTCTAGTTCTCACTCCATTGTTTCCCACTACTTCATTCTTGCGAACGTACAACACTGCACGAGTCGATACGCACAACGGTGGCGTAGCCAAGGCAATGGCATGGCACAGGTGATGGCATTGACATGACATGGTCTAGGCAGTGGCGCAGCAAAGGCGATGACATGGCACAGGCGATGGCATTGGGATGACATGGTCTAGGCAGTGGCATGGTCAAAGGCCAAGGCGATGGCATGACACAGGCGATGGCATTGGCATGACAGAGTTATTTCAAGTAGTGATATGAATTGCGTATACTTTACTCTCCCTAGACCCCACTTTGTGGGAATACATTGGCATGTTGTTGTTATGGAAAAGGTGACATATCTCCTCAATTCAAGCATGAATGTACAGTTGAAACTCTTTTAGGTTTGGATTGCTGCTTTGGCTACTTCCCTCTTCCTCTGATACCGAATATCATACCAAAAACTCAAATTTTTGATACGACACTTTATTATTTGATCTGCTTTGTAAAACAAGTTTGGTATTCGACTTTTGGAACTAATCAACTATCTTTTACTAAAGAAGTAACTCTTTCGATGTTCCTAAGTATATTTTGTGCTTGCTCCTCCTTGAGCCTCTTTTTTTTTTTTCCCGCAAGTTTTCAACAGCGAAACCATGATTTTCAGCCCTCATCCAAGCACGGATAGTACCTTTTCGTGCATCTTCTTCACTGAGAACACATGACATTTACGCGTGTTCTAGTATCCCACAGTAGTAGCAAACATATGACAGATTTTCATAACGAAGTTCTACCCATTTTTCCTCCGAAGCCATCTTAAGTACTTCTCCGCGGGGTAGAGGCTTGTAACACATGACCAACAAATATACTCACCTTATATATAGCCTATAATCTGTCATAAACGAAAGAACATATAACTTGGGAAAAGAAAAACTTTACCTTTCAGCAGTACTTGGTATATGATCATTCTGGAATTCAACAATGGAGCTTCTGTTGTGGATGATGACGGAATTATAGATTTCGAATGAGATCTAATCTATATATAAATGCAACATCAATGTTCATTGATTCATACAGTGAAGGCAACCTAGGTAAAGGGGTCATTAGACCATAGCTTGCTGCTGAAAAACGTTGCTAGGCTTGAAAAACTTATATATGTTAGATAGTGAGTCAAAGATCAATAGCTTATTAATTAATTGTTGGTAACTCATCATCATGTTCATCAATTCTTCTTCTCATGGTAGTTACAAGGCTTCAAATTTCAATAATGGAGTTCATATAAGGAAGGAGAACAAAGTGAGCTCAGATACGCCATCGACATGCGGAAAAGAGGAGAGAAGGGGGAAACATAAGGTGTCCTGCATTTACTTTGTTTTTTTCCAGAGAGCTTAGACACCCCCAAAACTCCCCCAACTCATGTAAATCCTGCACATCAGAAAGACAGCTCATTGCTGCGCCAGTGAGCCTCGATCATCATCAGCAGCAGCAGCAGCAACATCACCATCATCGTTGTCAACATCAACACCACCACCACCACCACCAACATCATCTGCAGTTTAATAAGGTCGAAAGTGGTTCTTGACATGGTATTGGTTCCCCTCCAATTTTTCATCATCATCTGCAATTAGATAAGGTTGTAAGAGGGTCTTGACATGGGATTGATCCCACTCCAATCTTTCCCACCAACTTTTTTTAACTTCGATTCTTTTGAGAGAAGGGAGAGGATGCCCATTTGTATTGGGAGTAAAGAAAGGCAGCCTCTTCAGATTGGGACACCATTTAAAATCCATTGATTCAAGGGCATCACAGATCAATTTTCCATCACAGATTCTCTTCAACTCAGGCAGGACACTTAGGTGGAGCCGTTTTAACTTCGGAAGATCAGCAGTTGTAGACGTAATATGGGGATTGCTGCTTTGGCTACTTCCCTCTTCCTCTCTTCCTATTATCTCTTCAATCTCATCACAATACTGTACCCAAAGCACCTGAAGGTTTTTGAGATCCTGCACGATAGCCCATGGAAACAACTTCTTCATCCTATTGCAGTGGTTGAAACACAATTCTGTTAGACCCGAGAAGGTGTGAGATGCAATTTTCCCCTTACAAACCCCAACAAGATTTCGCAAATAACGAACAGTCAGATTATGGAAACATATGCAGTCTGTCTTTGTAATAGTATTTCTCCCATCAGGCACGTTGACAATCCATTCTATGTCATCACAATGCTTGATCACACAGCTCAAGCCTCTTAAAGTAGCCTGTAACTGAAAACTGTCCACCAAGCAGCTACGCAGACCACGACAGTTTTCAATATGTAGATTTTGAACGCAATGTGGAAGAATAATTGATGCCGGAACTCCTCCATCTGCTTCAAGGCTGAAACCCTGTATAATCACTTTTCTTTGTTCGACTCTACGATTTCCAGAGTCATGGTGCAAGAAACATTGAGCGCCGGATACCTTTGGCATTACTCTTATGTCATACCACCAATCTTTCTCACAGTTACGGCGATTTCTCATGAACTTGTTGAAGTTATGCAAATCACAGAAGCGGCCTTTGAATTCTTCTAGAAGTTCCAAGCTGGACAAGTCTTCAATTTTTGCATTCACACTTAGTGGAAGTTTGAGGTATTGAAGATGGGAAAGTTTACGTAATATCTCCTTTGGCAGTTCATCAAGACCTATTCCACTCATATCTAGAAATTTAAGCTTGAATAAGTTTTCCATGCCTTGAGGTACTTCCTTAATACCAGTGTAAGATACATCTAACACCCTCAGATTTTTGAGCTTTCCCAGTCGTGGCACATATCTGAGCTGATCACATTGTCGAAGTGAGAGTGCCCTAAGACTTCTCAAGTTAGAAATGCAACTCGGCAAATCCATAAGCACTGAGTTGTAGCTCAAGTCGAGTACTTGGAGGTTGTTCATATGCTGAAAGAAGGATTCTGGGATCCATCTCAAAGTACAATCAGAGAAAAGCAAGCTTGATAATGAGGGGCAATTGGGAGCCATGTCTTCAGGGATTCCCCTTATGTAGCTTTTAAGAAAAGACACTTTATCCAAATCGAATATCCAATCTTGCTCCTCCGGAACTTGTGATCCTATTCCAGCCCTTACCATGTACCTTGGTTTAACATTTGTGATCCGCAATGCCATTTCCCTGAGTAAATCATGCATCCTTACTCCTTCGGAAGTTGCTTCAAGTAAGCAAATCTTCACTAGCTTATTCAATATGGTATGGCCATGGTTAAACTCTTCTTCCCTGCTGTCTCCCTTCATCATTCCCTCCATCATATATCTACCAATTAATTCATCTCTACCAATTTCACAGTCCTCAGGATACAAAGCACAGTACAAGAAGCACTCTTGCATATTTGTATCTCTCAACCGATCATAACTATACTGAAGTACCTTGAAGACATCGCTTTCCATGTCATCAGGGAATTCTTTCAATGCATTCTTCCACTCCCTTATATCAGTCACTCCTCTCATGCTTCCCCCCAAAGTGATGAGCCCGAGTGGCAAGCCTTTGCACCTTCCCGCCAAGGATTTGGCAATTGGCTCGATATCTGGACTAACCAGAGTCTCGCATCCTAGACTCTTCCTGAACAACTCCCAAGCATCATCAGAATTGAGATTCTTCACTTCGCGTAGTTTCTGACAACCTATCTTTAGGCAGACTTCAGATGAGCGACTAGTTAAAATCAGTCTACAGCCTTCCATGCCAAGAGAGTAACCCAACTTCTCCAAGCAAAGGCGATCCCACACATCATCCAATATGATAACAATTTTCTTCCTGTTTTTGAATGCCCAGTTTAACTTGGCTGCCCTTCTATGTTCGTCTACCTCATCTGAAAGGTCCAGTTTCAAAATTTTGGCAAGTTCATATTGTAATCCTTTTATGGTAAACCCTTGAGAAACGGTAACCCAGCAGACTTGATAATGAATCTCCTTAACAAGACGATTATGTATATGCTTTACCAAAGTGGTTTTGCCCACACCTCCCATACCATATATACCGATGCTTGAGACATTCTCATCCTGTAACCACGTCCAAATCACTTCTAAATTTTGTTTTGATATTTCGTCATTAAATTGTGATGCCAGCAGTGGACACTCCTCAGGCTCATACATATCATGTACAAGCGTTCCAAAATGTTTACTTTGCTCGAGAAGTTCTCCTACCCTTCCATTCATCTTCTCCAAAACACCTCCATTTTTCTTCCCTCTTGTTACTACTTCTTTTAATGCACGTAATTCTTCTTCAATCTTTGTAACCTCGTGAAACCAAGATTCAACTTCTCTTTTCCTCTTCCTCCTACCAGATTGCTCTCGATTATCAACCTCTGTCTTCACATCGAGTGCTTTATCTAATAATTGCTTTACATATCTTTCCAGAGTTTCCAAATTCTCATCGAAGTCACTAATACTTTTGAATTTCTTCACCCCAAAATCAACTACCTTCTCAATAAAAGTATCCATGATCTTCCAAAAAGCACTGCAACAAAAGAACCACGCAGAGCATTTCAATTGCAGTGGAAGAAATTATAATGAATATGTCGTTTACTAAACAACAATACTTCCTTCACAACACACTTCCATTTGTGATATAATCAAAATATTTTATGAATGAAAATATTCATCTTAAAGAAACATCATATGCATGGCATCAAGGAGCCCAAGACATCACATATTTTGCGTGTAACTAAAATTCAAATCTTAATCTGATATTTTCTCAATAAAACTAAACTTTTCAATCAAATTTTATATGGAACAAAGTAATACCAGACTGGCTAGCCATTAATAAGGCAACAATTTTACCTTTTATGTTTAAGTTTGGCAAATCATACCAGGATAGGAACAAAATTACAGTGCATTTTACAATGGAATTTAAATAGATAGTAATTTTTTTTACGGAAGCAGCATCTCTTATCTGATTACAAATAAAAAAGAATTACAAGGAAATTGCATACTGGTTCTAACGTCTATAGAAAAACTTATAACCACTCTTTGCTGTTACACCCATTCATTAAGAAGCAATTTTTTCAGTATTTCCTTCATCCTAAAAGAATTGAGAGAATATAAAGTACTAGAATTAACTTTTTTAATAACCATTTGCTATTTGGAACTCACTAGCCCGACTATCCAATATTCGCACCATGGGCCAATATAAATGTTCCATTCCATTTCTTTATTCCTAGGAACTTGAACCCGAGACCTTTGATCAAAGATCCTCAACACCCTTTGGTGCAGCGGTGAAGCTAGAACTTTTAGTTTACGGGTTCTGACTTCTAGAAAAGATAGCTTAATGGGTATTCATACCGAAATGTTATAAAAGCAAAACCTTTTTTCTTTCTGGAAAGTAGATAATTTTTATAACCTAAGAAACAATGAGTAAGAGCAATTTCAATTAGATAATAAACTAGAAGTAATACAAGTTTAAGTAAAAGTAATTTACCTTTTACAGCTGCTCAGCAAAGCAGTAAGATCTGAGGTCAAATATATAATGAAAAAGAATTAGAATTCAAATTTAAAAGAATTGAACTTTTCGGTCATTTTGTTATTAAATGCAATTAAAAGAAAAGAACAATCAAGGCTGAAATAAAGTGAGTAGTATTTACCTTTGATATTCAAGTTGAAGCAGAAAGCAATAAATGGTGTAAGAAATCAAAAGCAGCAGAGAATGGGGAAAAAACAAAAGATATAGGGTGGGTTTGGTGGGAAGGAAGATATTTTCCACATAAAAAGTTAAAATAAGTAATAAAAATATTAACTCAACCCACCTAATCCTTGAAAGAAACAACGGGTAATTTTTAAGGAAAAATAAAGGCCTCATGTGGTCAAGAATTAGCTAATTCTTGAAGAGACAACAACATACCCAGTGTACTCCCACAAAGTGGGGTTTAGTGAGGGTAATGTGTACGCAGTCCATACCTTTACCTCAGATGAAGCAGAGAGGCTGTTTCCGATAGATCCTTGGCTCAGGACAAATAACAGTATAATAAACGAAAAACATAAAAGGTAAAACTATAAACACACTGCTAGCTAATAAAGGAAATAACACAGCCACAAGATAACATTATAAACTATCCATTCGAAATCATAGACATCACTGAAACACCACGAACAAGAAACTCCAGGCGCAGATACAAATAAAGCACTCTTTCCTACTATTACAGACAAACTCGAGATTAATAAGGAAATAGAAAGAAGAGCTCGAGATAAATCAAACTTTCAGCATGAGCATCAATTTACAGAACATCCCTGTCAAAAAACACCCACAAGCTGTAATCTGAGTTTAGAACCAATTATACTTGGTGTAACTCAGGTAGGCAGAGTTCTCATCGCTGTTATTACTATAGAATTTTGGTCCAACAACCTAACATTTGAACTCGTATAAAAAGCACATGTAATGAGGCGATCTTTTAGATACTATTCCTATAAGAAACGAATACATGATCAAGGACAAGATAAACAAAATGAAAGTGGTCAGAAAAGAGTGTCATTAGAGCAAGAAAGCTTGATCATTGCTGAACTAGTGAGAAACAATTCACTATCTATAATCAGATGAAATGGAAAAAACATAAAGGTGAATCTAAAAACATGTATGAACAGAACAGAACAAAACAAAACAAAACAAAACAAATGAAACGTTTCTTTTTAGCACAATATGGACCCCCTTGGCTATAGTGCACAATCAAAAGAGCTCACCGATTCAAGGGAATCTCAGATCAGTTTGCCTTCACAGATTCATGTCATTGGGGAATTCTTTCAAAGCATTCTTCCACTCCCTTATATCAGTCAACCGTCTCATGCTTCCGGCCAAAGTGATGAGCCCGAGTGGCAAGCCATTGCACCTTATGTCAGCCTAATGACTCCCAGTCGCAACATATTTTTTCCCTGTCACTACAACAACAACATACCCAGTGAAATCCCACAAAGTGGGGTCTATGGAGGGTGGAGTGTACGCAGGCCTTACCACTACCTTATGGAGGTAAAGAGGTTGTTTCCGAAAGACCCTTGGCTCAAGTGAAGCAAATCAAAGTAGTATTCAAAAGAAAAAATGATAGTGGAGAGAAACGTGACACTACAACAACAACAACAACAACAAACCCAGTGTATTCCCACATAATGGGGTCTGGGGGGGGGGGGGTAAGATGTACGCAGTCCATACCTCTACCTCTAAAGAAGTAGAAAGGCTGTTTCCGATAGACCCCCGGCTCGAGACACGAGATACCACACAAATACATAGTAAAGCATAGAACAAGATTTCATAACATAAATACGACACCCATAAGTAATAAAAAACAGAGAAAAGCACACAGATTCATAATAAAACATGGAACAAGGTATCATAACAAGAATAATACCCCCACCAAGTAATTCCCTACACTAGCGACCCAAACTGGCCCTAGCCTCCTGCCCTAATTCGCGTCCTCCAGATCTTCCTATCTAGGGTCATGTTCTCGGTGACTGTAACTGCTCCATGTCCCGCCTAATCACCTCACCCCAGTACTTCTTCGGCCTACCCCTACCCCGCCTAAAATCATCCAACGCTAGCCTCTCACACCTAAGAACCGGGGCATCCATGCCCTTCCTCATCACGTTTCCGAACCATCTCAATCGGACTTCCCGCATCTTATACTCCACTGGAGTCACACCAACCCTCTCCCTGATAGTCTCATTCCGAACTCTATCCCCTCTAGTCAGCCCACACATCCAACGCAGCATCCGTATTTCTGCCACCTTCATTTTTTGGATGTGGGAGTTCTTAACTGGCCAACACTCCGCTCTATACAACATGGCCGGACGGACTACCACCCTGTAGAATTTGCCTTTAAGCTTGGGCGGCACCTTCTTATCACACAACACCCCCGACGCGAGCTTCCACTTCATCCATCCCGCCTCAATACGGTGCGAGACATCCTCGTCAATCTCACCGTTACCCTGGATCACGGACCCGAGATACTTGAAACTATCCCTCTTACATACCTCCTGTGATTCCAACTTCACTACCACCTCATTCTCCAGCCTCACGTCATTAAACTTGCATTCCAAATACTCTGTCTTGCTTCTGCTCAACCTGAACCCTTTAGACTCAAGAGTTTGTCTCCACACCTCTAATTTGTCATTCACACCCCCTCGCGTCTCATCAATCAAAACTACATCATCTGCAAAAAGCATACACCAAAGCACCTCCCCTTGAATACGCCGCGTTAACACATCCATCACCAAAGCAAACAAAAAGGGACTAAGAGTAGATCCCTGATGCAATCCTGTCAAGACAGTGAAATGCTCTGAGTCTCCTCTCGCCGTTCTCACCTAAGTTTTCGCTCCATCATACATGTCCTTACTTGCTCTGATATGTCAGCGGGACTCCACTCACCTCCAAGCATCTCCAAAGCACCTCCCTGGGGACTTTGTCGTATGCCTTCTCCAGGTCGATAAACACCATGTGCAGGTCCTTCTTCCTTTCCCTATACTGTTCCACCAGCCTCCGTACCAGGTGAATTGCCTCCGTCGTCGAGCGGCCAGGCATAAATCCAAACTGGTTTTCCGAAATAGACACTATCCGTCTCAGCCTCACCTCAACCACTCTCTCCCAAATCTTCATAGAGTGACTCAATAACTTAATCCCCCTATAGTTATTGCAACTCTGGATGTCACCCTTATTCTTGTAGAGAGGGATCATGGTACTCCACCTCCAAGCCTCGAGCATTTTTGCCGCCTTGAAGATTTCGTTAAACAATCCAGTCAACCACCTTACACCAGCCTCTCCAACGAACTTCCAAAAATCCACCGGTATCTCATCCGGCCCCGTCGCCCTACCCCTTCGCATCCTGCGAACAGCCTCTCTAACCTCTTCTACCTTAAAACGTCTACAATAACTAAAATCCTGACACTCCTCTGAGTGCTCCAGCTCCCCTAACACAATAGCTCTATCCCCTTCGTCATTCAAGAACCTATGAAAATACGACTGCCATCTATTCTTAATGTGGCCGTCCTCCATCAACACTGTACCGTCCTCCCCCTTAATGCACCTCACCTGGTCGAGGTCACGACCCTTCCTCTCCCTAGCCTTAGCGAGTCTAAACAACTTTTTCTCCCCTCCTTTCCCCTGTAACCCTGCATACAAGCTCTCAAAAGCGGCCGTCTTAGCCGCCGTAACTGCTAATTTAGCCTCCTTCCTAGCTAGCTTGTACTCTTTCCTGTTTACCCGCTTCTCTTCTTCGTCCTTACTCTCAACCAACTTAGCATACGCCCCTTTCTTGGTCCCCACTTTCTTCTTAACCTCATCATTCCACCACTAATCCCCCCGATGATGCCCGGCCCGGCCCTTAGAAACACCCAACACCTCACTTGCATTCTCCCTGATGCACCTAGCCACCCTATCCCACATACTATCCACGTCCCCCTACACTCCCACACCCCCATTCCCGCCAACTTCTCCCCTATCTCCCACGCATTCACTGGCGTCAAGCCGCCCCACTTAATTCTAGGTCTACACTCCTCACCCCTCCTCTTTCTAATCTTCTTTATACCCAAATCCATAACCAAGAGCCTATGCTGGGTCGAAAGATTCTCACTCGGGATGACCTTACAGTCCTTACACAACACCCTATCCCCTTTCCTAAGCAACAAAAAGTCAATCTGGGTCTTGGCTATCGCGCTTCGAAAGGTGATCAGGTGATCGTCCTTCTTCGGGAAGCCCGAGTTCACCGCCACCAGCCCAAATGACCTCGCAAAATCCAATAGAGTATCCCCCTCTTCATTTCTTTCCCCAAAACCAAAACCACCATGCGCATCACCAAAGCCTCCCGGTAACGCCCCGATGTGCCCGTTGAAATCTCCTGCTACAACAATCTTCTCCGAGCTAGGCACGCCTCTCACCACCTCATCCAAAGCCTCCCCAAACCGCATTTTCTCCTCCCCTCCAAGCCCACTTGCGGCGCATAAGCACTACACACGTTCAGGGTAAACCCCCGAATGACCAACTTAATAGTCATCAACCTATCGTTGATCCTCTTCACCTCTACTACCTGATCTCTAAGCTCTTCATCTACTAAGATGCCAACTCCATTCCTACGCCTCTCGCTCCCAGAGTACCACAGCTTGTAACCATCCACATCCCTAGCCTTAGACCCTACCCACTTGGTCTCTTGAACACACGCAATATTAATCCTCCTCTTTCTAAGAATCTTCACAAGCTCTATGGACTTACCCTGAAGGGTCCCTATATTCCAAGACCCAACCTCAGCCTATCATCATTATCCACACGTCTTCCTCTACCACCCCTGAGGCCAAACCTTGGCCTCCCTCCCACTCCCGCCCTTTCCTCATCCCCCGCCCCCACAACAGCCCCACGCCCCAACCCCCTCAGACATGACCCTATCCAACCATCACCGCCCACAGCCACTACTACAAGAAAATATAAACAATGGTAGTAGCAAAGCAGCAGCAAGAAATACAAGGCTCACACAAATTCGAAGAAATAATCAAGAAACAAAACTAAACTCAAATAGAGAGCAAACACCACTGGACTCAACACCCAAAGCCCCAAAAACAGAGCCCCAAGCCGATAACCCAATAAAAAGCAGTGCAAGAAACGACAACAGACAATATCAACAAATCAAACGCAAGTCAAGATACAGGAGATAATACTAGCATAATACGAAGAATGAAATAACAAAGGTTAGAAGTCACTGGGTTACGCTTGTAGACCAAGCCGGAAACCAAAACCCAACGTAGATCGGGCTCCGGGGAGTTCCGGTGACGGAGAGACGGCGCTGCTGGAGGCAGAAAATTAGAGGGAGCGGCGGCTGCTGGAGACCGAGGGGGCTGGTCGTCGTTTGGGGGAGAGGAGGACGAACAGAGGGAGCCAGCGGCGGCGCTGGGCTGGTTCGTCGCGGTTGGAGATGGAGATGGATGGCAGCGATGGGGTCACCTGGTTGACGTTGTTTGTTCGCCGGAGGTGCTGAGACGGAGAGGGTCGTCGGTCGCTTGGGTCTGACCGGAACCGGACGGTGACACTAATAACAAATTGTTGCCCTGTTATTGATGTATTTAATACAACCTATAGGCCACAATATATGTGCTGGTGAAAAATAATAGGTATGAGGTAAGCATATGCTGCTGAGATGTAGTAGGTATCGATGCAAAGGAAGATCTGGGATTTGGCGCTTATGAATTCACAGTCAAATATTCATATATTTGTATATCTCATAAGTACTAAATGAGAATTATTGAGTTCACGTGAACTCACATGTTTAGATGGAGCGCTAAACTAAGTAGAAATTCACTACATTTGCTTTTATCTTATGTTTGATTTGTAGGACATGTATATATTGGAGTATGATTTTTTCTTCTCTGAATAATACTGTGTTTATTGTGGATTTGATTTCAGGAGATAAATTGCCTTAATTTGGGTCCACTGTATGAATCTTTTGTATTCATTTAGTGCTTGATAACAGAATTCCAATAATTTGACTATTTTGCTGTCATATTTTCTTGCTACCATGTTTCGAATTCTTTTCTTTTCTGTCGAGCCGAGGGTCTACCAGATGGCACACCCTACCCTCCCCAGAACCCACTTTTGGGATTACACTGGCTATGTTGTTAAATGATCGACCACAACCTTTTATTATCTAAGTTTAGAATTGATTATACTATGTGAAACTGGTACAATTTTTATCACTGTTGTTGTTATGAGTAAGGCAGTCAACATTTGAACTTGTAAAAATAACACACAGGATGCATCTTTTAGCTATATATTCCTAAAATCAAACTGAATACATGATTGAGGAGAGTACAAGAAACTTTTCTTTGGGCTAAAAAGAAAAAAGAAGGTGAAAAAAGAGTAAAGAGTCTTACAACAAAACAAAACAAATGTTTGTCTTTAACACAGCATGGAGCACCTTGGCTATAGGAAAGGTTGTAAGAGGTTCTTGATATGAGGTTGGTCCCACTCCAATGTTTCCCACCATTTTTCTTCAACTTTGATTTTTCTGAGGAATGGAAAAGGATTGTTATTTGTAGTTGGAGTATAGAAAGGCATCCTCTCAAGATTGGAGCAGCCGAGACAGGTCATCGATTCAAGGGAATCACAGATCAGCTTCCCCTCACATATTCTCTTCAAATAAGGCAGGTAATCCAAGTTGAGCTCTTTTAGCTTTGGAAAGACACTAGTTGTAGATGTAATGAGGTGCTGCTGGGGATTTCTGCTTTGGCTACTTCCCACTTCCTCTGTCGCTATTATCTCTTCCATCTCAGCACACAAACTTACATCAAGCTTTTCAAGATTTTGGAGATCCTGCAAGATAGACCGTGGAAACAGCTTCTTCATCTTATAGCAGTAGCTGATACATAATTCTGTTAGACCCGAGAAGGTGTGAGATGCAATTTTTCCCTTACAAAGACCAACAAGATTTCGCAAATAAGCAAGAGTCAGACTATGGAAACGTATGCAGAGTGGGTCTGTAGTAGTATTTCTACCAGAGGGCACGTTGACAATCCATTCAATGTCATCACAATGAGAGATCCTGCAGGTCAAGCCTCTTATAGACGTAGTGTGTGACAGAAAATTGTCCACCAAGCAGCTATTCAGCCCATGGCACTTTGTAATCTCTAGAATGTCAATGCAATGTGGAAGAAGAATTGATGTTGGCGCTTCTCCTCGGCCTGCTTCAATGGAGCAATTTTCTACAATCACTCTTCTTTGTTTCAATATACTATCTCCAAAGTCATGATGATGAGATGCGGACATCTCTTGACCTACAAATATGGCATACCACCAATCTTTCTCATAGTTATGGCGACTTCTCATGAACTTGTTGAAGTTATGCAAATCGCAGATGTGGCCTGCGAATTCTTCGAGCAGTGCTAAGCTGATCAAGTCTTCACCTCGTGCATTCACACGTAGAGGAAGTTTGAGGCATTTAAGCTTGACTAAGCTTCCCATGCTTTGAGGTACTTCCTTAATACCAGTGCCAGATAGATCCAGCACCCTCAGATTTTTGAGCTTTCTCAGTGGTGGTATAAATCTGAGCTGTGTACATTTTCGGAGTGAGAGTGCTCTAAGACTTCCCAAGTTAGATATGCCACTCGGCAAATCCATAAGCATCGAGTTGTAGCTCAAGTCGAGTACTTGGAGGTTGTTCATATGCCGAAAGAAAGATTCAGGGATCCTTCTCAAATAACAATTAGACAAAAGCAAGGTTGATAATGTAGGACAATTGGGTGCCATGTCTTCAGGAATTCCCAGTATGTAGCTTTTAAGAAAAGACACTCTATTTAAATCAAATGTCCAATCTCGCTCCTCCGGCACATATGATCCTATTCCAGCCCTTACCATGTACCTTGCTTTAACATTTGTGATCCGCAATGCCATTTCCCTGACTAAATCATGCATCTTTACACGTTCTACTCTGCCATTAATAGCTTCAAGAAAGCAGAGCTTGACTAGTTTATTCAATATGGTATGGCCCTGGTTAAACTCTTCTTCCCTACTATTTCCCTTCACCAGTCCCTCCATTATAAATCTACCAATTAGTTCATCTCTGTCAATTACATCGTCCTCAGGATACAAAGCACAGTACAAGAAGCACTCTTGCATATTTGTATCTCTCAACCGATCATAACTATACTGCAGTACCTTGAAGACATCACTTTCCATGTCATCCGGGAATTCTATCAAGGCGTTCTTCCACTCCCTTATATCAGTCACCCCTCTCATGCTTCCCGCCAAAGTGATGAGACCGAGTGGCAAGCCCTTGCACCTTCCTGCCAAGGATTTCGCAATTGGCTCGGTATCTAGACTAAGCACAGTCTCGCATCCTAGACTCCTCCTGAACAAATCCCAAGCATCATAAGTATTGAGTTTCTTCACTTCGCATAGTTTCTGACAACCCATCTTTTTGCAAACTTCATACGAGCGTGTAGTTAGAATCAGTTTACAGCCTTCCACACCAAGAGGGTCACCCAACTTCTCCATGCAAAGGCGATCCCAGATATCATCCAATATGATAATAATATTCTTCCTTACTTGGAATGCCTGGTTTAATTGGCCCGCCCTTATATGTTCATCCTCCTCATTTGAAAGATCTAGATGCACAATTTTGGCAAGACCATCTTGTAATCCTTTGATGCTAAACCCCTGAGAAACAGTAACCCAACGAACTTGATAACAATGCTCATTAACAAGACGATTGTGTATATGCTTTGCCAAAGTCGTTTTGCCAACACCTCCCATACCATAAATACCGATGCTCGAGACGTTCGCAGCCTGTAACCACGTCCAAATCACTTCTAAATTTTGTTTTGATGCTGCCTCATGAACTTGCGGTGCCAGCAGCGGACACTCCTTGCGCTGATACATATCATGTACGAGTTCTCCAAAATGTTTACTTTGCTCAAGAAGTTCTCCAACCCTTCCATTCATCTTCTCCAAAGCACCTCCATTTTTCTTCCGTCTTGCCACTTCTTCTCTTAACTCACGTAATTCTTCTTCAATCTTGATAACCTCATCAAACCAAGATTCAACTTCTCTTTTCCTCTTCTTCTTCCCAAATCGCTCTTGATTCTCAACCTCTGTCTTCACATCGAGTGCTTTATTTGATAATTGCTTTACATTTCTTTTCAAAGTTTCCAAATTCTCATCAAAGGCACTGATACTTTTGAACTTCGTCACTCCAAAATCAACTACCTTCTCAATAAAAGTGTCCATGATCTCCCGAAAAGCACTGTAAAAAAATCATAATAATGTGAAATATTATTATTTTATCAACTATATTACTCATGAATTATCATTATTTTAGATTTTCATTATGTCAAGTAACTAATGTCATGTTGTTCATAAGTCTTATCCTTTTCATAGTTTATCTCCTTGCTGTAGAAGCTGTATAGAATGTATATATACTCAGTGTACAATCAATAAAATACATTGCTCCTTTTATTCTACCGCCAGTTTTATACTTTATGGTTAACATATTTTTTAGACAATAATTTCAGTTTTATACTTGACAATATCACATTGTTGTCATGTGACCAGGAGGTCACGAGTTCAATCCTTGGAAACAGCCTTTGGCAGACGTGCAAGGTAAGATTGCGTACAATACACCCTTGTGGTGGGGCCCTTCCCCGGACACCGCACATAGCGGTAGCTTTAGTGTACCGGGTTGCCTTTTATTAATTAACTATTGTTAGCTTGATGTCTATACTAACTAATTTGACTCTCTATAAACACTTATAGACTAAAGTTATTGTTTATCTTCAACCTCAAACAACAACAACAACAGACCTAGTGTATTCCCACAAAGTGGGGTCTGGGGGGTAAGATGTACGCAGTCCATATCTCTACCTCCGAAGAAGTATAGAGGTTGTTTCCGATAGACCCCCGGCTCAAGATATCTTCAACCTCAAGCTTCCTCGAAATTGAGATATAAATTCCTGGAAAGATCCAATCTATTGTAACAACACTCGATCCAAACAAATAACAATTGCTCAACTAACTCTTCCTGGTTTCTTATAAATCTATTATAAACCCGAGTATAAATTTTAGGAACCTATTAGTGCGAATAATCCAAATTCCCATCACGTAGGGCCTACTTAAGGGGAATGCTCCATGCCAGGAGTTTCTTAATTTATTTCCATCAGCTAAGTCTAGAGTTAATTCAAGGGACTTGAAGGTACATACTTATTTTGACCGGAAGAATCTAATGTAGCTCTCCTAATTGTTTAAGAGGCTTAATAAAAGGAATAAATGTAATAATCCAACAACCTAAGTTGCGTGGCCTCTTCACTTCCAATGCCGCACCCGTGCCAGATTCTTCAAAATTACACTACTTTTGGAGAATCCGAGACGGACCCAGTGACATTTTTTAAGAGTCCGAGCAACATAGCCAACAAGTTTGACATTTATAAAGGCAAAGTTAAAATGACAAAACAATTTTCCAAGCATCTATATGTCAGATCGTATCACATTGATATTTTACAGAAAGCACAAACATTTACCTTTTTCAACTGATCAGCAGTCAGATTTGGTATCACATACAATGAAAAAGAAAAACAATCAATCATGTTTAATTTTCTATACAAATGAAGTTTAAAAAACTGAAGTTTTCAGTCAGTTTGTTATTATCAAATACAATAAAAAAGAAGAATAAAAGAAATTGAGTAGTATTTACCTTTGATATCTTCAAGTTGAAACAGAAAGCAAAGAAATGGTGTAAGAAAGAAGCACTACACTTAATAAATGGACTGATTGATTTTGGTCTTTGGAAGGGGGTGGGGGTTCACTTTATAAGAAAGTGGTTTTTAAAATCATTTTTAAAGCAGGGATTGTCCCTACAAGTTTCTCATCCCTTTTTTCAAGCATCTTTTATGAGAATTCATTGGCCTAATTGATGCAGGAATTTACTCGGAAGGATGGTGATCGATGAAATTTTTTTTCAAATCCTGACGAATCGTCTAGATTTCCAAACACAAATGCTGAAAAAGAAAAAGCAAAAGCAAAAGAGAAGAAGTGCACTTTAATAATGGGAAACATACTCATTGCTTTTGGTCAAGGACTATCTTCAAAGAACAAATATGAAACAAAAATATGATCCAGAATTTTCATGAAAGAGAAAATAAATTGCAAATATAAAAAATCCACCCATCAGAATTTTGCTCTAAATTTTGACGAAATATTATTTTTGCACTGTTTCTTTTAACAAGGCCAAAATTTAACAATGCTCTGAAGATCTTAGTTGCGCAAATCCCCAAAATTCATCTCACATAAAATCTATTTAAGGGGAAGCATTTCTTGTTTGGGGGTTTCTCGAACTCGAGTCTTCTGAGTATGATTAAAGGTATCTAATTCATCTCACCGTCCTTTTTTTTTTTTCTCATTTCTTCCTTTACCTTTCTCTTCTTTTTATTTTCCACTCAATTTTCCCATTCACTTGCTTTTTCTTTCCTTCTCCTATCCTTCTTCCCACTTTCTTCGAATATTGTTCCTTTCTTTTTCACCTTTTTTCACCTTCCCCCTCTTTTCCATGATTGACCGAGGAGAGTTAAATCAGAATACATGAAACTTCTCTGCACTTTCTAAAACTAATTACCAAGAAAACCAACCAATAAAAAAGAACAATTGATGTATCCGCATAAGTTTTTATTTGGAACTAATCAACTAACTATTTTTACTATCCAAGTAGTTTTTTTAACGGTCCTAAGTAGATTTTGTCCTCGCTCCTCCTTGACCCTCTTTTTTTTGGTGAGATTCAGAGCGATAAAATCATTTAACTTGTATATATATATATATATAGTATGTGTGTGTGTATATACCAAATGTCACTTCATGGAAATCCAATAAAATTGAAAAGATATAGAGTATGGTATGTACCTGTAAAGGTTTTGGAAGAAGAGGAAAATCTATTGATACGAATAGAAGTATGTTTAGCTCATATAAATACAGAACTATAGAGAGAGACGCACACAAGACTAGGATTACATCAAAGACAGTCAAGCCTATACTTCTTTCAATCATGCTTTTGATCATTTGAAATGGTATAGATCATTTCTCCAATGTACAAACTCTCGACTTTTTATGTTTCGCTTGGAACTTCTGGATAAGATATGGTATAATAGGGATCAATTTTTTGTTAAAAAAAATGAAGTTATGTGGATCAATTTTTAACACTCAAGCAAGTTATAAGTTCGGATTAAGCACCCAAAACAGTGCTCTGTTACAACTTCTAACTTAAATTAGGGCCATTGTCTACTCACAGAAACAAAAAAAATGGACAGAAAAATTTGATAAATAAATATGAGAGGTTAATAAAAAAGAAAATGACAACCAACTTAGATATTAGAAGTGTGTACTCCTCCATTTGTGAGAAGATAGCATTCATTAATTGTTAATAGGAGTAAGACAAGTCAATTTTTCAACATTAGAACTTACCAGTGCACCAAGAAACTCCGCATCACGAACATAATAATACGGAAATTGCTGCCCAATAATTGATGGAGATGAACCACCGGCAATGCCATTACCATTGGGCATAAAGACTTGAGTTGCTCACCTTCTTCCTCCACCATGTCAGCCAGAAACAATC
The DNA here is from genome assembly GCA_030864225.1 of Capsicum baccatum var. pendulum. Classification (NCBI taxonomy): domain Eukaryota; kingdom Viridiplantae; phylum Streptophyta; class Magnoliopsida; order Solanales; family Solanaceae; genus Capsicum; species Capsicum baccatum. Next base: position 308,098,048 of record CM061552.1, on the reverse strand, counting down.
TGCATTCTCAACCTAGTTGTTCGTCTGACATTCGTATTTACACTAGTCTGGAATTGATTATAACATTATCATCAATGATTAAAAAAAAATTTCAATCAACCAATATTGTTAATTGGGAAGCACCTTGGCAAGGATACTACAACCTTATTTGTTTTTTCATTAAGATTAAGACATTAGAATCTGAATGCACATTTGAATACTAAGATGTGCATTAAGAGTACAACAGAATTTACAGAAAGCATACTCCTGGACATCAGTAATCTCTATGCTGCTTGAGGCCAAGGTTCAAATCAACGAAACACTTTCGTTTCTTACTATTTAGGTCTTTAAGGTCAGTTTTCTATATAAGGCAGCAGTAGCAGCATCATAATGACCTGGTTTACAAAACACTTTCGTTTCTTTTAATGTCTTCTTGTATTGGGAATACAGCAGGTACCAAGGGTAAAATCTTATACTGTCAACAGAACATTATGCTACGTTCTAATTTCTCACTGTCTGTGAGCAGTTGTTATCATTTCAGCCATGGTGCTATAGCATACTGTACAGCTGTGTGCTGTGAAGTGTATTGATCAGAGAGTCCATACTCTGAAAATTTTGGTTCAACGTGCACAAAATGACCTGGTAGTGATCTTGTTCCAATAGCTTCATTCCAAACGTCGAAGAATTCACCCATAATCTGGTGTGATGTCTCCCGTGAGGAAATGGGAAGATACTCCGTCTAAAAAGATAAAAGAAACATCTTGTGAGGCCAACATGCTCATAACCGGAATTGCTTAAAATTTGTGGAGTATTGTAGCAATGCAATGACATGGTGGAGAAAAGCACACGAAAGTTAAAAACAACACCAAGTTAACATAGAATATGATCAAAAGAAAGACAAAAAATTTAAAAGAGAAACTCCCGGCCTATTCATTCTAGCTTGTTAAGTATCACATCGGAAAAGGGATGGGTAATTGGTCTCTTTATATGGACTTGGGCAATCCTCTCCATGAGCTAGCTTTTGAGGTTGAGTTAGGCCCAAGATCCATTCTTTACATGATATCAGAGCCAGGCCCATCCCAAATCTTTGTTCAGCGATGTTGGGCCCCATATTATATTGTCCACGCTCCAAATAATGAGGCCTAGGCGTGCGAAGGAGTATTAAGTATCCCACATCGGAAAAGGAATGGGTAATTGGTCTCCTTATATGGACTTGGCAATCCCCCCTCATAAGCTAGCTTTTGAGGTTGAGAAAAGCACGGGAAAGTTAAAAACACCAAGTTAATCACTCTAGTAAAGGCCTTTCAGGATATTTTATTTTTGCTCTGTAAATATTAGTTTAACCAGTCTTTCTGCAAGAAACTTTCTCAATTAATATGCTTTTACCATTGTTAAAATTGGTCTTGGGCCTAACTCACACCCCAAAAGCCATCTCATGAGGGGAGGATTGCCCAAGTCCATATAAGGAGACCAATTACCCATCCCTTTTCCGACGTGTGATACTTAACACTCCCCCGCATGCCCATGCCTCGCTAACTGGAGCGTGGACAATATAATATTGGGCCCAACATCGGTGAACAAAGATTTGGGATGGGCCTGGCTCTGATACCACTTCTTAGGATCGAAATAATCAAGTGTCATGCGAAAGCTAGCAACGCAAACCTCGGAAGACTATGAATAAGAAGATAAATGAGAAATACACTAAAAGAGACAAGAATTTAACATGGTTCGATCAATCGACCTACATCCACAAAAGGAGATAACCAATCCACTATATTAAAGAGAGTACAAATTGTCAAGAGAGACAACCTCACACAATTCACTCAGAATAAAAAAGGTTCACACAAGTGATACCGCAACACTTGTGTCTCACAAAGTCTCCCCCAAACGAAACTCTCAAACCCCTAGGACTACATTGTGAATACTACAAAACTAGACGAAAGGCGTCTCTATTTATAGAGTCTATTAACTTTTTTCTACAAGAATAAGGATTAGCCAAATATGGAGAATATGTTTTCCTTTTCCTAAAAGGAAACCCAATTATGATACCTAAAGGAAAACTCAATTATGGTAAGAAAATCAAGACAAACACCAACAATTCTCCCCCTTGGCCTGAATTTCTGATAAAATAAATTTGTTCCACCTTCTTTATTTAGTCTTCAACAAGTTCAATCTCCATCTCCAAAATGTCTTCATTAAATCTTGCCTCTATACGGAGTCAACAACAACAACAACAAACCCAGTGTATTCCCACCTGGTGGGGTCTGGAGGGGGTAAGATGTACGCAGTCCATACCTCTACCTCTAAAGAAGTAGAAAGGCTGTTTCCGATAGACCCCCGGCTCAAGACACAAGATACCACACAAATACAAAGTAAAACACCGAACAAGGTTACAAAAATACATAACATAAATACGGCAGCCATAAGTAAAAGAAAACAGAGGGAAGCACCCAGATTCGTACTAAAACAAGGAACACGGAAACATAACCAGGATACTACCCCCAGCAAGTAATTCCCTACACTAGCGACCCAAACTGGCCCTAGTCCTCTGCCCTAATTCGCGTCCTCCAGACCTTCCTATCTAGGGTCATGTCCTTGGTGAGCTGTAACTGCTCCATGTCCCGCCTAATCACCTCACCCCAGTACTTCTTCGGCCTACCCATACCCCGCCTAAAACCATCCAACGCTAGCCTCTCACACCTACGAACCGGGGCATCTATGCCCCTCCTCTTCACGTGTCCGAACCAGCTCAATCGGACTTCCCGCATCTTGCACTCCACTGGAGTCACACCAACCTTCTCCCTGATAGTCTCGTTCCGAACTCTATCACCTCTAGTCAGCCCACACATCCAGCGCAACATCCGCATCTCTGCCACCTTCATTTTTTGGATGTGGGAATTCTTAACTGGCCAACACTCCGCTCCATACAACATGGCCGGACGGACTACCACCCTGTAGAATTTGCCTTTAAGCTTGGGCGGCACCTTCTTATCACACAACACCCCCGACGCGAGCTTCCACTTCATCCATCCCGCCCCAATACGGTGCGAGACATCCTCGTCAATGTCACCGTTACCCTGGATCACGGACCTAAGATACTTGTAACTATCCCTCTTACATACCACCTGTGATTCCAGCTTCACTACCACCTCATCCTCCAGCCTCACGTCATTAAACTTGCATTCCAAATACTCTGTCTTGCTTCTACTCAACCTGAACCCTTTAGACTCAAGAGTTTGTCTCCACACCTCTAATTTATCATTCACCACCCTCGAGTCTCATCAATCAGAACTATATCGTCTGCGAAAAGCATACACCACGGCACCTCCCCTTGAATACGCCGCGTCAACACATCCATCACCAAAGCAAACAAAAAGGGACTAAGAGTAGATCCCTGATGCAATCCTGTCAAGACGGTGAAATGCTCTGAGTCTCCTCCCGCCGTCCTCACCTGAGTTTTTGCTCCCTCATACATGTCCTTAATTGCTCTGATATATGCCTGCGGGACTCCACTCACCTCCAAGCACCTCCAAAGCACCTCCCTGGGGACTTTGTCGTATGCCTTCTCCAGGTCGATAAACACCATGTGCAGGTCCTTCTTCCTTTCCCTATACTGTTCCACCAGCCTCCGTACCAGGTGAATTGCCTCCGTCGTCGAGCGGCCAGGCATAAACCCAAACTGGTTTTCCGAAATAGACAATATCCGTCTCAGCCTCACCTCGACCACTCCCTCCCAAATCTTCAGAGTGACTCAATAACTTAATCCCCCTATAGTTATTGCAACTCTGGATGTCCCCCTTATTCTTATAGAGAGGGATCATGGTACTCCACCTCCAAGCCTCGGGCATCTTTGCCGTCTTGAAGATTTCGTTGAACAATCCAGTCAACCACCTTACACCAGCCTCTCCAACGAACTTCCAAAACTCCACCGGTATCTCATCCGACCCCGTCGCCCTACCCCTTCGCATCCTGCGAACAGCCTCTCTAACCTCTTCTACCCTAAAACGTCTACAATAACTAAAATCCCGACACTTCTCTGAGTGCTCCAGTTCCCGTAACTCAATAGCGCTATCCCCTTCGTCATTCAAGAGCCTATGAAAGTACGACTGTCATCTATCCTTAATGTGGCCGTCCTCCACCAACACTCTACTGTCCTCCCCCTTAATGCACCTCACCTGGTCGAGGTCACGCCCCTTCCTCTCCCTAGCCTTAGCGAGTCTAAACAACTTTTTCTCCCCTCCTTTCCCCTGTAACCCTGCATACAAGCTCTCGAAAGCGATCGTCTTAGCTGCCGTGACAGCTGACTTAGCCTCCTTCCTAGCTAGCTTGTACTCCTTCCTGTTTACCCGCTTCTCTTCTTCGTCCTTACTCTCAACCAACTTAACATACACCCCTTTCTTGGTTCCCACTTTCTTCTCCACCTCTTCATTCCACCACCAATCCCCCCGATGGTGCCCGGCTCGGCTCCTAGAAACACCCAACACCTCACTTGCATTCTCCCTGATGCACTTCGCCGCCCTATCCCACATACTATCCACGTCCCCCCTACACTCCCACACCCCCATTCCCGCCAACTTCTCCCCTATCTCCCACGCCTTCACTGGCGTCAAGCCACCCCACTTAATTCTAGGTCTACCCTCCTTACTTCTCCTCTTTCTATTCTTCTTTATACCCAAGTCCATAACCAAGAGCCTATGCTGGGTCGAAAGATTCTCACTCTATACAGAGTAATACTCTGATAAAATTTCTCAAACCAAACTCTTCATTATCGTCTAATAGGTTGCGGCTAGAACTGAATCCGCCAAGATGAACACCCGGTTTTAACCTCGCTCTGATACCATGTTAAAATTGGTCTTAGGCCTAACTCACACCCCAAAAGCTAGCTCATGAGGGGAGGATTGCCCAAGTCCATATAAGGAGACCAATTACCCATCCCTTTTCTGATGTGGGATACTTAACAACCATTATCAAAATAAAAAAAGAAGACTCTGCTAAAGATAATGAGAGGATAGGAAAAGAAAAGAACATCCATTTTTTTAATTTGATTTATAAAATAATGGCAGTCATGTAAAGGTTTCTCGCCCTTTCTACTCTTTCCTCATCTCCTCATTCTACCTTAAAATAACAGTAACATGGAAAACCTACCAACGGAAGTAGACAGATGATTTCCTACTAATATGCTCTCAACATGCATCAGTTCCGGAATTATTGAATGCAAATGAAATGTTTGAAACAATTTTCATTAGATGTCTTCTCAGACTAGCTTTTTTTCCTTTAGGAGATGAGGGGGCTACAAGCAGCTTGACTATGAACTAGGCAGCAACATCAATTCAGATCCATCAAATAGTGCATACTGATAGATGACCATCGTCTCCGTCGCCATTTCGAGAACCTGAATAGATCAAATCAACAACATAGTTCCTACACAGCATCACATACCTAAAGCATGCATACACCCAGAGACCAACAACAATTAACTTGATTCTTATCTATTCCATTGTACCTTCTTTTATCCATCTCTGCTTCTTTTAATGTAAAAAGAACTAGGAATCAAATTCTTCAGCCAGGCCCATTGAAGTCTCAAATGGAAATATGTTTATGTGACCATCTTTTAGCATTAAGAAAACAACACTAGTAGTAATTGTTTTTCAAAGAAAAGCACAACAAATCAACTCCTCTCCGTGCAGAAATTCCATACCTCCATAACTATTCCCCTCCGGGTCTCAGAGTCGGTTGTAACAACTTTGCCCACTCGCAGCCGGAAGTTGCCAAGTTGATACTGGAAACCCTATACAATTAAAATATTTTAATGAGTATTTTGAAATAGTGCTAAGTTCTTTTTCAGAATTCTGAAGGATAAAGTAAAGCAAGGCAAACAGTGGCAAGTATGTAAAATATCTTCTAAGAATCACCATAGAAAACAGATAACCTTTCTCAACAACACATTTTGTCTTCGTCAGAGCGTGTAATTAGTAGCAATTATACTCAACTCTCAGGGGTTGGCCTGGTGGTAATTGGCTTGAGCTTTGGGGTGCTCCCTTTCAAGGTCTCAAGTTCGATACCCACTGGGTGCAAACAATTTCTGAGGTCCATCGGACTAGGTGAAACCCTGAATTACCCGTGGTGCACTTGCGGGAAACTCCTTCCCGAGGGCCTGTGCACCCCCGGGATTAGTCGGGGCTCGAAGAGTCTCGGACACCCGATGCAAGTCAAAAAAAAAAAAAATTAGTAGCAATTATACTCAAACCTCAAGATTTGTGCATCTCAGCTCTCGGTGTATGTTTGACCTGGTAATCTACACAGCTTGTTGTAGATGGCACGAGGACGACCACAGAAGGATAAAGCAAAATGTGGCGAAGCGGATCCAAGGTGGATTGACCCTGCTAGCATAGAGACGGCTACTGAGAAGTCACCGTTAATAGGTCCAAACAATGGAAGCAAGCAACTCTTCCCTAGTTGGAATTGGGGTAATCTGGGGGACCAAGCCTTGTGGTGAAGCAACTCATCCCTGCGCCTAAGGTTCCACGCCTAAGGTCCCAAGCTCCCCTGTGCAAAGGCCTGCCAGTTGTGCACAGGGCAATGGAACATTAACTAGGGTTCATACACTAGTTATGCAGGTCATAAGGAATTAAACAGCATCGCGAGATAGGATAGCTGGTATTAGCAACCTGTTGAAGCTATACCGACAACGGAAGTCAGAAAGGAATCGGTAAATCTCTTTAACGGCAATCAGCTTGCAGCCAAAGGAATGAATCTGGAATTTGTAGCCCCTATGGCCTATGTTGAAGGAATGGATTAAAGTGGTGCAGCAATGTACAGAGGATGTTCAAGAGGAAAATGCTAAGTGGGAAAAGGCAATTCTAATGTATGTGGCTGGAGCTTCCCCTACCATTGGTGCTGTGGAACGATTTATAGCTTCTCATAGCAATTTCGCTGCCAAGCCTAAGGTATTCTACCATAATAATATATATTTATTGGGCTATTTGATACCATTGATGATAAGAATGAAGTGGTTGGTGTTCTTATGAGGTCCCTATTCGTATAGAGGATGGATTTCTTCTTCGAGAACCATATATTGATGTAGGTTCTGTCCTTTTGGTATATAGCTTGTAAACGGGGTTTCCCTCAATTGTTAATAAAATTATTTACCTTATCTAAGAAAAGAACTAAGTAGTCTACTCTGGGCCTCATACTCTAAACAGTAAACCAGTTATTGTGAAGCCTTGATCAGCAGATTTTAATTTCCATGATGAAGTGCTGAGAAGCATACCTTGTGGGTCAATTTTGTGAACCTAACATTGAAATGCTGGAGTAAAAGATCCCTTAGTAAGATTGCTCTTACTTTAGCAGTTTTAGGGTGCCCCCTCTGTGCAGATAAATGTACGACTAAGGTGGTCAGAATATCTTATGCTCGGGTGTTAATTGAAATGGATGTCCCAAAGCCTCTACCTAGATGCATAGTGATCCAAGATCCTAGTGGAGGATGTTTGAGCAGCTGTAGAATACAACTGGATCCCTGCGTACTGTGAGGAGTGCTTACAGGTTTGACAAAAATGTGCTAGTAAAGTCAGGAAGCCTGCCCAGGAAACAAAGAAGCAAGAGGCTCAGAACAAAGGGCAGAAAATAGTCAAGACATGGAAAACAACTAGAGCTCAGGTGCAACCTACCGAGGAAAGGAACACCATGAAGCATACAAAACAAAATGTAGCACAGATGAGCAACAACCAAGACTGGTATGAGTTGAGAGGCAAGGGTGCAGCGAAGAATGCAACACCAAAGTCACTAGAGGTTGAAGTCACTACAACTATGGGTTTGATGTTGTTAAGTATCCCACATCGGGAAAGGGATGGATATTGGTCTCCTTATATGGACTTGGGCAATCCTCCCCTAATGAACTAGCTTTTGAGGTTGAGTTGGGCCCAAGATCCATTCTTTACAATGTACTGCTTGAAGGTTCACAAGCACAGTCTGATGATGAGTACATATATAATGAAGGGCAAAGTAGTTTGGGGTTAGTGTGGAAGCTGTCTTATCTAATCTAAAACCTAGATGAGGATTGTGACATGCAATGTTAGGGGTCTCAATAAGGTGTACAAATACAAGGAACTCAGAGGATTTGTTTCCAATAATAAGGTAGTACTGATGGGCGATGGCTATAGTAGAGCATAAAGTTAAGCATAAGAGCACTGGCAAGACAGTGAATAAAGTGACCAACAACTGGGATTGGTGTACAAATTAGGTGGTAGGGGAAATAGGAAGGATTTGGGTTGTGTGGAACCCAAATACACTCCACTTTATTCCATTGGAGGTGCACAATCAATTCCTACATGGCACTGTTGAAATATTGCTCATAGATATACATTCCACTTTACTGCTATATATGGGATGCACACTGTACAGGATAAAGCATGCTTATAGCTTGAATTGCAGAATCTTGCAAACAGCATACATAGTCCCTGTTAGAGATGAGGGACTATAATTATGTATTAAATCCGGAGGACAGAGCCTTTGGATCTCGTATTCAGACAGTGGAAATAAAGGACTTCAGAAGCTTTTTGGAGGATCCCACTGAGCTTAAGTCTGTGGGTAGGAACTTCGCTTGGTCCAATGGACACGTCCTTAGTAAAATTGACAGGGCTATTGTCAATGCTGACGTTGGTATGCAGAGAGTTTGGATGAAGTTGAAAGCCATGAAAAATGCAATGTAGGAGCTGAATAAGATGGAGTTCTCTGGTATTGAGAGAAGGATGCAGAGATTAAGGGAACAACTAGATAAATCTCAAGATACCATGAGTACCCCACAACAATCCCAAGTCCTGTTTGAAGAAGAAAAATCTGTCAAAATGGAGCTGTAGAAATGCAGTTTGATTATTTGATAGAGGAAAGCATCCTCAGACAGAAGCCAAGAATGCACTGGTTGCAAGCTGTTGATTCCAATTCAAAGTATTTCTATGCTAGCATGAAAGACAGAAAGAATCAGAACCAAATCAGGTCGCTACTGGATTCAGATGGCAACCTATTGCACACTGAATATGATATTAAACCTTATTGGGAACCTCAGCAAAGGAAATGCCTGACTAGACAACAGCAGCTACAGCTCATTAAGACTATCAGCAGAGAGGAGATTCATAAAGCAATGCTGGATATTTATGAAGGTAAAGCTCCAGGTTGTGATGGTTGTAATGCATATTTTTCAGGAAGGCTTGGCCCAGTTCCACGTCTGTTCTTTGAGCGCCATTTTCTCTGCTGAGTTGTGAGCAAACTACTGACCAGGCGACTGGCGAGGGATATCCAGACAGGCCTTAACATGGAGAGAGGAGTTGGCATGGATCGCAAGTAATACTAAACAAATGAGCTGCTGCAGTCATATTCCGAATGGTGACAGCATGTTGAGCCTACCATAATGGCAAGAAAACGAATTGGAGGATAGTCAATACAAGAACAGGAACGTACTTTATGCGAACTCATTGTCCATGACATATTCTTTAGAGGTCAATCGATGCTAAGAGTAGCACCCAAATTGTATCCCACAATTTTTATCCAATGTACCAATGCTTAGACGAGTTCAGTTGTAATAGTTGTTTCTTCTGTTTTTAGAGTGGAGGCTGGTGTTTCTCAGCCACCTTGTGATATAATCATTATCTTGGAAAGAGCTTGGTTAGTTCGAATGAATGAATTGTTTGAGAAAGTATAGTTGGCCAATGGCCACCCAATTGAATGACACAATTCTATAAGATTGAAGCTTCATTATATGACTGATTTATGATTAGAGGAACTAACATGTCATCTTGCAGTTCCTCAATCTTCACAAGACATTGAAGACAATAAATGCAGATAATATCTCCCATAAATGCTTAAATTTGCAAAGCCAAGACTATGAATAGTGCTAGATAAGTTAATCACCTCCTGAAGTAAGAACAATAATTTGCAGATCTCAATAATACAAACCTCAAAATTAAGTGCAGCCCTCGTTTTGTAAGACTGCAACTTCTCCATTATCACCTGAATTGATGATTCTGCTTCCACGACCAACCGTTGCCCTCTAATTACCATGTAATGCTTGTTGGGTTGTTCTTGAAGTGAAATCCCCAAAAATTCTCGAGGAAACTCCAATGCATTTGCTTGTTCTACAAAGAGAAAAATAACCTCAGCAATTCCACTAAATAGATAAAAACTTGCTCATAAAAATGACATGCAAGGTTGTCCCATGGCTTTGAACTAGTGCTAAGAGGTAACACGTGATGTCGATGTGTGAGTTAGACGTACGTCACTGGTTCGAAGGCTGACGCAAACAAAAGACAAGCATTTAAGTGGAAAAATAGAGAGGTGGACCCATTATACATTGAATTTTTAGTCGTGCACCACTGCACTCGGGAGATTTCTCAATTAAAGAAAATGACATGAGAGGGTGAAGCAGGTTTGAGTGTGCATAGAATATGCACTATCAAGATTAACTAGCTTGAAAATGAATAGCTTAAAGTTATTACTTACATATACATCATTGTTTGTGTACATCCGTTATATACCCGGGAAGGATCAGGGTTCTTCTCTCAAAGACGAAAGGATAGGACGCCTTTTTCAGCCTCACTGGAGGCTGCTCAATTCAATAGGAGTCCTAACTTTTCTTTTTAGATTTTTTTATAACCTTGGTGGTCCGGCCAGCTTTTGCGCACCTCAACTAAATCCTCGCAATTCCTCCCACCACCAACAAATATCAGGTAACTATGCCCACCAAATTTAGGACATATGAAAAGAATCACCTAGTATTTTTTGTCTCTGCTGGGATTCGAACCTGAGAACTCACGCTCTCAACCCACTTCATTACCACTAGGGCCACACCCTTGGGTGCTTCTTTTTAGAAGTTTTACCCAATAAATCTTCACATCCTTGACCTAGCTCTTCATTGTTAATCATATACTCTATAAATGTTTAAATCCTCCCCCCTCCGTCATATTTCTTCTATGAGTTAACCACTCTTCTGAAAGGTTGCCTCACGAAAGAGGACCAATCAAATTAATTAACTATACAAAGTTGGGTTGGCTAAACAAATCCTCCACAACCATTTTGCTCCATTTTTGACCCAAATCACAAGATTATTTATAGATAATTTACCATGCACAGTAAAAAACCTTCCTAAAAATTCAATCTTTTTAATGAATCCAAATTTTAAAGAAAGAAGATAACCTCATCATGGTAAAGTGAATCACAAGTACAACAACATACCCAATGAAATAAAATTTCATAGGTGGGGTCTCGGGAAAATATATAGTAGATGTATTCCATCGGATTCAAACTCACAACCGATGTCTTATAGTTATCATAGGTATAAACAAAAAAAATGCAAATGTTCCAAGAATCCAATCATTTTATGAATCTAGAGGAAAAAAAGGATCATCTCTTTATAGTTTATTAAGCAATGAAATACCTCTGAATATTGGTTTATAGAAGTTAAGAGTAGCTTTCCACTTTCCTTCTCTAACACCATTCATGATCTCAACACATTGAGATACTTCTGCGAGTAATTGAGTGTTAACTGTTGTGCCTGCATTTGACTGCCAGAGCAAAATCCTAACGACGTACAACCTAACAAATTGTATACATAAAATAAACATACACACCAAAATCTATAAGCAATGATACGTTTTTAAGAAATCAAAATCGGTACCATTTGATCGGCATACTGCAGATACAGTCCCCCCCCCCCTTTTAGTCTTACCGAAAAATTCGCCAAAGAAAATGAAACACCAAAATCCCTCCCAGCGTTGGCTCTTCTCGGTGGAAAGAACTAAGGGAATCTTGAAATATATATGAAAAGAGTATAAGGAAAAAAGCAAATGTCTCAAAAGGTAAGATTAATACACACTAAATAGGATTTTAGAGAAATGACAAAAATGCCCCCTTATGTTTAACGGTGGGTTCAAAGTAGTCAGATATATACCTGACAGTTTTGATCCTTTATGTTTGCCATAAGTTATGTTTGAGGGTAGGTTTAGAACAGTCTCATAAAAATGCAATTAAGAGTTGTGTCTTTAAAGTTTATTAAAAGTAAACACTTTTAGTCTTCGGCTAAATATAATGTCGAACTTTATCGAACACTTTTAGTCACTTGGATAGAGTTTGATATATATTTAGCCGAAGACTAAAAGTGTTAACTTTTAATAAACTTAAAGGACACAAATCTTAAGTGCATTTTTAGGAGACTGCTCTAAACATACTATCAAATATAACTTATGGTAAACATAAAGGATCAAAACTGTTAAGTATATACTAAAGTGAATTTTGAACCTACCCTGAAACATAAGCGACCATTTTTGTCATGTCTCTAAAATCCTATGTAGTAAGTATGTTACCTTTTGAGGCATTTGCTTTTTCCTTGTACTTTTTTCATATATATTTCAAGATTCCCTTAGTTCTTTCCGTCGAGAAGAGCCGAAGGCGGAAGGGATTTTGGGGTTCCATTTTCTTTGGTGAATTTTCCGACGAGACTGAAAAAAGGGACCATATCTGCAATCAATAGTATGCCAATCAAATGGTAACGATTTTGAATTTCTTAAAAACGTAATATTGTTTATAGATTTTGGTGTGTATGTTGATATTTATGTACACAATTTTGTTTGTCACTAAGGTTTTGCACTGGTAGCCAAATGTAGAAACAACAGTCAACACTCAGTTACTCACAGAAGTAGCTCAATGCGTTGCGATCATCAATGGTGTTAAAACGGAAACTGAAAATCTACTCTTAACTTTTATAAACCCATGCTCGGAGGTATTTCATTGTTTAATAAACTATAAAGGGATGATTTTTTTCTCTGGATTCATTAAAATGATCGAATTTTTGGGAACATACAATTTTTTGTTTATACCTATTATTCACTATAAGAACATCGGTCGTGAGTTTGAACTCAATGGAGCACATCTACTATTTATATTCCCGAGACCCCACCTATGAGATTTCACTGGGTATGTTATTGTTGTACTTGTGATTCACTTTACCATAAAGGGGTTATCTTTTTACTTTTTTTCTTTAACCTAGTAAGTTTGGGGATATCTTTTTAGTTTTTACTTTATCAGGATTCATTAAAAGGATTGGATTTTTAGGAAATTTTCACTTATGTACAGTAAATTATTTATAAGCAATGTAATAATGTTATAATTTTGGTCAAGAACAGAGCAAAATGGATGTGAAGAATTTGTCTAGCTCTAGTCAACCCAACTTTGTATAGTTGATTGATTGGTTCTCTTTCGTAAGGCAACCTTTCCAAAAGAGTGATAAACTCACAGAGGAAATATGGGTTGGGGGTGGAGGGATTTGGGCATTTATAGGGTATAAGATTAAAATGAAGAGCTAGAGCAAGTATCTGAAGATTTACTAGGTAAAACATCTAAAAAAAAAAGCACCCAAGGATGTGGTACTGGTCAATGAAGTAGGTTGAGAGCCTGGGGCCTCAAGTTTGACTCCCAACAAAGACAAAAAACACTTGGTGATTCTTCCCATCTGTCGTAGACTTGGTGGACACAGTTACCCGATATCTGTTGCTGGTGGAAGGTGATAGGTATCCCATGTATTTAGTTGAGGTTGAGCAAAGTTGGCCTAGACACCATATAAAAATAAACATCTAAAAAGAAAGTTAGGACTCCCATTGAGTTGAGCAACCTCTAATGAGACTGAAAAAGGTGTCTGGCCTTTGGTCTTTGAGAGAAAACCCTGATCCTTCTAGGCTATATAACGGATGCACACATACATCATGTATATATTAGTAATAATTTTAAACTACTCATTTACAAGCTAATTAAGCTCAATAATGCATATTTTGTGCACATGCGAACCTGCTTCAACCTCACATTTCATTTTCTTATAATTGAGAAATCCCTCTAGTGCAGTGGTACAAGATTGAAAAATCGATTTATAATGACTCCATCTCTCTACTTTTCCACTTAAATGTTTGTCTTTTATTTGCGGCAGGCTTTGAGCCCGTGACGTACGTCTAACTCACTTAGGAAAGGGAACTATTTCTGCAATCAACAATATTCTCGTGGAATTAGTCGAGGTGCACGTAAGCTGGCTCGGACGCCATGATTATTCATAAAAGGGAAAAGAAATTACTTAATGTGTTGGAGAGCATCGATGGTGATAAAGAAAGTAAGGTGGGAAGCTACTCTTAGCTTCTATAGTTAGAAACAATTTAATACTCCCTCTGTCCCATTTTATGTGTCATCCTTTTCTTTTTAGTTCGTCTTAAAAAGAATGTAGCCTTAACTATAGTTAGAAACAATTTAACTTTAAAATTTTCCTTTTTACTCTTAATGAGACAATCTACAGCCACACAAGCATCTAAGGTTGGTTTTCGATCATAAGTTTCAAAAATCTTCCTATTTTTCTTAAACATCATGTTAAGTCAAACAGTGCCACATAAAATGGAACGGAGAGAGTACGCAAATTCATTCATAACTAATTCCTACATTACTAATAATTGTATAACTCTTACAAAACTATAAACAACCCCTAACTGCATTATTACAACAACAACAGCATACTAAGTTTATTCCACATAGTGGGGTCTGGGGAGGGTAAAATGTACGCAGTCCATAGTACTACCTCCGAAGAAGTAGAGAAGTTGTTTCCAACAGACTCCCGGCTCAAGAAAAAAGACGGTAAATAAAGTCGAAATAAAACATGAAACAAGATGAAATAAAAGAAAAAAACACCCACAAAGTAGTACTCTACACTATCAAACCGGGAGCACACCCCTCACCCCGAACCTCCTACAACTACTAGCAAGGCTACACCAAAGCCCTAACTGCAAAATTCTAACAGCTTACAAACGACCCCTTAATGAATCATTAAACAATGAACTACAAGAATATCAGCAGTAATAAAGATACCAATAGTAACATAAAGCAGAACAGTTGAGGAAATTTTCAAGAAAATACATACAGTCACCAAGCTTATTTGGAGTTGCGATTGATTGTTTGACACAAACTTTAATTGTGACTTATAGCTAAACATTCCAAGACTGCGCCATTTTCTGAAGTACAAAATAGTTTTATCCAACTTCTCCCCTATTCTTCGATATCAGAGTCGTTCTGTGCAGATAACAACACTTGTTCAAGTTCCTTGCTGAAGTCTTCATTGTGATCCTGCTCGTCAGTCTCTTCTTGTTGGGAGAACTTTTCCTGCTCTTCTCGCGCATCATGTGAGACTACGACAGGCTGATGACGAATGCCTGTTTTTTGATAAAACAATTCCTTTTGAGCTTTCCAGTCATCAGCTGTCTTCCCAACCAGGTCTCCTATCAATGTACGGTTCTCTGTCATGTGCTTTATGTTTTCGATATCCACCGTGTCACTAGCTCCTTTAATAGCTAGCTCTTTCGCCCTTGCATATTCTGTCGACTTCTGCTTGAGCAAATCCACCTCAAGCTCTGATCCCATGTCCATGTTAGTGAAGTGCTCAATCCGTGTATTTGCAAATAACTTTTCGCACGCTATTTGTATACTCGCATTTTGTACTCCTCTCAGTTCGTCTAATCTCTCTGCTGCAGAGCTCTCATTCACATCCACTAAACCAAAAACAAACATCTTCTTATCTAACATACGCTTCACCACAGCAGGGACTACTTTAGCATCCTTCGCCTTTGCCTCCGCAACAATGTTCCTAACGTCCTTTAACTCTCTTAGGGATATATAAATCTTGAAAGGAGGCTTGAATGGTTGTGTCTCATAAAGGCAATATAAGCAATACAGGCCACCCATTCTACTCAAAAGAGAATTAGTAGACACCATGTAACCAATGCAGTAGGCATACAGTGATTGTATAAACCAGGCCTGATCTTTAGACGATGGACTCGCCTCGAAAATATACGAAAACTTTTTCGAAACCCACACTCTCTTCATTTCTGTAAAAGTAGGCGATCCACCCTTTGCAAAGTCGTTTATAAGCTCGTCAATGTCTAATTTGAAAGGTTTAAGGTCCATGTATACACTAAAGCTCCCGCTATATACTGGGTATGGGATTTGATGTCAAAATTGTGTTGGTTGGGGCTGTAAACTTAGTGGAATTTGATGTCAAACTTGTGCTGTGAATGCAATGCAGGCAAGGTGTTTGATACTAGTCCTAAGTGAAGCTGTTGATGAGACAAACGAGTCCATAAACCCTCCATGAGTCTTTAATTAAAAAAAACATTATTATATCAGAAAACATATAAATATACCCTAAATTTTAATAAATAATATAAATACACCCTTATCGTTAATAAAAAAGTGCATATATAAAATCCTGAACTTTAATAAATATTATCAAATATACCCTCCATCAATGAAAAGATATGATATATACCCCTGAACACTTTGATAGACTGTACAAATATACCATCGAACATACTTTAGGTATAAATATACTCTTATCGTTAATGAAAAAGTATATATATAAACTACTTAACTTTCATAAATAATATAAATATACCCTTCGTCACTGAAAAGTTATATATATACCCCTGAACTTTAATAAATGGTACAGATATACTTTCTATCATACTTTAGGTATAAATATACCCTTATCGTTAATGAAAAGATACATATATACCTTTCTCACTAACGGACGATACATGTCATAGTCTTGTTTATTTGTTCTTTTTTAATTTAATTTATTCATGCTCTACCTGAAAATAATTCTAATTTAACTCACAAACCGAACCAAATGTATGACAGAGGTATCTTCATATCATTTATCAAAGTTTTTGGGTTGTACATAAAGTATGACGAAGAATATGTTTATACTATTTATCAAAGTTCAAGAGTATATATATACCTTGTTATCAACGATAAAGGTATATTTATACCAAAATATGACAAATGATATATCCGTATTATTTATTATATATACTTTTTTAATAAAGTAAAATAACTTTTGAAATAATGAAAAAAATTAATGGCTAAACCCTATTAAGTTGTTCTTTTTTTATAATGTAGTATCCTAATCATCTTTTGCACCTTAATTAATTTTACAGAAATATTATTAATTGTAAAAATTATTCCCTTTTTTTCTCACTGAAAAAATTGATCAAAGAAAATTATAATCTATCTTATTTTTTCTATTATTTTTAAGAATATGAAAATAAGAAAAAAAGATAGCTCGATGAAATAAAATTGCTACCTACACTTAAATTGAACTAGTAAATCAATTTATTTCTTCAATGAGTAAGATATTATTATATGTATAGGAGTAAATTTGAGAAGAAGAAAATAGAGGTCAAAGGAACTTGTCTTCTATTTAAAATTGAAATTGAATATAAATAATTTCTAAAAATAATATTCTCAGTTTCATTTTATCTAGCATTTTTTTACCAAAAAAATAAATAAATCATTTCTATTATAATTGAAAACAATTAATTTTAAAAAAAATCTTTTTAAGCTTAATAAAATTGTTTATAGTGATAAAATATTTAAGAGACTGTTTGTTTCGAAATTGTCAATTATATGGAGCATCTTTCGAAATTTACACCTCAGTTCCATTTGGAGTATCCTCAAGGTATGGACTTTCTGTACTTCAACCTACCCCCACCCCCCACGTAAACACCACCCCACCATCAAGATTTGATGAAAAAGTATGAATTAATGCATAAAGAAATCATTTTTTATGTGTGAAGTTTTTATTTTAAACTAGTTTAGTAGGTTGGACTATTTGGTGTTTAAATTGATTCTTAGCAATAATGTTTGATGGACAATTTTATATAGTTTATGAAAATCATTTATATGTATCAGAAATTTGATTTTGAGGTGTTTAGTTGTTGAGGCCTTAGTATTTGATGAAAATATTGTTGGGGTGGGGTGGGGTGGGGTGGAGGTGGGGGTGGGGGTGGAAATCATGTTTATGGGTAAAGATTTGATTTTGAGGTGTTTGACCCATTTGGAGTTTGAATTGATTCTAGCATAAAGATTTGATGAAAATGTATGAATTAATACATAAAGAAATCAGTTTTATGTGTAAAGATTTGATTTTTTTGAGGTGGTTTAGTACTTGGGACTATTTGGTGTTTAAATTGATTCTTGGCAAATAAAGTTTGATGAACAAGTTTAGATAGTATACAAAATCATTTGTATGCGTAGAAATTTGATTTGAAGTGTTTGAAATGATTCTTGGCTTTAATAGTTGATGAACAATTATGAATTTGTATTGTGTAAAAAAATTATTTTTATGTGTAAAGATTTGATTTGAGGTGTTTGGCTGTAACAAGAGATTTCTTTACTATCCAGCGGTGTGATATCCCTTGTTGTTGTTTGCTTTTATGTATTTTTCGTTTGCTATTTGTTATCTGTCCTGAGACAGGGGTGTATCGAAAACAGCCTCTCTACTTCATCTGAGGTAGTGGTATAGACTGCGTACACTTTATCCTCCACGGACCCCACTTTGTGTGAATACACAGATATGTTGTTGTTGTTTGGCTGTAACAAGAGGGGCTTGCTCGTTCTAGTTCGAGTTATCAAGGGAGCAAAAAAGGTGGGAGCTCCTTGGAGGGTTAGAAAAAATGGTGTTTAGCCGTTGACCCATTTACAGTTTGAATTAGTTCTTGGATTTAATATTTGATGAACAATTGTGAATTAATATTGGGGGAAACATAATTTTTGTGTAAAGATATGATTTTGAGTTGTTTTGTCCTTGACATGTATGCATGTTGAATTGGTACTGGAAATAAATTCGATAAAAACAAGTATGAATTGATGTATAGAGAAATCACTTTTATGTGTAAAGATTTGATTTTGAAATGTTTGGTTGTTGACCGTTTGCAGTTTGAATTGATTATCGGGTACGAGAATGGAGGAGGGTGGTCCGAGTCGAAGTGGAGAAGAACCTGTATCATGGGATGAACTTTACAATGTCAATCTAATGCCTTCCGAGATTTTTCTCAAGTTCAGAAAAGAAATCCAGGGCTATCGAGTTGGCGTTAACTTGGAGGTACTAATTTCTCACTGACCATCTATATCAACTACTACAAACCCAGTGTAATCCCACCGGTAGGGTCTGGGGAGGGTTGAGTGTACTCACCGACCATCTTATTGTTAGTGTTTAATCAATTAACTACCTCTTAGTCCTTAACCGGTTGGGGTCGATTGTATGAATATGGTGCTTCCTGGATGCTTTCTTTACTGTATTAGTTTAGTGTGACTATTGTATTACAAAGTTTCAAGACGTTTTGGATTACTTTCAGTTAAACTCGGGTAATTGCACTTGTAGTATGAGTTGACCCATCCTATTTTCCTTGGATGGCGATGGAGCAATTTACTTTTGCAAACATAGTAAGCAGAAAGATAGTTATTTGTTAGATTACTATGTACCTTCTCGAAATTTAGTTGTGGATGTACCCATCATTGGGCATTCAGTGCTCTGCTTGAACATATTTTTAATGATCTTTATCCCGTGAAAGCTGAACCTCATCCTGCTATAACTCCTATTTTTGTGTTTTTCTTGACAACCTTGATTACCATCTCAACCTATGTTGCTCGGACTCTTCAAAAATGTCAGTGGGTGCATGTCGGATTCGCCAAAAGTAGTGTATTTTTGGAGAATCCGACACGGGTGCAGCATCAAAAGTGAAGAGTCTGGGCTACTTAGTTCTCAACAACTGAAATGGAACTTGAAGTATCATTTCACTGTAAACGTTCCCTATTTGCTGTTAATTGTTGAATAACTAAGTTTCAGTCCTGAGAAGTTGGGACCGGCTATATGAATCATCACTCGCCATGTCACTCGATATAAGCTTATCCCTGTGCTGAAGCATGTCCAACCTATTTTGTTTTGTGAGGATTCGTCATAAATTAACTTGTTTTGTGCTGACTATCAACTATCGCAACTCTTCATGCCAGCTTGATACCGGCAATATGAGCAAGCTCGAATAAATAAGAGTTAGCTAATGTTAATTATAGGACTTACTTTTCTCATAATCTGTTGTGATCAATTTCATTAGTATAAAAGTTGATGCACAATACTGAAATCTAAATTGTAGATGCAATATGCAATTTTACTGCATTAACGTTGTACTTGTCGCTGAAATCACCTCAAAGGATATTGAGAGCATGTATTTTAACTTCGTGTCTCTGTATATTTGTGGTTTTAACTAATTTTTTTCTTCTATTTTATCATACCTTTTGACTAGTTTTACAATGCCCCATACAACGAGTATCTCACTAAGCTGGTCTTAAAGCCTTTAGCCCCTGAACGGAAATGGAAGTTCATATATGAGCCTTTGCATCATGAAGTACGCCTTCTTTCCAAGAAAATCCCAGTGACAAAATTTCTAAATCTTCAGGTTTGACCATTTTGTTCCTTCCTCGACATTGTACCTATGTTGGTCGGACTCTCCAAAAATGCTGCTGCACGAGTCAGATCCTCCATATATGTACTAATTTTGGAGGATCCGACACGTATCCATTGGTGTTTGAAGAGTCCGAGCAACATAGCATTGTACTGTTTCCTGCTTCAGCCCTTATCAGCACGAATGACATATAGGGTCAAAATCGAACTTATGCAGGTCGGAGTTGGGCATAGCTTTCAGCTGCATGCCACGGGTTGGAAATGGAAGCTCACTTCTTGTTTCGGTGGAGATGGTCTCTCCAGCATCCGGAATAAAACATCACTTGGATTATGTCCTGGGGTGGATTTCCGTTTTGGATGGAAAGCAGATTTTGAATTTCCAGAAGTTACCGGGCAAGTTACTTTACCCTTATCTGCACAGCTTCTTACATCCATAACGATATCGTGGTTTAAGAATACTTGATCGCGCTTTTACCTAATTTGAACATCGGACTCCATTTTCAGGGCGTTAGGCACTGGTGAACCGTTGTTCAATATGAATTCTGGACGATTACAAGCGTCACTGGATAGAGTGGAGGCCATCTTTTCGCAATAAGCACAATCCATAGCTGGTATTGTCCCTTCTTTATGCCTTCTAATCCTGTCGAACTTGGGTGTTGCTCAATCTGACAAGTGGAGTATGGGGAGGGTAGAGTGTATACGAACCTTACCCCTACCTCGTTGAGCTAGAGTACATCAAATCAAAGTAGGTATGAAAAGGAAAAACGACAATGAAGAAAACATGGCAACTAATAAGGAAACGGTAACAACAATGATAGATGAATCGACATGTCAACATTAATAACAACGAATTGTATAAGGATTTTGAAGGGTCTCGATAGATAAGAGATTCACTGCATTTGTTTCTGTATTTATCTCGAGTTTGATTTCTAAGGACGTGTAAATAGATTGATGTAGAATTTATCTTCTTTTGACGATAATACAATTATTTTATCTTGTGTTGGATTTTGCAGGACGTGGAAGTTGTTATCGACATTTCACAACAAATTATCGAGCTCCTAGAAAATGTTGAAGAATTGAATGAGGGAGAGATGTTGTGCAGCTGCATGAGAGTACCAATGGAAGGAGACAGAGGCGGAACCAGGATTTTTTTTCAAAAAGTCTATAAGCAAATTAGTTTTGAGGTGAAGAAATTTTATGTATAAATGAATTAGCATAGCTACATAATGTTTTAATTTTTTCCATTCAAGAATTTTTATTGTAACTTTAATAAATTATTCTTATTTTATATAGTAATTGAGAGTGTATTGATACATATATTTCATTTGTATTATGGAGAGGTTTTTGTTGTTTCCTAAAGGTTCAAATGATAAAAATTATATGAGTTTAAATGATAAGAAATATAATGATTTGATTATTGATTTAATTGTTAGTGAACTTCTAAATCATATTGTTGCAGTGGTCGGACTATTTCACTCTTAATCAGAGATCTCGCGTTCGAGGAGCACCACCCCCAGAATGGCCCTGCAGTGTACAATTCGAATTAATTGAGGTTCCGTCACCCCAGAATAAGCCTTATAGTATGCGATTCGGATTAATTGAGGCTTTGTCACCCCATAATGGGCCCTGTGCGCGATTCGGATTAGTCGGGACTCTTCCACCTCAAGAATGAGTCCTGCAATGCGCAATTCGAATTAGTTGGAGCTCCATCACCCCAGAATGAGTCCTGCAGTGCGCGATCCGAATTAGTTGAAGCTCCATCACCCCTAGAATGGGTCCTGTAGTATGCGATCCAAATTAGTCGGGGTTCCACCATCTCCAGAATAGATCTTACAGTGCAATCCAGATTAATTGAGGCTCCATCCCTTAAAATGGATCCTGCAGTGTGCGATCCAATGAGCATACCGAACATCAAATAAAAAATAATAATATATATTTCTATGATTTTTATACTTTATACATTTTCATTATAACTCAAGCCGGCCGCCGCCCTATGGATACCAAAGATATTATCAAAAGACCAAAAAAGGCATCAAATTTAAAAAAAAGGCAAGTTTGAAGGATTCAAAAAGGAATTTTGAAAGTTTATGGAAGCCAACTATAATAATATCAAGAAGATTCTTACCCAACAATGATTACATTTCATACCATATTTTAAAAAAAAATGAAACTATATTATTTTTCAAAAAAATAATTATAGCTAAATTAGCTGTTTGATGTTGTACGTGTACCCCATGATTAGATAGGTAACAAGCTGGCAAACAAGTCATAGACATCTGTTCCTTTGCACCCCACCCCTACTCCCATCCCACCCCCACGTCTACAAACTATATATATATATATACATATATGTATATATACATACATAAAGATATACATATATATCCTCCAGTTGTCAAAAGTCTCTTTCATTAATCTCCATTTCTGAATAGTCTTGTTATTTTTGTGTTCTTGGGCGCTGACCTGAAAATCAAGAAAATGGCGGAGGAGATCAAGAAGACAGCCAGTGAGACTAAGCCGGAGACAACTGTTGTTGTCGTGTCTGATGTACCTGAGTCTGAAAAGGAATCGACCTCTCAAACTGAACCGGCATCAGTTGTTGTGTCTGATGTACCTGAGGCGGAAAAGGAATTGACCCCTCAGACTGAACAGGCATCGGAAACTGATAAGGGGAAATCAACTCCAGTTATTGAATCAGCTTCATCGTTTAAGGAAGAGAGCAACAAAGTTGAAGAATTACCAAATCCTGAACAGAAGGCTTTAGCTGAGTTGAAGGAATTGGTTCGAGATGCTCTGAACAAACATGAATTCACTGCACCTGTGGTCGAAGAGAAGAAAGAAACTGAACCTGTGGTAGAATCGAAGAAAGAAGCTGAGCCTGTGGTGGAGGAGAAGAAAGAAACTGTACCTGTGGTGGAAGAGAAGAAAGAAGCTGAACCTGTGGTGGAGGAGAAGAAAGAAGCTGCACCTGTGGTGGAAGAGAAGAAAGAAGCTGCACCTGTGGTGGAAGAGAAGAAAGAAGGTGAACCTGCAGCTCCGGCGGAGAAAGTGACCGAGAAGGTAGCAGCGAAGGAGGAGGATAGTGCTAAAACGGTGGAAGAAATCAAGGAGACGATTGTTGAAGTGACTGGTACTGCATCATCTGCCCAGGTGGTGGAGGAGAAACAAACGGAGGAAGATGTTCAACCACCAGCACCAGCACCAGAAGAAGTTTCGATATGGGGAATTCCGTTATTAGCTGATGAGAGAAGTGATGTAATCCTTCTCAAGTTCCTCAGAGCGAGAGATTTTAAGGTCAAGGATGCATTCGCCATGCTGAAGAGTGTTGTGTCATGGCGTAAGGAGTTCAACATTGATCAACTTTTGGAAGAAGATCTATCAGGACTAGGACTAGAGAAAGTGGTGTACAATCATGGCGTGGATAAGGAAGGACATCCTGTGTGTTACAATGCATTCGGGGCATTTCAGGACAACGAATTGTACCAGAATACTTTTGCTGACAAGGAAAAAATGAACAAGTTCCTTCGATGGCGTATTCAGTTCATGGAGAAATCTATAAGGAATCTTGATTTTAGCCCTGATGGCATATGCACTTTCGTTCAGGTTATCGATCTCAAGAATTCACCTGGACTATACCTTTTCAAGAAAGAGCTTCGCCAGGCCACCAACCGTGCCCTTCAGTTACTCCAGGACAACTACCCTGAATTTGTTGCTAAGCAGGTATATATGTATATACTTCTAGTTTCTAATTTTGAATTGTTGCTGTTAGAGTTTGTGACCCGAATTTTGTTGATCTGGCCGTGAAAAGATATGTTTGAGATTTTTTGGAGGGGTCTGTGGTGTAGCGCAGGGTATGTACGCACGTATTATATAAGCGCGACTTAGAGGGTTGTTTTTAATATGACGGTTCTCGTGTCTTATAGAGACCTATGGTTTTGGATTTATAGTTTTAGTAGTATCATGTGCTCTAGTATCATCTTGTGGCTAGCGTTATTAGTTTATATACACTTATGTTTTGTGTTTGTTAGTATATTGTTATTGGTTCTAAGCCGGGGTCTATCGGACAACCTCTCTACTTCACCGGTATGTACTGCGTACACTTTATCCTCCCCAGACACCACTAGGTGGGAATACATTGGGTATGTTGTTGTTGTTGTTGGTTCTCATGTGTTATAGAGAACTTTGGCTCCTCCTTGTATTCCTCTCCGATATAGTGAATTTCTCCTCCTTTGCTCGTGGTTTTTCCCACGTAAATCTGTGTTTTCATCTTGTTTTTCTTTTGCTTATTCCTGTTTGATTTGATAACAGTTGCTATAAGTTGGTTAACTGGATTTTGATGTTAATGATAATGAAGGTGTTCATCAATGTGCCATGGTGGTATCCAGCTTACTACAGGATGATCAATGTACTTTTCACTACCAGGACCAAGAGCAAGTTTGTATTTGCTGGCGCGTCAAGATCTGCCGAGACTCTCTTCAGGTCACTACTCTTTTAACTTCTGTTTTCTTTGTATTCCTCCTATTGAGTGACAACCTTCAACATGTATATATTAATCTGGTTTTGATTTAAAAAAAAATCAGATACATTGTCCCTGAGCAAGTACCAGTTCAATACGGTGGACTTAGCAGAGAGGGAGAACATGAATTCACCATTACTGACCCTGCCACTGAGGATACCATTAAGCCTGCTTCCAAACACACCATTGAATTTCCAGTTACTGAGGTATACTAACTGTTTCTTACTAGCACCCTCCATGCCAAATATCACTCACTATGATTTTTGATAGTCAAGTTCACCATTTGTAATTAAATTTAGGTGTACTCATTAAGCTTTAATGTAGTTAGTTGGCTTAGCGGTTCAAAAGGGACTTTAAGAAGTGCCTCACACTCTATACCCAAGTTTGAATCCCCTTGGAACGACTATTCTTGAAGGGGAGCTTGGAGTAAATGGTAAAGTTGTTGGTATGTGACTAGGATGTCACGGGTTCAAACGTTGGAAACAGCCTCTTGCAGAAATGCAAGGTAAGACTGCGTACAACACACCCTTGTGGTGGAGCCTTTCCTCGGACTTGCGCATAGCGGGAGCTTTAGTGCACCGGGCTGCCCTTTTTTTTCATCAAGCTTTAAGTCGGTATATCTTGGGGCATGGAACTGACTATTATATGTAGTAGCTTCTCAATTGTACAATACACCCTTGTGGTGGGGCCCTTCCACGCTCTATACCCAAGTTTGAATCCCGTTGGAACGACCATTCTTGAAGGGGAGCCTTGGAGTAACTGGTAAAGTTGCTGTCATGTTACGAGGAGTTCACGGGTTCAAGCCTTGGAAACAGCCTCTGACAGAAATGCAAGGTAAGGCTGCGTACAATACACCCTTGTGGTGGGCCCTTCCCCAGACCTTGCCGCATAGCTTAAGCTTTAGTACACTGTGCTGCCCTTTTCTTTTTTCATTAAGTTTTAAGTCAATATATCTTGGGGCATGGAACTGACTATTATATATAGTAGCTTCTCAATTGTACAATACACCCTTGTGGTGGGGCCCTTCCACGCTCTATACCCAAGTTTGAATCCCGTTGGAACGACCATTCTTGAAGGGGAGCCTTGGAGTAACTGGTAAAGTTGTTGTCATGTTACGAGGAGTTCACGGGTTCAAATGCAAGGTAAGGCTGCGTACAATACACCCTTGTGGTGGGCCCTTCCCCAGACCTTGCCGCATAGCTTAAGCTTTAGTACACTGTGCTGCCCTTTTCTTTTTTCATTAAGTTTTAAGTCAATATATCTTGGGGCATGGAACTGACTATTATATGTAGTAGCTTCTCAATTGTGTGTATGATGATAATTTTGGGATTTGCAGAAGACGAATTTGGCGTGGGAAGCTAGAGTGATCGGGTGGGACGTGTCGTATGGAGCAGAATTTGTGCCTAGTGCCGAAGGTGGATACACAATTATCGTAGAGAAATCAAGAAAGGTTACAGCAGCAAGCGAAACAGTGATCACCAACAACTACATCGCAACAGAACCTGGCAAGGTGGTGCTTACATTTGACAACCAAACATCTAAGAGGAAGAAACTTGTCTATAGAACCAAGACCAAGCCTTCTGACTAAGATAAACAATGCTGGTGAGGGCTTTCAAAGATCAAATCACATAGGAGGGTTCTTTTGTTCTTTTGATATTAAATTTAATCTTGAGTGTGGGATATTTA
This sequence comes from Capsicum baccatum var. pendulum, assembly GCA_030864225.1. Lineage (NCBI taxonomy): Eukaryota > Viridiplantae > Streptophyta > Magnoliopsida > Solanales > Solanaceae > Capsicum > Capsicum baccatum. Next base: position 308,071,559 of record CM061552.1, on the reverse strand, counting down.
TTTGATATATTTGTGGGCATTTTTTTGTTGGTTTTGGATTGTGTTCTGCTCTATATATATATGGGGAAAATGTATACAGATTGTGGTTGTAATATGTTGGTTGGAATGTGGACAGATATACTTTGGTTGCTAGCTGTACATACATTCCTGTAAAATTTTGTATAAATCTGGTGTTGTTGTACTTGCTGGTTCGCTCCTTTTTTTGTGTGGGGGGGGTGGGGGGGTGGGGGGGGGGGTTCCACCCGGTGTTCGGTGTCAACATTGGAGCTTCGACTAATCTGGATCGTGCGTTACAGGGCCAATTTTGGGGGTAGTGCTCTTTTTTCGTTTTTTTGGGGTGGGGTGGGGGGAGGGGTTTCAAACAATGTCCGGTGCCTACATTGGACCCTTGACTAATTTGAATCGCGTGTTGCAGGGCACATTATAGGGCAGCGCGTGTTGTTATACTTGCTGTTTATTTTGGGGTCCGGTGCCCACATTGAACCTCGACTAATCTGAATGTCGCGTTGCAAGACCCATTTTGGGGGTAGCACTTTTTTTTTTTTTTTTTTTTTTGGGGGGGGGGGGGGGGGGGTTTCCAAACGATGTGCTGTGCCCACATTGGAGCTCCAAACTAATCTGGATAGCGTATTGCCAGACTCATTCTGGGGTAGTGCACTTTTTTGGGAGGGTTTCGAATTCGGTGTCCGGTGTCCACATTGAAATCCCCGACTAATCTGGATTGTACGTTGCAGGGTCCATTTTGGGATAGTGCTACCAACAAGATTTTGTCCATATTCAGGCTCGAAATTGAGACTTCTGATTAAGGATGAAGTAGTTCCACCATCACACCACAACCCCTATTGGTGTTTTATTTTTTGTTCTTTCTCTTTCTGAGCATGATAGAGATTGTTTGGTAGAGTATATTAAAAAAAAAAAAAACAATGCAGATATATGTATTAGTTTTGTGTACTATTAATATATTATTTGATATACTTTTAGATTGAGTTGTATATAATTAATACCTCAAAATAATCCACGATACTAGTAATGCAAGTCAAAGCTAACTTGTCAAGTTAAAACAGATTATTTTTTTTAAAACGAAGAGAGCAACAAAAATAAAGAAAAGTATTAGCATCATTTCAGTGGGAAAAAAAGACTAATTGATCTGTAATAACTGTTTATCTTTTGAAAAAGTGGAAACAAAAATGCTTTAGAATATGAAAAGCTGGAGAAATACTGTCCAAACACTTTATTAGAAGAAAAGGATGAAAACACATGTGTATGAACATCTGTCTTTCATTAAAGTTAGGTTCCTAATCATTGTTCTTAATCTATTTAGGGTGGTGTCATTAATATAATATGATAATAATTAATTACAGTCGAAAATAAAATAAACATCGTTGTTAGTTTATTTTGCATATTGTATAAGTTTATATGCATTTATGTATTGTGTTGGTTATATTGTTTTTGGTTCTAAGCCAGGGATCTATCAAAAACAGTCTCTCTACTTCACTTGAGATAGTGGTATGGACTGCGTATGCTCTATCCTCTCCAGAGGGAATACACTAGATATGTTGTTGTTGAAAATAAAATAAATAATAAATAAATAAATAATATTCTTCAGGCTGAAGTGCAAATATCTTTCTTTTTTAAGAAGATTTAAGTTTACTGCAGTATAATCTACACCGATTCAACAGTATCATTCTTGCTTGTCCCCTCCAGGAATGATACAACGGGCCAACAACGACGTCCTACAACTCATACAACTGCGAACTAATTGAAGAGTTTAAAATGATAATAATTAATTACAGTTGAAAATAAAATTTAGAAAAACAAATAAATATATAATATTCTTTAGGCTGAGGTGTAAATATTTCTTTTTTTAAGGAGATTCAAATTCACTGCAGCATAATCTACACCAATTCAACATTACCACTCTTGCTTGTCCCCTCCAGGAATGATGTAACAACCCAACATCGTCGTCCCAAAACTCATACAACTTTGAATTAGTTGAACAATTTGTATATTCCTTCAATATATAATTACTCTTTTTTATACAATGAATATAATTAGGACTTAAAATATTATTAGTTGAATAGTTCGCATATTCCTTCAACAAATAATTTCTTCTATCTAATAAACGGAAAAGTAGTGAGATATTAAATAGTAGATTATGTAGCCTAGAGGTTACATACGTTACATAAGTTGATTTGAATATTTTTTAAAATATTTAAACCAATCAAATATGAGAAAATTGAACAACTCTTTTATACCAAACACACTCTATATGTAAAATAAAAATTTATGATTAAAAAAGATTTAAAAAAAAATCTAAAGATAAACTAATAAAGAAGTACAAAATTAATTGATTGACACAATAAAAGTGAATAAATACAAAGTCTTAATATGGTTAGATCTTCTCTCACTATTGATGAGTCATGACCATTAAGTTTCAAATGAAAGTGAAAGAGAGCCCACTAAACATAATTCAATTCTAAATCTTATCACATTAAAAAAAATTAGTTTATATTATGTCACATAGAAGTCACCCATAATTTTAGTCAATTAGTTAACTAAAACATAAATTTCACTTGAAGTTTAATAAGTTTATATTTGTAGAATTTTTTTTCATTCAAATTCTTCATGTGTATAATTTTCAATGTTATTAATAGATGTTCATTTTCATTATATTTGACACCAAATCTTACTGCTGATTAACTAAAAAGGTCGAGAACTAATAACTATCGAGACTCTAGACTATCCGGACACATACATCATGAAATAGTTCATGCATATTTGTAGAGATTGAGATTGTTATGTTATAAAGTTAAAGGCAATATTTTCAGAAGAATCAATTAACCGATGTACTGCCAAATAAAAAAAAAAAAACATAATACACAAACACACTCAAATTTGGCCTCAACTGACAAGTAAATACTTCAACTTTGAACTTGCACATTTAAACACCTTCAAAATATATGTGTCATGTTGGCATCGAGTGTTCACTAGAGAGATCTAACAAATTGGAGTGTTTAGGTGTCAGTTGAGATCAAATTGAGGTGACTAGATGTGCACACTCAAAGTTGAGTGTTTATTTGCCAGCTGAGCCTAGGTTTGAGTGTTTGTCCCAGAGGTACCAAGGATATTTTTTTGTATTTGTTTACATTTGATTTAGATTTGGTGAGATAGACGTCTTATAAGAGGTAACTTGACAAAAATGATTTTGCAAAACCATCATTATAAAATAATGGTATGAATGAATCAATCTATTATGATAATGGCATAAATGAATCCAAACTTTTAAAGGCGATAACATAGATGAGTCAAAATTATAATGAACGGTGACATATTTAAGCCTTTTTTATAATGAATAGTTAACATATGAAACTCGTGATAATTAGGATGTGTTTATATTTTCTTAATAAACAATCTTTTTCCACAATTATTTTCGTTTTTTTTTTAAAGAGATATATCCAAAAAAAAATTTCTTCACCACATATTTGTTTCTTTTCCCTTTATTCCTCTAAGAAGACCTTGACTACCAATTGTTCCATTTAGAACACTTGCTTCTCTCTTGATTTTGGTTTCTTATTATATACAATTAAAAGATCTGTGTAAAGATTATTTTATTTTGCTTCAACTTGAAGATCAAAGGTAAATATTGAATTTCATTATACTTTTTTATTTGTATATGATAATAACAAATTGACTTAGTTTAACTTTTTTTTACCTTCTATTATTTTTTTCTTCATATTCTTCAAATATATACATTTCGATGTTAGTAATGGATCTTATTTTTTATTATATCTGACACCAAATCTTACTAGTTATTTGTTTTCTATGTAATAAATAAAAAAGTATCATCTTACATAGAAAGGAAAAAGGTTCTACAATTTTTTTATGCTCTTGTAATATATCAATTCTATGTTATATAATATGATTTTTAGGTTGTAAGAAAATTGTTTTGTCAGCTAAATTACAAAGTGGTCACACAAAATTATTTTTATTTTTTGTTACATGAAGTCATTTATCATTAGAGTTTATTGTCATAGAAAAGTCATCTATATTTAAGGTTTATTATATTAAAAATCTCTTTATTTTTTCATTGACCTCTTCATATATATAATTTTTAATGCTATTAATAGATTTTGTTTTTCATTTGTATTTGACACCAGACCTGACTGTTGAACAACTGGAAAAGTTAAATTATTTTTAACTTCATCTGTTTACTTAGTGTGTATTACTATTTTTAGTTAATTATTTTCTATGTTACTCCATTCGTTTCAAAATACTTAGCCTCATTCTAATTTTGTCTGTTTTAAATTACTTGTCCTATTTATAAAATCAAGAGTATTTTAAACATTCTTTTTCATTTTTACTCCTAATAATACACTAAGTATCACACCAGTTTCAAAGATCTTTTGTTAAAAGGTTTTTCAAGTCTTCTTTTTAATTAAATAGACTATAATTTTATTTTTTTTAGGAAAATGACATTTTTTAGATAGATCTATTATTTATCTGACCGATATATAGACAAATCGATTATCGATCCGACAAATTGATTATCGATCCGACAAATCAATTATCGATCCGACCTATATGTGGACAGATCGATTATCAATCCGGCAAATGAAAAAAATAGAAGTAGGTCATTTTGATAATTGAAAACTTGAATAGGCTTAATTGTCAAATTTTCTCCCTTTTCGACTCTGTATGGAATTTCTAAGTGAATATGAACCGCTATATTTATTGAAGTAGTAAGAAGTGCATGCCATCAATTAAATATTTCTTGATTTCTATCATAATTATAGCTTAATTATAAGGGTATAAGGGTAAAAAATTAAAAATATACCTTTAATCATTGAAATCTTAAGGGGCGTGCCAAATACAAAAGGATAAAGTATTTGAAACGGAGATAGTATAAAGCTAAGCTTGTATTACTACTTTTAGTTAATTGTTTTTTTATGTCTTTGTGTTTCCAATTTTCTCTTATTTGGTTGACTTAAATATTTTTTGAAAAATATTTTTCAAATCAACTTTTTTTCTTAAATTTAAGGAAAATCACTTTCTTTCAAAAAACTAAGAAAAATATTTCTCAAAACGTTCTTTCAACCTCACTTTCACATTGAAATATTCTATAACTCTCAAAATCATCGCTCCTACCCTAACCCCCAATCACTTGAAACCCATCCCTAGCACCCCACATAAAATAAATAAATTTTTTTTCTTAAAAATATTTCAAAATTCTTTTTACCCTGTTCCTTCCCCAACCTCCACCTCCTATCAGCCTCCCCTCTGAAAAAATATATATATTTTTTTTTTAAATTGAACTTTTTTCTTAATCCCCCTTCCCACAAAATTAAAATTTTTAAATTTATTTTAGAATTTTGTTTTCTTACCCCACACTTACTCTCCTACTTTACCCCTACTGGCTGCCCCCACCCACCTTCAAAAAAAATATTTCTTAAAAAAAAAAAACTCAATTTTTTTTTCTTACACCGCCCCTACCACCTATCTTGACCCCTCCCCCACCTACCAACCTCCATCCCAAAAAAAGGATTTATTTTTTTATTTAGTTTTATTAAAACGAAAATTTCAAAACTTTTTTCTTATTCCCTTCTTACTCTATTCGTTATCATTTTTTTTTTTGTTAAATATGTGCGAATATTTTAAATATTTTTCTATTTGCATAACGAACACAAAAATATAAATGCGAAATAAGTTATTTTTCTAGAAAGTGTTTTCCTCATCCATAAATACAACTTACAAAAAGTAATTTTCGGGATCAAAAATTATTTTTCTAAAAAGTAGTTTCTATTCTTTAGTTAAGCACTTAAATGTATTTTTTGAAAATTATTTTTTCATTCACCAACCAAACACTAGAAAATATTTTTCGAAAAATATTTTTCACTCATCAACAAAACATAAAAAAATAGATAAGAAATTTACTTTGTTTTCCAAACATTTCCTTCATACCAGACACACCCTAAGTCTGTACAAGTAAATATACGCATCCTACACAAAATTATTCTCTTAATATGGCTAGCTAGCCTGATATTACTTGCTTTATTCCATATTATGTGAAAGTATTTTACCAGACACACTGTTTAATGTTTTCAACTAAGTATTGAGAATAAACAAGAGGTACTTAGGGTGTGTTTGGTACGAAGGAAAATATTTTTCTAAAAAATGTTTTCATGAAAAAAAAGTTGATTTCTTACTTATTTTCTTATATTTGGTTGGAGAGTGAAAAATATTTTCTAGTGTTTGGTTGGTGAATGAAAAAACATTTTTAAGAAAATATATTTTAGTGTTTAGCTAGAGTAGAGAAATGCTTTTTAATACTTTTTAGGGAAAAGACTCAAATATGCCACTGAACTATAAGAAATGACTCATTTATGCCATCCGTTAAAAGTTGGACTCATTTATGCCATCGTCGTTACAAAACTGGCTCATTCATGACATTACTTTTTAACAGCCGATTTTTAAAAACAGACTTGCCACGTGGCAGCTTATTAGAGGGTCACATCATTTTTATTTTATTTTTTTGAAAAAAATAATTTTCTTTTTAAATTTTTTTTTGATCCATTAAAAAGAATCCATCCAATTTTTTGATCCATTAAAAATTAATTTGATCTATGCTTTTAAAATTTGATTAATTTTTCATGATCAAACAAATATTTAAGAATTTTTTTTTAAAATTTAGTACTAAAATTTGTAACCAAACGCTATTCTAATTAAGCATATAGTATGTCTTAGCATACGTGAAATATTTTGTCAGTCGAATGTAAGTAAATTTTTATTTTTTTATTTTTTATTAAGCATAGAATGACATCATCAGCATCAGGGACATCTCAAACAAATTTATGGCCTAAGGTAAAAATCAAACGGAGGCCTTGCGTTTTATTTTTTTATATAAAATTTTTCTTTTTTCTATAATTAGTATTTAATATATTTCTTAAAATTTGTAATTTATTATTACTAAACAAAAATAGGCCCCTCAAATTTTGGGGTATTAGGCGGCCGCCTTTTCTCCTAAAGGGTTGAGCCGCCCCTAATCAGCATTCAACATTTGTACGTAACACTTTATGCATCATCATTTATCATTGCAAAAACAGGAAGGCGACAACATGCCGACATATATATTATATGTAGAGTTGGCAAAATGAGAAGCTAACTATTAATAATATAATAGTAATATTTGATGTTTATATATCCCTTCAGTTTCAACTGAAAAATTGAATCTTTTAAAAAAATTTAAAAAATAAAGTGATAAAAAGCGTGGAGTGTATACTCTCTCCGTTCCCTTTTAGTTACTCGCCCGTCATTTAAAATGGCTATTTTATTATAATATATTTATTAAATGATGTTTACTATTGTATTTGAAATTAATTTGAAGAATAAAATAATTAAGATTAAAGGTAATCTATGAAAACAATCTTAATATGTCAAAAATGACAAAAAAACGAATCGAACGAGAATGTTTTAAGAATATATTCATGAAAAATTAATCAAATTTTAAAAGCATAGATCAAACTAATTTTCAATGGATCAAAAAGTTGCTTCTTTTTAATGGATCAAAAAAATAATTATTTTTTTAAAAAAAATTAAAAAAAATAAAAATAACGTGGCCCTCTAATAAGCTGTCACGTGGCAAGATTATTTTTAAAAACTATCTGTTAAAAAGTAATGGCATGGATGCGCCGGTTTTGTAACGGCGATGACATGAATTAGCCTAACTTTTAACGGATGACATAAATGAGTCATTTCTGATAATTCAGTGGCATATTTGAGCATTTTCCCTACTTTTTATAAAAATGAATTTTGAACCCGAAAATACTTTTTTTATGGTGTGTTCAATTTGAAGGTGGAAAATATTTTCTAGGAAAATAAGTGGTTTCTGACTTATATTCTTATGTTCATTATGCAAGTAGAAAGTGTTTTCTAAAAGAATTTGTATATATATTTTTATAAAAATATGTTTTTCGGATGAAGGGTGGGGGGTGGAGTAATGAGGGATTGGGTGTCGGGTTAAGGGTGGATGATTTTGAGAGTTGTATAAATATTTTAACTTGAGAGTGAGGTTGAAAGAGAGCTTTAAAAATATTTTCCTTAATTTTCGAAGAAAGTCATTTTCCTTAGATTTGAGAAAAATAAGTTGATTTGGAAAAAACATTTAAACCAATCAAATATGAGAAAATCGGAAAACATTTTCTAGTTTTTCTATCATACCAAACACACTCTTAAAGTAATATGATAAAAAAGTTAGTTTTATTGAGAAAACATCACATTAAGATTCGAATTTGAATTACATCCAACATATGTGATGTCTTCAGCCCCTTGATGCCATTCAAAATAGTTACTATTATAATTCTTATCCACTGCAACTGAACTACTTTAGCATGGTTCTTTTGTTGCAGTGCTTTTTGAAATATCATGGAAGCTGTTGCTGGGAAGGTAATTGACCTTATAGAGAAGGCCGGTACATAATTCATAAGGAAGATCAAAAGTTGCATAAACTTTGGTAAGAATTTGAAAACTCTGGAAAGAAATGCAAAGCGATTATCAGATAGAGCAGACGATATGAAGACACGGGTTGAGAATCAAGAGCGATCTGGGAGGAAGAAGAGGAAACAAGAAGTTGAATCTTGGCTTAATGAGGTTGAACAGCTCAAAGAAGAATTTCATCAGTTAAAAGAAGAAGCAACAAGAGGGAAGAAAAATATAGGTGATTTGGAGAAGATGGATGAAAGGGTCGGAGAACTTCTCGAGCAAAGTAGAGATTTTGGAGAGCTCGTGTGTGATGTTTATGAAAGCGAGTGTCCAATGCAGGTGCAACCAGTTCAGGAGGAGAAGTCAAAACAGAATTTAGACTTGACCTGCTTAGCTGCTTTGTGGACAATTTTCTGTCACGGACTACTTCTTTAAGAGGCTTGACCTGCAGCATCATTAATTGTGATGAGATAGAATGGATCGTCATCGTGCCCTCTGGTAGAGATACAACTACAGACCCACACTACATACATTTCCATAGTCTGAAAGTTGAATGGTTGGGCTCTGTAAGGGAAAAATTACATCTCACACCTTCTCGGGCCATAGGATGAAGAAGTTGTTTCCACGGGCTATCTTGCAGGATCTCAAGAACCTTGAGATGCTTGATGTATCTGGGTGTTCAGAGATGGAAGAGATAATAGGAAGAGAGGAAGGAGAGGAAAGTAGCCAAAGCAGCAGCAGCAGTACATCTACAACTGCTGACCTTCCTAACCTAAAACAACTCATCCTGCGAGGCCTGCGTGGATTGAAGAGTATCTGTGAGGGAAAACTGATGTGTGATTCCGTTGAATACATGGAATTTCGTAAGTGCCCCAAACTGAAGAGGCTGCCTTTCTATACTCCAACTACAAATGAACATCCTTTTCCATCCCTTAGATATATCCAAGTTGATGAAGAAAATTGGTGGGAGAGATTGGAGTGGGAACAATCCCATGTCAAGACCCTCTTCGAACCTTACATTACATATTCTTGAGGTTCACTGGCTCAGCAATAATCAATCTTTTTCTCAATTGACATTAGCTAAGACTTGTCTTAACATCAAGTTATGATAATTGTCAAGATTTTGGCTCGAATCCCGATGTTTGTCTTGATTTTTGTTACATGACGTGCCTGGGTAAAAGTACACGGAAAGTATTATTTTTGTGAGTTTCATACGTGATACTATTAAACCTATACAATCATTTTATTTGTATTATAACACAACACGATGCTGAAAGAGACAAGACAACAATCATTCATTAAAGAGACTAAACTATTATTCCCATTATATTATAACACATTACACACCTCAATATTTGAAAGAGACAATGCAAATCCTGAATCCGCCTTCTGATCATGTCATACAATGTCTTTGGAAATAATCATCGCATATCCTCCCAAGATTTGCCTATGGCCACAAAATGACTAATTTACAAGAAAGCAAATTGTTGAAACAAAAATTTCTTCCAAAAAGAAAACCTTATACAGGAAGAAAAGATATGAGATAAATAATAAAGAGGGAAAGACTATACAAAGCTGAAAGTCTTGAAGATGGTACATATTAAGCAAACTATTGTTTGAGCTTAATCTGAACATGTGCAGATAAGACCATTATATCTTCCAGGAATGGTTTTGCAAAAGCACCTGAACTCTTCATCGACGTTGCTTTTTGACCGAGAGGCCGAGAGCTAACTATCGAGACTTTGCACTATCCGGACACATACTTCATGAAATGGTTCATGCATGTTTCATGTTTGTTCTAGAGATTGAGAATGTGATGTTAGACAGTTAAGCACAAATTATTTGCAAAATATTTTCAGAAGAATCAATTAACAGACATACAGTCAAAAAATTATGAAATTGAATTGAAGTTGAATTTCGAAATTCAGAAATTTGAAAAATGAATAACTATTTTCAATTCAAATTATTCGTACTACCTGCCTGAATTGAAAAGTATCTGTGAGGGAAAATTGATGTGTGATTCCCTTGAATCCATGGAATTTCTCAAGTGCCCCAATCTGAAGAGGATGCCATTCTATACTACAAATGAACAATGTCAAACATATGTGTGGCCCTGTTATTCTCTTTTGGGAAATGAAGTACGATTATGTTTCCTAAGTTGACAAGACTCACATTCAAGAGAAGACAAAGTAGAAAGGCTAGAAATTAATTTTTGAAGTTTTGCTAGACACAGGTGACCAAAACGGTTGTGGATAAGATTAGTTGAGGCGGCAAAAGTGAAGGCAACTGATGGTGGTGATTTGGACATGTGATACAGTCCCTGTGACTCATATCCTGTTCCAATCGTCTTCCCCGTTCTCCGGTCCTGTACAACAACAGAGTCAGCCAAAAAAGTGACACCACAATTCAGGTGTTTGATTAATTTGCTAACAGAAATCAAATTAAAAGGACATCCATGAGCAACTAAAACTGAGTTTAAGGAAATAGAGGGAAGAAGTTGCACGTCCCCTATTCTGAGTGAGGGTTGTGGAATGAATATGATTTGAGAAAAGATTCTGATTATCAGAGATATGGTCAGATGCATCAGAATCCAATATCCATTGGCAAGAGGGTGAAGACCTGGTAAGACAAGCAAAGGAATTACCAGTCTGTGGGGTGTCAGATACAGCTGAATGTCGTGTAGCCGCTTTATACTGCAAGTAATCACTAAAATCTGCTCCAGACAAAGTAATAGAATTGGACAGTTGATCATCTGTGTCTTTACTGGTCTGAATCACATGAGCTGTACTACAATTGTTAGTACATGGTGGTCGACCATGCAATTTACAACAAGTTTGTCTAGTATGTCCTAGCTTGTTGCAGTAGTTGCAATAGGGTCTTGAGTTTCTACTGTTCCTCCTTTGCTGGACATTTTGTTCCCGTGGATTTGCATTTTTCACAGCTAATACAGATGTTTCGACGTTATTGGTGTCATTTGTTTCTGAACCAATACGTGATAATCGAGCTGAAACATCGAGTAAGGAAGGAATTGATGAGCTTGCCAAGATTTGATCCCTTATAGGACTTAGATCAGATCGAAGTCCTTTCAGTGCTAGAACCATAAAGAACTTATCTCTTTGTTGCTCTTGTGTGGTGACACTTTCAGAAAGTGGTATGAGGGAGTCAAATTGATCTTTCAAGGTTTCTATCTGTCTTAAATAACTCGCCATATCTTGATTATTCTGATGAAGTTGGACTAAGTCTGAGACAACTTGTATATGCGTTGTATGTCATTTGTATACAAAGTCTTAGCTTTAGTCCAAACTTTATAGCAAGTTTTACAAGATTGAAATAGATTGAGTAATTTAGGATCCAAAGAGTTCCATAAGAGATTGCATAATTGAGCATCAATGCGAGTCCACTTAGTCCTTATCACTAGTATTTTTGACTAAATGGTCCTCATATCCTTGTCCCATAAACCACATCTCAATAGATGAAGACCATGATGTGTAATTATTACTGCCTTCTAATTTCATGGTAGTAATAACAGGAGAACTTGAAATAGAGGAAAACATCGATTTGATATCACTTGAAGATTCAATTTTCTGTGTCATTATGGCTTAGAAAGCTGAATGAAGTACCAAGAAAAGGTTTGGTTAAAAGAGCTCGAAATAGAGGAAAAAGAAGCCTCCTCTTGATTACTGCATATCTGGTAGGAACTGTTTTAGATCTGTATTGAACAAGAACTTCACAAGAAAAATGAAGGAACAGCTGCTGATTGTTGCTAGAAAATTATAGGAGTGACTGATGTTGCTGGAATTTTTTTTTTCTAGTTGTTGAAAATTATAGGAGTGATAGCAGTGGCTCTGATACCATGTTAATGATGTAAGTATATTTCACTTCATGCATTCAAATGACATATTACATCAACAATATACAAAGCTAGACACAAAAGGTCAAGAGTAGATCCCTAAGATCGTGCCTTCTACCTACAATAATTGACTATCTATGAGACACTACTTCTAGATATATCTTTGACATATACTACTTCTAGATATATATTTGACATATATACACTACAATATCTTGACAAAAGGTAAGTTTTATAGAGTAGCGGTTAGACCGACGTAATGGACAAAGTTTTGGCCAATCAAAAATTCCCATGTTCAGAAGATGCATGTTGTAGAAATGAGAATGTTCAGATGGATTTATAGACATACTAGGTGTGATAGAATCAAGAATGAGGACATTCGAGATATGGTGGGAGTGGCCTCCGTGTTGGATAAGATGAGGAAAGCGAGATTGAGATAGCTTGGACATGTAACGAGGCGAGATACAGATCTGTATACACAATACCCTCCCCACACCCCACTTGTGGGCCTAGACTGGGTATGTTGCTGAATTTTTTTCCCTTGCAGTACCTACAAGATATTACTTACCCGGTTAGTCAAAACTCAATGACATGAGATATCAAAATGATAGAATCAGAGCCAAACTTAAGCGCCCTTACTGATAGGACAGAAAAGCTAGATGATCACCTTAAACAGCCTTTTCACCTCCCAAGATACGGGCAAGATCTGTATACACAATACTGTTCCCACACCCCACTTGTGGGACTACACTGGGTATATTGTTGATATTGTTGTTGCTGATCTTTTTTCCCTCTTACCCGGTTAGTCAAAACTCAAAGAAATGAGAGTTCAAATGATAGAATCAGCGCCAAACTTTAGCGCCCCGCCAAACTTTAGCGCCCCTACTGATAGGACAAAAAAGCCAGATGATCACCTTAAACAGATGGTACATCCACTAAGATTTTATCAGTTTATGTATCTCAAGTTCTTTGTTCCCACAATTTTATTCTTATAGCTTAAATATAATTAACTTGTCATGCATCCCAACACTTACATTTCCCTTCTTTTGTACATAATTCAGAAACAGCATCACAATTTTGACTAGGAAGAACATATCTGAGGTGCACTCCCATCATTAGACCTTTCGTGTTTGCTTAAGGTTTCTTACAGTCTAAGAATCTAGAGAAAAAAAAAAAAAGATAAATCCATTCGGTCATAAAGAAAGAAAAAGCTTCAGAAGAAACTATCAGGATTAAAATCCATTTGGTCATAAGAACTATACATCCTGAAGAGACAATAGACCTACATATATATCTAGAGATGCACCCTTTGCAAGAAAAGCAGGAGATTCTTAACTTACAATAAATATACTTATATGTTCTTATTAGGTACTTGATTCACCAACTAATAATACTGAAGCAGCCCCAAAAAGCTTGGGAAGTGAATTTCCAGCAAGATCTCAGAAGTTTTTAATAACTGTGTACCTCCTCACTTAAAAAGTGTATATTTTCTTGCTGATATTGCAGCAATGCCGATCAATAGTCGACCACCATCCTGGTACCTGTGCAACAGAAGGCTCTTAGAAAAATTATCATTTGTCTCATCAAGAAGAAGCAGTAAAACAACTGTCAAGCGTTCTTCGACCTCTTCTCAGAAGTCCTATCCAGCAGCCATAAAGATAGCGTCACATTGACATCATAAAAGTACCAATCAGGTTGCATTAATGGTTGGTTTGAAAACACAAAAATATATTTGAGATTTATTGTCTTCGGCCTTAGCATCAGTTAATTATCCAAAAGCCTCCCACTTCTTCAACTACCAAATGCTTCACCATATCAGAATTCAAAATAAATATCATCCTATTGCAAACACTATCAATACTAACTACATCTCAGCGATCAATGAACTGAAACAAAGAAGTCACTATTGTCAATCCCAATTTGTTTGACCCAACTCATTTTGGTCATCCCAACTCATTTTATACCTTCTTCTAATGCAAAGATCCATCCAGATATACAATTGCCATAAAATACTTCTTTGTATTCTTATAGCTTTGATATCACATTTTTTAACACTTAGTACTAGTTTTTACACGGCCATGTAATTAGACAATAGTTTCCAAGCATCTCCATAATCAGAATGTAATCCTGAGAGTACCTCAAACCTTTCAGAGAACTTGATGGTTGAAGTGGAGAATAAATTGTGACTTTAAAACATCAGGCTGGGAATCCAATGAATTGTACTGGTGAACACAACCTGCAGAGCACAAGGTCTAACTGACTTTATTTTGCATCTCTACTTCATGAAATAGCTCATCGATGTTTGTTGAAGAGATTGAGAATGTTATGTTAGACAGTTAAAAATATAAATTGTCTGTAAAATATTTTCAGAAGAATCAATTAACAAACCTACTGTTAAAAAGTTATGGAATTGAATTAAAGTTGAATTTCGCAATTCAAAATTTTGAAAAATACAGAATAACTATTTTCAATTCAAATTATTCATAAAAATTCAAAACAATTTCGATTTATATTATATGATCAATCATATTTTCAACATTTTTACTTTTAAAAAAACTATTACTTTATTTTAAATACTCACAATTTTCATGATGAGCCTCCTCTTTATTGAATTAAATCTATCCAGATAATAACTTTATCCTAGCTCGTATGATTCAATGATACTGTCAATATTTCACATGATTTGATGGGATATGCATATTTTGAGAAACTACTTTCTTCGTTTAAAAAAATGATCTATTTTTTTAATCTGTTTTAAAAAAAAACAATCCTTTTCTTTTTTATAACACTTTAATTTTAATTTTATGCTTCACATATTTAAAATTATAAAATTAAAAAAAATATTTGTTTTTCTAAATTTTATATTAAATCAAAATAAATTATTCTTGGGAGTAAAAAAGTTAAAGAAAAAGGTCTATTGAAATCATTTCATAGGAAGAGAAAAAGACTAGTTGATCTCTTTTGAAAAAGTGGAAACAAAAATGCTTTACAATATGAAAAAATGTCCAAACACTTTATTAAAGAAAAGATGAAAACACCTGTATGAACATCTGTTTTTCATTTAATATAGTAATCTTTCATTAAAGTAGAGATAAACATTCAATGCTCTCGTATTATGATCAAAGTTGCTATAATATATTTTAACTTTACAAAAGTCTTATTAATTTTTTAAACTCAATTTTAACATATTTTTATCACTCTTTTATATTAACATAACATCTTTATTATATAAAATAAAGTATACGTTATAAGTGTCATGTTACTTAAAAAGGTAACAAAAAAATCACATTAGCTAAAAAGGATAGCAAAAATTTACTAAAATTTAGTTCAGGGGTAATAAGACCCCTATAAAGTTGGAGCGTATCGTAGAAAATTTAATCATAATTCAGTGTATGATGTCTTCAACTTTACAAGAGTCTTATTACCTCTGATGTGTGATTCCCTTAAACACGTGACATTCCCTTGTCAGCTGAGCCCAGGTTTGAATATTTGTCCCAGAGGTGCCAAGGAATTTTTTGTATTTGTTTATATTTGATTTAAATTTATGATATTGACTTCTAGTAAGAGGTCACACAGTAAAAATAATTTTTACAAAATCACCATTATAAAATAATGTCATGAATGAACCAATCTATTACGATAATAGCATAAATGAACCCAAACTTTTAAAGGCGGCGACATAAATAAGTTAAATTTATAGCGGACGATATAAATAAGTCATTTTTAATAATTTGATGATATATTTAAACCTTTTCTCATAATGAATAGTTAACTTATGAAACTCATGATAATTAGAATGTGTTTATTTTCTTAATAAACAATCTTTCTAACACAATTATTTTCACTTTTTCTTTTTTAGAAGAGATATTTGTTTCCATTATTCCTTTAAGACCTTGACTCAAACTAATCATTCCATTTATAACACTTACTACTTCTCTCTTGCTTTTGATTTCTTATACAATTCAAAATCTGTGTAAACATTGAAGATTTTATTTTGCTTCAACTTGAAGATCATCAAAGGTAAACATTGAATTTCATTAGACTTTTTTATTGGTATTTGATAACAAATTGACTTAGTTCAACGTTTTTAAAATTTTATATTTTTAAAAAAATTCTTCAAATATTTATATATTTTCATGTTATTTATGGATCTTATTTTTTACTGTACCTTACACCAAATTTGACTGTTGAACATCTGAAAAAGTTAAATTACTACTTAGTTAGTTGTTTTCTATGTAATAAATAAAGAAATATCTACTTACATAGAAAAAAAAAAGATTTTACAATGTTTTTATGCTCTCTCTAATATATCAATTTTATGTTATATAATCTGATTTTTAGATCCTAAGAAAATTGTTTAGTCAGCAAAATTACACGAGTGTTCACACAAAATTATTTTTATTTTTGGTCATATGAAAGTCATTTATCATTAAAGTTTATGGTTATATAAAAGTCATCTATATTTAAAGTTTATCATATTAGAAATCTCTATATTTTTTTAGTTCGACTTCTTCATATATTTATATAATTTTTGATACTATTAATAAATCTCTTTTTTTTTTATTTGTATTTGACGTCAGATTTGACTGCTAAACTACTGAAAAATGTAAATTATTTTTTAATTCATCTGTTTACTTAGCATGTATTACAATCTTTTAGTTAATTGTTTTCTATGTTACTCCCTTTGTTTCAAAATAAATGACCCTTTTTTTAATTTTGTCTGTTTTAAATTAGTTGTTCTATTTATAAACTCAAGAGTATTTTAAACTTTTTTTTTCAATTTTATTCCTAATAATACATTAGGTATCACACCAGTTTCAAGGATTTTTTGTTAAATGGTCTTTTCAAGTCTTCTTTTTAATTAAAAAGATTGTAAGTTTTTTTTTTTAAAGAAAAAAACATATTTTTTAGACAGATCTATTATCTATTCGATCGATATATAGATAGTTCGATTATCGATCTGACCTATATATAGACAAATTGATTATCAATTCGACAGATAAGAAAATAGAAGTAGGTTATTTTGCTAATTGAAAACTTGAACAAGCTTAATAGCCTAATTTTTTTAGTAGGTCATTTTACTAATTGAAAACTTGAAAAGGCTTAGTAGCAAAATTTTCTCCACTTTCAAGAATATTATTAAATGTAAATGTCAAATACCTATCTGACTCTTTTTCTCCCTTTTGACTCTCTGTATTGAATTTTTAAGCGAAAATGAGCCGCTATATTTATTGGAGTAGTAAGGAGTGCATGCCATCAATTAAATATTTCTTGATTTCTATCATAATTATAGCTTAGTTATAAGGGTATAAGGGTAAAAAATTAAAAATATACCTTCAATCCTTGAAATCTTAAGGGGCGTGCCAAATACAAAAGTATAAAATATTTTGGAACGAAGACTGTAACATAAAGCTAAATTTGTATTATTATTTTAGTTAATTGTTTTTTTATGTGTTTTATGTTTCCAATTTTCTCTTATTTGGTTGACTTAAATATTTTGAAAATTATTTTTCAAACCAATTTTCCTTTCTTAAATCTAAGGAAAATCATTTTCCTTTAAAAACTACAATAACAACAACAACAACAAATTCAGTGTATTCCCACATAGTGAGGTATGGAGAGGGTAAGATGTATGCAGACCATACCTCTACCTCCAAAGAAGTAGAAAGACTGTTTTTCCTTTAAAAACTAAGAAAAATATTTTTCAAAACTCTCTTTCAACCTCACTCTCAAGTTAAAATGTTCTATAACTCTCAAAATCACCTACTCTTATCCCGAACCCCAATCATTTACCACCCCACATAAAAAAAAAATGATTTAATTTTTTTTAAAAATTATTTCAAATTTTTTTCTTACCCTGTTCCTTCCCCGACCTCTACCTCCTACCTCCCCTTCAAAATAAATATTTATTTTTAAAAAATAAATTGAACTTTTTTCTCAACCCCCGCTCTCCCTTCACACTAAAAATTAAATTTTTTAAATTTATTTTAGGATTATGTTTTCTTACACCACACTTACTCTCCTGCCCTCACCCCTATCCTATCCCTACTGGCTACTCTCCCTCCCCTTTTCAAAAAAAAATATTTTTAAAATTTATTTTTCAAAAAAAATTCAAAACTTTTTTCTTACTCCACCCCTACCACCTATCCTGACCCCCTCCCCCCTACCAGCCCCCCACCCAAAAAAATGACTTAATTTTTTAAAATTTTTATAAAAAAGTTTCAAAATTTTTTTCTTATCCCCTTCTTAGCCTATTTGTTCTTATTGTTGGTTTGTTAAATATGTGCAAATGTTTTTTTACTAGACTAACGAACATAAGAATATAAATGTGAAATAAGTTATTTTTCTAGGAAGTGTTTTCCTCCTCCATACCAAATACACCTTACAAAAAGTAATTTTTGGGATTAAAAATTATTTTTCTAAAAAGTATTTTCTATTCTTTAGCTAAATACTAAAATGTATTTTCAGAAAATTATTTTTTCATTCACCAACCAAACACTAAAAAATATTTTTCAAAAAAATATTTTTCATTCATCAACCAAACATAAGAAAATAAGTAAGAAAACTATTTTGTTTTCCAAACATTTTCCTTCATACTACACACACCTACGTAAAATTATTCTCTTAATATGGCTAGCTAGTCTGATATTGCTTGTTTTTTTGCAAATTATGTGAAAGTATTCTACTGGACACACTGCTTAATATTTTCAACTTTATAGTAGTGAGAATAAACAAGAAGTACTTAGGGTGTGTTTGGTATGAAGGAAAATGTTTTCCATGGAAAATATTTCTCTACAAAATGTTTTCACGAAAAAAATTTTGATTTTTTACTTATTTTCTTCTTCTTTTTTTTTTTTAAAGTCAAACTTGGCCATGAAGCCCATTTTATAAATGCCAAGACTGGGAAATTTATAAATAACATAAATACTAACCTTTTAAAAGTAATTACACTCTTTCCCACTTTTTTAATTATTTTACTCTCTCTCCCTATTAATATACATAATATAGCCAACATATATATAACATTTTGTATATATGTGGGATTTTATAATATATTTAGGAAATTGAGATTTTTTATAATATTGAAAACATAAGTTGTGTATTTGTATAATTTTTAGTTACATTAATGGGTCAGGTCCAAAAGTGACTCGGCCCAAAAAGAAATAAGCTAAATATTTGCAATATAGCAATAAACAACAAAAGGGAAAGCCAACAAGCAGATTAGGAAATATCTGCTTTCAAGATTCTCTAATAAGCTCAATGTCCATGGCTTCCTCGAAAATATTTTCTTATATAAAATATTTTCTAATGTTTGGTTGATAATGAAAAAACATTTTTTAGAAAATACATTTTAGTGTTTAGCTAAAAAATAGAGAAATAATTTTTATAAAAATAAATTTTGAACCCGAAAACACATTTTTTAGGGTGTGTTGATTTTGAAGGCGGAAAGTATTTTCTAGGAAAATAAGTTGTTTTTGACTTATATTCTTGTGTTCGTTATGTAAGTAAAAAATGTTTTCTAAAAGAATTTGAATATATATATATTTTTTTAAAAAAATATGTTTTTTGGATGGAGGGTGGGGGTGGCGTGGTGAGGGATTGGATGTCGGGGTTTGGGTGGATGATTTTGAGAAATAACTTGAGAGTTTTGAAAAATATTTTTCTTTATTTTCAAAGAAAGTTATTTTTCTTAGATTTAATAAAAATAAGTTAATTTAAAAAATATTTAACCCAATCAAATATTAGAAAAATCGGAAAACATTTTCCTGTCATACCAAACAAACTCCTAAAGTAATATGATAAAAAAGTTAGTTTTATTGAGAAAACATTACATTAAGATTTGAATTTGAATTACATCCTAAGTATGTGATGTCTTCAGCTCCTTGATGCCATTCAAAATAGTTACTACTATAATTCTTATCCACTGCAACTGAACTACTTTAGCATGGTTCTTTTGTTGCAGTACTTTTTGGAATATCATGGATGCTGTTGCTGGGAAGGTAATTGACCTTATAGAGAAGGCCGGTACGTATTTCATAACGAAGATTAACAGTTGCATAAACTTTGGTTAGAATTTGAAAACTCTGGAACAAAATGTAAAGCGATTATCAGATAGAGTCGTCGATATGAAGAGAGATTGAGAATCAAGAGCGATCTGGGAGGAAGAAGAGGAAACAACAAGTTGAATCTTGGCTTAACGAGGTTGAACAGCTCGAAAAAGATTTGTGTGAAGTAAAAGAAGCAGCAACAAAAGGGAAGAAAAATATAGGTGTTTTGAAGAAGTTGAATGGAACACTTGCAGAACTTGAACAAAGAGGAGATTTTGGAGAGCCTGTGCTTGATGTGGATGAAAGCGAAGATTTAGAAACTCTGGAACGCAGAGTAAAGCAATTATCAGATAAAGCAGTCGATATGAAGAGAGAGGTTGAGAATCAAGAGCGATCTGGAAGGAAGAAGAGGAAACAAGAAGTTGAATCTTGGCTTAACGAGATTGAACAGCTTGAAAAAGATTTACATGAGTTAAAAGAAGCAGCAACGAGAGGGGAGCAAAATATAGGTGTTTTGGAGAAGATGGATGGAAGGGTTGGAGAACTTCTCGAGCAAAGTAGACATTTTGGAGAGCTCGTGTTTGATGTGTATGAAAGCGAGGAGTGTCCCATGCAGGTGCAACCAGTTTGGGAGGAGAAGTCAAAACAGAATTTAGAAGTGGTTTGGACATGGTTACAGGATGAGAATGTCTCAAGCATCGGAATATATGGTATGGGAGGGGTGGGTAAAACCACTTTGGCAAAGCATATACATAATCGTCTTGTTAATGACCATCGTTATCAAGTTCGTTGGGTTACTGTCTCTCACGGGTTTAGCGTCAAAGGATTACAAGATGACCTTGCCAAATTTATGAATCTTGATCTTTCAAATGAGGAGGATGAACATAGAAGGTCCGCCAAATTAAAAAAAATGAATAACATTGTTATCATATTGGATGATGTCTGGGAGCGCCTTAGCGAAAAGTTGGGTTACCCTCTTGGTGTGGAGGGCTGTAGACTGATTCTAACAAGCCGCTCTTCTGAAGTCTGCCAAAAGATGGGTTGTCAGAAACTACTCGAAGTGGAGACCCTCAATACTGATGATGCTTGGGAGCTGTTCAGGAAGAGTCTAGGATCTGATACTGTGCTTAGTCCAGATATCGAGAGAGTTGCCAAATCCCTGGCAGGAAGGTGTGAGGGCTTGCCACTCGGTCTCATCACTTTGGCAGGAAGCATGATAGGGGTGACTGACATAAGGGAGTGCAGAAACGCCTTGATAGAATTCCCCAATGACATGAAAAATGATGTTTTCAAGGTACTGAAGTATAGTTATGATCGGTTGAGAGATACAAATATGCAAGAATGCTTTTAGTACTTTGCTTTGTATCCTGAAGACTACGAAATTGGCAGAGATGAATTAATTGGTAGATTTATAATGGAGGGACTGGTGAAGGGAAATAGTAGGGAAGATGAGTTAACCATGGCCATACCATATTGAATAAACTAGTCAAGCTCTGCTTACTTGAAGCAACTGACTAATGGGGAGATGAATCAGTAAGGATGCGGATCACAAATGATAAACCGAGGTACATGGTAAGGGCTGGAATAGGAACACAAGTGTTGGAGGAGCAGGATTGGGTGTTCGATTTGGAAAGAGTCTCTTTTTACAAAAGCAAGATAAAGAGAATCCCTGAAGACATGGCACCCAATTGCCCCACATTATCAACCTTGATTTTGTCTGATTGTGGTTTGACAATGATCCCGGGTTCTTTCTTTCAATACATGAACAAGCTCCAAGTACTCGACTTGAGCTACAACTCAGACCTTATGGATTTGCCAAGTTGCATATCTAACTTGGGAAGTCTTAGAGCACTCTCGTTTCGAGAATGTAGACGGCTCAAATCAATGCCATCACTGGAAAAGCTCAAAAATCTGAGGGTGTTAGATGTATTTCGCACTGGTATTAAGGAAGTACCTCAAGGCATGGAAAACTTTGTCAAGCTTAAAGTTCTAGATATGGGTGGAACCTATCTTGATGAACTGCCGAAGGAGATATTACCGAAGCTTTCCCATCTTCAATACCTCAATCTTCCTGGACGTGTGGATGCCCCAGTTGAAGACTTGGCCAGCTTGGAACTGCTCGAAGCATTCAGAGGCAGGTTCAGTGATTTGCATAACTTTCATAAGTTCATGAATAGTCGCCATAACTATGAGAAAGATTGGTGGTATAACATATATGTGAGGCCAATAGAGCCGAATCGTCTTGATGACAGAGAGAGAATATTGAAACAGAGAAGAGTGATTGTAAGAGATTGCACCATTGAAGTAGGTCGAGGAGAAGCAGCAACATCAATTTTCTGTCACGGACTACTACTTTAAGAGGCTTGTCCTGCAACATCTCTCTTTGTGATGACATAGAAGGGATTGTCAATGTGTCCTCTGGTAGAGATACAATTACAAACCCACATTGCATATCTTTCCACAGTCTGCAAGTTCTTTGCTTGAACAATCTTGTTGGGCTCTGTAAGGGAAAAATTGCATCTCACACCTTCTCGGGTCTAACAGAATTGAATATCAGCAGCTGCCGTAGGATGAAGAAGTTTTTTCCACGGGCTATCTTGCAGGATCTCAAGAACCTTGAGAAGCTTGA
Organism: Capsicum baccatum var. pendulum; assembly: GCA_030864225.1. Taxonomy (NCBI): domain Eukaryota; kingdom Viridiplantae; phylum Streptophyta; class Magnoliopsida; order Solanales; family Solanaceae; genus Capsicum; species Capsicum baccatum. The sequence continues at coordinate 308,048,557 of CM061552.1, read as the reverse complement.
AGTACGTCTGTGTTCAGAGATGGAAGAGATAATAGGAAGAGAGGAGGGAGAGAGAAGTAGCCAAAGCAGCAGCAGCAGCAGTACATCTACAACTGCTGACCTTCCTAAGCTAAAAGTGCTCAAACTGCAAGGCCTGCCAGAATTGAAGAGTATCTGTGAGGGAAAACTGAATTGTGATTCCCTTGAATACATGGAATTTCGTAACTGCCCCAAACTGAAGAGGATGCCTTTCTATACTACAAATGAACATCCTTTTCCATCCCTTAGAAAAATCAGAGTTCATGATGGAAAAAATTGGTGGGAAAGATTGGAGTGGGAGCAATCCCATCTCAACACCCTTTTCCAAACTTACATTACATATTTGTGAGGTTCACTGTCTCAGCAATAATCAATCTTTTTCTCTGTAATGACACACTCTTCACTCTTTTCCTTTTTATCCCCAAACAAATGTATTGTATTGTCCATTCATCGTGTATTAAATCTATGAGGAAAGGCATCGTTTTCATTTCAAACTATACCCGAAAAGTCAAAGCCACACCTAAATTATACTAGTGACCTATTACACACCTAAACTATAAAAAAGTGAAACTATTTACACCCTGTCACGCTACCATTGCATGTGGTGTAATGTTTTACACGTGCTGCCACGCCAGCACCACGTCAATAAAAATATCACTTTTTTATAGTTAAGGTGTGTAATAGGTCACTTATATAGTTTAGGCGTGAATTCGACTTTTCGATTATAGTTTGAGGTGGAAACGATGCATTTTTTCTTAATGTTTTTAACCGTTTACTTTTGTTATTTAATACGCTGGACGCGCCTAAAATAAGTGTAACACACGCGCCTTAGAATGGGGGTCGCGGAAAGGTAATAATATCACTTTTATATAGTTAAGATGTGTAATTCTTATATAGTATAGGGTGAAAATGATTCTTTTCTCTTAAATCTATATATGGTGTATACATAGGTTTAAGAAAACATGTGTAGTATATATTGTATGTTTAATCGCCTAATTCGTGTGCTTATTATTAGTAGTAGTAGTAGTAGTTTTCGTACGTGTCTTGCACGTGTAATATTTGATTATTTAAAATTAAATGATTGTCTATTGCGGAGATTTTTAATAAATTGTAAAAGTTCAAATCACTTTTAAAAAATCTTTCACACTTTAATATAATAATGTAAATATAAATATATACACATATATATGTTTTATCAGTTTCAAGTGGTTGATGGATATCACTTTTATGTTTGCATATTTCTTTCCCTTGTTGCCACAGGTTAAGAGACATACATCAATTTGAACTCTATTTGTGTTACAATTATTTTTTTGTTTCTTATATTTGAAATTTTTTCTTATGTTTAAAGTCAAATCTTTACAAAATTATTGATTATATTCTTATTACTTTCTTAAAATTTTTAAAATTCTGCTGCTACTTAAATTTTTCTTATTCTAATAGTTTTATAGCTATTTTTAGATTTTTCAAATCTTCTTAAAATCAAATTTAGTTGATTTATAATTCTTAAACTAATGAAAAAAATGTCAGTTTTCATTAATTTTAATGACTTCTAATAAGGAAAGATTTTACCATAAATATATTTAATTAATTTTAACTCTTAAATTAGAAAAAAAATGTTGAAATTTTGATGACTTAGATAAGGAAAGATTTTTACCATAAATATATTTAATTAATTTTCAACTCTTAAATATTAGAAAAAACTAAAGAAAAGATGATTTTATCTAAAACAATTACTCTTTTAATAAAAGACAAAAGGTTCAAGCAACAATTCTAAGGTTCTTTACACTTTTAATATATTATAGATATAGATATAGATTATAGATTATAGATATCGATTATAGATTATAGATACAGATATAGATATAGATTATAGATTATTTTGTATTTTAGTTATCCGTACTGAAATCATGGCTCCACTACTGCTCAGTTTGTTATTTTTATGAGTTCGAATAATGTTCGATTGTAGAATGTTTTCCTTCAAAGATATAAGTTTTAATGATGTTAGCTGTTTTTCTCTTTCGTTGTATTTAACACCAGATCTGACAGCTAAGCAACTGAAAAAAGGGATAAATCTCGAGTTGGAACAAAATCCTAGTGGGTTGCTAGGATTTCTTAATTGATATTAGCTGAGACTTGTCTTAACAATAAGTTATGATAATTGTCAAGATTTTGGCTCGAATCCCAATGTTTGTCTTGATTTTTGTTACATTACATGTCTGGATAAAAGTACACAAAAAATATTATTTTGTAAGTTTCATAACTGTAACTATTAAACGCATACAATCATTTTATTTGTATTGTAACACAACACGATGAAAGAAATAAGACAACAATCATTCATTAAAGAGAAAAGAGAAAAATTGAACACTATGGACCTACATAGAAATTTATAGAAGCTAACTTTTAACATATAATTTCAGAATTAAAGACTATTGACCAAGTTGAACAGTACGTTCTTTTTTCCAATCGACAACATGTGTTTGTTGGTCAATATTCATAATTTTGTTTTAGAAGGATAGTTTTATAGTAACTCGTGAATTTACAGTCATGTGATCAGAAGGTTACAAGTTTAGGATATGAAAACTGCATTTGATAGAAATGCAAGCTAAAACTGCGAACAATACCCCTTTGTGATGGGCCTTTCCCTGAACGTTGTGCATGTGCATAACAAAAGCCCTTATTTTTGTTCGAATTTTGATGTTTGTCTTGATTTTTTGTTACATAAGGTGTCTGGGTAAAAGTACACGGAAAGTATTATTTTTGTGAGTTTCATACCTCTAACTATTAAACTTATACAATCATTTTCTCTGTATTATAACACAGCACGATGCTGAAAGAGATAGAAACTTTAGGGCACCAAATTGTCTTTTGTTTATCAGGAATCTCAAGTTGGAGCAAAATCCTAGCTAATCACCGGGATTTCTTGTTTGATATTAGCTGAAACTTATCTGAACAATAAGTTATGATTATTATCAAGATTTTGCCTAAAATCTCGATGAATTGTCTTGATTTTTGTCACATGACATGCCTTAAGGTAAAAACACAAGTAAATTATTTATTTGTGAACTATTTATTTTTCATAAGTTTCATATCTCAATATACCTGTTATTGGAAACTAATATTTTCTCTATATTATAACACACCTCAATTTTTTGAAGAGACAAGGCAACAATCATTCATTAAAGATCGTGGACCAATCTGAAAAGTTGATGGAAGCAACCTAACTTTAAACATATAATTTCAAAATTAAAAATGTGGACCTAAGTTGAAAAATTAATTTGAAACTTTATGCAGGTTTTTTAGCCTTCTCTCTAAAAATAACGATGAAAAACTTTGTCTACCTATGTCACCATAAATTTAAAATTCTGAATTCGCCTTTGATCTTTAGATGTCATCCAATGCTGGCCACATTTTCTTTGGAAAATTATTGATCTAAGATTTGCTTAGGGCCATAAAATGACACATTTACAGTTAAAACAAATTGTTGAAACAAAAATTTCTTTCAAAAAGAAAATCTAATAGAAGAAGAAAAGATATGAGATAAATAATGGAGGGGAAAAATATACAGAGCTGAAATTCTTGAAGATGGTACACATCAAGAAAACTATTGTTTGAACCACCAAAGTATGTGGTGCAGTAGATGGGTTGCTCCTCCCTTAATCAGAGATCTCAGATCTTGGACATGAAAGAATCCTTGATAGGGAGCGCTACGCCCGAATGACCCTTACCAGATGTGAATTCGAATTAGTCGAACTCCAATGCGGGTACCGAACACCGACATTTGAGCTTAATCTGTACGTGTGTACATAGGACCATTATATCTTCCAAGAATGGTTTTGCAAAAGCACCTACACCCTTTATCGACGTTGTTTTTTGATTGGGAGGCCGAGAGCTAACTACCAAGACTCTAGACTATCCAGACACATACATCATGAAATGGTTCATGCATATTTGTTCTAGAGATTGAGAATGTTATGTTAGACAGTTAAAGACAAATTATCTGTAAAATATTTTCAGAAGAATCAATTAACTGACGTACTGTCAAACAAATAAAAAAGATATAACACACAAACAGAAGCTCAAACTTGGCCTCAATTGACAAGTAAACATTTCAATTTTGAGTTTGCACATTTGGACACCTTCAAAATATATGTCACGTCGGCATCAAGTGTCCACTAGACGAAATGAGTTGGAGTGTTTAGTTGCCAGTTGAGATCAAGTTACGGTGACTAGATGTGCACTCTCAAAGTTGGAGTGCTTACTTGCTTTTAAGCACTATTGATTAATTTAGATTTGGTGGCATAGACTTTTAATAAGAGGTCATATGGTAAAAATAATTTTGCAAAACCACTGTTATAAAATAATGGAATAAATGAATCAATCTATAATGATAATAACATAAATGAGTCAAACTTTTAAAGACGGTGATATAAATGAGTCAAACTTACAACGGATGACATAAATAAACCATTTTTAATAATTTGATGACATATTTAAATCTTTTTCCAGTAATAAATAGTGAATATATGTAGCTCGTGATAATTAAGGTGTGTAGTATGAAACTCGCGATAATTAAGGTATGTTTATTTTCTTAATAAACAGTCTTTCTGAAACAATTATTCTCAATTTTTCTTTTTCAAAAGAGATATATCCAAAAAATTCTTAACCACATAGTTGTATCCTTTATTCTTTTTATTCCTTTATTCTCAAGTTTCCTTTATTCTTTTTATTCCTTTAAAGAATTAAGACCTTGACTTAAACCAATCAATGCATTTATAACACTTGCTTCTCTATTGCTTTTGGTTTCTTATACTATTAAAAAATCTTTGTAAGGATTATTTTATTTTGCTTCAACTTGAAGATCAAAGGTAAATGTTGAATTTCACTATACTTTTTTATTTGTATTTGATAACAAATTGACTTAGTTCAACTTTTTCTAACTTCTATAATTTATTTATTTTTTTCATATTTTTCAAATATATACATTTCCATGTTATTAATGGATCTTATTTTTTGTTATATTTGATACCAGATCAGACTGTTGAACATCTGAAAAAGACAAATTACTACTTAATTAATTGTTTTCGATGTAATAAATAAAAAAATATCTACTTACATAAAAAGGTCTCTCTAATATATGAATTTATGTTATATAATCTGATTTTTAGATCCTAAGAAAATTATTTTGTCATCTAAATTACTCAAATGGTGACACAAAATTATTTTTATTTTTTGTTATATGAAAGTCATTTTATCTTTAAAGTTTATTGTTATATAAAAGTCATCTATATTTAAAGTTTATCATATTAAAAATCTCTTTATTTTTTTATTCGACTTCTTCATATATATAATTTTTAGTATTATTAATAGATCTTTTTCTTTTTCATTTGTATTTGACACCAGATCTGATTGCTGAACGACTGAAAAAGGTAAATTATTTTTAACTTCATCTATTTACTTAGCATGTATTATTATTTTTAGTTAATTATTTTATATGTTACTTCCTTCACTTCAAAATACTTCGCCTTCTTTTTAATTTTGTTTGTTTTAAATTATTTATACTACTTATAAAATCAAGACTATTATGAACATTCTTTTTCAATTTTACCCTAGTAATACATCAAGTATCACACCAGTTTCAAGACTATTATTAAATGTAAATGTCATATACCCCTAGTTAAATAGATGGTACTTACTATTTCTCTTCTCTTCTCTTTTTTTTTTTTTTTTTTTTCTTTTAAATTCTCTTGATTAGATTTGTGGCATTAAAACTCATATCTTTTGAATCAAATATAACTATGTATTGTATTTGATAGATGGAGAAAAATATCAAAAACATATCTATAGTTGAAGAGTTATCAAAATGTACTCCCTCTTATTGATTTTTGATAATTTTATTAAAATATGCACCTCGATAAAAATCTTAATCTATGTGAATATTAAGTGAATATAGAGATATTTAATTTTGTATTGAATTTCTATGTGAGTATGAACATCATATTTATTGGAGTAGTAAGGAGTACATGTCGTCAATTAAATATTTCTTGGTTACTGCTCCATAATTATAGCTTAGTTATTAGGATATAAGGGTAAAAAAAGTAAAATACACCTTCAATCATTGACATCTTAAGAGCGGTGTCAAATACAAAGGGATCAAGTATTTTGAAACAAATGGAGTATAAAGCTAAACTTGTATTACTACTTTTAGTTAATTTTTTTTTATGTTTTTTTTTTCCACTTTTCTCATATTTGGTTGACTTAAATATTTTTTTAAATCTACTTATTTTTCACAAATTTAAGAAAAATGACTTCCTCTCAAAAAGTAATGAAAATATTTTTCAAAACTCTCTTTCAACCTCACTCTCAAGTTAAAATATTCTATAACTCTCAAAATCACCTACTCCTACCCTGACCCCCAATCCCTTACCACCCCACATCAAAAAAATATTTACTTTTTCTAAAAAATATTTTAATTTTTTTTCTCACCCTATCCCTACCCTGAGCTCCACCCCCTACCAGCTTCCCCTAAAAAAAAAAAAATATTTAATTTTTTAAAAATAATTTAAACTTTTTTCTTAACCCCCCTTCTCCGTCCAAAAAAAAAAAAGTTAAATTTTTAAATTTGTTTTAGAAAAAAAAAACATTTCTTCCCACACTCACTCCCCTAGTTCTAATATCTTGACCCCCCATCTCCTCCCCTCCTCCCCCAAAAATTATTTAAAAAAATAAATTCAAAACTTTTTTCTTACCTCACCCTTCTTATCCTAGTTCTCGTGGTTTTTTGTTAAATACATGAAAATACTTTTAATATTTTTCTACTAGCATAACGAACAAAAATATAAGTAAGAAACAAGTTATTTTTCTAGGAAGTGTTTTCCTCCTCCATACCGAACACACCCTAAAAAAAATATTTTCGAGATCAAAAATTATTTTTCTAAAAAGTAGTTCTATTCTTTTGCTAAACACTAAAATATATTTTCTGAAAATTATTTTTTCATTCACTAACCAAACACAATAAAATATTTTTCTCTTACCAACCAAACATAAGAAAATAAGTAAGAAATCAACTTGTGTTCCATGAAATAGAAAAATATTTTTCTTGAAAAATATTTCCTTCATAACAAACATACCCTAGCTCTGTACAAGTAGACATAGGCGTCCTACCTAAAATTATTGTCTCAATATTGCTAGGTAGTCTGATATTACTTGCTTTATACCAAAGTGTTTTACTGGACACATTGTTCAATATTTTCAACTTGACATTTATATTATAGTAGTGAGAATAAACAAGAAGTACTTAAAGTAATATGATAGAAAAGTTAGTTTTATTGAGAAAATATTACATTAAGATTTGAATTTGAATTACATACAGAATATGTGATGTCTTCAGCTCCTTGATGCCATTCAAAATAGTTACTATTATAATTTTTATCCACTGCAACTGAACTAATTTAGCATGGTTCTTTTGTTGCAGTACTTTTTGGAATATCATGGATGCTGTTTCTGAGACGGTAATTGACCTTATAGTGAGGGCCGGTACATTTTTCATAAAGAAGATTAGAAGTTGCATAAACTTTGGTGAAGATTTGAAAACTCTGGAACGAAATGTAAAACGATTATCAGATAAAGCAAGCGATATGAAGACAGAGATTGAGAATCAAGAGCGATCTGGGAGGAAGAAGAGGAAACAAGAAGTTGAATCTTGGCTTAACGAGGTTGAACAGCTCGAAGAAGAATTTTGTCTGTTAAAAGAAGAAGCAACAAGAGGGAAGAAAATTAGAGGTGTTTTGAAGAAGTTGAATGGAAGAGTTTCAGATCTTGAACAAAGAAGTAATTTTGGAGAGCTCGTGCTTGATGAGGATGAAAGCGAGGATTTGGAAACTCTGGAACGCAGAGTAAAGCAATTATCAGATAAAGCAGTCGATATGAGGAGAGAGGTTGAGAATCAAGAGCGATCTGGGAGGAAGAAGAGGAAACAAGAAGTTGAATCTTGGCTTAACGAGATTGAACAGCTTGAAAAAGATTTACATGAGTTAAAAGAAGCAGCAACAAGAGGGGAGCAAAATATAGATGTTTTGGAGAAGATGGATGGAAGGGTTGGAGAACTTCTTGAGCAAAGTACACATTTTGGAGAGCTCGTGTGTGATGTGTATGAAAGCGAGGAGTGTCCAATGCAGGTGCAACCAGTTCATGAGGAGAAGTTTAAACAGAATTTTGAAGTGGTTTGGACATGGTTACAGGATGAGAATGTCTCAAGCATCGGTATATATGGTATGGGAGGGGTGGGTAAAACCACTTTGGCAAAGCATACATATAATCGTCTTCTTGAAGATGGTCGTTATCAAGTCCATCGGATTACTGTCTCTCAAGGGTTTAGCATCAAAGGATTACAAGACGATCTTGCCAAAATGGTGAAGCAGGAAATATCATATGTGGAGGATGAACACATAAGGGCGGGCCAATTAAACCGGGCATTCAAACAAATGAAGAACATTGTTATCATATTGGATGATGTCTGGGAGCGCTTTAGCTTGGAGAAGTTGGGTTACCCTCTTGGCGAGGAGGGCTGCAGACTAATTCTAACAAGCCACTCTTCTGAAGTCTGCCAAAGGATGGGTTGTAAGAAACTACTCGAAGTAAAGAGACTCAATACTGATGATGCTTGGGAGTTATTTAGGAAGAGTCTAGGATCCGAGATTTTAAGTCTAGCTATCGAGAAAATTGCCAAAACTATGGCAGAGAAGTGCGAAGGCTTGCCACTTGGGCTCATCACTTTAGCGGGAAGCATGAGAGGGGTGACCGATATAAGGGAGTGGAAGAACGCTTTGAACGAATTCCCCGAGGACATGGAAAGCGATGTCTTCAAGGTACTTCAGTATAGTTATGATCGGTTGAGAGATACAACTATGCAAGAGTGCTTTTTGTACTGTGCTTTGTATCCTGAGGACTGTGAAATTGAGAGAGATGAACTAATTGGTAGATTTATAATGGATGGACTGGTGAAGGGAAATAGTAGGGAAGAAGAGTTTAACCATGGCCATTCCATATTGAATAGACTAGTCAAGCTCTGCTTACTTGAAGCACCTGACGACACGGGATATGAAGCAGTAAGGATGCATGATCTACTCAGAGAAACGGCATTGCGGATCACAAATGATAAACCAAGATACATGGTAAGGTCCGGAATAGGATCACAAGTGTTGCAGGAGCGGGATTGGGTGTCCAATTTGGATAGAGTCTCTTTTTACAACAGCTATATAAAGAGAATCCCTGAAGACATGGCACCCAATTGCCCCACATTATCAACCTTGATTTTGTCCTATTGTGGTTTGACAATGATCCCAGGTTCTTTCTTTCAGTACATGAACAACCTCCAAGTACTCGACTTGAGCCACAACTCAGAGCTTATGGATTTGCCGAGTTCCATTTCTAACTTGGAAAGTCTTAGAGCACTCTCACTTCGAGAATGCAGACAGCTCAGATATGTGCCACCACTAGAAAAGCTCAAAAATCTGAGGGTGTTAGATGTATTTGGCACTGGTATAAAGGAAGTACCTCAAGGCATGGAGAACTTAGTCAAGCTTAAATTTCTAGATATGAGTAGAACACGTCTTGATGAACTGCCGAAGGAGATATTACCTAAACTTTCCCGGCTTCAATACCTCAATCTTCCTGGATGTGTGAACGCCCCAGGTGAAGACTTGGCGAGCTTGGAACTGCTCGAAGCATTCGGAGGTGGGTGCGATTTGCATAACTTTGACAAGTTCATGAGTAGACACCATAGCTATGAGAAAGATTGGTGGTATGACATATTTGTGGGGCCCATCTCTCTTCGTCTTTATTTCTTTGGAAAGAGCATATCGAAACAAAGAAGAGTGATTGTAAAAGATTGCACCATTGAAGCAGGTGGAGGAGAAGCAGCAACATCAATTTTTCTTCCACGTGGCATTGACGTTCTAGAGATTTGGTCTTGCCATGGGCTGAGTAGCTGCTTTGTGGACAATTTTCTGTCACGGACTACTTCTTCAAGAGGCTTGACCTGCAGCATCATTAATTGTGAAGACATAGAATGGATCGTCAACACGCACTCTGGTAGATGTACAACTGCAGACCCACACTGCATACCTTTCCATATTCTGGGAGTTCATAGCTTGCGCAATCTTGTTGGGCTCTGTAAGGGAAATATTTCATCTCACACCTTCTCGGGTCTAACAGAATTGTTTATCCGCAGCTGCCATAGGATGAAGAAGTTGTTTCCACGGGCTCTCTTGAAGGATCTCGAGAACCTTGAGAAGCTTGATGTATGGATGTGTTATGGGATGGAAGAGATAATAGGAAGAGAGGAAGGAGAGGGAAGTAGACAAAGCAGCAGCAGTACATCTACAACTGCTGACCTTCCTAAGCTAAAACAGCTCACCCTGCGAGGCCTGCGTGAATTGAAGAGTATCTGTGAGGGAAAACTGATGTGTGATTCCCTTGAATACATGGAATTTGAAGATTGCCCCAATCTGAAGAGGATGCCTTTCTATACTCCAACTACAAATGAACATCCTTTTCCATCCCTTAGAGAAATCAAAGTTGGTCAAAAATGGTGGTGGGAAAGATTGGAGTGGGAACAATCCCATGTCAAGACCCTCTTCCAGAAAAAAGTTAGTTAGGTATTGAGGTTCACTGTCTCAGCAATAATCAATCTTTTTTCTCTGTAATGACACACACTTTACTCTTTTTCCTTTTTACCCCAAACAAATGTCTCTTGTATTATCCTTCATGTTGTATTAAATCACGTGTTTGCTGGAAATTTATATATATTGTGCATAGATAGGTTAAAAAAATTATGTATAGCATATATTGGATGTTTAATCCCCTAATTCGTGTGCTTATTATTACAATTTTTTTAATTTTAACTATCCATAGCGAAAATCATAAAGTAGCATACTTAAGTATTAAATTACAAAAAATAACAACACTTTTATTAAATTATATTTTGTAGCATATGTATTTGTATTTTTGTAGCAACAGTTTACAAAAATACAAAATACATATCGATCATAAGAACAGTAAAGATCATATGTATTTGTATTTTTGTAGCAATAGTTTGCAGAAATACAAAAAAACAACTTGCTATATTTTGTAATTATGAAACTCATAATTAAGGGGATAAGTATGTTATTTCTGAATTTTGCCCTTAATATAATACTAGTAACAATAACGGAGATGAAATTATGCCTAAGTGAGTTAACACAAAGTTTAATCAAGGTAAATTTTTTGTGGTCATATTGTAATTTACTTTTTGTATCTGCGAAAAAAATCAGGCCATCTTGTGTGATAAAGAAGATACCATTGAAATTTAAAGGTGTTAATGAAGTAAGCGTATTTCACTTTATGCATTCAAATGACAGATTACATCAACCATATACACACAAAGCTAGGCACAAAACGTCAAGAGTAGATCCCTAAGATCATGCCTTCTACCTACAATAATTGACTATCTATGAGATACTACTTCTAGATATATCTTTGACATTTATACACTACAATATCTAACAATATCTTGACACTCCCCCTCAAGCTGGAGCATACATGTCATATGCTCTGAGCTTGCCACAAATGTATTCAATCCGAGCTCCTCTAAGGGATTTAGTAAGAATATATGCCAATTGGTCATTTGAACTGACGAATTTAGTTGCCGGCAATACATCTTGACTCAATCTTCTGCCTAATAAAATGAAAATTCAATTCTATATGTTTTGTTCTTTCATGGAAAACTGGATTTGAGATTGTCGCATATAAGCTTCATCTGATTGAATTCAACATATTTTAACTCTTGACGAAGTTATTTTAGCCAAATAAGTCCGCATGTAGCAAGGGCCATAGCTCGATATTCAGCTTTTGCACTAGATCTGACAACAACGTTTTGCTTCTTACTTTTTAGGAAATTAAATTTCCTCCAATCATGATACAATACCTAGAAGTGGAGCGTCTATCAGACGGGGAACCGCCCAATCCGCATCAGAATATCCAACAACGTCTGTTTGACCTTTGTCTTCATATAACAATCCTTGTCCTGAACCTTTTTTGATGTATCTGAGGATGCGAATCACTGCATCCCAATGATCTTTACATGGAGTTTGGAGAAACTGACTAATCACACTTACTGCAAATGATATATCCGGGGGTGTAATAGTGAGATAGTTCACTTAAACAGATGGTAAAATACCACTAAGATTTTATCAGTTTATGTTTCTCGAGTTCTTCTTTCCCACAATTTTATTCTTATAACTTAAATATAATTAACTTGTCATGCATCCCAACACGTACATTTTGTTTCTTTTGTAGATATTACAGAAACAGCATCACAATTTTGACAAGGACAAACATACCTGAGGTGCACTCCCATCATTAGACCTTTCGTATTTGCTTAAGGTTTCTTGTAGTCTAAGAATCTAGAGAAAAAAAAAAGATAAATCCATTCGGTCATAAAGAAAGAAAATTCTCGAGAAGAAACTATCAGGATTAAAATCCATTTGGTCATAAGAACTATACATCCTGAAGAGACAATAGACCTACATATAAATATACTTATGTGTGCTATTAGGCCCCCACTTTGTGGGAATACACTGGGATTATTGTTGTTGTTGTTGTTGTTGTTGTTGTTGTGCTATTAGGTACTTGATTCACCAACTAATAAAACCGAAGCAGCCCAAAGTTCCGTTTCTACCCTCTCCCGTCCCTAAAAGCTTGGAAAGTGACTTGCCAGCAAAATCTCAGAAGTTTTTAATAACTGTTTACCTCCTCACTCAACAACAACAACAACAACAAACCCAGTGTATTCCCACCTAGTAGGGTCTAGGGGGGGTAAGATGTACGCAGTCCATACCTCTACCTCTGAAGAAGTAGAAAGGTTGTTTCCGATAGACCCCCGGCTCAAGTCACGAGACACCACACAAATATAAAGTAACACACAGAACAGGATTTCATAACGTAAATACGGCACCCATAAGTAGTAGGAAACATCGGAAAACACCCAGATTCGTAATAAAACATGGAACACCGAAAGCATAACAAGACGAAGAATAGGAATAGGAATAAAAATAAGAATAGGAAGAATAACAGGAATAAAACCCCCACCAAATACTTCCCTACCCTAACGCCCCAAACTGGCCCTAGATTTCTGCCCTAATTCGCGCCCTCCAGACCTTCCTATCTAGGGTCATGTCCTCGGTGAGCTGTAGCTGCTCCATATCCCGCCTAATCACCTCACCCCAGTACTTCTTCGGCCTCCCCCTACCCCGCCTAAAACCATCCAACGCTAGCCTCTCACACCTACGAACTGGGGCATCCGTGTCCCTCCTCTTCACGTGTCCAAACCAACTCAGTCGGACTTCCCGCATCTTGCACTCCACTGGAGCCACACCAGCCTTCTCCCTGATAGTCTCATTCCTAACTCTATCCCCTCGAGTCATCCCACACATCCAGCGCAACATCCGCATTTCCGCCACCTTCATTTTTTGGATGTGGGAATTCTTAACTGGCCAACACTCCGCTCCATACAACATGGCCGGACGGACTACCATCCTGTAGAATTTGCCTTTAAGCTTGGGCGGCACCTTCTTATCACACAACACCCCCGACGCGAGCTTCCACTTCAACCATCCCGCCCCGATACGGTGTGAGACATCCTCGTCAATCTCACTGTTACCCTGTATCACGGACCCGAGATACTTGAAACTATCCCTCTTACATACCACCTGTGATTCCAGCTTCATTACCACCTCATCCTCCAGCCTCACGTCATTAAACTTGCATTCCAAATACTCTGTCTTGCTTCTGCTCAACCTGAACCCTTTAGACTCAAGAGTTTGTCTCCACACCTCTAATTTGTCATTCACACCCTTTCGGGTCTCATCAATCAGAACTACATCGTCTGCAAAAAGCATACACCAAGGCACCTCCCCTTGAATACGCCGCGTCAATACATCCATCACCAAAGCAAACAAAAAAGGACTAAGAGTAGATCCCTGATGCAATCCTGTCAAGACAGTGAAATGCTCTGAGTCTCCTCCCGCCGTCCTTACCTGAGTTTTCGCTCCATCATACATATCTTTAACTGCTCTGATATAAACCATCGGTACTCGACTCACCTCCAAGCATCTCCAAAGCACCTCCCTGGGAACTTTGTCGTAAGCCTTCTCTAGGTCGATAAACACCATGTGCAGGTCCTTCTTCCTTTCCCTATACTGTTCCACCAGCCTCCGTACCAGGTGAATTGCCTCCGTCGTCGAGCGCCCAGGCATAAACCCAAACTGATTTTCCGAAATAGACACTATCCGTCTCAGCCTCCCCTCGACCACTCTCTCCCAAATCTTCATGGAGTGACTCAATAACTTAATCCCCCTATAGTTATTGCAACACTGGATGTCACCCTTATTCTTATAAAGAGGGATCATGGTACTCCACTTCCATGCCTCGGGCATCTTTGCCGTCTTGAAGATTTCGTTAAATAGACCAGTCAACCACCTTACCCCAGCCTCTCCAACGTACTTCCAAAACTCCACCGGTATCTCATCCGGCCCAGTCGCCCTACCCCTCCGCATCCTGCGAACAGCCTCTCTAACCTCTTCTACCCTAAAACGTCTACAATAACTAAACTCCCGACACTCCTCTGAATGCTCCAGTTCCCCTAACACAATAGCTCTATCCCCTTCGTCATTCAAAAGCCTATGAAAGTACGACTTCCATCTATTTTTAATATGGCTGTCCTCCATCAACACTCTGCCGTCCTCCCCCTTAATGCACCTCACCTGATCGAGGTCACGGCCCTTCCTCTCCCTAGCCTTAGCGAGTCTAAACAACTTTTTCTCCCCTCCTTTCCCCTGTAACCCCGCATACAGGCTCTCAAATGCGGCCGTCTTAGCTGCCGTGACTGCTGACTTAGCCTCCTTCCGAGCTAGCTTGTACTCTTTCCTGTTTACCCGCTTCTCTTCTTCGTCCCTGCTCTCAACCAACTTAGCATACGCCTCTTTCTTGGACCGCACTTTCTTCTCCACCTCTTCATTCCACCACCAATCCCCCTGATGGTGCCCGGCCCGGCCCCTAGAAACACCCAACACCTCACTTGCCTTCTCCCTGATGCACCTAGCCGCCCTATCCCACATACTATCCACGTCCCCCCTACACTCCCACACCCCCATTCCCGCCAAATTCTCCCCTATCTCCCACGCATTCACTGGCGTCAAACCGCCCCACTTAATTCTAGGTCTACACTCCTTACTCCTCCTCTTACTATTCGTCTTTATACCCAAGTCCATGACCAAGAGCCTATGCTGGGTCGAAAGGTTCTCACTCGGGATGACCTTACAGTCCCTACACAACACCCTATCCCCTTTCCTGATCAACATAAAGTCAATCTGGGTCCTGTCCATCGCGCTTCGAAAGGTGATGAGGTGATCGTCCTTCTTCGGGAAGCCCGAGTTCACCACCACCAGCCCAAAGGACCTTGCGAACTCCAAAAGGGTAGCCCCCTCTTCATTTCTCACCCCAAAACCAAAACCACCATGCACATCACCAAAGCCTCCCGGTAACGCGCCGATGTGCCCGTTGAAATCTCCTGCTACAACAATCTTCTCTGAGCTAGGCACGTCTCTCAACACCTCTTCCAAAGCCTCCCAAAACCGCAACTTCTCCTCCCCCTCCGAGCCCACTTGCGGCGCATAGGCGCTACACACATTCAGGGTAAACCCCCGAATGACCAACTTAATAGTCATCAACCTATCGTTGATCCTCTTCACCTCTACAACCTGGCCTCTAAGCTCTTCATCTACTAAGATGCCAACTCCATTCCTCCGCCTCTCGTTCCCAGAGTACCACAACTTGTAACCATTCACATCCTTAGCCTTAGACCCTACCCACTTGGTCTCTTGAATACACGCGATATTGATCCTCCTCTTCCTAAGAATCTTCACAAGCTCTATAGACTTACCCTGAAGGGTCCCTATATTCCAAGAACCAACCCTCAGCCTACCAACACTATCCCCCCGCCCTCCCCTACCGCCCCCGCAGCCATACCTTGGCCTCCCTCCCACTCCCGCCCTTACCGCATCCCCCGCCCCCACAACTGCCCCACACCCCAACCCCCTCAGACATGACCCTATCCAACCATTAACGCTCACAGCCACTACACAGGAAAATATAAGAAAATATACTCAAGGTAAGAAACGACCACAACAACAGAAACAATAGACAACAGTCACAGCAACAACAAACAACAGACAATAGCAACAATAGACAACAGATAATATCAACGAATCACAAGAAGATACCCAATCAAAAGCAGTGCAAGAAAACAACTACAGCCACAGCGACAGCAACAACAGACACGGACAATATCAGTAAATCAAATGCAAGTCGGATAAAACTAGCAAAAAACAGGGGAATAAAATGAAATAACGAGGAATGAAATAGCAAAGGTTAGAGATCACCGGGTCACGCTTGTAGACCAAGCCGGAAAACCCGAACCCAGCATTGACTGGGTTCCGGTGAGTTCTGGTGCTGAGATGGGGTTGCGGCTGCTGGAGGGCGGCTGAACTGGTCGGCGTCGTCTGGTCGGCGTCCGTGTGCTGCGGCTGTTGGCGACCGAGCAGCTGGCGGGTGAAGGCGGAGCTGCTGCTGCGGCGGCGGCGGCGGCTGGCTGGGGCTGAGCTGCGGCTGCTGGGGGGGTCGGTCGATCGGCGGCTGCTGGGGGGGGCATCGGTCGATCGGCGGCTGCTGGGGGGGTCGGTCGGCGGCTGCTGGGGGGGGGTCGGTCGGCGGCTGCTGGGGGTCAGCGACTGCTGGAGACCGAGGGGGGGGTTGGGGGGGTGGATCTCGCCGGATCCGGCTATGGGGGAGGGAGGGAGGGGCCGGCGGGCTGACGCCGAAGGTCGCGCCGGTGGCCGGCGACCGGAGCCGGAGATCGGGTCGGGTCAACGACGACGGTCGACCGGAGGTCGGCTCCGAAGGTCAGCGACGGCGACGGGGCCGGGGACCGGGGAGAGAGAAGGTAGGGAGAGGGAGAGGGAGAGGGAGGGAGAGGGAGAGGGAGAGAGAGAAGGTATTTTCTTACAGATTTTGGAGTTCTGTTCACTCATAACCATAAATGCAAAAAAAAAAAAAAAAAAATCTAACCTCATTGAAGTTGTATATGGGGAATTTGTATTCAAGTATTAACTCATTTATTTCAATTGTAATGTACTTCTCAGATTGTAAAAAAAAAAAAAATTAATTGGAACTTGGAAGTCAATGAGTCATTTATTTCAAAAAGTGTATATTTTCTTGCTGATATTGCAGCAATGCCATCTGCTAATCTGATAGTCGACCACCATCCTGGTACCTGTGCAACAGAAGGCTCTTAGAAAAATTATCATTTGTCTCATCTAGAAGAAGCAGTAAAACAACTGTCAAGATTTCTTCGACCTCTTCTCATAAAGATAGTGTCACATTGACATCATACAGGTACCAATCATGTTGCATTAATGGATGGTTTGAAAACACAAAAAGATATTTGAGATTTATTATCTTCGGCCTTAGCATCAATAATTATCCAAAAGCCTCCCACTTCTTCAACTACCAAATGCTTCACCATATCAGAGATCGAAATAAATATAATATTGCAAAAGCACTATCAATACTAACTACATCTCAGCGATCAATGAACTGAAACAAAGAAGACAATATTGTCAATCCCAATTTGTTTGATCCATCTCATTTTATCCCTTCTTCTAATGAAAAGATCCATCAATTTCCGTAAAATACTTCTTTGTATTCTTACAGCTTTGACATTACATTTTCAACAGTCATCAAATGATTATGTAATTAGATAGTGGTTTCCAAGCATGCCCTTAGGCTTAAGGTAAACTAACAGTCACCAAATGATTGGACAAAATGTTTCTACAAAATCAGAATGTAATCCCGTGAGGTCCTAATATTTCGAAAATTGTAAAGCCTATAAGCGGCCATCACATTGAGCCTGAACCAGTGAAACCTTTAAGTTCTTTCTTCTTCCACCCGTGAATGACAACTTTAAAGATTTAGATGGACTTCTTTTGGGGAATTAAGATCAAGTTCATGTGCTACATCCACGAAGTCCATTTACTGCCCAAATACAAATGGAGGACATTTTTGGTCTTATTTTTTCGTGGATTCAACAGAACATGTTTATATAGCAAATCCACTATAACCTGTTAGCCCATATGTTATTGGGCCTTTAGTTTATGGACCTTTAGGTTATTGGCTATGTATATATAGCCTCCTTTTGGTTTAGTCAGTTTTTATGCTTTTCAGATTATATTGTAAACCTTAGCCTTTCTTTCTTTCAATAAAGTTCTATTAATATGGTATCAAAGCTAGTTCGATCCATGTCCTTTGATTTGTTGGTTGAAGATTTTGTAGCAGACACCTATTGCGCGGATCGAACTCCGCGGTGAGTTCGCTGGGGGGTACGGGGGGCAGCGCGCCCCCGTCCGGGGTTCGGGGCGGAGCCCCGAATTTTATTTTTTGAGGTGCTGCTGTATTCGTTTGCTGTTTGGTATTGTTCGTCTTTCGTTCTTTTGCTTGCTGCCATTGTTGTTCGTTCGGAATTGTTCAACCTAGGGTTTTGCATCTTTTTATTTTTTGAATTATTTGTGTGTTGCTGTGTTTACAATGACTGGAAAGGATGATTCTCTCCAGTCCATTAGTACTCAATTAGATGGTAAGAACTATGCCTATTGGAGTTATGTCATGAAGAATTTTCTTCGTGGGAAGAATATGTGGGGTTATATCACTGGAGTAAAACCAAGACCTATCGATGATACAACTGAAAATTTTGATTTGTTGGTGGACTTATGGGAAACTAATAACTCCAAGATTATCACTTGGATCAACAATTCTGTAACTCAGTCAATTGGTATGCAATTGGCTAAGTATGACACAGCAAAGGAGGTCTGGGATCATTTGGAAAGACTGTACACTCAGTCTAATTTTGCTAAACAGTACCAGTTGGAGTATGATATCCGTGCTCTTCAACAGCATGACCTCAGTATTCAAGATTTTTATGCTGCCATGTCGGATTTGTGGGATCAATTGGCACTTACTGAATCTGCAGAGTTAAAAGGTTTTGGGCCGTACATTGCTAGACGGGAAGAGCAACGCTTGGTTCAGTTTTTGATGGCACTACGTTCTGACTTTGAGGGCCTACGTGGAACAATCCTTCATCGATCTCCCCTCCCTACTGTTGATTCTGTGGTTCATGAACTGATTGCAGAGGAGACTCGTATCAAGTCTCAAGTGGTTCAAGGGTCTAAAGTAACTACTACTCCTGTCGTGTTTGCTGCTTCAACTGATCAGTCTAGGCCACCACGTACTCAGACTCGACAATCTCCTAAAGTTGCATTTGATGAGTGTGCATTCTGCAAACAGAAAAATCATTGGAAGGCTCAGTGTCCGTTGTTACTTAACAAGGTCAAACAGCCTCAATCTGGGCAGCAACAGAAATATGGGCAGCAAAAGTCTCCGTCACGCTCCTCTGGTGCTCCTCCATGGTCATCTCGTCCTCCACAGTTCGCTGCTGCTGCACCATCTGTAGATGTTGAGTCTGTTAGCACTATGCCACCTTCTGCGTTGGATCCCCAGGTTTTCGAACAGTTCAGACAGTTCTTCGTTTCTAATCCTACGGCCATGTCAGCATCTATGTCTCATTCGGGTTCGGTTTCTTCTAGTACCTCAGGTATTCCTTCCTCCTTGTGGATATTGGATTCTGGTGCGTCTCATCACATGTCCCCTCATTTGTCATCGTTTGGTTCTTTGTCACCCATTTCACCAATTTCTGTTATGTCCGCGAGTGCTGTACCTATGTCAGTCGAGGGTGTTGGTTCTGTTACTACCCCTCACATTGTCCTCTCTGATGTTTATTACATTCCCAAACTTGCTTTAAATCTTGTTTCGGTCAGTCAGTTGTGTAAGGCTGGTAATTGGGTGTTTTTTTCTGAATCTGTTTGTGTTATACAGGACCAACACACTCAGAGGGTGATTGGGACCGGCCGTAGGTTGGGGGAACTCTATGTCTTGGAGAATCTCAAAGTGTCTGCAGTTGCTGCCTCTAGCATAGATTTATCTTCTTTTCGTTTGAGTCCTTTGTCTTCTCCGTTTTATCTTTGGCATTCCAGATTAGGACATGTGTCAGTTTCACGTTTACGTTTTTTGGTCTCTAGTGGTGCTTTGGGTCATGTGAACACTAGTGATATTTCAGATTGTAGTGGTTGTAAACTGGCAAAATTTTCTGCCTTACCGTTTAATAAAAGTGTGTCTTATTCTGTTGCTCCTTTTGATATTATTCATTCTGATGTATGGGGACCAGCGCCAGTTTCCACTAAGGGTGGATCGACCTATTATGTTTCGTTTATAGATGACTATACTCGTTATACCTGGGTGTATCTTATGAAACGCAGATCTGATTTCTTTGGCATTTACAACAACTTTAGAGCCCTTGTTAAAACACAACATTCGGCTGTGATAAAGTGTTTCAGGTGTGACTTAGGGGGTGAATATACCTCTAATGACTTCACTCAGTTACTTGCCTCTGATGGTACCATACACCAGTCATCTTGTACCGACACTCCTGAGCAGAATGGTCTGGCAGAAAGAAAACATCGTCATATTGTTGAGACAGCACGCTCTTTACTTTTGTCTGCAGAGGTTCCTAGTATTTTTTGGGGAGAAGCAGTCCTAACTGCTGTATATGTGATTAATCGTATTCCTACTGCATTGACTTCAGGGATGTCTCCGTTTGAGAAACTATATGGTCACCCGCCGAATTATTCTGCATTACGAGTTTTTGGATGTACTTGCTTTGTTCTTCGTCCTCATGTTGAACGAAATAAGTTAGGGTCAAAATCAGCTATATGTGTGTTTTTGGGGTATGGTATTGGACAAAAAGGATATCGTTGCTATGATCCTGTAAGTCAGAAATTATATGTTTCACGACATGTCACTTTTTTGGAACATATTCCTTTTTATTCCATTCCAGCTAAAACCCATGATGTGACAAAGTCAGATATTCAGCTTATTGATCCCTTTGGGATTGACATAGAGGTTCCAGTTCCGGATTCATCCATGCCATCTGGTGTGCCACCTGATAGTGCTTCAGCCTCGCCTGTGCCTGAGTCTGCTCCTTCGACTGTTGAGACTGGAGACCCACCACCTCTGAGGAGGTCTACTCGACCTTGTAAGTCCACCAAACTGCCAGATTTTTCCTATTCTACATATTCAGCCTCATTTGCTTCCTTTATTGCAAACATACATCATTTGTCTGAACCTGAGTCGTATAGAGAGGCTGTGTCTGATCCTCTTTGGCAGAATGCTATGGCTGAGGAACTTGCTGCTCTTCATCATACACATACATGGGATTTGGTTACTCTCCCACCTGGTAAGCATGCGGTTGGTTGTCGATGGGTGTATAAGATAAAAACAAAATCTGATGGGTCTGTTGAGCGATACAAGGCGAGACTTGTGGCAAAAGGGTACTCACAACAATATGGTATGGATTATGAGGAGACTTTTTCCCCCGTAGCAAAGATGACGACTGTTCGCACTATGATTGCTGTTGCATCCGTTCGACAGTGGAAGATATTTCAGATGGATGTCAAGAATGCTTTTCTGAACGGTGATCTCCACGAGGAAGTTTATATGACTCCTCCCCCAGGTATTGACCACCAGCCAGGTGAAGTTTGTCGGCTTCGAAAAGCTTTATATGGTCTCAAACAAGCCCCTCGTGCTTGGTTCGAGAAATTCTCCACTGTTATTACTTCCCTTGGATTTGTCCCGAGTAACCATGATTCAGCATTGTTTGTTAGATATACAAGTGCAGGGCGAATTCTATTGTCCTTATATGTAGATGATATGATTATTACTGGTGATGATCATAGTGGTATTGAGTTATTGAAGCATGATTTGGCTCATCGATTTGCAATGAAGGACTTGGGCTTGCTGCGTTATTTTCTGGGTATTGAGGTGGCTCAGTCTAAGAAAGGGTATCTTCTTTCTCAGACTAAGTATATATCTGACTTGTTTACACGGGCGCGTCTTTCTGACAACAGGACTGTAGATACTCCCCTTGAAACCAATGCACGTTACTCTCCTAGTGATGGTGTTCCATTATCAGATCCGAGTCTTTATCGGACTATTGTGGGTAGTTTGGTTTATCTTACGGTTACTCGTCCAGATATAGCACATGCAGTTCATGTTGTTAGCCAGTTTGTTACTGCTCCTACTTCTGTGCACTGGGGAGCTGTACTTCGTATTCTAAGGTATCTTCGTGGCACTCAGTTTCAGAATCTCTTGTTTCCCTCGACGTCATCTCTCGAGTTGCGAGCCTATAGTGATGCTGATTGGGATGGAGATCGCAATGATCGTAAATCCACCACTGGTTTTTGTGTGTTTCTTGGAGACTCTTTAATCTCGTGGAAGAGCAAGAAACAAGATGTTGTCTCTAGATCTTCCACGGAGGCTGAGTATCGTGCCATGGCTGTGACAACATGTGAGATTATTTGGTTACGTTGGCTTCTTGCAGATATGGGGGTTCACATTTCTATGCCTACTCCCCTGCATTGTGATAACAAAAGTGCGGTACAAATTGCAAAGAATTCTGTCTTCCATGAGCGTACGAAGCACATTGAGATTGATTGTCACTTCACCCGTCATCATTTGCAGCTCGGGACCATATCGCTTCCTTTTGTTCCATCGTCTTTGCAGATTGCTGACCTTTTTACGAAGGCTCAGTCGGCGTCTCGATTTCGTTTTTTGTGTGACAAACTCTCAATGCTTATTGCTGTTGCATTGTGAGTTTGAGGGGGGATGTTAGCCCATATGTTATTGGGCCTTTAGTTTATGGACCTTTAAGTTCTTTCTTCTTCCACCCGTGAATGACAACTTTAAAGATTTAGATGGACTTCTTTTGGGGAATTAAGATCAAGTTCATGTGCTACATCCACGAAGTCCATTTACTGCCCAAATACAAATGGAGGACATTTTTGGTCTTATTTTTTCGTGGATTCAACAGAACATGTTTATATAGCAAATCCACTATAACCAATTTCAGTCCTTGACTAAAGTGAAAACTGCAGCAAGTTATATTTTAAGACTTTCAAACTCTCTTATCTAAAACATGTCTTCGATAAGATAAGATAAGAATGCATCATGTCTAATTACTTTCAAGAATTACATTTTTGATCTATCTTTTCCTCTCCTAATAACTCGCTTACCGCCAGTCGATCACCCCTCCTTGCTAGAGCGTTGCGTGTATTGTTGTTGTATAAACAAGGCTTACGCGTGATATAAAAAATTGAAACCTATTCATAAGGAAACAGAGAATACTCAACTACAACTAGGCTTCTAGTTTAATTCGTGACTTTCAAACTCTCCTATCAAAAATTATGTTTTCGGTAAGATCAGAATGCATCAAGTCATGTCTAATTACTTTTTAGACCTATCTTTTTCTCTCCTTAACTCGCTTCCGTCAGTCGATCACCCCTCCTTGATAGAGCATTACGTGTGTTGTTGCATAAATAAGTGTTAGCGCGTGATATAAAAAATTGAAACCTAATCCATAAGGAATCAGAGAACACTCAACTTCAATTAGTCTTCTATCATAATTCGTGACTTTCAAACTCTCCAATCTAAGATTATTGTTTTCGATAAGATCAGAATGCATCAAGTCATGTCTAATTACTTTTTCAACCTGTTTTTTTTTCTCTCCTTAACTCGCTACCGTCAGTCGATCACCCCTCCTTGCCAGAGCATTGCGCGTGTTGTTGCATAAACAAGTGCTAGCACATGATCTACAAAATTGAAACCTATTCGTAAGGAAGAAAAGAACACTCAACTCCAACTAGTCTTATATCCTAATTCGCGACTTTCAAACTATCACGTCTAAAATTATGTCTTCGATAAGATCAGAATGCATCAAGTCATATCTAATTACTTTCCCGAATTACATTTTAGACCTATCATTTCCTCTCTTTAACCCGCTACCGTCAGTCGATCACCCCTCTTTGCTATAGCATTGTGTGTATTGTTGTTTCATAAACAAGTGTTAGCGCGTGATATAAAAAATTGAAACCTATCCATAAGGAAACAGAGAACACTCAACTCCAATTAGTCTTCTACTTTAATTCGTGACTTTCAAACTCTCCTATCAAAAATTATGTCTTCAGTAAGATCAGAATGCATCAAGTCATGTCTAATTACTTTTTAGACCTATCTTTTTCTCTCCTTAACTCGCTTCCGTCAGTCGATCACCCCTCCTTGCTAGAGCGTTGCGTGTATTGTTGTTGTATAAACAAGTGTTAGCGCGTGATATAAAAAATTGAAACTTAATCCTTAAGGAATCAGAGAACACTCAACTCCAACTAATCTTCTATCCTAATTCGCGACTTTCAAACTCTCCCATCTAAAATTATGTCTTCGATAAGATCAGAATGCATCAAGTCATGTCTAATTACTTTTTCGACCTATCTTTTCCTCTCCTTAGCTCGCTACTATCAGTCGCTCACCCCTCCTCGCTAGAGCATTTAAACCGAGCTATATTTGCGTGTGTTGCAAACAAGTGCAAGCGCGTGATACAGGATTTTGAACAGTAAAAGGCGGCTATATAAGGAGCTAATACTAGAGGTGATGATGACAGCTAAGCAAATTACTTCCTCCGTCCCATTTTACTGGTCCTAAATTGAGATGACACAGCTATTAAGAAAAATAATAAATAACATGGCTAGTTTACCATAGTACCCCTATTAAATGATATTTACATTTTAATTTAAAGAAAAATTAATTAATGCAAAGGGTAAAATATGAAAAAAAAAAATTGTGTTGATAAGTAAAAAAAGACAAGTAAAATAGAACACCAGATTAGAAAATATGAAACAGGTAAAATGGGCCAGAGGGTGTATTTTTTTTTAAGTGGGACCCAATCAAGAAGAAGAAGATGGCAAAGTACTAAAGTCAACTTATAAAATGGTTAAAAATTTTGAAAATTGTTGTTGGTGATGCCATTAACGTGTTCAATTAGGTAGCTAGAATTTTATTTTTTATTTTTTTACATATTTTTTCAATAAGTTAGACTTTTTCTCTAATTCTCTATTTTGTATTATTGCAACTTTGTAAGTTATACCACCTTACGGAGACTCTTTCATTTTTTAATTAAAGATACTATTGAATTTATATGCAGTTTAAATTAATTGCAATTTCAATACGAATATGAGACATTGGACAGAAAATAAGAACATTGTAAATACTTTTAATTCAATCTTTCCACATGATATGTTTAAGATCACAAGATTAAAGAACATTTTGATACATTTCATATATTTTAAATTAGAACCACAAAATTCAAAAATCATTTGTTTTATGAAGGGAGTATTTGTTTCCTCTTCCTCTTTTTTCTTTTATTTTTTATTCGTTAAAGAAGACCTTGACTTAAAACCAATCATCCCATTTATAACACTTACTACTCTCTTGCTTTAGGTTTCTTATACATTTCAAAAATCTGTGTAAAGATTATTTCATTTTGCTTCAACTTGAAGATCATCAAAGGTAAATATTGACTTAGTTCTAACTTTTTTTAACTTCTAGATTTTTCTTTTTTCATATTCTTCAAATATATGCATTTCCACGTTATTAATGGATCTTACTTTTTATTGTATTTAACACCAGATCTGACCGTTGAACATCTGGGAAAAGGTAAATTACCACTTATTTAATTATTTTCTATATACAATGTTTTTATGCTCTCTCTAATATAACAATTTTATGTTATATAATCTGATTTTTAGATCCTAAGAAAATTGTTTTGTCAACTAAATTACACAGGTGGTCACACAAAATTATTTTTATTTTTTGATACATAAAAGTCATCTATCTTTAAAGTTTATTGTTATAGTAGATACTGACCGCCCATGCTAACACAGGCCCAATATATGTTACTTTTTTGTCTCTTAGATAGTCAATTATTAAAATAATTTAAATTTTTAGTTATTGTGATTTATATAATTTTTTTTCTATTCCAATTTAAGTGACGTTAATATAATAATTGTGGCACTAATATAATTTTAAGAGGCAACCAAATTTTGTATGTTGACATATTATTTTGTGTATATTTGACCTTTTTATTAAAATATTATTAATTTTTTAATTCTTAAATGACCATAATAATTAATTAAGCGTGATATAATAAAATCACTATTGAAGCAGCGAAACAGACATTTTTTAAATGACTTATAATAACTAATAAGAAGTGATATAACAAAATTACTATAATAAATACTTGTGAAATTTTTTTTTAAAAGAATCTCATATAAGATGTCAAGTTAATTTAAAACATCAAGAGTTAAGTTAACATTATATGTCTATTTTACCTTTTTGTTAAAATATTGTCAATTTTTTAATACTTAGATGTTTTATAATAATTAATTAGGGGCGATATAGTGAAACTATGGTTGAAACAGCTGAAACAGATTTGTCATAAATGTCTATTTTATTTTTTTATTAAATATGTTTAATGTTCTACTACGTAAATAACTTATAATAATTAATTAGAAGTGATATAGTAAAACTGTGGTTGAAGCAGCTGAAGCAGACATGTCAAACATGTCTATTTTACATTTTTTAATTAAATATTATTAATTTTCTAATATCTAAATAACTTATAATAATTAATTAGGGGTGATATAGTAAAACACGATTGATGCTGGCATGTCGACCTAATCACAATATTTTTCCTTCTATTTCAATTTAGGTGACACTGATATAGTTTCGAGAGCCAACCAAATATTTCATCACATATTTGTTTGAAATATATAACAGATTAAACCAAAATTTAATGACATTGATAGTCAATTATATTTTAAAAATAATATAAGTTTTTAATTATTGTGATTTATAATATTTTTTCTTCTATTAAAATTTAAGTTATACTGATATAATTTAAGAGTCGATCAAATATTTTATATCTTTTAAATTTTAAAGTTATTAATTATTGTACTTTATAATTTTTTTATGTATTTTTTAAAAAATAGATAATAAATTTAAAAATAAATAAATTAATTAAACGGAGGGGAAAAGATCAATGAAGAGGTGCCAAAGCACGCATCAGGTCAACATGCCTGCTTTGGCACTGCTGCATTGGGCCCTTTGCTCTTTATTATTAGGTAGAATAAAAGTCATCTATATTTAAACTTTTATCACGTTAAAAATCTCTTTATTTTATGTCACATAAAAGTTGACTTGGCTCCTCTCTATTTCTACTCTCTTCATTTTTTCTAAGTTCCTATCTTGATAGGTGACATATGACATAGTTCAAATTAAATGACTAAGATTTAATTATTCTAAAATACAACTCTAACTATAGTGTAGACAATAAATATATTATATATTTAGTTTAAAAAATTATTGTAATTTCACAATCTTAGCAACATGTCCATAAACAAAGCAATAAAAAATTTTCTCTTCCGACCTTTTATTCCTACGCAAGAATTTCATCTTTTAATTTCTTTATCAATTGATCATTTTATTATCAGTTTTTTTTTGAAACTTTTTGTTTAACAATTATCTATTTTATTTTCTTTAAAATAGGTGAAATAAAGTAGGAGAAATAATCGGCTCTTCTATTTTAGATTAATTTTTTATCACCTTTTTTGAAACTTTTTCTTAAAAATTAGATATTTTAGTTTCTTTAAAACAGGTGAAATAAAATAGGGAGAAAATGAAAGAAATCTCTCGTATTCTAAATTAATTTTTTTAAAAACTTTTTATTTAATAAATATCTATTTTATTTTCTTTAAAATAGGTGATATAAAATAGGAGAACTTGTAGACTCTCCTATTTTTTTTTTAAAATAAAAATAGTTAGTAATTATTAAAGAGAAAGTTCTCAAAATGCAATAAAAGGGTTAATTTAAATAGAAATTAAAAGATAGACCATAAAAATAATTTAGGAAGTAAAGACTTTTTATTGCTATATTTATGGACAAGATAATATATTGCTAAGATTGACTACTGAACGATTGAAAAAGGTAAATTATTTTTAACTTCATCTGTTTACTTAGCATGTATTACTATTTTTAGTTAATTGTTTTCTATGTTACTTCTTTCGTTTCAAAATACTTCGCTTTCTTCTTAATTTTGTTTGTTTTAAATTATTCATCCTACTTATAAAATCAAGACTATTATGAACATTCTTTTTCAATTTTACCCCTAGTAATACATCAAGTATCACACCAGTTTCAAGACTATTATTAAATGTAAATGTCATATACCCCTAGTTAAACATATGGTACTTACTATTTTTTTTATTTTTTTTTAAATCTCTTGGTTAGATTTGTGGCATTAAAACTCATATCTTTTGAATCAAATATAACCATGTATAGTATTTGATAGATGAGAAAAATATCAAAAACATATCTATAGTTAAAGAGTTATCAAAATGTACTCCCTCTTATTAATTTTTGATAATTTTATTAAAATATGTATCTCGATAAAAATCTTAATCTATGAGAGTGAGTAGTAGGAGTATTAAGTGAATATAGAGATATTCAATTATGTATTGAAGTGGAGTACGAAATGAATTACTTTAGATAGTCAATTTTATATTGAATTTCTAAGTGAATATGAATCGCCATATTTATTGGAATAGTGAGGAGTACATGCCGTCAATTAAATATTTCTTGATTTCTGCTTCATAGTTATAGCTTAGTTATTAGGATATAAGGGTAAAAAAGTAAAAATTCACCATCAATCATTGACATCTTAAGGGGGTGTCAAATATAAAGGGACGAAGTATTTTGAAACGGATGGAGTATAAAGCTAAGCTTGTATTACTACTTTTAGTTAATTGTTTTTTATTTTTCCAGTTTTCTCATATTTGATTGATTTAAATATTTTGAAAAATGTTTTTCAAATCTACTTATTTTTCTCAAATTTAAGGAAAATGACTTCCCTTTAAAAAGTAAGAAAAATATTTTTCAAAACTCTCTTTCAACCTCACTTTCAATTTGAAATATTCTATAACTCTCAAAATCACCTACTCCTACCTCGACCCCCAATCCCTTTCCACCCCACATCAAAAAAATATATAATTTTTTCTAAAAAATATTTTAAATTTTTTTCTCACCCTATCCCTACCCCGACCTCCACCCCCTACCAGCCTCCCCTAAAAAAAAATATTTAATTTTTTTAAAAAAATTTACACTTTTTTCTTACCCCCCAAACCCCCTTCCGTCCAAAAAAAAAAAAATTAAATTTGTTAAATTTGTTTTAGAAAAATAAATATTTCTTCTCACACTCACTCCCCTACCCTGACCACGACCCCTACTAGCCTCCCTCCCCCATCTTTAAAAAAATATATTCCCCCTTCCCCTTTAAAAAAAATTCTAATATCTTGACCCCCTATTATGGGTGTCAAATGGGCCGGGCCGGGCCAACCCAGAACCGGCCCTTTCTTTTTAACCGGGTTGAGGACCGGTTAAGGGCCGATTTGGACGCTAATTGGGCTGGGTCGGGCCGGGCCAAACAGTAAAAAAATTAAAATCCACCCTAATCCGGCTCACTTAATCCAACCCGGTCAAACCCATCAAAACTCGGTCAAACCCGATTAAAAACCGGTCAAACCCGTTTAAAAAATAAATAAATAATCCAATATACACTATATACACTCCAATATACACTATATACACTCCAATATACAATATATATTTTTTAAAAATATATAAACAATTACACATATATACGTACCATTCAATATATAATTATATATGATATGTACTACTTTAAATAAAACATATGTTATAATAGTATAATATATATATATACACTACAAAATATATATTTATATATATATATATATATATATATATATATATATATATATATATATATATATATATACTAATTTATAAAACATATACACATGTATACGTTAAATATATACTACTTTGGAAGATATATACACATATATATGCACCATTCAATATACATGTACTACTATAAATAAAATATATACTACAATATACATATATAAATATACAACAATATGTATATATATATAGTTACATACTAATTTATAAAACATATACACTTGTATACATTAAAGATATACGTCTATAGAAGATATATACACATATATACGCACCATTCAATATATATGTACTACTTTAAATAAAGTATATACTACAAAATATATATATATATATATATATATATATATATATATATATATATACTTACATACTAATTTATAAAACATATACACTTGTATACGTTAAATGTATACTACTTAAGAAGATATAGACACATCTATACGCACCATTCAATATATATGTACTGCTTTAAATAAAATATATACTACAATATACATATATATATACAACAATATATATATATATATATATATATATATATATATATATATATATATATATATATATATAGTTACATACTAATTTATAGAACATATACACATGTATACGTTAAAGATATACGTCTATAGAAGATATATACACATATATACACATCATTCAATATATATGTACTATTTTAAATAAAATATATACTACAATATACATATATATACACTACAATATGTATATATATATAGTTATATACTTATTTGTAAAACATATACACTTGGATACATTAAATATATATACATCTGTAGAAGATATATATACACATATATACACACCTTTCAAAATATATGTACTACTTCAAATAAAATATATACTACAATATATATATATATATATATATATATATATATATATATATACTACAATATGTATATATATATAGTTATATACTAATTTGTAAAACATATACACTTGTATACGTTAAATATATACGTCTAGAGAAGATATATACACATATATACACACCATTCAATATATATGTACTACTTTAAATAAAATATATACTACAATATACATATATATATATACTACAATATGTATATATATATAGTTATATACTAATTTGTAAAACATATACACTTGTATATGAAGATATATACACATATATACACACCATTCAATATATATGTACTATTTTAAATAAAATATATACTACAATATACATATATATATACTGCAATATGTATATATATATAGTTATATACTAATTTGTAAAACATATACACTTGTATACATTAAATATATACATCTGTAGAAGATATATACACATATATACACTTCTATAGAAGATATCCAATTTATAAAACATATACACATGTATACGTTAAATATACACTTCTATAGAAGATATATACACGTGGATACGCACCATTCAATGTATATATACTGCTACTTATAAAATATACTACATTATATATACATTACAATATATATAGATATACTTATATACTAATTTATAAAACATATACACATGTATACGTTAAATATACACTTCTATAGAAGATATATACACAAATATACAAAACATATGCTACTTAATATAATAAATTAATAATATTTGGCAGTAACTTAATAACATATTAGAAGTAAGTTTTTAATTTAAAGTAGAAAACTAGAAATTCAATTTAAAATTTTAAATCGTTAAAGGAAACTAGAACATTCATTGCATTGCTTCCCAATGAGTGTCGGTTGTCTCCAAGCTGTTGTCGTTCCTGACTAAAGGCGCTCTCTGATGCAACGGTTGACATTGGAACATTCAAGATATCTTTAGCTAATCTTGAAAGCACAGGATATTGTGTTTCATTACTCCTCCACCAATCCAACGTGTTGATCTGTCGTCTGCGATCCTCTGGTGCCGTCCGAAGATAATATTTCAGCTCTTCCCGATAAGTTGATGTGTAAGTTCTCTCATCAACACTGTTCCAACAATTTAAATCATAAAACGAATCAGAAAAACCACTATGTGCCGGCCTTTTAGAAGACGATGGCTCCTCGGGAGGATGAGGAGCGACAGTTGGAGTGATATTTGTAGGTATGGCTAAATCAAATAAATCAGCATAGTGATTATATAATTTTTCTATGTAATCCTTTGCATCAGCCGTAGCCGTCCACAAATCAGGTTGTACTTGTTCAGAATCATGGTTAGTAATTATTTCTAAGTTAGTATAAATAATAGTACTAAAGTGACACATATTATTATATTTCATGCACGGATTTAGCATAGCACCAACCAAGTAAATAGGGGGAATCGGAAAAAAATATATTTTAAATTTCGTAAACATGACGCCAACAGCTTCTTTATAACATTCTTTATTTTTATATTCTTTGAGCAAACCAGAAATATCGGCTATATATGCCAAAATATTACAAACAGTAGGATAATAAGCACCGGAAAATTTAACCGTAGCTACATAAAATTTTTCTAAAAACTTAACAAGATCATTAATTACAACCCAATCAGAATTATGTAGCATGCAATCAGCAGAATCAGCAAATGAACCGCAATGTTGGTTAAAAGCTAGTGTAATAGGAATTTTATATTTATAACAAGTTTTTAAAAATTCATACGTAGAATTCCATCTAGTATCAATTTCCTCAGGCATCAAAATCGGTGTAAGTCCATTTTCTTGACATTTAACTTTAAATTCTCTAATTCTCGATCTACGATTATTTCCTTGAATAAAACCAACCGCAAGGCGAATTTTTTCAATATAAAACTCAAAAAACTCAAGACCATCTTTTACAATTAAATTATATATATGACATGCACACTTAATATGAAAAATTTCAGGCAAGGGCGGAGATAGCGTAGATTTTTTTTTTCTTTATAGCAGTGTTGTTGTTCAAAGCATTATCAAAAGCAATATATAAAATTTTATTTTCGATACCATAATATCCGGTAATTTTAACAATAGAATCAGCAATAAATTGTCCAGTATGTTTACGATCTTCATCATATAAAAAAGCAAGAATACGTTTTTGCATAACGAAATTACTATCCATCCAATAACAAGTAACGGTTAAATAATTATTTTTATTTACAGCACGACCAAGATCAGAAGTAAGGGACAATCTACATTGAATATTTTTTAACAATGTTGATAAATAAAAACAATATTGTGAATGAAGTCTAAAAATACCAGACCGACAAGTAGTTCTAGGAATACCGTTAAACATAGGATTATAAATTGCTTGTATATAACGAATAAAGGCATCAGAAGAAGGAGAATTAAAAGGCAAACAACCCACAGCTACCATTTTAGCTATTTCTTCCCGGTCCCTCAATTTATTATACTTCTTCGCTACGTGACCGGTTGTTGGGTCATTCTAGTTTGCGTTGGCCCATCAACATCCCCACCACCTTTTGCAATATTTAACTCTCTTTTGTGATCTTCAGCTACATGTCTCATTAACGTACCCGTACCCCCTTACTTGCCTCCACTTCTATGCTTATATATTTGTTGACAAATATTACATTGCACCTCAATATTTGATATACGTTCAAAAAATTGCCATGCAATACTAGTTCTTTTCGAGGTTTTGGGGCGCTGGGAGGACGGAAAGGGAGATTAACTGATTCAGATCTAACGTTAGCATTTCCTACTACGGGTGTCTCAGCAATATTTTTATTATCTTCGTCTAAATTAACCGCATCTACTTCATTTTCTTCTTTTATACCGTAATTTTCCTGAGCTTCTACATAATCCATATCGTGAGCACCTACACCTATTTCTTCCTCAAAAGGTGTACCAAGCGGTACCGGAGGCGAATGCACACAAGTATATCTACTACTTGAACTACCTCTACCGCTAGTAATTCGCTTTTTACTACCACTACCGCTTCCGGGACAAAAATTTTTAACACCTTTAGTAGCGAGGTTTCTTAATTTATCCATAATATAAATTAAATTAAACTAAAAATATTCAAAATCCACAAATATAATAAAATTAAATATTGAACAATTAATACAAAAATAAAAATTAAACGTAAGAGATGGAACGACAATACCAAATTTTGGAAGTATCCGAAGATAGCGACTTTAGAAACTTTCGCTCGTTCTTTGTAAACGAAAAATTAAAAAATTAAAGTGAACACTTTACGAAATTAAATATATTGAATATTTGAGATTTGAGAATTGAGAATTGAGATTTGAGAGAGTGAAAAATTATGTGAAAAATGATTTGAAGTTGTAGGGTATTTATAGATTTTTTTTTTGGGATTAAAAAATATTTTTTAAAGTTTTTTTTTTCTTTTTAATAAATGGGCCCAAACTAGCCGTTGGGCCAACGGCTATATAGCCGTTTTTGGGTCCAAACGGCTAGTTTGGCCCAAAAGCCAAAATCTATTTTTTTTTTAAATTTATCCGGGCCGGGCCGGGCCGGGCCGGTTAACCGGCTGGCCTGGATCGGGCTTGGTTCGGGCCGGGTTAGCCGGACTCATTTTAAAAAAATAACCGGCCCGGGACCCAGAACCCTAAAGCCCTAGGGCTTACCGGGCCGGGTCAAACTGGATCGGGTTAGTTACGACGGCCCGACCCACTTGACACCTATACCCCCTATCTCCTCCCCATCCCCCCAAAAATTATTTAAAAAAAAAAAATTCAAATTTATTTTTCACACCCCACCCGTCTTATCCTAGTTCTGATTATTTTTTGTTAAATATATAAAATACTTTTAATATTTTCATACTAACATAACGAATATAAGTAAGAAACAAAGTAATTTTTCTAGAAAGTGTTTTCCTCTATCATGCCGAACACATCCTAAAAAAAATATTTTCTAGATCAAAAATTATTTTTCTAAAAAGTAGTTCTATTATTTAGCTAAACTCTAAAATATATTTTCTGAAAAATATTTTTTATTCACTAAACAAACATAATAGAATATTTTTCGAAAAATATTTTTTTCACTCACCAACCAAACATAAGAAAATAAGTAAGAAATCAACTTGTTTTTTATGAAATAAAAAAATATTTTTCATGAAAAATATTTCCCTTAATATCAAACACTAAGTATAAGTAGACATACGCGTCCTACCTAAAATTATTGTCTTAATATTGCTAGCTAGTCTGATATTACTTGCTTTATTCCCAAGTGTTTTACTGGACACATTGTTTAATATTTTCAACTTGACATTTATATTATAGTAGTGGAAATAAACAAGAAGTACTTAATTTTTATCCATTGCAACTGAACTACTTTAGCATGGTTCTTTTGTTGCAGTACTTTTTGAAATATCATGGAAGCTGTTGCTGGGAAGGTAATTGACCTTATAGAGAAGGCCGGTACATATTTCATAAGGAAGATTAAAAGTTGCGTAAACTTTGGTAAGAATTTGAAAACTCTGGAACGAAATGTAAAGCGATTATCAGATAGAGCAGTCGATATGAAGAGGGAGATTGAGACTCAAGAGCGATCTGGGAGGAAGAAGAGGAAACAACAAGTTAAATCTTGGCTTAACGAGGTTGAACAGCTCAAAGAAGAATTTCTTCAGTTAAAAGAAGAAGCAACAAGAGGGAAGAAAAACATAGGTGATTTGGAGAAGATGGATGGAAGGGTTGGAGAACTTCTCGAGCAAAGTAGAGATTTTGGAGAGCTCATGTTTGATATGTATGAAAGCGAGGAGTGTCCAATGCAAGTGCAACCAGTTCAGGAGGAAACATCAAAACAGAATTTAGAAGTAATATGGACGTGGTTACAGGATGAGAATGTCTCAAGCATTGGTATATATGGTATGGGAGGGGTGGGTAAAACCACTTTGGCAAAGCATATATATAATCGTCTTCTTGAAGAGAGTCGTTATCAAGTCCATTGGGTTACTGTCTCTCAAGGGTTTAGTGTCAAAGGATTACAAGAGGATCTTGCAGAAATTGTGAAGCTGGACCTATCAAATGTGAAGGATGAACACAGAAGGGTAGACAGATTAAACTGGGCATTCAGACAAATGAAGAACATTGTTATCATATTGGATGATGTCTGGGATCCCCTTAGCTTGGAGAAGTTGGGTTACCCTCTTGGTGAGGAGGGTTACAGACTGATTCTAACAAGCCGCTCTTCTGAAGTCTGTCAAAGGATGGGTTGTAAGGAACTGCTCGAAGTAAAGAAACTCAATATTGATGATGCTTGGGAGCTCTTCAAGAAGAGTCTAGGATCTGAGACTCGGCTTAGTCCAGATATCTCAAGAGTTGCCAAATCCATGGCAGGAAGGTGTGAGGGCTTGCCACTTGGGCTCATCACTTTGGCGGGAAGCATGAGAGGGGTGACTGATATAAGGGAGTGGAACAACGCTTTGAATGAATTCCCTGATGATATGGAAAATGATGTCTTCAAGGTACTGAAGTATAGTTATGATCGGTTGAGAGATACAATTATGCAAGAGTGCTTTTTGTACTGTGCTTTGTATCCTGAAGACTGTGAAATTCGTAGAGATGAATTAATTGGTAGATTTATAATGGAGGGACTGGTGAAGGGAAATAGTTGGGAAGATGAGTTTAACCAGGGTCATACCATATTGAATAAACTAGTGAAGCGCTGCTTACTTGAAGCAATTGTCAATGACTTTAGAGATGAAGCAGTAAGGATGCATGATTTACTCAGAGAATTGGCATTGCGGATCACAAATGATAAACCAAGGTACCTGGTAAGGGCCGGAATACGATCACGAGTGTTGGAGGAGCAGGATTGGGTGGTCTATTTGGATAGAGTCTCTTTTTACAAAAGCAAGATAAAGAGAATCCCTGAAGACATGGCACCCAATTGCCCCACATTATCAACCTTGATTTTGTCCTATTGTGATTTGACAATGATCCCGGGTCCTTTCTTTCAGTATATGAACAACCTCCAAGTTCTCGATTTGAGCTACAACTTAGAGCTTATGGATTTGCGGAGTTCCATTTCTAACTTGGAAAGTCTTAGAGCACTCTCACTTCGAGGATGTAGTTGGCTCAAATCTGTGCCACCACTGGGAAAGCTCAAAAATCTAAGTGTGTTAGATGTATTTGACACTGGTATTAAGGAAGTACCTCAAGGCATGGAAAACTTAGTCAAGCTTAAATTTCTAGATATGGGTAGAACAGATCTTGATGAACTGCCGAAGGAGATATTACCTAAGCTTTCCCAGCTTCAATACCTCTATCTTCCTGAACGTGTGAATGCCCCAGTTGAAGACTTGGCCAGCTTGGAACTGCTCGACATATTCAAAGGCGGTTTCTGCGATTTGCATAACTTTAACAAGTTCATGAGTAGTTTCCATAACTATGAGAAAGATTTGTGGTATACCATATTTGTGGGGAAAGGAAATATTGATGGTGGCTTTGATGACCGCATACCGAAACAGAGAAGAGTGATTATAGAAGATTACACCATTGAAGCAGCAACATCAATTTTTCTTCCACATGGCATTGACATTCTACAGATTAGCAAATGCCATGGGCTGAGTAGCTGCTTTGTGGACTATTTTCTGTCACGGACTACTTCTTTAAGAGGCTTGACCTGCAAGATCACTGATTGTGATGACATAGAATGGATCGTCAACGTGCCCTCTGGTATAGATACAACTACAGACCCACACTGCATATCTTTCCATAGTCTGAAAGTTCGTTGGTTGCCAAATTTTGTTGGGCTCTGTAAGGGAAAAATTGCATCTCACACCTTCTCGGGTCTAACAGAATTGTTTATCTGGTACTGTCATAAGATGAAGAAGTCGTTTCCACAGGCTATGTTGCAGGATCTCAAGAACCTTGAGAAACTTGATGTACTTGGTTGTTATGGGATGGAAGAGCTAATAGGAAGAGAGGAAGGAGAGGGAAGTAGCCAAAGCAGCAGCAGCAGCAGCAGTACATCTACAACTGCTGACCTTCCTAAGCTAAAGCAGCTCTGCCTGCGATACCTGCGTGAATTGAAGAGTATCTGTGAGGGAAAACTGATGTGTGATTCCCTTGAATACATGACCTTTTATGGGCTCCACGAACTGAAGAGGCTGCCTTTCTATACTGCAAATGAACATCCTTTTCCATCCCTTAGAAAAATCAGAGTTCGTGAAGAAAATTGGTGGAAAACATTGGAGTGGGAGCAATCCCATGTCAAGACCCTCTTCCAAACTTACATTACATATTTGTGAGGTTCACTGTCTCAGCAATAATCAATCTTTTTCTCTGTAATGACACACTCTTTACTCTTTTCCCTTTTACCCCCAAACAAATGTCTCTTGTATTGTCGTTCATCATGTATTAAATCTATATATTGTGTATAGATAAGTTTTAAAAATATATGTATGTATAGCATATATTGTATGTTTAATCCCCTTATTCGTATGCTTATTATTATTATTATTATTATTATTATTATTATTATTATTATTATTATTATTATTATTATTATTATTATTATTATGTATTTTAACTATCCGTAGTGAAAATCATGACTCCATTACTACTCAGTTTGTTATTTTTATGAGTTCAAATAATGTTGGATTAATATACTAGTAACAATAACAGAGGTGACATTATCCCTACGTGAGTTGCATAAAATTTAATCAAGTTAATTTTTTGTGGCCTTACTGTAATTTGAGCTTAAATGAATTGGATTATAATCCGTCCATGTAATACCGGTAAATATGGATTTGGTAAATTATGGTCCAGCTAAAATGACTAACCCATTTTAATCTCATGAAGCCTAAAAACATTTTTAGGCTAAATTATTCAGCTAATTGTTAGCTATAAAATTAGAGAACGCAACTACTAGCTCTTTTTACTGAGACCCGACTCATGTCCCAGCACCCTACCCAAACTCGAGACTTGAGACCCAACGCCGACTCAAAGTGAAGACCCAAAACTAGATCATGACTCGAAACCCAGGACCCAACCCCGATACCCAACTCGGGACACAAGACCCGACCCCGACTAGAGATTAGGTGTATTTTGATAAATAGTTGGTCATGGATCAGGTACGAAACTCGCCACACCTAATAGTTCAGGTATGAAACACAAAAAAATCGAGATACTTCAGATATGGTTTTTTAACTCTCACTCTAAAAACAATGATGGAACTTTGCCTACCAGCGTCCACAACCATAAATTTAAAATTCTGAATTCGCCTTTTGATCTTTCGATGTCATACAATGTTGAGCACATTGTCTTTGGAAATCATCATCCTTCTAAGATTTGCCTATGGCCATAAAATGACACATTTACAGTGAAAGCAAATTGTTGAAACAAAAATTTCTTCCAAAAAGAAAATCTAATACAAGAAGAAAAGATATGAGATAAATAATAGAGGGAAAAATATACAAAGCTGAAAGTCTTGAATATGGTACACATCAAGCAAACTATTGTTTGAGCTTAATCTGTACATGTGCAGATAGGACCATTACATCTTCCAGGAATGGTTTTGCAAAAGCACCTGAACTCTTCATCGACGTTGTTTTTTGACCGGGAGGCCGAGCGCTAACAATCGAGACTCTGGACTATCCGGACAAATACTTCATGAAATGGTTCATGCATGCTTGTTGCTTAACTGCTAAAGAAGTAACCACTTGCTAGTGGGGCTGAACTATTCACGCGTTTGAGTCGTCAGTGTGGTCATTTTTTTCTGCAGTTCCAAGTTTGACATCCGTTCCAGCTCCAATGCACGTTCGAGCTTTTATCCAGCCAAATAAAACATTTGGTGTGATAGAGGACAAGTGAACAATAAACATCATAGCAATATAACACGAATAATGAAATACTACCTTAGCTGCTCGGTTGCTCCATTCTCCCAGAATAGCTCTGAGTCTCTCGTCTTCTTCTACATACTGTTTCAGAGAGGAAGAGAGATGTTATGCACCCTTCTTCGAAGGGAAAGGCACGATCAAGCCAGAGCCCGAATACTATACAAGACAAGACAGAAAAGATAGATGAAACCTAGATGTGACTAACTACTATCTATGGTTCATATACGAGTACAAAGTACAGTCTGATCAATACAACAACATACCCAATGTAGTCGCGCACAAAGCGGTGCCTGGAGAGGATAGAGTGTCCGAAAACCTTACCCCTACCGCAGACGCAGAGATAGAGAGGTTGTTTCCGAAAGACCCTCGGTTGAAGGAAAAATTGTCTAGAAAAAGAAGTAACGGAAGTACAAGAAACAACAGAGAATAACAAAAACAACATATAGTACATTCTGATCAATGTACTAATTTTCTCTAAAAAAAAGGTCCAATTTTGTTAGGCCGATAAATGATTACATCAAAAGTTAATAGTTGTAAATGAAAGGCATGTTTGGACTCTTTATCATCATTTGTCTTTCATTATATTCAACTGTTACATCATACTTGTTACATACAGTTGTAAATATACATGGTCTTGTTGTTTATGTCGGATATCCACATCCAAGAAATAGAGAATATATTGGATAGCTAAAAACAAATCACCTGCAAGACATTTTCAGGAGACTCAATTTCTAGACATATTGTCAAACAAATAAGAACGGAATAATACATAAATAGACACTCAAACTTGGCCTCCGTTGGCAAGTAAACACTCCAACTTTGAGAGTATATGCACATCTCGACACTTCAACTCATCTTCATTGTGTCAGTTGAACACTCCAACTTACAAGATGATCATCTAGACACCTTCAAAATATATGTGCCACGTCAGCATCGAGTGTGCATGAGACATAGATGAAACAAGTTGGAGTGCTTGGTTGCCAGTTTAGACCAAGTTGAGGTGTCTAGATGTGCACCTCTATAGGTTCACATAGAAGAATATGCTAAATTCTTTCAAAATAGTTCACTTCTATTAGGCCAATAAATAACTAAGTCCGAAACCACATACATGATCATTCGCAGAAAACCCAGCTCTAAGCACACCAAATATATTTACTTCTTTCCATACCCCAAAAATGTTGACTTATAAAGAATTTAAAAACACACCTGGTTGTTTGCATTGTGAATACGTTGAATCTCAACATCCTTCTCCTTTATAATAGATCGAGCAAGCCTCAGCTCAGATTGCAATTGATTCATCTGAAACAGACTAGTATAAGATAAACTGCTCCAAACTTCAAGTTTAAAAACAAGAATCTTGTGAGAAAAGAAACCGCATTCTTACTAAAAAGAGCAACTCCCCACTATCAAATAAAAATACAATTGCACTTGTACTATTCAGAACCATATGTCTGTTGGAATTGAAAAAAGGACAAAGCCGCATGCCACATATTACCTCAGCTTTGAGTGTGCGTAACTCTTGATCTCGAGTTACCAACAAGTGAGCAAGATCTACCTGGAAGAAATATCATAGCATAGCTCCATCTTACCGAGGACATGACCATAGATAGGATATTATGGAGGACAGGGATTAGCGTGGAAGGTTGTTAGGTAGTTGAGTGCAGTCTCGTTTATCCTTACAAACTAGTAGCTGTAGTATTACTCTTGTAGGCCTTTGTTCCTTTGATTTCTACTCCTATATATTGTCCCTTGTAGTTCATATATCCTACTATTTTGTTGTAGTTACTGTTCCCTTTTCATTATGCTTTGTCATGCTTTGTGTAATTTTTGTCTTGGTTTCTCCACCCTGGAATTTTGTCGAGCCGAGGGTCTATCGGAAACAGCCTTTCCACCTCCCAAGATACGGGCAAGATCTGTATACACAATACAGTCCCCACACCCCCACTTGTGGGACAACACTGGGTATGTTGTTGATATTGTTGTTGCTGATGTTTTTTCCCTTGCAGTAGCTACAAGATATTACTTACCCGTTTAGTCAAAACTCAATGACATGAGATATCAAAATGATAGAATCAGCGCCAAACTTTAGCGCCCCTATTGATAGGACAGAAAAGCTAGATGATCACCTTAAACAAATGGTAAATCCACTAAGATTTTATCTGTTTCTCGAGTTCTTCTTTCCCACAATTTTATTCTTATAGCTTAAATATAATTAACTTGTCATGCATCCCAACACGTACATTTTGTTTCTTCTGTAGATAATACAGAAACAGCATCACAATTTTGACAAGGACAAGCATACCTGAGGTGCACTCCCATCATTAGACCTTTCATATTTGCTTAAGGTTTCTTGCAGTCTAAGAATCTAGAGAAAAAAAAAAAAGAAGATAAATCCATTCGGTCATAAAGAAAGAAAAAGCTCCAGAAGAAACTATCAGGATTGAAATCCATTTGGTCATAAGAATTATACATACTGAAGAGACAATAGGCCTACATATATATCTAGAGATGCACCCTTTCCAAGAAAAGCAGGAGATTCTTAACTTAAAATAAATATTCTTATATGTGCTATTAGGTACTGGATTCACCAACTAATAAAAGGTTGGGAAGTGAATTTCCAGCAAGATCTCAGAAGTTATAATTTGGTGTAAAGTTTAGGGTCATATTTATTTATTATGCTTTTTAATAGCTGTGTACCTCCTCGCTCAAAAAGTGTATATTTTCTTGCTGATATTGCAGCAACGCCATCTGCTAATCTGATAGTCGACCACCATCCTGGTACCTGTGCAACAGAAGGCTCTTAGAAAAATTATCATTTGTCTCATCTAGAAGAAGCAGTAAAACAACTGTCAAGATTTCTTCGACCTCTTCTCATAAAGATAGTGTCACATTGACATCATACAGGTACCAATCATGTTGCATTAATGGATGGTTTGAAAACACAAAAAGATATTTGAGATTTATTATCTTCGGCCTTAGCATCAATAATTATCCAAAAGCCTCCCAGTTCTTCAACTACCAAATGCTTCACCATATCAGAGATCAAAATAAATATAATATTGCAAAAGCACTATCAATACTAACTACATCTCAGCGATCAATGAACTGAAACAAAGAAGACAATATTGTCAATCCCAATTTGTTTGATCCATCTCATTTTATCCCTTCTTCTAATGAAAAGATCCATCAATTTCCGTAAAATACTTCTTTGTATTCTTACAGCTTTGACATTACATTTTCAACAGTCATCAAATGATTACGTAATTAGATAGTGGTTTCCAAGCATGCCCTTAGGCTTAAAGTAAACTAACAGTCACCAAATGATTGGACAAAATGTTTCTCCATAATCAGAATGTAATCCCGAGAGTACCTCAAACCTTCCAGAGATGGTTGAAGTGGAGAATAAAGTGACTTTAAAACATCGGGCTGGGAATCCAATCACAATTGTACTGGTGAACACAACCTGCAGAGCACAAGGTTTAATTGACTTTATTTTGCATCTGTACTTTCTAATAGTATAGAACAGGTTGGAATATCGAAAAGGTGATTTAAAAGCCAAAAGAATTATTCTCATTATTAAAATATGGAGAGGCTTTAAGTTTTAGCATCATCTCTTTAGCATGCAATTCTGCATGACTCTTCTCTGGATGGTTAAGGTGTTTAAAAAGAGATGGAATTTACCATGGAAATAGACTCTTGTTACAAGCAACCCCAAAAAAGGTTACTGATCAGTGATCACCAATATAGAGTGTCATGAAAGAACTAACACATACTACTTCCGTCAGCATGATGATATCAAGACAGAAAACATTACAAAGAATAAACATATAAACTTTAGTAACACTGCTATAACCCATGCAACCTCAAACTCTGCATGTCACATGAGGAACAGATATGCCACAAGATATATCTATCCGTGAGGTCCTATAAGCGGCCTTCACATTGAGCCTGAACCAGTGAAACCTATAAGTTCTTTTCTTCTTCCACCCGTGAATGACAACTTTAAGGATTTAGATGGACTTCTTTTGGGGGAATTAAGATCCAAGTTCATGTGTGTCACGACCCGAACCGGGGCCTTGGCCGTGACGAGCATTCCCGAACCCGAAGGTCCGGAAAGCCCTCTGTCTATCTGGTAATCATGCACATACTTCATATGATAAAAGTAATACGGAATAGACACAATAATACGGAAACATGGTAAACAATTTAAAACAGTTAAAGGCCTAAAAACATGCCCAACAATATTTAATAAACATCTGCAACAGTCTGCAAAATCTCTACTGACATACTATTTGAATAACTGGGACTAGCCCCTAGCAGACCAAAAACCATACTGAAATAAATACCTAAATGACTAGGCCTTCCGAAGCAAAGAAGGTTCACCAACTGAATTCTGAGACAACCCTGCCCCTAGACTCTACTGAGGATCTAGATCCCTAGACTGCGCCTCAGTACCTGGGAGGAAGGGGTCAGCACAATTGTACTGGCACACCTAGCAATCCAAAATAGAGTAATTGAACATATATATATATATATAATACGTGAGAGCAAATTTTCATCAAACATTATGCATAAAATAGTTTCTGAAAAACACATGGGCACCTTCTGAAAACATGTAACTTGTCTGTAAATCTCAAACTCTGATCTGTGTATTACTTCTGAGTTAGGTGGTATCCTCTACAAGTCTGATATTCCACGGGCGATATGGAATCCGCCATTGACTCGGCGGGGAAGCCTCCAACCCGAGTATGCCGCAAGGGTTGTAGTTCCTGAATCTGATACGCCACACGACACTTAAGTCTGCGTATAATAATATACCCGGGTTGGCAAACCACGGTTTTAGGCAATGAATTGCTTGAACTCAAGCCCTCTTCAGGGAACCACCTAACATCTCAGTATGCCCATTTTTAACCTTTTCTGTACATGCAACATTCTG
Organism: Capsicum baccatum var. pendulum; assembly: GCA_030864225.1. NCBI lineage: Eukaryota > Viridiplantae > Streptophyta > Magnoliopsida > Solanales > Solanaceae > Capsicum > Capsicum baccatum. The sequence continues at coordinate 308,003,930 of CM061552.1, read as the reverse complement.
AATGTCTAAAATCATGATAGTCTGAAATGTCTATTAGTCTGAGTCTGATATGGCATTGGTCTGAATTGGTATCGTCATACCAAGACTTACAAGTCATGATGTCTGAGCCATAATACATTAAGCTAAATCTTTCATTTAAAGCATAATTTAGACCAGCAAAAACATGCAACTGATATAGAAGATTTCGAACACGAAATTCAAGTCAAAATCATGCAAAAACTTCATCAACATATGATGGTCTAGTGCCTTTAGCAAATCCATGCACTCTTTCATTACATGCATTATGAACATTAAACATTCATGCTAGATTCCCTCTTTAGTGATTTACAACCACCTTTAAATCATAACAAGAGTTCAATCACTTCATATAGTGCTTTTCAAGGATGCATTGCAAAACAATTCATATGCTATGAGAAATTTGAAAAATTCATAATAAGAGGGAATTCACCGAAAATCATGGTCTCAACAAGAATTCATTCTTAAATACATGGTTTCCTACATTCATATTCTCAAATCACTTTGGAAAAGGTCAAAAGACCAAAACAATGATGTTAAAACATTTAATACATGAATATATACATAGATTCAAAGACCCCATTCTAAAACATGATTTTTCTATGCCCATGAGAATTTAGGAAAACCCCGCTTACCTCTATTTCGGAAAATAATGGGTGCTTCTTGAAGCCTGTGGATTGGGGATTCCGAATCTCTAATCAATTTTGAAAACCCACGGTTGAGTCTTAATTTATTTGGGTTTTTGGTTTGAAACCCTTGGGAGTGTTCTTGAGAATCTTTAGATAAATGTGGATGTATTTTGAAGAATTGAGGACTGAATTTCGTGTTTATGGCTGAATAAGGGTGGGAAAAAGACCATTTTACCCCTAAAACGGAGTGTTTAAGTCACTTGAAACCATAAGATATGCGCTGCATATGATATCGCTTATATTTACATAGGCGCAGCATATGATATCGCCTATATTTACATAGGCGCCGCATATGCTATCGCATATGCTTTCCAGTGGCCATGTGCGATTGGTTAGGCGATGCATACTATTTTGAAAGGCCATAACTTCTTGCTCGGGTCTCGGATTTTAGCAAAATTGGTATCGTTGGAAAGTTAACTCGAAGGCCTATCATTTGACACATAGTAGGCTCTCTAATTCGACATATACAAAGAGTTATGGTCGATGGAAGCTGACACAAATTACAACGTCCACTAAAACTTAATCGATCGAAATAGTTTCAACTTGTCCTTGAGTTGAAGGACCTCTATGGTCTAAATTCATGCTCAAATGGATTCATATACTACATAAACATGCCAAATTGGCATAGGATTTAAGGCTTTGAGATTATCAACGCATCACAGTCATGGTTTTTATTCTAGCCCGAAATGCGGGGTGTTACATTATCTCCCCCTTGGGATCATTTGTCCCCAAATGATGGATAGAATGTCGAAGTCTTAAGGGTATGGGATAACGCGGACATGATATGTTCCCTAAGAAAGAATACACTGATCGGAAACATAAGATTGGAACTACTGATGTTTTAAATGCTTATGCCGGACATGTATATCCGAAGCATGAAATACACAACTGAAGCTACTCATAGGCTAAATTCTCATAATGAATCATGCATATATGATGTATGGATCTGTGACCGAGTTGTTCTCATGAATACAGGACTGAATACATTGATAAGCTGAACTTTTCTATTGAACATGCATTTCTAATGCATGCATATCTGACTGAATTAACGTATGAACGTATGGCTAAATACGCAATAATAACTGATGTGAAGCTTGTAATAAGAATCTATGCATGCAACTGTATGGGATATCTCCCCCTTAGCTTCAAGCCATCATCTTAAGTTTTGGGAGGTACCTTACTAGACTTTAAACTTAACTGCACTCACTCCACTCTGGGTTCTGAAATATGACAATACACAAAATAAATAAAACTTAACCCGAAAGACCACACATGAGAGTGGAATGCCCACTGCTAATACTACCTCCTGAGGCACACTCTATCATTCTGTAACCCCCAATAGTCATCATCTATTACTCGAACACTTACTAACTTCGAATCTTCATGAGTATCCCCAAAGTTGAAGTGCACACCCTTTAGTGCCTCTACTCTATTAGCACAACTTTCAAGGACTCGAACTTAGATTATAACACCTAACATGGGTATCACCAAGTCTTCAATGAGCCACTCTATTTCTATCATAGTCTACCAACATAGAAACTTCAAACTTATTTTCCTCTACCATGAGAATCAAGCTCATATCAAAAGGCTCAATGCTATCAATCAAAGGTCCTTAACTTGGCTATTTAGAACACCATATACCATCTAGCTAGTCTTTTTCCACCTAGCAACTCAACGGTACCAGTAGCCACACACAACATGTAATAGCCTTAGAAAAATACTACAGCTTCATACCACCTTGGGCATACTTCTACATCACATATACAACGTCATACTTTATTACGAATCAAATGAACTTAGGCACTTGCATACACTGTTCAAGCCTATAGATCACTTCCATATAACTAGTATCATTAACCAAGGAATCATCACATCCACCTCCATGGTCATTTATTGTTTCAACTTAATGTCTAGTGCTAAACATGATTTACAACCAACCTTACACACAATCCTCACTTAGAAACTATGAAATAAACATCAAGAAACACTAGTACACTAGAACTTCATAACCACAATAATCGATCATGACCTTACGGTTTTCCTTGTCATAATCCATTAGCACATACTATTTCAACACATCAAGCTTACAAATCTAATTCCACGAAACATGTATCATCAATCTCTTGCCACTATTCACCACCACACCATTTAAATTCAAGCCTATAGTCTAGCATCAATCATTTACCACCAATGAAGAGTGCAACATAATATAAATATATTAATCTTTCAAATTGGGATATTCTACCCAAATACTTCAAAAATCTACTACATAAATACTTCAAAAATCTACTACATACTTTCTCACAAGTAGTATTAGTTTACAACTACCAATGAGAAGAAGGTCAAGGGGTAAGGTCACATAATAGACATGATAAACCTTAAGCTTATATTATAACCATACAATCTTATCTACTTATACGACTTTCTCACATCACACTTACTTACCCCAATGGGCATTTAGACTACCTTCAAATACCCCATATGACAATGAGTCTATATTTACAACCTACTGGCTAATCTATCCATTTTTATTCATAGCCTATAAGGGGTTTCTATAACCACCTTAAATATCCACTCTGGGCTCTTTCTCTATTTTGAAAGGAAGAAAACAAATAACATTCTGAGTCAACACTTCCTCCATGGACTACCATACAATCCATAAATGGTACCACCACATTAGTCTACCACCAAGAAAGGGTAAATCATTCTCAATCAACGGTTATTCAACTATAAATATTTAATCATAAATGTCACCCTCACTCTGACCTCTAACCTTGTGACTTCATACCACAAACTTCTTGGTCTAATTTCACTACCAATAAGTCATGACACCGACACTCTAACTTATACTACTATTCGGGTGGAAATACAGTTCCAACAAACACAAGAACAATTAGATGAACAACAAGTTGCTAGTGAATCAAAATAGGCCTCACACGGCTTCACTAGAGTTTGATTTTTGTGTTTTGAAGAAGAATAAGATAAATGACAAGGCAGCTATGCTAGTGAATCGAAATAGGCCTCACACGGCTTCACTAGACTTTTATTTTAACAACACAATGATATCAAGATTACAAGAGATAGAAGCTTGATACACAATATTCAATGGCTCAAGAATACACATCTTACTCGTGTCTTAACTGAACGCCTCATAAGAACGAGGACACAATTTTACACTAGGGAACTCTTCTCCCGTCCTTTGTGGGACTTCTGAAATTTCTGCTAGATAATCGGAGAATATCTGGAACACGAGGAACAAATTAGGATAACTTTTATTTTCGTATGGGTGACACCATAGCACAAATTAGAGTATGAAGGAGGAACATTCTGACTCTATAGCACGAACTAGAACATGAAGAAAGAGAGACATTCCTAAATGCCTAATAGCCTCCCGCTTATAAGTGTGGCGCGCTACACACCCATAATTAAGACTCTCCTTGACACGATTTCGCAGATATTCTGGGACTATGAACCGTGCTTTGATACCAAGTTTGTCACGACCCGAATCGGGGTTCTGGCCGTGACGAGAATTCACGAACCTGAAGGCCCAGAACGCCCTCTGTCTATCTGGTAATCATGCACATAATTCATATGATCAAAGTAATATGGAATAGACACAATAATACGGAAACATGGTCAACAATTTAAAACAGTAAAAGGCCTGAAAACATGCCCAACAATATTTAATAAACATCTGCAACAGTCTGCGAAATCTCTACTGACATACTATCTGAATAACTGGGACAAGGCCCCCAGCAGACCAAAAATCATACTGAAATAAATACCTAAATGACTAGGCCTTCCGAAGCAAAGAAGGCTCACCAACTGAACTCTGAGACAACCCTGTTTGTAGACTCTACTGACGCTCTAGATCCTTAGACTGCGCCTCAGTACCTGGGAGGAAGGGGGTCAGCACAATTGTACTGGCACACCTAGCAATCCAAAATAGAGTAATTGAACATATATATATATATATAGAGAGAGAGAGAGAGATAGATAGATATAGATATATATAATACGCAAGAGCAAATTTTCATCAAACATTATGCATAAAACTGTTTCTGAAAAACACATGGGCACCTTCTGAAAACATGTATCCTGTCTGTAAATCTCAAGCTCTGATCTGTGTATTACTTCTGAGTTAGGTGGTATCCCCTACAAGTATGATATTCCACGGGCGATATGGAATCCTCCATTGACTCGGCGGGGAAGCCTACAACCCGAGTATGCCGCAAGGGTTAGAGTTCCTAAATCTGATACGCCACACGACACTTAAGTCAACGTATAATAATATACCCGAGTCGGCAAACCACGGTTTTAGGCAATGAATTGCTTGAACTCAAGCCCTCTTCAGGGAACCGCCTAACATCTCTATATGCCCATTTTTAACCTTTTCTGTACATGCAACATTCTGGATGTCTAAAATCATGATAGTCTGAAATGTCTATTAGTCTGAGTCTGATATGACATTGGTCTGAATTGGTATCGTCATTCCATGACTTACAAGTCATGATGTCTGAGCCATAATACATTAAGCTAAATCTTTCATTTAAAGCATAATTTAGACCAGCAAAAACATGCAACTGATATAGAAGATTTCGAACACGAAATTCAAGTCAAAATCATGCAAAAACTTCATCAACATATGGTGGTCTAGTGCCTTTAGCAAATCCATGCACTCTTTCATTATATGCATTATGAACATTAAACAATCATGCTTGATTCCCTCTTTAGTAATTTAAAACCACCTTTAAATCATAACAAGAGTTCAATCACTTCTTATAGTGCTTTTCAAGGATGCATTGCAAAACAATTCATATGCTATGAGAAATTTGAAAAATTCATAATAAGAGGGAATTCACCGAAAAACATGCTCTCAACAAGAATTCATTCTTAAATACATGGTTTCCTACATTCATATTCTCAAATCACTTTGGGAAAGGTCAAAAGACCAAAACAATGATGTTAAAACATTTAATACATGAATATATACATAGATTCAAAGACCCCATTCTAAAACATGATTTTTCTATGCCCATGAGAATTTAGGAAAACCCCGTGTACCTCTATTTCGTAAAATAATGGGTGCTTCTTGAAGCCTGTGGATTGGGGATTCCGAATCTCGAATCAATTTTGAAAACCCACGGTTGAGTCTTGATTTATTTGGGTTTTTAGTTTGAAACCCTTGGGAGTGTTCTTGAGAATCTTTAGATGAACGTGGATGTATTCTGGAGAATTGGGGACTGAATTTCGTGTTTATGGCTGAATAAGGGTGGAAAAAGGACCATTTTGCCCCAAAAATGGAGTGTTTAAGTCACTTGAAACCATAAGATATGCGCCGCATATGATATCGCTTATATTTACATAGGTGCCGCATATGATATCGCCTATATTTACATAGGCGCCGCATATGATATCGCTTATATTTACATAGGCGCCGCATATGCTATCGCATATGCTTTCCAGTGGCCATGTGCGATTGGTTAGGCGATGCATACTACTTTGAAAGGCCATAACTTCTTGCTCGAGTCTCGGATTTTAGCAAAATTAGTATCGTTGGAAAGTTAACTCGAAGACCTATCATTTGACACATAGTAGGTTCTCTAATTCAACATATACAGAGAGTTATGGTCGATGGAAGCTGACACAAATTACAACATCCACTAAAACTTAATCGATCGTAATAGTTTCAACTCGTCCTTGAGTTGAAGGACCTCTATGGTCCAAATTCATGCTCAAATGGATTCACATACTACATAAACATGCCAAATTGGCATAGGATTTAAGGCTCTGGGATTATCAACGCATCAGAGTCATAGTTTTAATTCTAGCCCGAAATGCGGGTGTTACAATGTGCTACATCCACGAAGTTCATTTACTGCCCAAATACAAATGGAGGACATTTTTGGTCCTATTTTTTCGTGGATTCAACAGGTATAACCAATTTCAGTCCCTTGAAGTGGATATCTCTAAACCAAAGCAAATGGCAGAATTTTAAGATTTTTACCCTCTTCCTTATTACACTCTTCATCAAAGTTAGTCTGGAAAACGCCTGTCTATAATTAAAAAAATCACATTCATTTGCTTTAAACCCGACACAAGAGTTAACTTTGCTCTCGCTACCACCTGTCTTCTTCCCACTATAGTGAAAGATCTTTCACTTCTGTTCAGTTTACTGAGTTGTCCCATCCCAAGCCAGGACACTGCCTTTGAAGAGCACGGATGCCAGTCCTTGAAGTGGATATCTCTAAAACTAAAGTGAAAACTGCAGCAAGTTATATTTTATTGCTAATGCGCGATACATCAGAAATTATCCTCAAATTAAGAAGGAAAAAGTTGTCCGGGGGCCGTTTCAATACTGAGAGTTGCCAAAGAAGCATCTCTTTATGCAACGAGTTGCACAGAACGAAGAAAATTGATGCACCAATTTCTTGGGATGTAAACCTGAGTAGTGTCGGCATAGAGAGGATGCTAATATGTGGATCCCAAACCATGACAAGCAGCATCGTAGCCGTTCCTGTAATTGAAGAGTTTCAAATGGATATCCATTCTAAAACGAACAAAATAAAATTGATTCTTATTTTTTAATAGGCATAGAGAGGATGCTAATATGTGGATCCCAAACCATGACAAGCAGCATCGCAGCTGTTCCTGTAATTGAAGAGTTTCAAATGGATACCCATTCTAAAACGAACAAAAGAAAAATGATTCTTATTTTTTAATAAACAATTACGGAAGCAACTTAGAACTTAACCCGTTAGTAGTTCCTGAAGTATTATTCAGATAACAGAAGAATCTGACAAGAAATTACAACAGTTGAAGCTTTTGTTTAAAAAGAAAAAAATAAGTCTTAGCTTTTATCATACTCACTCGGATTTATTCAGCCTCCCTTTTCTCCTAGTGCTCAAATTAACAGATCATACAAAGAAAATAATTGTTATTATGTAAGAAATAGCAGAGATGCTATTCTATTATAGCAGATTAGTTAGCACGCTAGCTGATTTTCTCCCATCTACCTAAGTTTTGGTAGGCAGAGTTAACCGACATTTGTGTTGGTGGGAGGTAGCAAGTACCAGTGGAATAGTCGAGGTGCATAGAACCTGGCCCAGACACCACAGTCATAACGAAAATACACCACCGTCATAAAGAAAATACTAGTAGCAAGATTTGCAGCAGGGATGATCAAAACTAATTGAGGAAAAGGATAGTAAAAGAAAAGTCAGACGCATAAACTAGAGAACCAAGTAATGCATACCATATGCGATTGTAGCAAATGGTAGGCGAATAATATGCTTCAGTTTCTGGCTGAAAATATAGTACCCCTACAAAATTAAAGTTCATATTAGCACAAACCTCAGAAATTGTCGCTTATCAAACATATGATTTTGAATGACAGGAATTCTAAAATGAAGATGATCTATCTTTCTCTTTTCTTTTTTTTTTTTTGGTAAGGGGGATGATCTATCTTGATAGCTGTAAATTGCAATTTATCACTAAATCCTAATTCCCGTCCAAGTAGTTCTACCAAAAGTCTCTCATTCACCAAAACAAAATATCAGGAACCCTGAGAATATGTATCTGAATTGTAGTGCAGAGAAGTTGCCAACTCGATTAACTGACGTCGGACTTAACCTTTCTTTGTACTGCCACGATAGAAAGGAGAAGGAAAAAAATAAACCAAAGCTTGAAATGCATATGCAACTCAACGCAACTAAGTTCTACAGAGTACACTTCATGATTTCCTTGATCCATTTTCAAGGTCTTAGGCCCTCCCACAATTTGACTTCAGTAACATCATGCTCTACCTCATTTGGGAAACCTTTAGTCCCATACCGTTTGTAAATCAGGTTCTTCTACTATACTGATCTGTTTCTCCAGCTTACTGGTGCCCACCACTTTGCACACTCTGTAGGTCGTGCATCCTAAGGAAAGACACTTGAATGATACGAATTTTTTCTGGCACCATAACAACATTAATACACTGTAGACCCCACAAGTAGATCATTTATACCAAGATATATATACAAGGAGAGTTTTCTTCTTTTTTTTGGTTAACCAAGTATACATAAGGAGAAAGGGAGAGTTGGATTAAAGCATAAAATTGTTGCCATGTGACTAGGAACTCATGGGTTTTAGCTATGGAAACAGTGTCTTGCAGAAATACAACGTAAAGACGTACAATAAATACTGTTTCGATAGACACCACTTGTGGTCTCACAGGCATGATGTTGTATAAGACTTGTGTAGCGGACCACATTTAACAATTTAAGTATAACTTGCTATTACAGTTGTGAAACAACAAACTGATTAACAGAGTAGTATTGCCAGGAGCCATGAAATTTTTTAAGCTTAATCTGTACAAGTGCACATAGGACCCTTAAGTCTTCCAAGAATGGCATTGCAAAAGCACCTACAGTCTTCATTGATGTTGTTTTTTGACCGGGAGGTCGAGAGCTAACTACCGAGACTCTGCACTATCCGGACACATACTTCATGAAATGGTTCATGCATGTTTGTTCTAGAGATTGAGAATGTTATGTTAGACAGTTAAATGCAAATTATTTGCAAAATATTTACAAAAGAATCAATTAACAGACGTACAGTCAAACACACTAATTGATATGTAAAAAGTGTTTCTCTTTTGAAAAAGTGGAAACAAAAATGCTTTGGAACACTTTATTAAAAGAAAAAGATGAAAACACGTCTGTATGAAGATCTGTCTTTCATTTAACATAGTAATCTTTCATTAAAGTTAGAGATAAACATTTAGTACCCTTCGAACTATGATCAAAGTTGCTACGACACACTCCAACTTTACCAGAGTCCTATTACTTTTCTGAACTCAATTTTTGCATATTTTATCTCTCTTTTTTGTACAGACGTGACATCATTATTGCATAAAATAGGATTCACGTCAAAGGTGTCACGTCAGCTAAAAAGGGTGACAAAAAATGTCACGTCAGCTAGAAAGGATAACAAAAATACACTAAAATTTAGTTCGGGGTAATAGGACCTCCGTAAAGTTACAGTGTGATGTAAAAAATTTGGTCATAATTCAGTTGGATTCTAGATGCTTTACTCATAAAGTTAGGATCCTAATCATTGTTCTTAATCTATTTAGGGTGGTGTAATTAATATAATATGGTATTACAATTGAAAATAAAATGAACAATAAATAAATAACATTCTTCAGGCGCTGAGGTGAAGATATCTTCTTTTTTTAAGGAAATTCAAATTTACTGTAACATGATCTATAGCAATTCAGCATTTCACTCTTGCTTGTCCCCTCCAGGAGCAACGTCGTCCTACAACTCATACAACTTCGAATTAGTTGAACAGTTCGCATATTCCTTCAACATATAATTACTCTTTGTTGTATAATTAATATAATTAGAGACTTAAAATATTTTCTTTGCTTCAATCATCTCTTTCACTATACTAACAACACATATAATATTTCTCATCCACTTCACATCTCATGATATACTATTTTTTGTCTACTAAACAAAGAAGAAAAAACCCTTTATATAAATAAATATAGTATTCGTCTATCTAGTAAACGAAAAATAGTGAGATCTATATTAAATAGATAGATCATGTTGCCTAGAGGTTACATACATTACATAAATTGATTTGAACATTTTTTAAAATATTTAAACCAATCAAATATGAGAAAATTGAAAAACTCTATCGTAACAAACACACGCTATATGTAAAATAAAAAAAAATTATTTTTAAAAAACATTAGAAAAAAAACTAAAGATAAATTGATAAAGAAGTAAAAAATTATTGGATTGACACAATAAAAGTGAATAAATACAAAGTGTTTTGGTTAGATCTTTTCTCATTATTGATGAGTCATGACCCTTAATTTTCAAATTAAAGTGAAAGAGAACCCACAAAAAATAATTCAAATTCTAAATCTTATAGTACTAAAAATCTTTTTATTTTATATCATGTCAAATGAAAGTGACAAAAATATTTTTTGTTATGTTTTCGTAGTAAAAATTCTAACTCCACTATACTCCAAGTTGTTACTTTTATGAGTTTCATTAGATTGTTTAATTAATATACTGTAACTTTTATGAGTTTCATTAGATTGTTTAATTAATATACTACAGTAATAATAACAGAGACAAAATTTAATCAAGCTAAATTTTGCGGCCATATTGTAATTTATTTTTGTATCTGCGAAAAAGATCAGCTAATCGGTACATGTGCAGAATTGATTAGTTGTGCAATTAAATTAATTTGAAACTTTACGCATTTTTTTAATTCTTCACTCTAAAAACAACGATGAAAAACTTTGCCTACCTATGTCACCATAGATTTAAAATCCTGAATTCGCTTTTGATCTTTCGATGTCATCCAATGATGGGCACATTTTCTTTGGAAAATTATCCTTCTAAGATTTGCTTATGGCCATAAAATGACACATTTATGGTGAAAGCAAATTATTGAAATAAAAATTTCTTCCAAAAAAAAAAATCTAATACAGGAAGAAAAGATATGAGATAAATAATAGAGGAAAAAACTATACAAATCTAAAAGTCTTGAAGATGGAATACATCAAGCAACTATTGTTTGAACCCTACCCGGTGATGCGAATCCGAATTAATTTAATCGAACTCTAATGCGGGTATCGAACAACGAATGAAAAATAAAAAAAAAACATTGTTTGAGCTTAATCTGTACATGTGCATATAGGACCACTATATCTTCCAAGAATGGTTTTGCAAAAGCACCTACACTCTTCATCGATGTTGTTTTTTGATGGGGAGTCCGAGAGATAACTATCAAGACTCTGGACTATTCAGACACATACATCATGAAATGGTTCATACATGTTTGTTCTAGAGATTGAGAATGTTATGTTTAGGAGCGGAGCCACCTTTGATTTAGGGGTTCATCCGAATCCCCTTTGATGAAAAATTATACTATTTAGACATGACTAAAATAATTTTTATGTATATATAGTAGAGGTTGACCCCCTTCGACTCGTTCTATGTTCACTTTTTAAATTTTTGAACCCCCTTGATAGATTCTGTCTCTGCCACTGGTTATGTTAGACAGTTAAAGGCAAATTATCTGCAAAATATTTTCAGAAGAATTAATTAACAAACATACTGTCAAACAAATAAAAAAAGGCATAATACACAAACTTGGCCTTAACTAGCAAGTAAACAGTTCAACTTTGAGTTTGCACATTTAGACACCTTCGAAACATATGTGTCACGTTAGCATTGAGTGTCCACTAGAGAGATGGAACGAGTTGGAATTTTTAGTTGCCTGTTGAGATCAAGTTGCAGTGACAAGATGTACACTCTCAAAGTTGGAGTGTTTACTTGCCAGTTGAGCCCAGGTTTGAGTGTTTGTCCCTGTGGTGCCAAGGATATCTGTTATATTTGATTTAGATTTGGTGACGTAGACTTCTAGTAAGAAGTCACTTGACCAATATGATTTTGCAAAACCATTATTATAAAATAATGACATGAATGAACCAATCTACTACGGTAATGTCATAAATGAATCCCAATTTTTAAAATCGATGATATAGATGAGTCAAACTTATAACAGACGGCATAAATAAGTCATTTTTAATAATTTGTTAGCATATTTAAGTCTTTTTCCATAATGTGAATAGTTAACGTATGAAACTCGAGATAATTAAAATATGTTTATTTTCTTAATAAACAATCTTTCTGAACACAATTATTTTCACTTTTTTTTTTTTTGTAAAAGAGATATCTCCAAAACATTCTTAACCACATATTTGTTTCTTTTTCCTTTATTCCTTTAAGATAAAGAGACCTTGACTTAATCATTCAGTACATTTTAGCACTTGCTTCTCTGTTGATTTTGGTTTCTTATACAATCAAAAAAATCTCTGCAAAGATTATTTTATTTTGCTTCAACTTGAAGATCAAAGGTAAATATTCAATTTTATTATACTTTTTTAATTGTATTTGATAACAAATTGATTTAGTTCAACTTTTTTTAATTTTTATAAAAAAAATTCATACTCTACAAATATATACATTTCCATGTTATTAATGAATCTTATTTTTTATTGTATTTAATGACAGATTTAACTGTTGAACATTTGAAAAAGGCAAATTACCAGTTGGTTAATTGTTTTCAATGTAATAAATAAAAAAATATCTACCTACATAGAAAAGTCTCTCTAATATATCAATTTATGTTATATAATCTAATTTTTAGATCCTAAGAAAATTGTTTAGTCAGCTAAATTACACAAGTGGTCACAAAAATTTATTTTTTATTTTTTGTTACGTGAAAGTCATTTATCATAAAAGTTTATTGTTATATAAAAGTCATCTCTCTCTCTATATATACACACACACACACATATATATATATATATATATATATATATATATATATATATATATATATATATTTATCATAAAAGTTTATTGTTATATAAAAGTCATCTTTCTCTATATATATTTATACACACACATATATATATATAGATTTAATGCTATTAATAGATACCACATCTGACTGTCGAACTACTGATAAAGGTAAATTATTTTTAACTTCACCTGTTTACTTCGCTTGTATTACAATTTTTTTAGTAATTGTTTTCTATGTTACCCCCTTCGTTTCAAAATACATGACCCTCCTAATTTCGTCTGTTTTAAATTACTTGTCCTATTTATAAAAGGCAAATTGACTTAGTGGGTCCCTGTATTAGGTCAGTTTTGTAAGTTAGACACTTCTACTTACATAATTGTCATCTGGACACCTGAACCCACTAAAAATCAACATTTTAAACACATTTTTGGAGAGTGTAACACACTCTCCATGTCAGTTACCACATAAGCTGCCACGTGTGCCACGTCACCTGTCACGTCATTTTCAAGTATTTCATAAAATTTCAAATCATTTTTAAAATGCTACATGATAAATTAAATATTAGAGTTATTTTAATTAAATAAAAAATTTATAAATTGTAGAAAAATTTAAATAATTATTTTTTAAATTAAATATCCAAATAATTAAATTATAAAATGTCATTTAATTTATATTTGCTCACAAATTAAATATCAAATTCATTTCAAATAATTAAAATTCTTCTCCAACTAATTTAAATTTTTAACTATAAATTCATATATACAAACATAATGAATTTTTGAATTTTAAATTTGAATATCTTTGACAAATTCACAAAAACTTTAAATTTTTTCAAGCTTAATCCCAAAATAATATAAAAAGATTCAAATTTAAATTTTAATTAAAAAAAATGAAAAGATATTGAATTGAGAGGAAAAATTTAAAACAAAAATTGAAGGTGGGGTTGGGGAGGGGGCTGGGGTGAGGGCTTGGGGAGGGGCAGGATGGGGTGGGGTGGGGAGGGGCTGGATGGGTTGGGGTAGGGTGGGGAAGGGTTGGACGGGGCTGGGGTGGGGTGAGGAGGGGTTGGACGGGGAGTGGGGGTGGGGTGGAGGGGTTGGATGGGGGTGAGGTGGGGGCTGGGTGGAGTGAGGGGCTGGGACAGGGACTGGGTAGGGTGGGGGAGTGGTTGGACAAGGGGAGGAGGTTGGAGGGGGGGGGGCTTTTTTTATTTTTTAATTTTTAATTTTAAAAATATTTTTAAATTAAAAAAGTGAAAAAAGTTTTAATTTTTTTAATTATTTTAATATAAAATTGATCAAAAATTGACCTCCAATCGCACCCTAGGCGGGTGTAATCACTCTCCTTGTCCTAGTCAGCATTTTAATGCCACATAGGCAAAGTCAACGGTCAAAGGGCTTAAAATGTTGCTTTTTGGTGAGTTCAGAAATCCAGATGACAAATATGTAAGTAGAAGTGTCCAACTTACAAAACTGACCCAGTACAGGAGTCCACTGAGTCATTTTGCCTTTATAAAATCAAGAGTATTTTAAACATTTTTTTTCAATTTTACTCCTAATAATACATTATCATACTAGTTTCAAGGGATCTTTTGTTAAATGGCCTTTTCAAGTCTTCTTTTTAATTAAATAGACTATTAAATTTTTTTTTTTTAGGAAAATGACACATTTTTGAGACAGATCGATATATAGACAAATCGATTATTGATCCGACAAATCGATTGTCGATCCGACAAATTGATTATTGATCCGACCTATATATGGACAGATCGATTATCAATTCGACAGATGAAAAAATCGAAGTAGGTTATTTGCTAATTGAAAATAAGGGTGTCAAACGGGCCGGTCTGACCCGGCCCGACTAGTTAACCCGGCCTGGTTTGAACCGGCCCGGTAAGCCCTAGAGCTTTAGGGTTCCGGGTCCCGGGCCGGTTTTTTTGTTAAAATGGGCCCGGTTAACCCGGCCCGGACCAAGCCCGGTCCAGGCCCGGAAAAAAATTAAAAAAAAAAAAATTAGTTTTTGGGCCAAACTAGCCGTTGGCCCAACGGCTATATAGCCGTTTTTGGTCCAAACGGCTAGTTTGGGCCCATTTAATAAAAAAAAAAAACTTTAAAAAATATTTTTTAATCCCCCAAAAAATCTATAAATACCCTACAACTTCAAATCATTTTTCACACAATTTTTCACTCTCTCAAATCTCATTCTCTCTTAAATCTCAATTCTCAATTCTCAAATATTCAATATATTTAATTTCTTAAAGTGTTCACTTTAATTTTTTAATTTTTCGTTTACAAAGTACGAGCGGATGTTTCTAAAGTCGCAATCTTCGGATACTTCCAAAATTTGGTATTTTCGTTCCATCTCTTACGTTTAATTTTTATTTATTGTATTAATTATTTAATATTTAATTTTATTATATTTGTGTATTTTGAATATTTTTAGTTTAATTTAATTTATATTATGGATAAATTAAAAAACCTCGCTGCTAAAGGTGTTAAAATTTTTTGTCCCGGAAGCGGTAGTGGTAGTAAAAAGCGATTTACTAGCGGTAAAGGTAGTTCAAGTAATAGATATACCCGTGTGCCTTCGCCTCCGGTACCGCTTGGTACACCTTTTGAGGAAGAAATAGGTGTAGGTGCTCACGATATGGATTATGTAGAAGCTCAGGAAAATTACGGTATAGAAGAAGAAAATGAAGTAGATGCAGTTAATTTAGACGAAGATGATGAAAATATTGCTGAAACACTCGCAGGAGGAGATGCTAACGTTAGATCTGAATCAGTTAATCTCCCTTCCCGTCCTCCCAGTGCCCCAAAACCTCGTAAAAGAACTAGTATTGCATGGCAATTTTTTGAACGTATATCAGATATTGAGGTGCAGTGCAATATTTGTCAACAAATATATAAGCATAGAAGTGGAGGTAAGCAAGGGGGTACGGGTACGTTAATGAGACATATAGCTGAAGATCACAAAAGAGAGTTAAATATTGCAAAAGGTGGTGGGGATGTTGGTGGATCAACGCAAACTAGAATGGACCCAACAACCGGTCAAGTAGCGAAAAAGTATAATAAATTGAGGGACAGGGAAGAAATAGCTAAAATGGTAGCTGTGGGTTGTTTGCCTTTTAGTTTTCCTTCTTCTGATGCTTTTATTCATTATATACAAGCAATTTATAATCCTATGTTGAATGGTATTCCTAGAACTACTTGTCGGTCTGATATTTTTAGACTCCATTCACAATATTGTTTTTATTTATCAACATTGTTAAAAAATATTCAATGTAGATTGTCCCTAACTTCTGATCTTGGTCGTGCTGTAAATAAAAATGATTATTTAACCGTTACTTGTCATTGGATGGATAGTAATTTCGTGATGCAAAAACGTATTCTTGCTTTTTTATATGATGAAGATCGTAAACATACTGGACAATTTATTGCTGATTCTATTGTTAAAATTGCCGGATATTATGGTATAGAAAATAAAATTTTATGTATTGCTTTTGATAATGCTTCTAACAACAAGACTGCTATAACAAAAATAAAATCTACGCTATCTCCGCCCTTGCCTGAAATTTTTCATATTAAGTGTGCATGTCATATATATAATTTAATTGTAAAAGATGGTCTTGACTTTTTTGAGCTTTATATTGAAAAAATTCGTCTTGCCGTTGGTTTTATTCAAGGAAATAATCGTAGATCGAGAATTAAAGAATTTAAAGTTAAATGTCAAGAAAATGGACTTACACCGATTTTGATGCCTGAGGAAGTTGATACTAGATGGAATTCTACGTATGAAATTTTAAAAACTTGTTATAAATATAGAATTCCTATTACACTAGCTTTTAACCAACATTGCGGTTCATTTGCTGATTGCATGCTACATAATTCTGATTGGGTTGTAATTAATGATCTTGTTAAGTTTTTAGAAAAATTTTATGTAGCTACGATTGAATTTTTCGGTGCTTACTATCCTACTGTTTGTAATATTTTGGCATATATAACCGATATTTCTGGTTTGCTCCAACAATATAAAAATAAAGAAGGTTATAAATAAGCTGTTGGCGCCATGTTTACGAAATTTAAAAAATATTTCTTCCCAATTCCCCCTATTTACTTGGTTGGTGCTATGCTAAATCCGTGCATGAAATATAATCATATGTGTAACTTTAGTACTCTTATTTATACTATCTTAGAAATAAATACTAACCATGATTCTGAACAAGTACAGCCTGATTTGTGGACGGCTACGGCTGATGCAAAGGATTATATAGAAAAATTATATAATCACTATGCTGATTTATTTGATGCAGTCGTACCTACAAATATCACTCCAACTGGCGCTCCTCATCCTCCCGAGGAGCCATCATCTTCTAAAAGGCCGGCACATAGTGGTTTTTCTGATTCGTTTTATGATTTAAATTGTTGGAACAGTGTTGATGAGAGAGCTTACACATCAACTTATCGGGAAGAGCTGAAATATTATCTTCGGACGGCACCAGAGAATCGAAAACGACGGATCAACACGCTGGATTGGTGGAGGACTAATGAATCACAATATCCTGTACTTTCAAGATTAGCTAGAGATATCTTGAATGTTCCAATGTCAACCGTTGCATCAGAGAGCGCCTTCAGTCAGGGACGACAGCAGCTTGGAGACAACCGACACTCATTGGGAAGCAACGCAATGAATGTTTTAGTTTGCCTCAGAGATTGGATTAGAGCGGAAAGAAGAAACCAAGGAATGGAACCAGAGCCGAGCGACGAGCTGGAACTTGAAGAAATTATGACTTCACGGGAGAACTCAGCAGAATCAAGTCCAATGCATGGTTTTGCCCCCGTTGACTTCGACTATCCTATGCAAGTTCCCATTAATATTAACATGAATGAGTTGGAAAAAATGATGCATAATTTATAGATTTTTTATTCATGTAAATTATAAATTTTGGATCATTTTGCAATCAATAAAATTCCCCAAATTCATTCACTCCTTAGTAGTTGTTTTTTATTTTTTTTATTTAACGATTTAAAATTTTAAATTGAATTTCTAGTTTTCTACTTTAAATTAAAAACTTACTTCTAATATATTATTAATTTACTACCAAATATTATTAATTTATTATATTAAGTAGCATATGTTTTGTATATTTGTGCATATATCTTCTATAGAAGTTTATATTTAACGTATACATGTGTATATATTTTATAAATTAGTATACAAGTATATCTATAAATATTGTAATGTGTATATATAATGTAGTATATTTTATAAG
The DNA here is from genome assembly GCA_030864225.1 of Capsicum baccatum var. pendulum. NCBI lineage: Eukaryota > Viridiplantae > Streptophyta > Magnoliopsida > Solanales > Solanaceae > Capsicum > Capsicum baccatum. The sequence continues at coordinate 307,985,576 of CM061552.1, read as the reverse complement.
TAGTAGTATATATACATTGAATGGTGCGTATACACGTGTATATATCTTCTATAGAAGTGTATATTTAATGTATACATGTGTATATGTTTTATAAATTAGTATATGACTATACAAATAAATATTGTAATGTATATACATTATAGTATATTTCATTTAAAGTATTACATATACATAGAATAGAGTGTATATATGTGAATGGATCTTCTATAGACGTGTATGTTTAACGTATACATGTGTATATATTTTATAAATTAGTATATAACTATACAAATATATATTATAATGTATATATATTGTAGTATATCTCATTTAAAGTATTACATATACATAGAATAGAGTGTATATATGTGAATAGATCTTCTATAGACATGTATATTTAACGTATACATTACTTTATGTTTTATAAATTAGTATATATATTGTAGTATATACTTTTTTAAAAGTAGTACATATATATTGAATGGTGCGTATATATGTGTACATATCTTCTATAGACGTATATCTTTAAAGTATACAAATGTATATGTTTTATAAATTAGTATGTAACTATATATATATACATATTGTTGTGTATATATATATATGTATATTGTAGTATATATTTTATTTAAAGTAATACATATATATTGAATGGTGCATATATATGTGTATATATCTTCTAAAGTAGTATATATTTAACGTATACATGTGTATATGTTTTATAAATTAGTGTATATATATATTGTAGTATATATATATATATATATATATATATATATATATATATTATACTATTATAGCATATGTTTTATTTAAAGTAGTACGTATAGTCATATATAATTATATATTGAATGGTATGTATATATGTGTAATTGTTTATACTTTATATATTTTTTTAAAAATATATGTTGTATATTGGAGTGTATATAGGAGTGTATATTGGATTTTTATTTAATTTTAAAACGGGTTTGACCGGTTTTTAACCGGGTTTGACCGGGTTTTGGTGGGTTTGACCGGATTGGGTTAAGTGGGCCGGTTTCGGGTGGGTTTTTATTTTTTTACTATTTGGCCCGGCCCGGCCCGGTTAATGCCAAACCCAGTCCGGAACTGGCCCGGAACCCGGGTAAAATGGGAGGGCCGGTTCCGGGTTGGCCCGGCCCGGCTCGTTAGACACCTTTAATTGAAAACTTGAATAAGCTTAATAGCCAAATTTTCTCCAGTTTCAAGATTATTATTAAATCTAAATGTCAAATACCTATCTGACCCCTTTTTTCCCTTTTTGACTCTCTTTATTGAATTTCTGAGTGAATATGAGCCGCTATATTTATTGGAGTAGTAAAAAGTGCATGCCATCAATTAAATATTTCTTGATTTCTCTCATAATTATAGCTTAATTATTAGGGTATAAGGGTAAAAAAGTAAAAATACACTTTCAATTATTGTCATCTTAAGAGGCGTGCCAAATACAAAAGGATCAAATATTTTGGAACGAAGACAGTATAAAGCTAAGCTTGTATTACTACTTTTAGTTAATTGTTTTTTTTGTTTTCAATTTTCTTATATTTGGTTGACTTAAATATTTTGAAAAATACTTTTCAAATCAATTTATTTTTTTTTAAATTTAAGAAAAATGGCATTCCTTCAAAAACTAAGGAAAATATTTTTCAAAACTCTCTTTCAACCTCAGTCTCAAGTTAAAATGTTTTGTAACTCTCAAAATCACCCACACTTACCCTGACTCCCGATCCCTTACCACCCCACCTCTACCACCCCACATCAAAAAAATATTTATTTTATTAAAAAACTATTTCAAATTTTTTTCTTACCCTGTTCCTTCCTCGACCTCCACCTCCTACCAACCCCCCCCCCCCACCCCCCTCCAAAAAATATTTAATTTTTAAAAAAAATTTAAACTTTTTTCTAACCCCCCCCCACACCCCAACGCACCCCACCCCCACCCCCACCCCCCACCCCAAAAAAAATTAAATTTGCTTTAGAATTTTTTTTTCTTACCCACACTCACTCCCCTATCCTGACGCCCACCCCTACTAGCTGCTCCCCCGCCCCTCCCCCCATTTTTTTTTAAAAAAATATTTTTAAAATTTACTTTCTTAAAAAAAATTTCAAAACTTTTTTCTTACACCACTACTACCATCTATCCTGACCCTCCCCACACCTACCGGCCCTACTTCTAAAAAAAATATTTTTTAATTTATTTTTTAAAAAAAGTTTCAAAACTTTTTTACTATCCCATCATTCTTACCCTATTTGTTTCATTGATTTTTGTTAAATATGTACAAATACTTCTAATATTTTCTACTAGCATAACGAACACAAGAATATAAGTAAGAAACAAGTTATTTTCTAGAAAATATTTTCGTACATACCGAATACATCCTTAAAAAAGTATTTTTCGAGATCAAAAGTTATTTTTCTAAAAAATAGTTTCTATTCTTTAGCTAAACACTAAAATATATTTTCTGAAAATATTTTTTCATTCATTAACCAAACACACCCTAGGTCTGTACAAGTAGACATACACGTTCCTTTGTAAAATTATTGTCTTAACAATGGCTAGCTAGTCTGATATTACTTGCTTTATTCCAAAGTGTTTTACTGGACACATTGTTTAATATTGAGAAAACATTACATTAAGATTTGAATTTGAATTACATACAAAATATGTGATGTCTTCAGCTCCTTGATGCCATTCAAAATAGTTACTATTATAATTCTTATCCACTGCAACTGAACTACCTTAGCATGGTTCTTTTGTTGCAGTAATTTTTGGAATATCATGGAAGCTGTTGCTGGGAAAGTAATTGACCTCATAGAGAAGGCCGGTACATATTTCATAAGGAAGATTAAAAGTTGCATAAACTTCGGTGAGGATTTGAAAACTCTGGAGAGAAATGTAAAGCAATTAACAGATAAAGCAGTCGATATGAAGACAGATGTTGAGAATCAAGAGCGATCTGGGAGGAAGAAGAGGAGACGACAAGTTGAATCTTGGCTTAACGAGGTTGAACAGCTCGAAGAAGAATTACGTCAGTTAAAAGAAGAAGCAACAAGAGGGAAGAAAAATAGAGGTGTTTTGAAGAAGTTGAATGGAAGAGTTGCAGAGCTTGAACAAAGAGGAGATTTTGGAGAGCTCGTGCTTGATGTGGATGGAAGCGAGGAGTGTCCAATGCAGGTGCAACCAGTTCATGAGGAGAAGTCAAAACAGAATTTAGAAGTGGTTTGGACGTGGCTACACGATGAGAATGTCTCAAGCATCGGTATATATGGTATGGGAGGGGTTGGTAAAACCACTTTGGCAAAGCATACATATAATCGTCTTCTTGAAGAGAGTCGTTATCAAGTCTATTGGGTTACTGTCTCTCAATGGTTTACCATAGAAGGACTACAAGACGATTTTGCCAAAATTGTGAAGCTGAACCTATCACATGTGAAGGATAAACACGGAAGGGCGGATCAATTAAACTGGGCATTCAAAAAAATGAAGAACATTGTTATCATATTGGATGATATCTGGGAGCGCCTTAGGTTGGAGGAGTTGGGTTACCCTCTTGGTGTGGAGGGTTAAAAGCTGATTCTAACTACTCGCTCGTATGAAGTCTGCCAAAAGATCGGTTGTAAGGAACTACTCAAAGTAAAGAAACTCAATGCTTCTGATGCATGGGAGCTGTTCAGGAAGAGTATAGGATCTGAGACTCGGCTTAGTCCAGATATGGAGAGAGTTGCCAAATCCATGGCAGGAAGGTGTGAGGGCTTGCCGCTTGGGCTCATCACTTTGGCGGGAAGCATGAGAGGGGTGACTGATATAAGGGAGTGGAACAATGCTTTGAATAAATTCCCCGATGATATGGAAAAAGATGTCTTCAAGGTACTAAAGTACAGTTATGATCGGTTGAATGATGGGTCGAGTGATACAACTATGCAAGAGTGCTTTTTGTACTGTGCTTTGTATCCTGAAGACCACAAAATTGGTAAATTTATCATGGAAGGACTGGTGAAGGGAAATAGTAAGGAAGAAGAGTTTAACGATGGCCATACCATATTGAATAAACTAGTCAACCGCTGCTTACTTGAAGCAACTGTTGATGACTTTGGAGATGAATCAGTAAGGATGCATGATCTACTCAGAGAAACGGCATTGCGGATTACAAATGATAAACCAAGGTACCTGGTAAGGTCTGGAATAGGACCACAAGTGTTGGAGGAGCAGGATTGGGTGTTCAATTTGGATAGAGTCTCTTCTTACAAAAGCAAGATAAAGAGAATCCCTGAAGACATGGCACCCAATTGCCCCACATTATCAACCTTGATTTTGTCTAATTGTGATTTGACAATGATCCCAGGTCCTTTCTTTCAGTACATGAACAACCTCCAAGTACTCGACTTGAGCTACAACTTTGAGCTTATGGATTTGCGGAGTTCCATTTCTAACTTGGAAAGTCTTAGAGCACTCTCACTTCGAGGATGTTATCAGCTCAAATCTGTGCCACCACTGGGAAAGCTCAAAAATCTGAGGGTGTTAGATGTATTTCTCACTGGTATTGAGGAAGTACCTCAAGGCATGAAAAACTTAGTCAAGCTTAAATTTCTAGATATGGGTAGAACAGATCTTTATGAACTGCCGAAGGAGATATTACTAAAGCTTTCCCATCTTCAATACCTCAATCTTCCTAGACGTGTGGATGCCCCAGTTGAAGACTTGGCCAGCTTGGAACTGCTCGAAGCATTCAGAGGCAGGTTCTGTGATTTGCATAACTTTGACAAGTTCATGAGTAGTCATCATAACTGTGAGAAAGTTTGGTGGTATGACATATTTGTGGGTCAAGTAAATATTGATGTTGGCTTTGATGACTGCATACCGAAACATAGAAGAGTGATTGTAGAAGATTACACCATTGAAGCAGCAACATCAATTTTTCTTCCACATGGCATTGACATTCTACAGATTAGGAAATGCCATGGGCTGAGTAGCTGCTTTGTGGACAACTTTCTGTCACGGACTACTTCTTCAAGAGGCTTGACCTGCATCATCTTTTATTGTGATGAGATAGAATGGATCGTCAACGTGCTCTCTGATAGAGATACAACTACAAACCCATACTGCATATCTTTCGATAGTCTGAAAGTTTATGACTTGCAAAATCTCGTTGGGCTCTGTAAGGGAAAAATTGCATCTCACACCTTCTCGGGTCTAACAAAATTGAAAATCCAGGACTGCGATAGGATGAAGAAGTTGTTTCCACGGGCTATCTTGCAGGATCTCAAGAGCCTTGAAAAGCTTGTTATAAGTCGGTGTTATAAGATGGAAGAGATAATAGGAAGAGAGGGAAGTAGCCAAAACAGCAGCAGTACATCTACTACTGCTGACCTTCCTAACCTAAAACAGCTCAAACTGCACTACCTGCGTGAATTGAAGAGTATCTGTGAGGGAAAACTGATGTGTGATTCCCTTGAATACATGAGCTTTCTTGAGTGCCCCAAACTGAAGAGGATGCCTTTCTATACTCCAACTGCAAATGAACATCCTTTTCCATCCCTTAGAAAAATCAGAGTTCGTGAAGAAAATTGGTGGAAAACATTGGAGTGGGAACAATCCCATGTCAAGATCCTCTTCCAAACTTACATTAAATGGCTTGTCATTGAGGTTAGTTAGTTACTTAGTTAGGCATTGAGGTTCACTGGCTCAGCAATAATCAATCTTTTTCACTGCAAGCAATGACCATTCTTTACTCTTTTCCTTTTTACCCCAAACAAATGCATTGTATTGTCATTCATCGTGTATTAAATCTATATATTGTGAATAGGTAGGTTTTAAAAAAAATATATGTATAGTATAGATTGTATTCGTGTGCTTATTATTATTATTATTTTATATTTTAACTGTCCATACTGAAAATCATGGCTCCACTACTACTCAGTCTGTTATTTTTATGAGTTCAAATAATGTTGGATTGTTGGATAAATATACTAGTAACAACAACAGAGATGAAATTATACCTATGTAAGTTGCACAAAGCTTAATCAAGCTAAATCTTTTGTGTCCATGTTGTAATTTGAGCTAAAATGAATTGGATTATAATTCATCCATGTAAACATGGATTTGCTAAAGTATGGACTTGATAAAATGACTCCAACCCATTTTGATCTCCTGATTCCTAAAAACATTTTTAGGCTAAATTATTTAGCTGCAAAACTAGCTGTAAAACACACCCGCGGTTGCGTGGACAATATTAAAAAATTATAATCTTCTTTATTTGATTAATTGAATTCCTATTATTATTAATTCGGAGCTCACAACTTGTCTTTAGTATAAAAATATAACCTTCGCACTCGAATTCAACACAACTTCTTGTCTTCACTTTCAAGATTATCTATTTAGTTTACTATATGTAGTTAATTTAATGAGTAATTTCAAATGTTTTGTGCTTTAATTGTATGGGGAAAAAAAAATACATTGTCAATATTCTCAAAACAACATAAAAATATGGATAGGAGATAAGTTTTCAACTTTACACACAGAATGACACTAAAATGTAAAATTTCATGTTGTAAGATTAAAGCCTATTTAAAAAGATATAATCTCTAGTTTATGTTTGACAAAGTATTCCATTATACAAAGTTTGATTGGTTTATTTTTAAACATCCCCTCATGAAAAGTCTTTTCTTACTTATGTTCAACTATATTAAATTTTTTTCATTCTCAAAATTCATCCATCAGAAATATACAGTGATATCATGTATGTATGAAGGAAACAAAGGACGTCAATAAACTAACACATAAACTGTCTCTTTCAGATGAACATATTCATTCTCCTCATCATATAAAGTATGTTTTAAACTTGCTTTTTGTTACAGTTAATATAGCAGTTTGGGACAGTAGTCAAATTGACGGTAGTTAATTTGTCCTGGTATGACATAATTTACGCTGCATGAGCCAAATAATGATAATTATTATTAAAATGTCAAAATTGCAAGATTGACGGCAAGAGCTCATTATAATATAGGACAAAACGGTTGTTGCTCACATCTAACAATATCTGACTGACGCTAGTGAAGATGGTCAAGCTGGATTACAAAAAAATAGTTATGTTTTTGAATCATATAAGGTAGTTAAGTGCTAGTGGCAAAGAGATAGAGTTGCTGCCTTGATGGCGCGGGTTTGAACCACTTCCTTCCCAGTGGTTGTGTACCACTTAGATGTGCATTAATGTGGAGGTTGTCATATGAGAAAATAGCAAAGTCAGTTTCCTTTGCTCCATGGAAGTACAAACATCACGCCATCAGCACCCACAAATCTGGGATCGTAGCATAGAGCGCCATAACCATCATACCTAGATTGTAGCCTTTGAACTTCCTGCTATTTTCCGATACTTAGATTCATATGCAATATACAAGCTACTGCGCCATCGAAGGCTTTAACTATTTACTGCCAAATTTTATGCAGTGAAAAAATTAAGATAGAATTTCCACTTAAGCTGACAATCATGAGATATGAGATCGAATTTGAAAACAACATTAAATCAAACAAACAAAAAGACAAATGCGGGCTCCCAATTTCGAGAATGAGAATAAAACAGAAATTCAAGGACAAAATATAACAAAAAACTTCATCGCTCTGCTGTTACTCAAGCTTAGGGCGTCTTAGATAAGTCCTCCGCTTGATTCTCCATTAGTCCAGATGAAATGAAAGAATGCAACTCACACTGATATACACAAAGTGACAGAAGTTTGAAGGCTGCATTTAATATACATATTGGGTACTTAAAATTAAAAGAATTTGCATAAATTGCAATTAAAACTGGATTATGAAAAAGTACAAACCCGATAATGGATAATTTTACCAAATCGACTAAAGGCATCTTCGAGCTGATAAATCTATAATGTCCCATGATAAACCCATGTGACTTTTCCAGTTTCTTTCATAACAAAAATTCAGAATTGATCTTATCATAAATAGAGAATTCATATTGAAACCCAACATAACCACCAATTTTAAGCTTTATATATAAGACCGCAAAAATCACATACTCAAATCAACAGCAAAAGGCATGGTCAGGGGAAGGGCCATCACAAGGGTGTAATGTACGCAGCCGTCAATTATGCTTAGTTCCCGATAAGGCTCAGGACGTGCAGATCTTCGGTCTGCCAACAACATCTAACCAAAAAAAAAGACAGCCCGGTGCACTAAAGCTCACGCTATTCGCATGGTCAGGGGAAGGGCCCACCACAAGGGTGTAATGTACGCAACCTTCTCTTGCATTTCTGCCGAAGTATATTTCAAAGGCTTAAACCCGTGACCTCCCAGTCATATGACAACAACTTTAACCGAAAAACGATGTACTGAAAAACAAAGAAACCCCAAATGCAAAATTTGATAGAGCAAGACCACATTATTCCCAACAATTAACAAATCAGATATGCAAACATAATCGAAATAAAAGGTATAGAAAATTACCAATTAAACTGTCAAAAGTTGTTCAGTAATAAATAATTTCGATAAAATAAAAGAGATAGAGAAATATGCGCCAGAAGATTAAACTCGGTGTGTCTTGCCTTTGCGAATCGCCAAAGACACCCTTAACGGTTCTTATAGAACAATCAAGTTTGATACTACCTCCTCTATCCAGCATTAGAGATTTCTCCAAGCAGTTAGATTTTTCTTAATCAAATCGTCATTTCTGCATAAAATCTACCCTTTCCAAACCCCACTTGATGAAATTATAATGGGTATGTTGTTGTTGTTGACTACAAAAGTTCAAAGTTGCATTTTTTTAACATACGTTGTAAGGAGGTATGTAAGCTTTCTGCTTGTTCCTCCATCGATTACTTTTTCATTACTAAATGACTATGCAAAGCATCCAAGAATTAACCAGTTTGTAAATGAACATATTGGGTCAGTGCTGAGCACAGGCCTTGCCCATCTAGTACTTCATTATTTACACTCTCTTCACTTTCTTAATTACTTTACTCTCTTTTCCGATTCATATACATAACAAGACCGACATATACATAGAAACATTTGTATATGACAAGGCCAACATATACATACCAAGGCCGATTCATATGCATGACAAGTATGACAAAGCCGACATATACATAGAAAGCTATGGATATGCATTTTTAGAGAAAAATGAAATTTTTATAATACGTTTGGAGATATGAGATTTTTTGTAATAAGCGAAACTTAAGTTGTTTATTTGTATAATTTTTAAATAAATGAAAGGTATGTGTTTGGACTCTCATCATTTGTCCTTTCATTATATCTAACTGTTACATCATACATGTTACATAAAGTTGTAAATATGGCTATGTTGTTTATGTTGGATATCAAAATTCTAGAGATTGAAAATGTTATATTAGACATTGTCAAACAAATAAAAAATTGCATTTAACTTTGTCACAATTCACAAGGAAGCAAGGATATTTTCTTGTAATTGTTTACATTTGGAAAAAAAAAAAAAAAGGAAGACAATCCAATTAAGATATACTATTTGAGTTCCTCAAACTGGCTGAAAAAATGAATCTATGCTGCAAAAAATTAGATGCATAAATTCAAAATATATTTCCGTTAAAAGCAAGAAGTTTCAGTTATCCCAAATATCAGTGAGTCATTTTGCTAAGAAACCCACATCGGAACTATCAGGTGTGTTTTAATAAATAGTTGATTATAGTTCAATGAAACTCAAACACACTTAATAGTTCAGGTATGAAACGCAAAAATCAAGATACTTCAAGTATGTTTTTAACTCTTTCACTCTAAAAACAATGATGGAACTTTGCATACCAGTGTCTAGAACCATAAATTTAAAATCCTGAATTCGCCACATATTTGATTCCTTTATTCTTTTTATTCCTTTATTTCTCAAGTTTCCTTAATTCTTTTTATTCCTCAATTTATTCTCAAGTTTCCTTAATTCTTTTTATTCCTTAATTTATTCTCAAGTTTCCTTAATTCTTTTTATTCCTTTAAAGAAGACCGACTCAAACAAACCAGTCCATGTACAACACTTGCTTCTCTCTTGCTTTTGGTTTCTTATACAATTAAAAATCTTTATAAAATTTTTGCTGCAACTTGAAGATCAAAGGTAAATAATGAATTTCACTATACTTTCTTATTTGTATTTGATAACAAATTGACTTAGTTCAACTTCTTTTAACTTCTATAAAAAAAAAAAAATCATATTCTTCAAATATATACATTTTCATGTTATTAATTGATTCTATTTTTTAATTGTATTTGACATCAGGTCTTGACTGTTGAACATCTGAAAAAGGGTAAATTACTACTTAGTTAATTATTTTCAATGTAATAAATTAAAAAATATCTACTTACGTAGAAAGGTCTCTCTAATATATCAATTTATGTTATATAATCTGATTTTTAGATCCTAACAAAATTATTTGGTCATCTAAATTACACATATGGTGACGCAAAATTATTTTTATTTTCTGTTACATAAAAGTCATTTTATCTTTAAAGTTTATTGTTATATAAAAGCCATCTATATTTAAAGTTTATCATATTAAAAATCTCTTTATTTTTTTATTCGACTTCTTCATATATATAATTTTTAATACTATTAATAGATCTTTTTCTTTTTCATTTGTATTTGACACCAGATCGACTGCTGAACGACTGAAAAAGGTAAATTATTTTTAACTTCATTTGTTTACTTAGCATGTATTACTATTTTTAGTTAATTGTTTTCTATGTTACTTCCTTCATTTCAAAATACTTCGCCTTCTTTTTAATTTTGTTTGTTTTAAATTATTTATCCTACTTATAAAATCAAGACTATTATGAACATTCTTTTTCAATTTTACCCCTAGTAATACATCAAGTATCACACCAGTTTCAAGACTATTAGGGGTCGTTTGGTAGAGTGTATAAGAATAATACAAAATATGGTGTAATAGTAATGCTTGTGTTAGTTATGCTTACCTTAGTTATGCTTGTTTTTCTTATGCAGTGTTTGGTTCGATGTATTAAAAAAATCATGAATTACATAATTTCTAAAAAAAAAAATTTTTTTTACCTAATACCCTATATATATATATATATGTTGGAAAGGATGCGGAAAATTTTTTGAGAGGTGGTCTTTAAGCATGTTAATGCATGCTTTAGATCCATTGCATTACTAATGTTATTGATTTTGAGGTATTAGTAATACACATCTTAATACACAATAGAGTGTATAACTAATGTTTGCACTGGTTATACATAGGGTAAAAAGGTATACCAAACAAGGTACTACTAACTATTTTTTCTTTTCTTTTCTTTTCTTTTCTTTTTTTTTTTTTACAAAAAATTCTCTTGCTTAGATTTGTGGCATTAAAACTCATATCTTTTGAATCAAATATGACCATGTATAGTATTTGATAGATGGAGAAAAATATCAAAAAACATATCTATAGTTGAAGAGTTGTCAAAATGTACTCCCTCTTTCTAATTTTTGATAATTTTATTAAAATATGCAACTCGATAAAAATCTTAATCTATGAGAGTGAATAGTAGGAGTATTAAGTGAATATAGAGATATTCAATTATGTATTGAAGTGGAGTACGAAGTGAATTACTCTAGATAGTCAATTTTGTATTGGATTTTTACGTGAATATGAATCGCCATATTTATTGGAGTAGTGAGGAGTACATGCCGTCAATTAAATATTTTTTGATTTTTGCTTCATAATTATAGCTTAGTTATTCGGATATAAGGGTAAAAAAGGTAAAAATACACCTTCAATCATTTACATCTTAAGGGGGGTGTCAAATACAAAGGGACCAAGTATTTTGAAACGGATGGAGTATAAAGCTAAGCTTGTATTACTACTTTTAGTTAATTGTTTCTTATGTTTTTTATTTTTCCAATTTTCTCATATTTGATTGACTTAAATATTTTGAAAAATGTTTTTCAAATCTACTTATTTTTCTCAAATTTAAGGAAAATGACTTCTCTTCAAAAAGTAAGGAAAATATTTTTCAAAACTCTCTTTCAACCTCATTCTTTATTTGAAATATTTCTATAACTCTCAAAATCACCTACTCCTACCCCGACCCCCAATCCCTTACCACCCCACCCCTTCCACCCCACATCAAAAAAATATTTAATTTTTTCTTACCCTATCCCGACCTCCACCCCATACTAGCCTCTCCTCAAAAAAAAAAAAAAAAATTAATTTTTAAAAAATAATTTGAACTTTCTTCTTAAGCTCTCCCCGCCCTCCCTCCAAAAAAAAATTAAAATTTAAAATTTGTTTTAGAAAAAAAAATATTTCTTCCCACACTCACTCCCTAGTTCTAATATCTAAGAACTTATAAGATAGAACAGTTAGTTTTATTGAGAAAATATTGCATTAAGAATTGAATTTGAATTACATACAAAATTTGTGATGTCTTCAGCTCTGAACTATTACAAATAAAGATTCAAAATAGTTACTATTCTAATTTTGTCCACTGCATGTGAACTACCTTACCATGGTTCTTTTGTTGCAGTACTTTTTGGAATATCATGGATGTTGTTTCTAAGACGGTAATTTACGTTATAGTGAGGGCCGGTACAAGTTTGATAAAGAAGATTAAGATTTGCATAAACTTTGGTGGGAATTTGGAAAAGCTGGAGCAAAATGTAAAGCAATTATCAGATAAAGCAGGCGATGTGAAGACAGAGATTGAGAATCAAGAGCGATCTGGGAGGAAGAAGAGGAAACAACAAGTTGAATCTTGGCTTAACGAGGTTGAACAGCTCGAAAAAAACTTGAGTGAGTTACAAAAAGCAGCAACAAGAGGGAAGAAAAATAGAGGTGCTTTGAAGAAGTTGGATGAAAAAGTTGCAGATCTTAAACAAAGAAGTAATTTTGGAGAGCCCGTGCTTGATGTGGATGAAAGCGAGGATTTGGAAACTCTGGAACGCAGAGTAAAGCAATTATCAGATAAAGCAATCGATATGAAGAGAGAGGTTAAGAATCAAGAGCGATCTTGGGGGAAGAAGAGGAAACAAGAAGTTGAATCTTGGCTTAATGAGGTTGAACAGCTTGAAAAAGATTTACATGAGTTAAAAGAAGCAGCAACAAGAGGGGAGCAAAATATCGGTGTTTTGGAGAAGATGGATGGAAGGGTTGGAGAACTTCTCGAGCAAAGTAGAGATTTTGGAGAGCTCGTGTGTGATGTTTATGAAAGCGAGGAGTGTCCAATGCCGGTGCAACCAGTTCAGGAGGAGAAGTCAAAACAGAATTTAGAAGAGGTTTGGACATGGTTACAGGATGAGAATGTCTCAAGCATCGGAATATATGGTATGGGAGGGGTGGGTAAAACCACTTTGGCAAAACATATTCATAATCGTCTTATTAATGACCATCGTTATCAAGTTCGCTGGCTTACTGTCTCTCAAGGGTTTAGCGTCAAAGGATTACAAGATGAGCTTGCCAAATTTGTGAATCTAGATCTTTCAAATGAGGAGGATGAACATAGAAGGTCAGCCAAATTAAACCGGGCATTCCAAAAAATGAATAAAATGGTTATCATATTGGATGATGTCTGGGATCGCCTTTCCTTGGAGAAGTTGGGTGACCCTCTTGGTGTAGAGGGTTATAAGCTGATTCTAACAACTCGCTCATATGAAGTCTGCCGAAAGATGGGTTGTCAGAAACTACTCGAAGTGAAGACCCTGAATGCTGATGATGCTTGGGAGTTGTTCAGGAAGGGTCTAGGATTTGAGACTCAGCTTAGTCCAGATATTGAGAGAGTTGCCAAATCCATGGCAGAAAGGTGTGAGGGCTTGCCGCTTGGGCTCATCACTTTGGCGGGAAGCATGAGAGGGGTAACTGATATAAGGGAGTGGAACAACGCTTTGAAAGAATTCCCTGAGGACATGGAAAGAGATGTCTTCAGGGTACTGAAGTATAGTTATGATCGGTTGAGAGATAAAACTATGCAAGAGTGCTTCTTGTACTGTGCTTTGTATCCTGAGGACTATGAAATTAACAGAGATGAACTAATTGGTAGATTTATAATGGAGGGACTGGTGAAGGGAAATAGTAGGAAAGAAGAGTTTAACCATGGTCATACCATATTGAATAAACTAGTGAAACTCTGCTTACTTGAAGCAACTGCCGATGACTTTGGAGATGAAGCAGTAAGGATGCATGATCTACTCAGAGAAATGGCATTGCGGATCACAACTGATAAACCGAGGTACATGGTAAGGGCTGGAATAGTATCACAAGTGTTGGAGGAGCAGGACTGGGTGTTCAATTTGGATAGAGTCTCTTTTTACCGAAGCAAGATAAAGAGAATCCCTGAAGATATGGCACCCAATTGCCCCAAATTATCAACCTTGATTTTGTCCTATTGTGGTTTGACAATGATCCCAGGTCCTTTCTTTCAGTACATGAACAACCTCCAAGTACTCGACTTGAGCGACAACTCAGAGCTTATGGATTTGCCGAGTTGCATTTCTAACTTGGAAAGTCTTAGAGCACTCTCACTTCGACGATGTTATGAGCTCAAATCTGTGCCACCACTGGGAAAGCTCAAAAATCTGAGGGTGTTAGATGTATTTCTCACTGGTATTGAGGAAGTACCTCAAGGCATGGAAAACTTAGTCAAGCTTAAATTTCTGGACATGGGTAGAACAGATCTCGATGAACTGCCAAAGGAGATATTAACTAAACTTCCCCGGCTTCAATACCTCATTCTTCCTGAACGTGTGAATGCCCCAGATGAAGACTTGGCCAGCTTGGAACTGCTCGAAGTATTCAGAGGCAGGTTCTGCGATTTGCATAACTTTAACAAGTTCATGAGGAGTCGCCATAACTATGAGAAAGATTGGTGGTATGACATATTTGTGGGGCAAGTAAATATTGATCGTGGCTTTGATGACTACATACCGAAACAGAGAAGAGTGATTGTAAAAGATTACACCATTGAAGCAGCAACATCAATTTTTCTTCCACATGGCATTGACAGTCTACAGATTAGCAAATGCCATGGGCTGAGTAGCTGCTTTGTGGACAACTTTCTGTCACGGGCTACTTCTTCAAGAGGCTTGACCTGCAGAATCTTTTATTGTGATGAGATAGAATGGATTGTCAACGTTCCCTCTGATAGAGATAAAACTACAAACCCACACTGCATATCTTTCCATAGCCTGAAAGTTCATGGGTTGCAAAATCTTGTTGGGCTCTGTGAGGGAAAAATTGCATCTCACACCTTCTCCGGTCTAACAGAATTGGTTATCTGGAACTGCAATAGAATGGAGAAGTTGTTTCCACGGGCTATCTTGCAGGATCTCAAGAAACTTGAGAAGCTTGTTGTAATTGGGAGTTCAGAGATGGAAGAGCTAATAGGAAGAGAGGAAGGAGAGGGAAGTAGCCAAAGCAGCAGCAGCAGTACATCTACAACTGCTGACCTTCCTAACCTAAAACACCTCACCCTGTCCACTCTGCCTGAATTGAAGAGTATCTGTGAGGGAAAACTGATGTGTGATTCCGTTGGATACATGGAATTTTATAAGTGCCCCAAACTGAAGAGGCTGCCTTTCTATACTCCAACTACAAATGAACATCCTTTTCCATCCCTTAGAGAAATCTGGGTTGATGATAAAAATTGGTGGGAAAGATTGGAGTGGGAGCAATCCCATCTCAAGACCTCCTTCCAAAACATTGTTATTTAGTTTAGCATAAATAACATTTTTTTATTTTTCTTTTTGAATTAAATTTACAATTTTGTTGATTTGTGGAAAAAAATGAATTTACATTTTTCCGGTAAAGTTTTATTATTATCATATTTTTAATATATTTTTATATATTTAAGTGGTTAACTATTATAATTTATAATATTTTTTACATATTTTTTAAAATATATAACAGATTAATTTTCTTAGACATTTCAAACTATTAACTACTATAAATATGTAATAATCAGTTCCTTTCCTTTTTCTTGTTAGAACTTTTATGATCGGACAAAATAAGGAAACCAAAAGCAAAAGAAAAATAAGAATACACAGATTTACATGGAAATTTTTGCGGGAAAAATCATGGGAAAAAGCGGAGGAGGTTTCACTATAATGGAGAAAGAGTACAATATGAAAAATGAAGTATTACCACCATAGACACCGTTAAAAATCACAAACATAGATCGCACCGCAAAACTTTTAGGACCAAATCAATAAATTCGTGTCACAACTCTAACAGGAACCATAGCAAATACTAAAAGCTCCAAGAAAGTCCCATGCATGACTAAAATTGAAAAAAATCTACACATGAAGTTACAAATTTCATCTAAAATTGGGCTCCAAGTTTGTTCATGGATGGGCTTCTCTATGCAGGCCTCGGCCCATTATATTAGGCTGATTTGCACAAATGGCCTTATTTACCATAATATTTAGATTTTGTCCTTATTTCTCTGTAAAAACAACATAAATACCAACAGCTTGAAATTAATAGAAAATTTTGATATTTATATAATTACTGAAAATTTCAATTTGAATCTGTCGAGATACGCAATTAGCTCCAGATACATTTTTTTTTTTGGGATTCTGGGTTTATCGAGATTCAGTATATATCCAATAAATACATTTTTTCCTTGTAAAAAATGCATAATCAGCTCCCGATATATTTTTTCGATTCTGAACCTGTCGAGATATATAATTATCTCCTCAATAGGTTCAACGAAGATATTTATGTGTCTTGCATTAACAAATCGTAGTCAAATCTTGAAGAAAAAAAAAAGATATTGAGAAATGAAGAGTAGTTAAATTTCGATATTTTAATTGATTTTAAAATTACTATTTCTAGCATTTTAATTATCTTGTGAAAATTATCCTAAATAGACTTACTAGATTGTTAATAACAAGTTATAGCAAAACTTTTCAATAATTACTAGACTAAAGAAATAATTACAAGCTATAGCAACTTTTTAGAAAAATATATTTTAATTAAATATCCGAAATTAATTTTCTAATATTTATTATTTATATTATTTTCTTATTTTTAGCATTTAACATTTGTCACTCTTAATTAAAGTTTTGGAAAAGTATGACAAGTTATATTATTAGTATCAATGATTTTTTTAAATAATTAAGTATTAAAGTTTGTTCACAATTTAAGGACTCATATATGGTAAATATATTTTTTAAAAGTTAAGAATTAATTTTTTACTTTTTATTAACTTTAATAATTAACTTACTTCTACATTTTTTAAACCTTTTACGGTATTTCATTACCAATAGAAGTCTTAATTCTTTACCTTTTTAAACTTCTTTTTCCCTTCTTTTAACTTTCTTTTACAATTTTTCACGTTTTTTGGTATATCATTATTCATACGCAAGAGATCTTTACTCTTTAACTTTCTTCTACAATTTTTCACATTTTTCTTATACGCACGTATTATATAAGTGCGACTTAGAGGGTTGGTTTTAATTCAAAATCGATTTTTCAAAAAATTCACCATCCTTGAAGAAGCCGCAACTCAACATGCAAAGCTATTTAGCGTAAAAAAAGATTGTTGTTCCAGAATATAGAAAAATCAGCGTTGTTAAAGATGAAAATTGGTGGGAAAGATTGGACTGGGAACAATCTCATCTCAACACCCTCTTCAAACCTTACATTACATATAGATATTTTTGAGGTTCACTGGCTCAGCATTAAATAATCAATCTTTTTCTCTGTAATGACACACTCTTTACTCTTTTTCCTTTTTACCCCAAACAAATTTCTCTTGTATTGTCCTTCATGTTGTATTAAATCACATGTTTGCTGGAAAATTATATATATTGTGCATAGATAAGTTAAAAATAATTACGCATGGTATATATTGGATGTTTAATCCCCTAATTCGTGTGCTTATTATTATAATTTCTTTTATTTTAACTATCCGTAGCGAAAATCATGGTCCACTACTAGTCAGTTTGTTATTTTTATTAGATCAAATAATGTTATAATGTTGGATTAATATAATACTAGTAACAATAACGGAGATGAAATCATGCCTAAGTGAGTTAACACAAAGTTTAATCAAGCTAAATTTTTTGTAGCCATATTGCAATTTACTTTTTGTATCTGCGAAAAAAATCAGTCCATCTTGTGTGATAAGAAGATACCATTGAAATTTAAAGGTAAGTTTTATAGAGTGGTGGTTAGACCGACGTTGTAATGGACGGAGTTTTGGCCAACCAAAAACTCCCATGTTCAAAAGATGCATGTTGTAGAAATGAGAATGTTCAGATAGATTTGTAGGCATACTAGGTGTGATAGAATCAGGAATGAGGACATTCGAGATAAGGTGGGAGTGGCCTCCGTGGTGAATAAGATGAGAAAAGCGAGATTGAGATAGCTTGGACATGTAACGAGGCAAGATTTAGACGCCCCGGTGAGGAGGTGCGAAAGGTTGGATATAGTGGGTACGAAGAGGAGTAGAGGCCGGCCGAAGAAGTATTGGAGAGAGGTAATTAGATAGGACATGACGCATATTCAGGTTACCGAGGATATGACCTTAGATAGGGGATGTGGAGGACGCACATTAAAATAGAAGATTAATCGTGTAGGAGTGTTGTCGTGCACTAGTCATAGTATGATAGCGTAAGGTTTAGCCGTAGATATCTATTTTTGTTGTTCTTTATTGTATTTTAATTATCACTCTATTTTGTGACTTGATTATTGTTTTTATGGTAGTTTCTGCACTATTCCGTGTTACCATATTATCTTTAATGTATTTCTCTTTATTGTATTTGAATTAATTTGCTACACTTGAGTCGAAGGCCTTTCTTAAACAACTTCTCTACCTTCCCGAGATAGTGGTAAGGTTAGCGTACACTTTACCTTCCCCAGGCCTCACTTGTGAGATTTACTGGGTACGTTGTTGTAGTCGCTGGAATAAAAAGTCAGAAAAAAATTAATGTGTGAGAGGAATTTGGACCCCGACCCAGATCCCAGCATCCTACCCCGACTCTAGACCCGAGATGCAATCCAACCCTTTTACCAGACGCAATCCAAAATCAGACGCAAGCTCTTTTACCTTTTACCAACTTCCAACAAAACTTTTAAAACTCATTATTATTTACACAAGATCTTTACTCATAAAAATTTATTTTTTAAAATATTAAAAAAAATATTTTTTTCATATTTAATATTCAAATATATCCTTATTTATAGCCTTTAATAGTTATCATTCTTCATTAAATCTTTTGATAATTATGGCAAGTATTATTATTGGTATTTATGATTATATCTTTTTGTTATTTTGTTAATTAAGTTTCATAATTTGTTCTCCAATTAAGGAATCAAATATGGTAAACATATATTTTTTGACATTTATACATGATATTTGACTTTTTATTAACTTTATTAATTAATTTGATAGGCCAATGTTTGCAGGATTTCCATATCAGCTTTACCGATAAAAGTTATTTTCAATCACTAATGTATCTTCTTTAAACTATATTTTTAAATATTAAATAATATTTTTTTCAATTTAATATTCAAATATATCCTTATTTATAGTCTTTAATAGTTATCACTCTTCATTAAATCTTTTGATAATTATGACAAGTTTTATTGTTGGTATCAATCATTATATCTTATTTTTTATTTTGTTAATTAAGTTTCATAATTTGTTCTCAAATTAAGGAATCAAATATAGTAAAGATATTTTTTTTATATTTATACATGATATTTGACTTTTTATTTTATTTTATTAATTAACTTAGTAATCCAATGTTTACAGAATTTCCAAATCAACTTATTGATAAAAGTTTTTCTCAACCACTAATTTATCTTCATTTCCATAAAGTATTTTTCTTTTTTTTTTTTCTACTTTTCATATTCATGTGTATGAAGTTGAATTTTTCAACATTCATTTTTTCATTCAGATTTAAAGTTTCTTCAATTTAGTATATTTTTCTTTCTTTTTTTCCGTTGAGTCATGTCTGAAAAATAAAAATTTGATTCTACTCCAAATAAGATATTTTATATCCAAAATATCTTTTTATGTTGTTACTTATTATCTTGATTTTGTTACTCGTGTATATTCATTTTGCCACATTAATAAATTTGCAGATTAATTTTTTAATTCAAGAGTCATTAAAACATAATATATGATTTATCATGCAAATTGCATACAATAGTAATTGCTTTTTTCTTACTTAATGGGAATGATCTTTTGTATTCAATTTGATATAAAATAACTTAAAATTATTGCTTTCGCAAACTTATACTTTGCGATATAAATTATATTCCGTTATATTTTACTTATATCAAGTATTTTTTTGGTTTAAAATTGATATAAGTTTTTCTTTAAATCTTAAAATGATATCAGATGTCTAAAATTATGTATTTTAATATTTTATAATCAGTCATCTATTTATATTGAGTCTACAATTTCAGAAATAAAAATTTAAGTTATTGAATCTAAAGATGATATTGTTTTTATAAAGAGATAATACATAAATATGATCCTAAACTTGACACCAAATTATAACTTTGACCTTAAACTTTGATTGTGTACAAATAGGACCTTTAGCTATTCAAAACCTGAACAAATATAACCTCCACTTTTGCAGTCCCATGCGTGAGTTTCACTCGCGCCTACGCGGAAAGGTAATTTAATCACACAGTCCTATGTCGTTAAAAGGGCTGACTTGGAAGGAGGTCATATTTGTGCAGTTTTAAATAGTTAAAGGTCATATTTGTGCACTATCAAAATTTTGCTTTTTGTGTTAAAACGACATTGTTTTGATTATTATTATTATTATTATTATTATTATTATTAGTAGTAGTAGTAGTAGTAGTAGTAGTAGTAGTAGTAGTAGTAGTAGTAGTAGTAGTAGTAGTAGTAGTAGTAGTAGTAGTAGTAGTAGTAGTAGTAGTAGTATTAGTATTATTAGTATTATTAGTATTATTATTATTAGTATTATTATTAGTATTAGTAGTATTAGTAGTATTAGTATTAGTAGTATTAGTATTAGTATTAGTATTAGTATTAGTATTAGTATTAGTATTAGTATTAGTATTAGTATTATTATTATTATTATTATTATTAGTATTAGTATTATTAGTATTATTATTAGTAGTATTATTAGTAGTATTAGTATTAGTAGTATTAGTAGTATTAGTAGTATTAGTATTAGTATTAGTATTAGTATTAGTATTAGTATTAGTATTATTATTATTTATCTATTTATTTCTATAGCAACAACATCTAACATTTTTTTCATTAAAAAGTATTAGTAGTATTAGTAGTATTAGTATTAGTATTAGTATTAGTATTATTATTATTATTAGTATTAGTATTATTAGTATTATTATTAGTAGTATTATTAGTAGTAGTATTAGTAGTATTAGTAGTATTAGTAGTATTAGTATTAGTATTAGTATTAGTATTAGTAGTATTAGTAGTATTAGTAGTATTAGTATTAGTATTAGTATTATTATTATTATTATTATTATTATTATTATTATTATTATTATTTATCTATTTATTTCTATAGCAACAACACCTAACATTTTTTTCATTAAAAAAAAAAAAGAACATCCACTAACGGGATCGAACCCGCGCAGTAAGCTGAAGGAAGCGCCCAAGAAGAGCAATTAACACCGCTGGGCTATCTAAGTGTCTTGTTTCATGTGGTTCAACATTAATATACGTACATAAATACAGATTTTCTACCTTATATATACAACGTAATTTTTTTACCGAGGGGGTTCGGGTGAACCCCATGGCAATCACGTAGGTCCGCCTCTACATTAATTTAATAACGCTTTAATAACGTTAATTTAATAATATTTTAATAACATTAATTTAATAATATTTTAACAACGTTAATTTGATAATGTTTTATTAAAACTATAATTTTTTATTATTAGTATAGTTTCATATTTAATTTAATATTTAAATAAATTATATTTAGATATATTATATAACTTAAATTCGCCCTCTGCTTTATAATATATATATATGTATACATATCCGCACGATTGTTTCGTATGAGATTGACCTACCTAATTAATAAATCTTCAATATTGCTCTTTTTCTGCAATGACAAAAGAAATTAGATGTCATTTTCATCTTTGAGCCGAAAATAATGAAAAAATAATAGTGAAAACTCATTTAATGGTCATAGTTGTGCAGTTTTGAGCCGGGGTCTATCGAAAACAGCCTCTCTACCTCTGTAGAGATAGTGGTATGGACTGCGTACACTCTACCCTCCCCAGAACCCACTATGTGGGAATATACTAGGTTTGTTGTTGTTGTTGTTGTATTTGTGCAGTTTTGAATGGTTAAAGATCATATTTGTGCACTGTCAAAGTTTAAGGTCAAAGTTATAATTTGGTGTCAAGTTTCGAATCATATTTATGTATTATGCCCTTAGATTTTAAGCTGAATGTGCCCAGTTTTGCATGTTGAACAAGCGTTTTGCCACGTAGGATCGGAGGTCATATTTTGTAGTTTTGAATAGTTAAAGGTCATATTTGTGCACTGTCAAAGTTTAAGGTCAAAGTTATAATTTGGTGTCAAGTTTAGGGTCATATTTATGTATTATCTCTTTTATAAAATCAACAAAAACATATTTTAATATCTAAAAACATCATGCAGAAACATAATAAAAGTTTAACATGACTTTATCATTATGTATGATTATTGATAACAGTCTTTTTTCGATCTAGATACATCATGACTTCTGTATCATTGTGTATGATCATTGGTGGTAATCTATCAATCAAGAACTTAATCTCAAATTTGAGTTGAGTTGATGTCGATCTTGAGTTATTTTGCTATTGCATTTAGCAATCCTTTACACTTGGTATTTGCACCATACATAATTTCATCTATAGAAAAATCTTTAAGTCTACCAGCAAATATAATACAGATATGTTAAGTAACTAATACTAAATAATCGGTAACGATATGTAATTAAAAAACAACATATTTTAAAATTCACAAAACATACACATCAAAAAAAAAAAAATGATAAACATATGAAATTTGATAATTTCAATATATTTTAACACTGTCAAAACATACACAATAATAAAATTAATAAAAGAAATTAGTAAAACTATAAATATAATATCATAATAGGTGACTCACTGAATGTAATATAACCGAATGAAAATATTTGACAACCAATAATCATACACCTATAAATTGATTGAACAACATTTTTTTGTGACTTTCCACCACATGAATAATCAACATGTCAACATCACATAATTAAAAACAAATATAAAAACAATATTAACTTTTTCTTTTAATATCTTTTTCTTAATCAATAATTAGACAATATATATTTCAAAAAGAAATGAAAAAAAGAATTAATACAAAATATCAAAGTTAATAACCAAGATATACCTGAGGCATCCCATCTTCCTCCATGATATATCATGAATTGAGTGCAAATTAGCATAATTCATATTTGTGTGTCTCGTTTTTTATTTTTTGTAGACTATTGGACATTTTTTTCAATAAAAATATTCAAACGTTGTATGAAACAATAACAACTTGTGGAAGCTTTTTATTGAAATAATAATTTCTGATAGAAAAAAAAAAAACGAATGTATATGATGGTGAAAAAAGAAATCAAATTGTTTAAAAATGGAGAAAAAATGGTTAAAGAGAGAATAGAGGTGTGATTGGTATCTATTAGTTACTATTAACTATATTTAAGGAAGGGATATTGTTATTTAAGTTTAACTATATTTACGGAAGAAATATTGCATTTTAATTATATTAAATCTATATTTTCCTTTTCTGTAATGATTTTGATATGTTTTTTTTTTAAATGAAAAATAAATAAAATATTTTTTTTTGATTTTTTTAAATGAATGTTGCTATTTGTGGCCATATTTTAATTTATTTTTTGTATCTATAAAAAAAAGTAAGGTCATCTTGTGTGATAAGAAAATACCAGTGAAATTTAAAGATAAGTTTTATAGAGTGGTGGTTAGACCAACGTTGTAATGGACGGAGTGTTGGTCAATCAAAAACTCCCATGTTCAGAAGATGTTTGTCGTAGAAATGAGAATATTGAGATAGATTTGTGGACATACTGGGTGTGATAGAATCAAGGGACATTTGAGATAAGGTGGGAATGGCCTCCGTGGTGGATAAGATGAGAAAGCGAGATTGAGATAGCTTGGACATGTAATGAGGGGAAGTTTAGACACCCGGGTGAGGAGGTGCGAAAGCTTGGATATAATGAGTACGAAGAGGAGTAGAGGTAGGCCGAAGAAGTATTGGAGAGAGGTAATAAGATAAGACATGACACATATTCAAGTTACCGGGGACATGATCTTAGCTAGGGGATGTGGAGGACGTGCATTAAAATAGAAGGTTAGTCGGGTAGGAGTGTTGTCCTGAACTAGTCATAGTATGATAGCGTAGGATTTAGCCATAGATATATGTTTTTGTTGTTTATTGTGTTTTAATTATCACACTATTTTGTGACTGAAATTGTTTTTATGGTAGTTTCTGCACTGTCCCGTGTTATCATATTATCTTTAATGTATTTCTCTTTATTGTATCTGAATTTGCTATACTTGAGTCGAAGGCCTTTCGAAAACAACTTTTCCACCTTCCCGAGATAATGATAAGGTTCACGCATACTTTACCCTCCCCAAACCTCAATTGTGAGATTTACTAGGTATGTCGTTGTAGTCGCTTGAATAAAATGACAGGAAAAAATTCATGTGAGAAGAATTTTGACCCTTTTCCATATAAGAAAGGGAAACGTCTTATCTTATATTACAATGAAATATGTGTTGGGGAAGAGGTGGCAAATGGGTGAATAGGATTGAATTTTGAAGGATCGAATATGAATTTAGCTAAAATGAATTGTATTACAATCTGCATGAAATATGGTTTGAGTAAACGGTTGTAACCCACTTTAACCTACTAAAGCCTAAAGACAGTAAATTTAGGCAAAATTATTTAGCTAATTATTAGCTATAAAATTAGAGAATGTAATCGTTAGCTCTTTGTACTAGGGATAATTGTAATCGTTAGCTCTTTGTACTACAGATCCAACACCCCACCCTGACTTAGACCCCAACCCGAGTCCAGCATCCTACCCAGACTCAAGACCCGATATGCAATCCAACCCAAACTTAAGACCCAAAACTCGACCATGACTTAGAACCCGATACCCAACACCCAACTCCGACTCGAGATTTGGTGTGTTTTAATAAATAGTTGATCATAGTTCAGAAATGAAACTCAAACACACCTTATAGTTCAAATATAACACAAAAAATTGTTATACTTCAAGTATGTTTTTAACTCATTCACTCTATAAAAACAATGATGGAACTTTGCCTACCAGCATCCAGAACCATAAATTTAATGGAAAAAAAATGAAAATAACTTTTTCTTGTTTTCCACTTTTTCAAATACAACTCCAAGTTGTTTTTGAAATTCTCATGGCCAAACATCAACTTGGAGTTGGATTTGACATAAAGTGAATTTTTTTCTGAAAAAGTGAAAAAATCATGGCCAAACGGATTAAAATCCTGAATTCGCCTTCTGATATTTCGATGTCATTATCTTTGGAAATCATCCTTCTAAGATTTATCTGTGGCCATAAAATGACACACAGTGAAAAAAATTTCTTCCAAAAAGAAAATCTAATACAAGAAGAGAAGATATGAAATAAATAATAGATGGAAAAACTATACAAAGCTGATAGTCTTGAAGATGGTACACATCAAGCAAATTATTGTTTGAGCTTAATCTGTACATGTGCAGATAGGACCATTATATCTTCCAGGAATGGTTTTGCACCTGAACTCTTCATCGAAGTTGTTTTTTGACCGGGAGGCCCAGAGCTCATACTTCATGAAATGGTTCATGTATGTTTGTTGCTTAACTGCTAAAGAAGTAACCACTTGCTAACCTTGCTAGTGGGGCCGAACTATTCACGCGTTTGAGTCTTCAGTGTGGTCATTTTTTTCTGCAGTTCCAAGTTTGACATCCGTTCCAGCTCCAATGCACGTTCGAGCTTTTATCCAGCCAAATAAAACATTTGGTGTGATAAGAGGACAAGCAAACGATAAACATCATAGCAATGTAACACGAATAATGAAGTACTACCTTAGCTGCTCGGTTGCTCCATTCTCCCAGAATAGCTCTGAGTCTCTCGTTTTCTTCTACATACTGTTTCAGAGAGAGATGTTATGCACTCTTTCATCGAAAAATAAAAAAGGCAGGATCATGTGCTACTGTGTGAGTCCAAATACTATACAGACAACAATGAAGATAGAATATACTTAGTCGTGATCGACTAACTACTACCTACGACTCTTATACCAGTGCAGAAGTACAGTCTGCTCAACACAACAACATACCCAGTGTAGTTCCACAAAGTTGGGTGCGAGAAGGGTAGAATGTATGCAGACCTTAACACTTTCTCAAAGGTCTAGAGAGGTTGTTTTAGGTAGACCCTTGGCTCAAGGAAAACAGTCCAAAATTGTCCAGAAAAAAAGTAACGAAAGTACAAGAAATATCAGATAATAACAAAAAAGTAGATATTACAGACTGATCAATGTACTAAATTTTTCAAAAAGGGTCCAATTTTGTTAGGTCGATAAATGATTAACGTCAAAAGTTAATACTTACTACATAAAAATGAAAGATATGTGCTTGGAATCTCACAGGCATGTTGTTGTATAAGACTTGTGTAGCGGACCACATTTAACAATTTAAATAAAACTTGCGATGACAGTTGAGAAACAACAAACTGATTAACAGGGAAGTATTGCCAGGCGCCATGAAATACAGAAGAACGTGTTAAATTCTTTCAAAATGGTTCACTTTTATTAGGCCGATACACGACGACATGAATACGTCAATGTTATTTTATAATAAGCTCATCATTCATCGCAAGTAAGTCCCAATTTCTTAATGGAAGAAGATTTCAAGATCCAAGCAAGTTAGAATCAACATAAGTGACCATTCGCAGAAGAAAATTAAACCCAACTGTAAGTACACCAAATACAACTTCTTTCATTGCCCAAAAATGTTGACTATTAAAGCATATTCTAATACACACCTGATTGTTTGCATTGCGAATACGCTGAATCTCAGCATCTTTCTCCTCTATAATAGATCGAGCAAGCCTCAGCTCAGATTGCAATTGATTCATCTGAAACCCACAAGTATTTAGTAGAAGAGGTAAAGGGATAAAACAGGATGCGCTAAACTTTTGAGTTTCAAAGCAAGATCTTGTGAGAAAAGAAATTACATTCTTAATTAAAAAAACAACTTACCACCACAATACAATAAGGGAATACGAGAGGAGAATCTCATTCAAAACGAAGCCCACAAAACAGGCATTCAATTGCACGTGTACTATTCAGAACGATATGTCTGTTGGAATTGAAAAAAGGACAAAGCCGCATGCCACACATTACCTCCGCTTTGAGTGTGCGTAACTCTTGATCTCGAGTAGCCAACAAATGAGCAAGATCTACCTGGAAGAACCAAGACGAGTCGTTAACTTCATCATTTTCAAAACTTCATCCCAGATTCTAGTGATTAATGTCTATACAAGATGGCTGATCTCATTATCAGCAGTCACATATTATACAGTTACCAATTTTTCTTTAAGAAAACAAATTCTCCAGGATGTGTGTGCTAGTGTATGCAGTATTGTTCTCAGCATATATGATATTTCTTCCCTTTTGGGGCATGAATGGTTTCAGGAGAGGTCTGAAATACTAGGGTTAGGTGGTTAAACAGGATACAGCACAGCTCCATCTTACCGAACATGAACATAGATGGGAGATTATGGAGGACACCGATTAGTGTGGAAGGTTGGTAGGTAGTTGAGTGTAGTCTCGTTTATCATTACGCCCTAGTATTACTCTTGTAGGCCTTTGTTCCTGATAAAGAAATAGACCTTGGACCTAACTCAACCTCAAAAGCTAGTTCATGAAAGGAGGATTGCCAAAGACCATATAACGAGACCAAGGACCCTTTAACCCACCGATGTGGGACTCCAACACCTCCCGCACGCACTAGATTGGACATCTGGAGCGTGGACAATATAAGATGTGGTGGGGGGTGGGGGGGTGGCGCAACATCAGAAACAATGAATTATGTGGGACTTCAACCCCCCCTGCATGCCCTAGACTGGACATCTGGAGCGTGGAGGACTGGACATCTGGAGCGTGCCCTAGACTGGACATCTGGAGCGTGGATAATATAAGATGGGAGGGGGGGGGGGCATCGGAAATGAATTATGTGGGACTTCAACCCCCCCTGCATGCCCTAGACTGGACATCTGGAGCGTGGATAATATAAGATGGGAGGGGGGGGGGCATCGGAAACAATGAATTGGATGGGTCTGACTCTGATACCATGATAAAGAAGTGGACCTTGGGCCTAACTCAACCTCAAAAGCTAACTCATGAGGGGAGGATTGCCCAAGTCCATATAAGGAGACCAATTATTCATCAGTTTTCCAATGTGGGATACTTAACACTCCCCCACACACCCAAGCCTCGTTAACTGTGGGATACTTAACACTCCCCCGCACACCGAAGCCTCATTAACTGGAGCGTAGACAATATAATATGGGGGCCCAACATCGGTGAACAAAGATTTGGGATTGGCCTGGCTCTGATACCATGATAAAGAAATGGACCTTGGACCTAACTCAACCTCAAAAACTAGCTCATGAGGGTTAAGGGAGAAACAGTCTCATCCACTGACCACATCATTTGGTGGTCAGTAAATAGCAGTAGCAACAAAGAAAAAAAATCCATTCAATCATAAAGAAAGAAAAAGCTCCAGAAGAAACTATCAGGATTAAAATCTATTTGGTCATAAGAACTATACATCCTGAAGAGAAAATAGACCTATCTCTATATATATCTAGAGACGCACCCTTTCCAAGAAAAGCAGGAAATTCTTAACTTACAATAAATATACTTCTATGTGCTATTAGGTACTTGATTCACCAACTAATAAAACTGAAGCAGCCCAAAGTCCCATTTCTACCCTCTCCCGCCCCTAAAAGCATGGGAAGTGAATTTCCAGTAAGGTCTCAGAGGTTTTAATAACTATGTACCTCCTCACTCAAAAAGTGTATATTTTCTTGCTGATATTGCAGCAACGCCATCTGCTGATCTGATAGTCGACCACCATCCTGGTACCTGTGGAACAGAAGGCTCTTACAGAAATTATCATTTGTCACATCTAGAAGAAGCAGTAAAACAACTGTCAAGCATTCTTCGATCTCTTCTCAGAAGTCACATTGACATCATAAAAGTACCAATCATGTTGCATTAATGGCTGGTTTGAAAACACAAAAAGATATTTGAGATTTATTATCTTAGGCCTCTTAGCATCAGTTAATTATCCAAAAGCCTCCCACTTCTTCAACTACCAAATGCTTCGCCTTATCAGAGATCAAAATAAATATCCTATTGCAAAGACACAATCAATACTAACTACATCTCAGCGATCAATGAACTGAAACAAAGAAGACAATATTGTCAATATCAATATGTTTGACCCAACTCATTTTGGTCATCCCGACTCATTTTACCCCTTCTTCTAATGCAAAGATCCATCATGATTTACAATTTCCATAAAATACTTCTTTATATTCTTATAGCTTTGATATCACAATTTTTTAACAATTACTACGTTTTACACGGCATATAATTAGACAATGGTTTCCACGCATGCCCTAAAGGTACAGTAACAGTCACCAAATTATTGGACAAAATGTTTCTCCATAATCAGAATGTAAACCTGAGAAGTACCTCAAACCTTCCAGAGAACTTGATGGTTGAAGTGGAGAATAAAGTGACTTTAAAACATCAGGCTGGGAATCCAATGAATTGTACTGGTGAACGCAACCTGCAGAGAGTAGAAGGTTTAATTGACTTTATTTTGCATCTATACTTTCTAATAATATAGAACAGGTTGGAATTTCAATTAGGCAATTTAAAATCCAGACAAATTATTTTCACAACTCAAATGCACAGAGGCTTTAAGTTTTAATATCATTTCTCTAGAATGCAGTTCTGCAGGACTCTTATCTAGGCAGTCAAGGTGTTTGAAAACGATAAAATTTTATCAAGGAAATTGACTCTTGTTAAAAGCAACCCATAAAGGAGGTTACTCACCAATATAGACTGTCATGAAGGAACTAACACATACTACTTCCGCCAGCATGATAATCCTGAAAAAATGAAGCAAGCAAGCTTAAGAAAACATTACAACGAATTAATATATAAACTTCAATACCACTGATGTAGCCCGTGCAACCTCCAATCTGCATGTCACTTAAGGAACAGAAATTTGAACAGATATATATATCCGTGAGGTCCTAATATTTCAAAAATTGTAAAGCCTAGAAGGAGCTTTCACATTGAGCCTGAACCAGCAAAATCTTTTAAGTCTTTCTTCTTCCACACATAATGACAACTTTAAGGATTTAGATGGATTTTTTGGGGGGGAGGTGTAAGTAAGATAATGTTCATGTCCTACATCCATGAAGTTTATTTACTGCCCAAATACAAATGGACATAAAATCCCACCCCACAAATTTGACACTTTTGGTCCTATTTTTCCATGGATTCAACACATATTGATATATCAAATCCACAACTGTTTTCAGTCCTTGAAGTGGATATCACTAACCAAAGCGAGAACAGCAGCAGTGAATTTAGAGATATTCAGTTCCTTTACCTTTTTCATGTTAGAACCTGGCAGCCAATACTTAAAGCTCCAATAGAGTCCCATATAAGACTCCTTGAGAGTCTCACTTTCCTCGTCTATAACTTATCTATGGATTGCAAATAAAGTTATTATTCCCCGTCATACTTCCATATTTCAAATTGCTCCACCTAAAAGTTGCAATCCTCAAAACCAACTCTCTGACTTAAAATGCTACCTTGCATAAAAGTGTCTAGCATAATTTAGATTCAACATTTATGTTTTGCTAAATACTACACCTTGATGAAGGAATAATTCACTAATGCATAATACAACACAAATTATCCTAAAATTAAGAAGGGAAAAGTTTCCAGGGACCATTTCAGTACTGAAAATTGCTAAATAAATCAATCTTTATGCAAGGAGCTGCACAGAACTAAGAAAATTGATGCAGCCAATTTCTTGGAATGTAAACCTGAGTAGCATAGGCATAGAGAGGATGCTAATATGTGGATCCCAAACCATGACAAGAAGCATCGCAGCGGTTCCTGTAATTCAAGTGTTTCAAATGGATATCCATGTTAAACAAACAAAAGAAAGATGGTTCTTATTTTTTTAGAAACAATTACGAAAGCAACTTAGAATTAAACTAGTTAGTAGTTACTGAAGTATTATTCAGATCACAGAAGAATTTGACAAAAAACTACAAAAGTAAAGCCTTTCTTTAGAAAGAAAAAAACAGTCTACGCTTGTTTCATGCACATATTATGATCTCATGAATATTATCTTCTAAGCTGAGAGTCCATTATTACTTCTCAATCAGACTTACTCAGCTTCACTTTTCCCCACTTTTCCCCACTGGGAGTGGTAGTGGAGGGTTGAGAAGGTCCAAGACCAGATCATCATGCGCAAATTAACAGATACTACATCGAAATTTATTGTAATTCTGGAAGAAAATAGCAGAGATGCAATCCACTTATAGCAGATTAGCTAGCATGCTAGGTGATTTCTTCTCATATGGCTAAGTTTTGGTAGGCAGAGTTAACCGACATTTGTGTAGGTGGGAGGTAGCAAGCACCGGTAGAATAATCGAGGTGTGCACAAGATGGCCCAGACAGCACCAATATAAATAAAATAGTTGAATACAAATAGCAAGACTTGTTTAGACCACAGATTTGCAGTGGAGATGATCAAAACTAAATGGTAAAAAGGATAGTAAAAGACAAGATCAATATACAAACTAGAGAACCAGGTAATGCATACCATAGGCGATTGTATCAAATGGAAGGCGAATAATATGCTTCAGTTTCTGGCTGAAAATATAGTACCCCTACAAAAATAAAGTTCATATTATCGCATACATCAGAAATTGTCGCTTAGCAAACATATGATTTTGAATAACAGGAACACAAAAAAGAAGATGGTCTATCTTGATAGCTGAAGTATATCAGTAAAATCTAATTCCCATTTAAGTAGTGCTACCAGCCTACCACAAGTCTCCATTCACCAAAAGAAAGATAACAGGAATCCTGAGAATATGTATCAGAATCTATGTTGGTCGGACTCTTCAAAATGCCCAGCGGGTGCGTGTTAGATTCTCCAATAGTTGTATAATTTTGGAGAATCCAACATGGGTGCAGCATC
Organism: Capsicum baccatum var. pendulum; assembly: GCA_030864225.1. Classification (NCBI taxonomy): domain Eukaryota; kingdom Viridiplantae; phylum Streptophyta; class Magnoliopsida; order Solanales; family Solanaceae; genus Capsicum; species Capsicum baccatum. Next base: position 307,953,277 of record CM061552.1, on the reverse strand, counting down.
GAAAGCGAAGAGTTTGTGCAACTTAGATCTGAATTGTTCTATAGAGAAGTTGCCAACTCGCTTAACTGATGTCTGACTTTACCTTTCTTTGTAACCGCAGAATAGAAAGGAGAAGGGAAATAAAATAACCAAAGCTTGAAATTCATATGCGACTCAACTCTTCCCTCTCCTTATCAAAAACAGCAATAGAAGCATCTAAGTGCTAAAAACTACAGTTCATGATTCCCTCTTTTGGGAAACCTTTAGTTCCATACAGTTTGTAAATCAGGTTCTTCTACTGTTTCTCCAGATTACTGGTCCACCACTTTGCACACTCCACAGAATGCCTACTAAGGAAAGACACTTGAATAATATGATTTTTTTCGGCAGTGTAACATCATTAATATGCCGAAGACCCCATAAGTAGATGATTTATAGCAATATTATATATGTTAAGTATTCACATCGGAAAAAGGATGGGTAATTGGTCTCCTCCCTTCATGAGCTACCTTTTAAGGTTGAGTTAGGCCCAAGATCTATTCTTTATATGGTATCAGAGTCCACGCTCCAGTTAACGAGGCCTGAGCGTGCCCCCATATTATATTGTCCCACATCGGAGGAGAGATTCTTTTCTCTTTTTTTTTTTTTTTTTTTTTGATGAACTAATAATATAAAAGGAGACATTTTTAACTCTGTGCACATGTCACACAAGAAGGGAGAGGAAAACGGCGAGGTATGGATGAGAGTTATATCCAATGAGGTAAATATATTCATTGCCCTTCCAGTGTTATTTTTAACCTCTTTTGCCCAATAACTTTCATCTCAAGCTATATATTCTAAGAATAATTTATATCAGTAATGGCCATTTCAACAACAAAACCTCGATCCCAAACTAGTTGGGCTTGATACATATTTTTTATCATGAAATATATAGTAGAAACACTGACCTGTAACCGTATTTTCTTAACTTGATAGACCAAACATTGCTGAAAAATGCCTACAGATATCAAACACCTCTGTTTTAGGCATAGAGCTACAGAGAGAAGGCACATGTTGGAAAAATACAATAATCAATCTTTTTCTCTGTAATGACCACACACTGTACTTTTTTCCTTTTTACCCCAAACAAATGTCTCTTGTATCACTTGCCGATGACGAGACCAATATATGCTATCTTTTATTTCAATTTATGTGGAAGGATAATTTTTTTCTTTTACATATTTAAGTGGTTAACTATTATAATTTATAACAATTTTTGTAATTCTTAGATAATATGTATTACTCTTTTTATCTTAATTTTTTTTTTTTTTTGGTTTTGATAGTCAATTATATTTTCAAAATAATTTAAGTTTTCAATTATTGAGATTTATAATACTTTTTATTCTATTAATAATTTAAGTGGCACTGATATAATTTCGACAATTAATCAAATATAACACATCTTTTAAATTTTGTAAGTTGATAATTATTGACATTTATAATATTTTTTTTTTACATATTTTTTAAAATATATAACGGATAAATTTTCTTAGATATTTTAAACTATTAACTATTATAATTTATAATACTTTTCATGTAATTTTCAATTAATATATGTTACTCTATTTGTCTAATTTATAATTTTAAACTACTAACTATTATAATTCATAATACTTTTCAATTAATTTTCACGGATTCAACAGAACATGTTTATTGTCTACCTGATTACACTCACTACAATTGTGAGAGTTTTGGAAAATATCGTAACTGAAAATTTCAGGTTTAGTTAAGATGTTTGTTTTTTAATTCTTATTTCAAAACGAAGCAAATAATCAGTTCCTTTACCTTTTTCTTGTTAGAATTGTTATGATCGAACAGAATAAGCAAAAGACAATCAAAAGAAAAATAAGATGAACACAGATTTATGTGAAAATTCTTGCGGAAAAAATATGGAAAGAGGCGGAGGAGGTTTCATTATAATGGAAAGAGAGTACAATGTAGAGAATGACGTATTTTCTGAACAACGAAAATAACCCACTACCACCACATACCCTATGGAAAATCACAAACATGGTTCGCACCACGAAACTCTCAGGACCGAATCAACAAATTTCGGATCACAAACTCTAACAAGAACCCAAAGCAAATACTAAAAACTCCAAGAAAGTCCCATGCATGAATAAAATTGAAAAAAATCTACACATGAAATTACAAATTTCATCTAAAATTGGGCTCCAAGTTTGTTCATGGATGGGCTTCTTTATGCAGGCCACAGCTACAGAATACAGCCCATTATATTGGCTGATTTGCACAAATGGTCTTATCTTCGATAACATTTAGATTTTATCCTAATTTCTTTGTAAAAACAACAAAAATCCTGACAGTTCGAAATTTAATTAAAAAAATTATGATATTGTATATAATTATTACAAAATTCAAATTTGGATCTTTCGAGATACGCAATTATCTCCAGATATTTTTTTTTTCCAATTTTGGGTTTATCGAGATTCATAATACATCCAATTAATACATTTTTTTTCCTTATAAAGATGCATAATTAGCTCTCGATACATTTTTTTGATTTTGAATCTGTCGAGATATATAATTAGCTTCCTGATAGATTCAATGAAGATATTTATGTATCTTGCATTAACAAATCATAGTCAAAATCTTGAAGAAAAAAAATGTTGAGAAATGAAGAGTAGTTAAATTTCGCTATTTTAATTTGTTTTAAAATTACTATTTCTAGCATTTCAATTTATCTTGCCTTACATTTCTTTTTGATTTGTTTTGGAAAAAAATAGCATTTCTTTTCTATATTTGAAATAAGCATCTAGTACCCCTTAATTATGATCAAATTTATTATGACGCACTCTAACCTCATGGGATCCTATTATTTCATTGAACAAATTTTAGCGTATTTTTGTCAACCTTATCAGCTGATGTGCCACATGATAGTCCTTCATGCGTCTCAAGAGCTTAACTTCATGCAAAGGGCCACATCAGCACAAAAAGAGTGATACAAATACGCTAAAATTAAGTTCAAGGGGGGCAATAGGACCCCTATAAAGTTAGAGTATCGTAACAACTTTGACTATAGTTCAAAGATACTAAATGCTTATCTCTTTCTATTTTAGCGAGCTTTAAACTCAAATTTTTACGTGATAAATTTAAGACCACAAGATTAAAAAATGTTTTGATATATTCTACAAATACTAATTTGATGTTTAACAGCTTCTGTCAAAAATGCAAGGTAAGACTACGTACAATACACAGTGGGGCTCTTCCTCCCACTTCTCCAACTACCAAATGTTTGACCAATCAGAGATGAAAATAGATACTATCATATTGAGAAAGCACAATTAATTCTCACTATTTCTCAACATTCATGAACTCAAAAAAAGATGACTATTCTTTCAATCGCAATTTGTTTGACCCAACTCTTTTTTGGACATCCCAATTCATTTTACCACTTCCTCTAATGCAATAATGCCCACCATCAAGATTTACTCTTTCCATTAAAAAAATACTTTTTTTATATTCTCATAGCTTTGATATCAAAAATTTTCAACAATTTCTAGCTAGTCTTTACACTGTTATGTGATTAGATAGTGATTTCCAAGCATGCCCTTAAGGTAAACTAACAGTAACCAAATGATTGGACAAAATGTTTCTCCATAATCAGAATGTAATCCTGAGAGGTACCTCAGACCTTCCAGAGAACTTGATGGTTGAAGTGGAGAATAAAGTGACGTTAAAACATCGGGCTGGAAATCCAATCACAATTTGTATTCTTACATCTCTTTAGCATGCAATTCTGCTAAGGTGTTTAAAAAGAGATGGAATTTACCATGGAAATACACACTTGTTACAAGCAACCCCAAAAAAGGTTACTGATCACCAATATAGAGTGTCATGAAAGAACTAACACATACTACTTCCGTCAGCATGATGATCCTTCAAAAATGAAGCAATCAAGATAGAAAACATTACAAAGAATAAACATCTAATCTTTAGTGCCGCTGCTATAGCCCATGCAACCTCAAAGTCTGCATGTCATATGAGGAACAGAAATGCCACAAGATATATCATTCCATGAGGTCCTAATATTTCGAAAATTGTAAAGCCTATAAGCGGCCTACACATTGAGGTGCTACATCCTGTAAGTTCTTTCTTCTTCCACCCGTGAAAGACAACTTTAAGGATTTAGATGGACTTCTTTTGGGGAATTAAGATCAAGTTCAAGTGCTACATCCACAAAGTTCATTTACTGCCCAAATACAAATGGAGGACATTTTTGCTCCTATTTTTTCGTGGATTCAACAGAACATGTTTATATAGCAAATCCACCTTAACCAATTTCAGTCCTTGACGTGGATATCTCTAAACCAAAGCGAATGGCAGCAGTTTAGATTTTTACCCTCTTCCTTATTACACTCTAGAGGGTCGGTCTTGGCTCAGCGGTAAGCTTGCTTACCGTGGTGTGCTGAGGTCGGGGGTTCGAAACGTCCCTTCAGCAAAGCTGGGGTGAGGACGCGTAGTAAGGCCAAATGGTCGCCCCCCTCCCCGACACCTACGGAGTAGTATGTCCGGGTCGTCCCTTTCCTTATTACACTCTACATCTATGTTAGTCTGGAAAATGTCTGTCTATAATAAAAAAATTCACATTCATTTGCTTTAAACCCGACACAAGAGCTAGCTTTGCTCTCGCTACCACCTGTCTTCTTCCCATCTATAGTGAAAGATCTTTCACTTCTGTTCAGTTTACTGAGTTGTCCCATCCCAAGCCAGGATACTGTCTTTGAAAAGCACAGATGCCAGTCCTTGAGGTGGATATCTCTACAACTAAAGTGAAAACTGTAGAGAGGATGCTAATATGTGGATCCCAAACCTTGACAAGCAGCATCGCAGCCGTTCCTATAATTGAAGGGTTTCAAATGGATATTCATTCTAAGACAAACAAAAGAAAAATGATTCTTTTGATAGACAAGTAAAGAAAAATTATCTCCAAAATATTTCCAGAGGTAGAGGTATGGACTGCGTACATCTTACCCCCCCAGACCCCACTAGGTGGGAATACACTGGGTTTGTTGTTGTTTGTTGTTATAATACACAAACAGACACTCATACTTGGCCTCAACTGGCAATTAAACACTCCAATTTTGAGTTTGCATATCTTGACATCTTCAAAATATATGTGTCATGTTGCCATCGAGTGTCCACTAGAGAGATGGACAAGTTAGAATGTTTAGTTGCTAGTTGAGATCAAGTTGCGGTGACTAGATTTTCACTTTCAAAGTTGGAGTGCTTACGTGCTAGCTGAGCCCAGGTTTGAGTGTTTGTCACCGAGGTGCCAGAGATATTCGTTGTATTTGTTTATACTTAATTTAGATTAGGTGACATAGATTTCTAGTAAGAGGTCATGTGACAAAATGATTTTGCAAAATCACCGTCATAAAATAATAACATGAATGAACTAATCTATAACGGTAATGACATAAATGAGTCACTTATAAAGGCGATTACATAGATGAACCAAATTTATAAGGGATAACATAGATAAGCTATTTCTACTGACATATTTATGTCATCTCCGTGACATATTTGGTGCATTCATGACATTAATCACCAATGGATTCCTACTTTTATCAGATTTACAAATGTGAAATAATCTAAACCATTCATTACTTATCAGCCTCCATCCCTCTCACCCCTTTTACGAGTAACATATGTAAGTCATTTCATTAAGTTCAATGGTATATCTTTGCAGTAGCTCACAAATCAAACAAAAGACATAAACAGCATTAGGCAAGTCCAATGCAATGAGCTTGACCGAAAAGGTACCAAGCACCCTTGAGGTAACAGACACCTAGCACACACATCTAAACATTTTCTTCAAAAAAACAGTTTATTCTAGACCACATATTTGTTTTCATGTTTTTTTTTCTTCTTTAAAGAAAGACCTTGACCAAAACCAATTAGTATTTTCCCCAATTCATAAAGTTTACTAATTTCATAAAAGATATTTGTGTTGTTAGGTATTTCATAATTCATACTGCTTCAACTTGAAGATCAAAGGTAGCAACTTAAATTTTCATTCTACTTTTTTTTAATTGTATTTGATAACATACTGATTGAAAAGTTCAACTTTTTAAACTTCATTTGTAGAATATTTTCTTTCAAAGATATAAATTTTAATGTTGTTAGTTGTTCTTCTCTTTCATGGTATTTGACACAAAATCTAACTGCCGAGCAATAGAAAAAAAAAAAAAAAAGTAAATCTCGAGTTGGAGCAAAATCCTAATGGGTTACCAGGATCTCTTATTTGATAATAGCCGAGACTTGTCTTAACAACAAGTTATGATAATTGTCAAGATTTTGGCTCGAATCCCAATGAATTGTCTTGATTTTTGTTACATGACTTGCCTAGGTAAAAGCACACGTAAACAATTATTTTCGTGAGTTTCATACCTCTAACTATTAAAATTATACAATTATTTTATTTGTATTATAACACAGCATGATACTGAAAGAGACAAGACGACAATCATTCATTAAAGAAAAAAGAAAAATTGAACTGTACAAACCTATGAACCTACCTAGAAATAATTTTAGAATTAAAGACTATGAACCAAGTTGAAAAGTACGTTTTTTTTTTCAATCGACAACATGTGTTTGTTGGTCTACATTCATAATTTTGTTTTAGAAGAAAGAGAGTCTTAGAGTAACTAGTGAAGTTACTATCATGTGATGAGGAGGTCACAAGTTTGAACTGTGAAAATTATCTTTGATAAAAATATAAGATAAAACTACAAACAATACACCTGTGTAATAAAGCCATTCTCTAAACTCACACCTCAATGGAAATTTGATGGAAGCTACCTACCTTTAAACATATAATTTTAAAATTAAAGATGTGGACCTAAGTTGAAAATTCCAAAAACTTTTTCCGGATCGATAACATACGTGTATAGGTCTAATTCATCTTCAAGGTGTATTTTAAATTAACACAAAAGGGTGTGATAATATATGTAGATAAATAAAATAATGAAAAAAAATGTCCAAATATGTCATCGAACTACTAAAAATGATTCGTTTATGTCATTTAATAAAGGTTTGGCTCATCTATAACTATATCTTTAAAAGTTTGGCTCTTTTATGCCATTATCGTTACAAAAAGATTTAGTTGTACCATTATTTTATAAAAGGTTTTGCAAAATCACTTTTGCACGTGACATCTTATTAGAGGTTCACGTTACCCAATTTGAATCAACTAATATTATTTAAAATCAAAATTAAAAATCAAATCTTTTAAAATAAAATTTGATCCACGCTGTTAAAGAAAAATTGGACTCATTAAAAATAAAAATTAGACCTATTAATTGTGTCGAGTTTTATTATATAATGGGTCTAATTTTTTATTTTGATTTTAAATAATATTGATTGATTTAGATTTGGTGACGTAGACTTGAGATTTTGCAAAATCAATGTTATAAAATAATGGCATGAATAAATTAATCTGTAACGATAATGACATAAATGAGTCAAACGTTTAAAAAAATTGACATAGATGAGTCAAACTTTTCAAAATGTATCTTCAAGAATTGACAATTTATTTATTTTAAACATTGAAAAATAGCTCAATAATTTATTTATTTTGAAACGAAGGGAAGGGAGTAATAAAGAATCTTTCTAAAACAATTATTTTCAATTTTTCTTTTCCAAAAGAGATATATCCAAAAAAAACTCTTAACCACATATTTATTTCTATTTTTTTTTTCTTTTTATTCCTTAAAGAAGACCTTAACTTAAACCAATCAATGTATTTATAACACTTGCTTCTCTATTGCTTTTGGTTTCTTATACTGTTAAAAAATCTTTGTAAGGATTACTGTATTTTGCTTCAACTTGAAGATCAAAGGAAAATATTGAATTTCACTATACGTTTTTAGTATTTATATTTAATAACAAATTGACTTACTTTAACTTTTTTAATATTCTTCAAATATATACATTTGCATGTTGTCAATGGATCTTATTTTTTTTATTGTATTTGAAACTAGATTTGACCGTAGAATATATAAAAAAGATAAATTACTATTTAATTAATTATTTTTTATGTAATAAATAAAAAAATATCTACTTACATAGAAAGGAAAAAAGTGTGCTCTCTCTAATATTTCAATTTATGATATATAATATGATTTTTTGATCCTAAGAAAATTGTTTTGTCAGCTAAATTGCACAAGTGGTCAGACAAAATTATTTTTATTTTTTGTTACATTATAGTCATTTTTTTTAAAGATTATTGTTATATAAAAGTCATCTACATTTTGAAGTTTATCATATTAAAAATTTCTATATTTTTCATTCGACTTCTTCATATATATATAATTTTTAATGCTATTAATTGATCTTTTTCTTTTTCATTTGTATTTGATATCAGATCTGACTGTCGAACTACTGAAAAAGGTAAATTACTTTTAACTTCATCTGTTTACTTAGCGTGTATTACCATTTTCAATTAATTGTTTTCTATGTTGTTACTATAAAGCTAACTTGTATTACTATTTTTAGTTACTTGTTTTATATGTTATAAAGATATCAAAGGTTTTATCATTTTTTTATGCTCTCTCTACAATATCTATTCTTGTTATATAATCTTAATTTTAGATCGTGGGAGAAGTGTTTATCGAGTAAATTTCTATGGTGATCATCTAGTTTTCAATCTATCATGCAAAAATTATTTTTATTTCTTGTTACATAAAAATAATCCAATTCTAAAGTTTATCACACAAAAAATCTTTTTATTTTATATTATGTCACATGGAAGTTGTCTAGAACTTTTGTCAATTAATTAACTAAAATGTAAATTTCACCTGAATTTTAATAATTAATGTTTGCTTCGCAATAATAATCTTTGTTTCGATCTACGATATTATATTTACTTTCTTATTTTAACTTTATGAATAATTGATTTTGTAAAGTTCAATATTTTAACTTGATTTGTAGAATGTTATTTTCATTCAACTTCTTCATGTATATAATTTTCAATGTAATTAATAGATGTTCTTTTTTATTGTATTTGACATTAGATCTTACTGCCGATCAGCTAAAAAGGTAAATTATTTTTAATATCGTGTGTTTCATTTATACTATCTGACTGTTAGATCATGGAAAAAATATTTTTGGAGTTAATTTCATAGGTCGTCATCTAGCTTTCACTTTATTATGCAAAAAATATTTTTATTTATAAAGTCACTTAACCTATTTAATTATTTTTTTCATTAAAACTTACTGATTTGAATTTTTTAATTTAAAATTAAAATTCTAAAAAATAAAAGGCACCTATTTAAATCATTTTGTGTTTTAGTTAATTTAATACACAAATGTGCCTGTCAACTTGGATTCAGCTGACTTCTACACCATCCAACTTTAGGAGTGTGTTTGGTAGAAAATGTTTTTCAATTTTCTTATATTTGATTGACTTAAATATTTTGAAAAATATTTTTTTCAAATCAACCTATTTTTCTCAAATTTAAGGAAAATGACTTTCTTTAAAAAAGAAATGAAAATATTTTTCAAAACTGTCTTTCAACTTCACTTTCAAGTTGAATTGTTCTATAACTCTCAAAATCACCCACTCCTACCCCCAATCCCTTACCAACTCCCCCCCCCCCCCCCCATCATCCTATATCAAAAAGAAATATTTAATTTTTCTAAAAAATATTTCAATTTTTTTATTACTCCATCCTACCTCGACCTCCACCCCCTACCAGCCTAGCCTAAAAAAAATAATTTTTTTCTTACCCCACCCCCTCCGACCCCACAAAAGAAATTTAATTTTCTAAATTTGGTTTAGAATTTTTTTGCCTCACCCCCCCTGACACCCACCCCTACTAGCCCCCCCCCCCCCCATTTTCAAAATAAAATATTTTTAAAAATTTATTTTCTAAAAGAAATTCAAATTTTTTTCTTACACCACCCCTATCACCTAATCCTAACCCTCCTCCCTCCCTTCCCCACAAGCATACCAACACCTCTCCCCCCCCCCCCCCCAAAAAAAAAAAGATTTTATTTATTTATTTTTTGAAAAAATGTTTCAATTTTTTTCTCTTACCCCACCCTTCTTACGCTATTCGATCTCATTATTTTTTGTTAAATATATACAAATACTGTTAATATTTTCTTACTAGCATAACAAATATAAGTAAAAAAAAAGTTATTTTTCTAGAAAGTGTTTTCCTTCTCCATACCGAACACCCCACATCAAAAAGAAATATTTAATTTTTCTAAAAAATATTTCAAATTTTTTAGTATCCCATCCTACCTCAATCTCCACCCCCTACCAGCCCAGCCTAAAAAAAATATTTATTTTTTAAAATTTTTTTTTTTATCCCACCCCATATCCTACCCCACAAAAGAAATTAATTTTTTAATTTGTTTTAGAATTTTTTTGTCTTACCCCACCCTGACCCCCACCCCTACTAGCCCCTCCCCGCCCTTATTTTCGAAAAAAAAAAATTAAATTTATTTTCTAAAAATAAGTTTAAAACTTTTTTCTTACACCATCCCTGTCACCCAATCCTAACCTTCCTCTCTCCCTACCACACAAACATACCTACCAAACCCCCCCCCCCCCCCAACCCCAAAAAAAAAAGTATAAAAAAGAGAAAAAAAGATTTTATTTATTTATTTTTTTTTGAAAAAAAGTTTTAATTTTTTTCTTACCCCACCCTTCTTACGCTATTCGTTCTCATTATTTTTTGTTAAATATAACGAATATAAGTAAGAAACATGTTCTTTTTCTAGAAATTGTTTTCCTTCTTCATAGCGAACACACTCTAAAAATAATATTTTTTGAGATCAAAAAATATTTTTCTAAAAAATAGTTTCTATTGTTTAGCTAACTAGAAATATTTTTTGAAAAATATTTTACACTCACCAACCAAACATCTATATTTATAATCTATAATCTATGTCTATAATATATTAAAGGTGTGAAAACCTTAAAAAAGTGAATGGAACTTTTTTCTGTAATAAATAAACTTCATCACTTTCAAAACTTAATCCCAGATTCTAGTGATTAATGAATATACAAGATGGCTGATCTCAATATCAACAGTCCCATATTATACAGTAATAAATTTTTTCTTCAAAATTTTCAGTTGCTACTGGATACTACTTACTCGATTAGTCAAAACTAAATGACTTGTGCGATTAACACCCCCACTAATAGGTCACAAAACCTAGATGATCACCTTAAATAGATGGTAAATCCACTAAGATTTTCAGTCTATGTTTCTCGAGTTCTTTTTTCCCCTCAATTTCATTCTTATAGCTTAAATATAATTAACTTGCCATGCATCCCAACGTGTACATTTTGTTTCTTTTGCAGATAATACAGAAACATCATCACAATTTTGACAAGGACAAACATACCTGAGGTGCACTCCCATCATTAGCCCATGCAACCTCAAACTCTGCATGTCATATGAGGAACAGAAATGCCATAAGATATATCTATCCGTGAGGTCCTAATATTTCGAAAATTGTAAAGCCTATAAGCGGCCTTCACATTGAGGTGCTACATCCTGTAAGTTCTTTCTTACAACTTTAAGGATTTAGATGGACTTCTTTTGGGGAATTAAGATCAAGTTCATGTGCTACGTCCACAAAGTTCATTTACTGCCCAAACACAAATGGAGGACATTTTTGGTCCTATTTTTTCATGGATTCAACAGAACATGTTTAGTTGGAATGTTTAGAGAGATGGAACAAGTTGGAATGTTTAGTTGCCAGTTGAGATCAAGTTGTGGTGACTGAATGTGCACTCTCAAAGTTGGAGTGCTTACTTGCTACCTGAGCTCAGGTTTGACTGTTTGTCCCAGAGGTGCCTAAGGAAATTTTTCGTATTTGTTTACATTTGATTTATATTTGGTAACGTAGACTTCTAGTAAGAGGTCACGTGGCAAAAATGATTTTGCAAAAATCACCGTTATAAAATAATGGCATGAATGAACTAACCTATAACGGTAATAACATAAATAAACCAAACTTTTAAAGTCAATTATATGAATGAATCGAAATTATAAAGGATGGCATAGATAAGCTATTTCTAATCATTTGATGACATGTTTATGTCATCTCCGTGGCATAGTTGGTGCATTCACGACGCTAATTACTAACGGATTCCTACTATTATCAGATTTACAAATGTGACATAATCTAAACCATTCATTACTTATCAACCTCCATCCCTGCCACCTCTTTTACGAATGACATATGTGAGTCATTTCATTAAGTTCAATGGTATATCTCTGCAATAGCTCATAAATCAAACAAAAGACGTAAACCGCATTAGACAAGTTCAGTGCGATGAGCTCAAGAAAAGGTACCAAGCACCCTTGAGGTAACAGACTCCTAGCACACATATCTAAACATTTCTTTTTTAAAAATAATTTATTCTAGACCACATATTTGCTTTCATGTTTTTTTTTTCTTTAAAGAAAGACCTTGACCAAAACCAATTTATATTTTCCCCAATTCATAAACTGTACTGATTTCAAAAAAGATATTTGTGTTGTTACGTATTTCATAATTCATACTGCTTCAACTTGAAGATCAAAGGCAGCTCTTCTTTAATTGTATTTGATAACATACTGATTGAAAAGCTCAACTTTTTAAACTTGATTTGTAGAATGTTTTCTACAAAGATATAAATTTTAATGCAGTAAGTTGTTCAACTCTTTCATGGTATTTCACACCAGATCTGATTGTCAAGCAACTGTAAAAAAGATAAATCTCGAGTTGGCGCAAAATCCTAGTGGGTCGCTAGGATTTTTTATTTGATATTAGCCGAGACTTGTCTTAACAACAAGTTATCAATTGTTAAGATTTTGGCCTGAATTTCGATGAATAGTCTTGTTTTTTGTTACATGACTTGCCAGGGTAATAACAGATGTAAATTATTATTTTTCGTGAATTTCATACCTCTAACCTATACAATTATTTTATTTTTATTATAACACGCTACGATGTTGAAAGAGACAAGGCAACAATTATTCATAAAAGAAAGAAAAAAGAAAAATTGAATGCTATGAACCTACTTAGAAATGTGATGAACATATAATTTCAAAATTAACGACTGTGGACCAAGTTGAAAAGTACATTCTTCTTTTACAATCGATTACAGAAATTTTAGGGCACCAGACTCTTTTATTTATGAGGAATCTCAAGTTGAAGCAAATTTCTAGCTGGGATTTCTTGTTTGATATTAGTTGAAACTTGTCTTAATAATAAATTATGATAATTGTCAAGATCTTGCCTAAAATCTCGATGAATCGTCTTGATTTTTGTCACATGACATGCCTTAATGTAAAAACACAAGTAAATTATTTATTTTTCACAAAATTTCTGATCTCAATATATCAGTTATTTCCTTTATTTTTCTAAACTATTTCCTTTATATATAGATAATATATAAATATATATAGATAAATAAAATAATGATTTTTTTTTTTAAATATGTCATCAAACTATTAGAAATGGTTAATTTATATCATCCATTATAGATTTGACTCATTTATAACCTTGTCTTTAAAAGTTTGACTCATTTATGTTATTACTGTTTCATAGAGATTTATTTGTTCCATTAATTTGTAAAGGTGATTTTGCAAAATCACTTTTGCACGTGACATCTTAGTAGAGGTGCACATCACCAAATTTGAATCAATCAATATTACTTAAAATCAAAATTTTAAATCAAATCCATTAAAATAAAATTTAAACCACGTTGTTAAATAAATTTTTTTAAGTCATTAAAAATAAAAATCAGACCTATTAATTGTGTCAGATTTTATTTTAATAGGTCTATTTTTTTTATTTTAATTTTAAATAATATTGGTTGATTTGGATTTGGTGACGTAGATTTATGATTTTGCAAAATCACCGTTATAAAATAATGGCATGAATGAACCAATCTGTAATGGTAATGATATAATGACATAAATGAGTCAAATTATAATGGACAACATAAATGAGTCAAATTACAATGAACAACATAAATAAGTCATTTTTAATAATTCGATTGTATATTTAACTTTTTCCAATAATGAATAGTTAACATATGAAATCCACGATAATTAAAATGTGTTTATTTTCTCTATAAACAGTCTTTCTAACATAATTATTTTTAATTTTTCTTTTTCAAAGGAGATATATCCAAAAAATTCTTAACCACATAGTATTTGTTTCTTTTTCTTTTTATTTCCATAAAGAAGACTTAAACCAACCACTCCATTTATAACACTTGCTTCTCTCTTGCTTTTGGTTTCTTATAATACAATTCAAAAATTTGTGAAAACATTGAAGATTTCATTTTGCTTCTAACTTGAAGATCCAAAGGTAAATATTGAATTTCACTATACGTTTTTAGTATTTGTATTTGATAACAAATTGACTTGATTCAACTTTTTTCGTATTCTTCAAATATATACAATTTCATGTTATTAATGAATTTTATTTTATTTTTTATTCTATCTGACACTAGATTTGACTATTGAATATCTGAAAAAGGTAAATTACTACTTAATTAATTATTTTTATGTAATAAATAACAAAGTATCTACTTACATAAAAAGAAAAAAAGTAAAACTTTTTTATGATCTCTCCAATATATCAATTTATGATATATAATATGATTTTTAGATCCTAAGAAAATTGTTTTGTCAGCTAAATTACACAAGTGGTCACACAAAATTTTTTTTTTTTTTTTTTACATTATAGTCATTAAGATTATTGTTATATATAAGTCATCTACATTTAAAGTTTATCATATTAAAAATCTGTATATTTTTTCATTGGACTTCTTCATATATATAATTTCTAATGCAATTAATAAATCTTTTATTTTCTTTGTATTTGACACCAGACCGTTGAACGACTGAAAAAGGTAAATCACTTTTAACTTCATCTGTTCACTTAGCGTGTATTACAATTTTTAGTTAATTGCTTTCTATGTTGCTCTTGTTCCAAAATGCTTGTCCGTCTTTTAAATTTTATTTGTTTCAAATTATTTGTACTGCTTATAAAATTAAGAGCATTCTAAACATTCTTTTCCAATTTTACCTCTAATAATACTTGAAGTATCAAATGTAAATGTCATATACCTATGTGACTCTTTTTCTCCCTTTTGACTTCACTTAGTTAAATATATGGTATTTACCATTTTTTTTTTCTAAATTCTCTTGGTTAGATTTGTGCCAGTAAAACTCATAGCTTTTAAATCAAATATATCTATGTATGGCATTTGATAGAGGGAGGAAAATATCAAAAACATATTTATGTTATATAATTTGATGTTTGGATAATTCTCCGGAAGAAGTGTTTATCGAGTAAATTTTAATGGTGGTCATCCAATTTTTAATTTATCATGCAAAAATCCTTTTTATTTCTTGTTACGTAATAATAATTCAATTCTAAAATTTATCACACGAAAAGTTTTTTTATTTTATATTATGTCACTTAGAAGTCATCTATAACTTTGGTCAATTTATTAACTAAAATATAAATTTCACTTGAATTTTAATAATTAATGTTTGTTTCGCAACACCAATCTTTGTTTTGATTTACGATATTATATTTACTTTTTTATTTTAACTTTAATAATAACAGTTTTTGTAAAGTTCAACTTTTTAACTTTATTTGTAGAATGTTTTTAGCATTCAACTTCTTCATGTACATAATTTTCAATCTTATTAATAGATGTTCTTTTTTATTGCATTTGATACAAAATCTTACTGTCGATCAGCTAAAGAGGTAAATTATTTTTAACATCATGTGTTTCATTAATACTATCTGATTCTTAGATCATGAAAAAATATTTTTGCCGAGTAAATTTCAAAGGTGGTCATCTAGCTTTTACTTTATTATGCAAAAAAAATCATATTTATTTACAAAGTCACTTAACCTATTTAATTAGTTTTTTCATTAAAATTTACCAACTTGGATTTTTTATTTAAAATTAAAATGTACCTATTTAAATCATTTTGTGTTTTAATTAATTTAATACACAAATGTGCCATCCAACTTTAGGAGTGTGTTTGGTAGAAAATGTTTTCAATTTTCTCATATATATTTGGTTGATTTAAATATTTTGAAAAATATTTTTTCAAATCAACTTATTTTTCTCAAATTTAAGAAAAATGACTTCCCTTCGAAAAGTAAGAAAAATATTTTTCAAAACTTTTTCAACCTCACTCTGATTAACCTCACTCTCAAGTTAAATTGTTATATAACTCTCAAAATCACTCACTCCTACCCCGACCCCCAATTGCTTACCAACCCACCCCTGCCATCCCACATCAAAAAGAAATATTTAATTTTTCTAAAAAATATTTTAAATTATTTATCACCCCATCCTACCTCGACTTCCACCACCTACCAGTCCCTCCTAAAAAAAAATATTATTTTTTTAAAAAAATTAAACTTTTTTCTTACACCACCCCTATCCGACCCCACTAAAGAAATTTAATTTTTAAATTTGTTTTAGAATTTTTTTGTCTTACCCCACCCTGACCCCAACCCCTATTAGCCCCCCTTCATTATAAAAAAAAATATTTTTTAAAATTTATTTTCTAAAGAAAATTCAAAACTTTTTTCTTACGCAACCCCTATCACCTATCCTAAACCGCCCCCCCCCCCCCCCCCTCCTTTCCCTCCTCACTTATTTATTTTTTGAAAAAAATTTCACAAACCTTTTTCTTATTCCACCCTTCTTATTCTATTCGTTCTCATTATTTTTTGTTAAATATATACAAATACTTTTAATATATTTCTACTAGCATAACGAATTAAGAAACAAGTTATTTTTCTAGAAAGTGTTTTCCTTCTCCATACTGAAGACACCCTAAAAAAGAATTTCGAGATCAAAAATTATTTTCCTAAAAAAGTAGTTTCTATTCTTTAGCTTAGTTAGAAAATATTTTTCATTCACCAACCAAATATTTTTGTTCATACCAAACACACACTACGCCTATGTCTATGTCTATATCTATAATCTATAATCTATAATTTATATCTATATCTATCTATAATCTATAATATATTAAAAGTGTGAAGCGCCTTAGGAATATTATTTCAACTTTTTGTCCTTTATTAAAAGTCTTTGCTTTAGATAAAATTATTTTTCACTATTTTTTTTTAATATTTAAGAATTGAAAATTCATTAAATATATTTATGACAAATATATTTCAACTAACACAAATTGACATTTATATACAAGAAAGAAACACAAAAACTTTTTAAAATGAATAAATAAATATCATAGTTTAATTTATTATGATTTTATTTAATATAGATATTGGGCCCGTGCCAATCTCTTGACTAGTATAGCATAGTAGTGAGAATAAACAAGAACTTATATGATAGAACAGTTAGTTTTATTGAGAAAATATTGCATTCAGAATTGAATTTGAATTACATACAAAATTTGTGATGTCTTCAGCTCTGAACTATTACAAATAAAGATTCAAAATAGTTACTATTCTAATTTTGTCCACTGCATGTGAACTACCTTACCATGGTTCTTTTGTTGCAGTACTTTTTGGAATATCATGGAAGCTGTTGCTCAGAAGGTAATTCAATATATAGATGAGGGGGTCAGATTTTTGATAGAGAAGATTAAGAGTTGCATAAACTTTGGTGAGGATTTGAAAACTCTGGAGCGAAATGTAAAGCAATTATCAGATAAAGCAGTCGATATGAAGACAGATGTTGAGAATCAAGAGCGATCTGGGAGGAAGAAGAGGAAACAACAAGTTGAATCTTGGCTTAACGAGGTTGAACAGCTCGAAAAAGATTTACATGAGTTAAAAGAAGAAGCAACAAGAGGGAAGAAAAATAGAGGTGCTTTGAAGAAGTTGGATGAAACAGTTGCAGATCTTAAACAAAGAGGAGATTTTGGAGAGCTCGTGTGTGATGTTTATGAAAGCGAGGAGTGTCCAATGCTGGTGCAACCAGTTTGGGAGGAGAAGTCAAAACAGAAGTTAGAAGTGGTTTGGACATGGTTACAGGATGAGAATGTCTCAAGCATCGGAATATATGGTATGGGAGGGGTGGGTAAAACCACTTTGGCAAAACATATTCATAATCGTCTTGTTAATGACCATCGTTATCAAGTTCGTTGGGTTACGGTCTCTCAAGGGTTCAGCGTCAAAGGATTACAAGATGAGCTTGCCGAATTTGTAAATCTTGATCTTTCAAATGAGGAGGATGAACATAGAAGGTCAGCCAAATTAAACCATGCATTCCAAAAAATGAATAAAATGGTTATCATCATATTGGATGATGTCTGGGATCGCCTTTGCTTGGAGAAGTTGGGTGACCCTCTTAGTGTAAAGGGTTATAAGCTGATTCTAACTACTCGCTCGTATGAAGTGTGCAAAAAGATGGGTTGTCAGAAACTATGCGAAGTGGAGAAACTCAATGCTTATGATGCATGGGAGTTGTTCAGGAGGAGTCTAGAATGCGAGACTGTGCTTAGTCCAGACACCGAGCCAATTGCGAAATCCATGGCAGAAAGGTGTGAGGGCTTGCCGCTCGGGCTCATCACTTTGGCGGGAAGCATGAGAGGGGTGACCGATATAAGGGAGTGGCGGAATGCTCTGAACGAATTCCCTGAGGACATGGCAAGCGATGTCTTCAAGGTACTGAAGTATAGTTATGATCGGTTGAGAGATACAAATATGCAAGAGTGCTTTTTGTACTGTGCTTTGTATCCCGAGGATGATGTAATTCGCAGAGATGAACTAATTGGCAAATTTATCATGGAAGGACTGGTGAAGGGAAATAATAGGGAAGAAGAGTTTAACCATGGCCATACCATATTGAATAAACTAGTCAAACTCTGCTTACTTGAAGCAATTGACAACTGGGGAGATGAAGCAGTAAGGATGCATGATCTACTCAGAGAAATGGCATTGCGGATCACAAATGATAAACCAAGGTACCTGGTAAGGGCTAGAATAGGACCACAAGTGTTGGAGGAGCAGGATTGGGTGTCCAATTTGGATAGAGTCTCTTTTTACAAAAGCAAGATAAAGAGAATCCCTGAAGGCATGGCACCCAATTGCCCCACATTATCAACCTTGATTTTGTTTGATTGTGGTTTGACAATGATCCCAGGTCCTTTCTTTCAGTACATGAACAACCTCCAAGTACTCGACTTGAGCTACAACTTTGAGCTTATGGATTTGCCGAGTTGCATTTCTAACTTGGAAAGTCTTAGAGCACTCTCGCTTCGTAGATGTAGAAGGCTCAGATCTGTGCCACCACTGGGAAAGCTCAAAAATCTGAGGGTGTTAGATGTATTTGACACTGGTATTGAGGAAGTACCTCAAGGCATGGAAAACTTAGTCAAGCTTAAATTTCTGGATATGGGTAGAACAGGTCTCGATGAACTGCCAAAGGAGATATTAACCAAACATCCCCTGCTTCAATACCTCAATCTTCCTTTACGTGTGAATTCCCCATTTGAATACTTGGCCAGCTTGGAACTGCTCGAAGAATTCGGAGTCAGGTTCTGCGATTTGCATAACTTTCACAAGTTCATGAGTAGTCTCCATAACTATGAGAAAGATTTGTGGTATACCATATTTGTGGGGCAAGGAAATATTGATGGTGGCTTTGATGACTACATACCGAAACAGAGAAGAGTGATTGTAAAAGATTACACCATTGAAGCAGCAACATCAATTTTTCTTCCACGTGGCATTGACTTTCTAAAGATTGGTTCTTGCGATGGGCTGAGTAGCTGCTTTGTGGACAACTTTCTGTCACGGACTACTTCTTCAAGAGGCTTGACCTGCAGCATCTGTGATTGTGATGAGATAGAATGGATCGTCAACGTGCCCTCTGGTAGAGATACAACTACTGACCCAGACTGCATACATTTCCGTAGTCTGAGAATTGATCGGTTGCGAAATCTTGTTGGGCTCTGTAAGGGAAAAATTGCATCTCACACCTTCTCGGGTCTAACAAAATTGGTTATCTGGTACTGCAATAGGATGAAGAAGTTGTTTCCTCGGGCTATCTTGCAGGATCTCAAGAACCTTAAGAGGCTTGATGTATTTGGGTGTGATGTGATGGAAGAGATAATAGGGAGAGAGGAAGGAGAGGGAAGTAGCCAAAGCAGCAGTACATCTACTATTGCTGACCTTCCTAAGCTAAAAGACCTCATCCTGTATGACCTGCCAGAATTGAAGAGTATCTGTGAGGGAAAACTGATGTGTGATTCCCTTGAAGCCATGGAATTTGGGTACTGCCTCAATCTGAAGAGGATGCCTTTCTATACTACAAATGAACATCCTTTTCCATCCCTTACAAAAATCAGCGTTGATGATAAAAATTGGTGGGAAAGATTGGAGTGGGAGCAATCCCATCTCAAGACCTCCTTCCAAAACATTGTTATTTAGTTTAGCATAAATAACATTTTTTTATTTTTCTTTTTGAAATAAATTTACAATTTTGTTGATTTGTGGAAAAAAATGAATTTACATTTTTCCGGTAAAGTTTTATTATTATCATATTTTTAACAAATCGTAGTCAAATCTTGAAGAAAAAAAAAAAGATACTGAGAAATGAAGAGTAGTTAAATTTCGATATTTTAATTGATTTTAAAATTACTATTTCTAGCATTTTAATTATCTTGTGAAAATTATCCTAAATAGACTTACTAGATTGTTAATAACAAGTTATAGCAAAACTTTTCAATAATTACTAGACTAAAGAAATAATTACAAGCTATAGCAACTTTTTAGAAAAATATATTTTAATTAAATATCCGAAATTAATTTTCTAATATTTATTATTTATATTATTTTCTTATTTTTAGCATTTAACATTTATCACTCTTAATTAAAGTTTTAGAAAAGTATGACAAGTTATATTATTAGTATCAATGATTTTTTTAAATAATTAAGTATTAAAGTTTGTTCACAATTTAAGGACTCATATATGGTAAATATATTTTTTAAAAGTTAAGAATTAATTTTTTACTTTTTATTAACTTTAATAATTAACTTACTTCTACATTTTTTTAACCTTTTACGGTATTTCATTACCAATAGAAGTCTTAATTCTTTACCTTTTTAAACTTCTTTTTCCCTTCTTTTAACTTTCTTCTACAATTTTTCACGTTTTTTGGTATATCATTATTCATACGCAAGAGATCTTTACTCTTTAACTTTCTTCTACAATTTTTCACATTTTTCTTATACGCACGTATTATATAAGTGTGACTTAGAGGGTTGGTTTTAATTCAAAATCGATTTTTCAAAAAATTCACCATCCTTGAAGAAGCCGCAACTCAACATGCAAAGCTATTTAGCGTCAAAAAAGATTGTTGTTCCAGAATATAGAAAAATCAGCGTTGTTAAAGATGAAAATTGGTGGGAAAGATTGGAGTGGGAACAATCTCATCTCAACACCCTCTTCAAACCTTACATTACATATAGATATTTTTGAGGTTCACTGGCTCAGCATTAAATAATCAATCTTTTTCTCTGTAATGACACACTCTTTACTCTTTTTCCTTTTTACCCCAAACAAATTTCTCTTGTATTGTCCTTCATGTTGTATTAAATCACATGTTTGCTGGAAAATTATATATATTGTGCATAGATAAGTTAAAATTATCTATTAAAAATAATTACGTATGGTATATATTGGATGTTTAATTCCTTAATTCGTGTGCTTATTATTATAATTTCTTTTATTTTAACTATCCGTAACGAAAATCATGGTCCACTACTAGTCAGTTTGTTATTTTTATTAGATTAAATAATGTTATAATGTTGGATTAATATAATACTAGTAACAATAACGGAGATGAAATCATGCCTGAGTGAGTTAACACAAAGTTTAATGAAGCTAACTTTTTTGTGGCCATATTGCAATTTACTTTTTGTATCTGCAAAAAAAATCAGTCCATCTTGTGTGATAAGAAGATACCATTGAAATTTAAAGGTAAGTTTTATAGAGTGGTGGTTAGACCAACGTTGTACTGGACGGAGTTTTGGCCAACCAAAAACTCTCATGTTCAAATGAGAATGTTCAGATAGATTTGTAGGCATACTAGGTGTGATAGAATCAGGAATGAGGACATTCGAGATATGGTGGGAGAGGCCTCCGTGGTGGATAAGATGAGGAAAGCGAGATTGAGATAGCTTGGACATGTAACCAGGCAAGATTTAGACGCCCCGGTGAGGAGGTGCGAAAGGTTGGATATAGTGGGTACGAAGAGGAGTAGAGGCCGGCCGTAGAAGTATTGGAGAGAGGTAATTAGATAGGACATGACGCATATTCAGGTTACCGAGGATATGACCTTAGATAGGGGATGTGGAGGACGCACATTAAAATAGAAGATTAATCGTGTAGGAGTGTTGTCGTGCACTAGTCATAGTATGATAGCGTAAGGTTTAGCCGTAGATATCTATTTTTGTTGTTCTTTATTGTATTTTAATTATCACTCTATTTTGTGACTTGATTATTGTTTTTATGGTAGTTTCTGCACTATTCCGTGTTACCATATTATCTTTAATGTATTTCTCTTTATTGTATTTGAATTAATTTGCTACACTTGAGTCGAAGGCCTTTCTTAAACAACTTCTCTACCTTCCCGAGATAGTGGTAAGGTTAGCGTACACTTTACCTTCCCCAAGCCTCACTTGTGAGATTTACTGGGTACGTTGTTGTAGTCGCTGGAATAAAAAGTCAGAAAAAAATTAATGTGTGAGAGGAATTTGGACCCCGACCCAGATCCCAGCATCCTACCCCGACTCTAGACCCGAGATGCAATCCAACCCTTTTACCAGACGCAATCCAAAATCAGACGCAAGCTCTTTTACCTTTTACCAACTTCCAACAAAACTTTTAAAACTCATTATTATTTACACAAGATCTTTACTCATAAAAATTTATTTTTTAAAATATTAAAAAAAATATTTTTTTTATATTTAATATTCAAATATATCCTTATTTATAGCCTTTAATAGTTATCATTCTTCATTAAATCTTTTGATAATTATGGCAAGTATTATTATTGGTATTTATGATTATATCTTTTTGTTATTTTGTTAATTAAGTTTCATAATTTGTTCTCCAATTAAGGAATCAAATATGGTAAACATATATTTTTTGACATTTATACATGATATTTGACTTTTTATTAACTTTATTAATTAATTTGATAGGCCAATGTTTGCAGGATTTCCATATCAGCTTTACCGATAAAAGTTATTTTCAATCACTAATGTATCTTCTTTAAACTATATTTTTAAATATTAAATAATATTTTTTTCAATTTAATATTCAAATATATCCTTATTTATAGTCTTTAATAGTTATCACTCTTCATTAAATCTTTTGATAATTATGACAAGTTTTATTGTTGGTATCAATCATTATATCTTATTTTTTATTTTGTTAATTAAGTTTCATAATTTGTTCTCAAATTAAGGAATCAAATATAGTAAAGATATTTTTTTTTATATTTATACATGATATTTGACTTTTTATTTTATTTTATTAATTAACTTAGTAATCCAATGTTTACAGAATTTCCAAATCAACTTATTGATAAAAGTTTTTCTCAACCACTAATTTATCTTCATTTCCATAAAGTATTTTTCTTTTTTTTTTTTCTACTTTTCATATTCATGTGTATGAAGTTGAATTTTTCAACATTCATTTCTTCATTCAGATTTAAAGTTTCTTCAATTTAGTATATTTTTCTTTCTTTTTTTCCGTTGAGTCATGTCTGAAAAATAAAAATTTGATTCTACTCCAAATAAGATATTTTATATCCAAAATATCTTTTTATGTTGTTACTTATTATCTTGATTTTGTTACTCGTGTATATTCATTTTGCCACATTAATAAATTTGCAGATTAATTTTTTAATTCAAGAGTCATTAAAACATAATATATGATTTATCATGCAAATTGCATACAATAGTAATTGGCTTTTTCTTACTTAATGGGAATGATCTTTTGTATTCAATTTGATATAAAATAACTTAAAATTATTGCTTTCGCAAACTTATACTTTGCGATATAAATTATATTCCGTTATATTTTACTTATATCAAGTATTTTTTTGGTTTAAAATTGATATAAGTTTTTCTTTAAATCTTAAAATGATATCAGATGTCTAAAATTATGTATTTTAATATTTTATAATCAGTCATCTATTTATATTTTTTAATATACATATATAACATATTGAGTCTACAATTTCAGAAATAAAAATTTAAGTTATTGAATCTAAAGATGATATTGTTTTTATAAAGAGATAATACATAAATATGATCCTAAACTTGACACCAAATTATAACTTTGACCTTAAACTTTGATTGTGTACAAATAGGACCTTTAACTATTCAAAACCTGAACAAATATAACCTCCACTTTTGCAGCCCCATGCATGAGTTTCACTCGCGCCTACGTGGAAAGGTAATTTAATCACACAGTCCTATGTCGTTAAAAGGGCTGACTTGGAGGGAGGTCATATTTGTGCAGTTTTAAATAGTTAAAGGTCATATTTGTGCACTATCAAAATTTTGCTTTTTGTGTTAAAACGACATTATTATTATTATTATTATTATTATTATTATTATTTATCTATTTATTTCTATAGCAACAACACCTAACATTTTTTTCATTAAAAAAAAAAAAAGAACATCCACTAACGGGATCGAACCCGCGCAGTAAGCTGAAGGAAGCGCCCAAGAAGAGCAATTAACACCGCTGGGCTATCTAAGTGTCTTGTTTCATGTGGTTCAACATTAATATACGTACATAAATATAGATTTTCTACCTTATATATACAACGTAATTTTTTTACCGAGGGGGTTCGGGTGAACCCCATGGCAATCACGTAGGTCCGCCTCTGCATTAATTTAATAACGCTTTAATAACGTTAATTTAATAATATTTTAATAACATTAATTTAATAATATTTTAACAACGTTAATTTGATAATGTTTTATTAAAACTATAATTTTTCTTCCACGTGGCATTGACTTTCTAAGGATTGGTTCTTGCGATGGGCTGAGTAGCTGCTTTGTGGACAACTTTCTGTCACGGACTACTTCTTCAAGAGGCTTGACCTGCAGCATCTGTGATTGTGATGAGATAGAATGGATCGTCAACGTTCCCTCTGATAGAGATACAACTACAGACCCACACTGCATATCTTTCCATATTCTGGATGTTACTGACTTGCAAAATCTTGTTGGGCTCTGTAAGGGAAAAATTGCATCTCACACCTTCTCGGGTCTAACAAAATTGGTTATCTGGTACTGCAATAGGATGAAGAAGTTGTTTCCTCGGGCTATGTTGCAGGATCTCAAGAACCTTGAGAAGCTTGTTGTAGGTTGGTGTTCAGAGATGGAAGAGATCATAGGGAGAGAGGCAGGAGAGGGAAGTAGCCAAAGCAGCAGTACATCTACAACTGCTGACCTTCCTAAGCTAAAACACCTCACCCTGGCCAGTCTGCCTGAATTGAAGAGTATCTGTGAGGGAAAACTCATGTGTGATTCCCTTGAATACATGGAATTTGAAGACTGCCCCAATCTGAAGAGGATGCCTTTCTATAATACAAATGAACATCCTTTTCCATCCCTTAGACAAATCAGCGTTGATGATAAAAATTGGTGGGAAAGATTGGAGTGGGAGCAATCCCATCTCAAGACCTCCTTCCAAAACATTGTTATTTAGTTTAGCATAAATAACATTTTTTTATTTTTCTTTTTGAATTAAATTTACAATTTTGTTGATTTGTGGAAAAAAATAAATTTACATTTTTCCGGTAAAGTTTTATTATTATCATATTTTTAATATATTTTTAGATATTTAAGTGGTTAACTATAATAATTTATAATATTTTTTACATATTTTTTAAAATATATAACAGATTAATTTTCTTAGACATTTCAAACTATTAACTACTATAAATATATAATAATCAGTTCCTTTCCTTTTTCTTGTTAGAACTTTTATGATCGGACAAAATAAGCAAACCAAAAGCAAAAGAAAAATAAGAACACACAGATTTACATGGAAATCCTTGCGGGAAAAATCATGGGAAAAAGCGGAGGAGGTTTCACTATAATGGAGAAAGAGTATAATATGAAAAATGAAGTATTACCACCATAGACACCGTTAAAATCACAAACATAGATCGCACCGTAAAACTTTTAGGACCAAATCAATAAATTCGTGTCACAACTCTAACAGGAACCATAGCAAATATTAAAAGCTCCAAGAAAGTCCCATGCATGACTAAAATTGAAAAAAATCTACACATGAAGTTACAAATTTCATCTAAAATTGGGCTCCAAGTTTGTTCATGGATGGGCTTCTCTATGCAGGCCTCAGCCCATTATATTCGGCTGATTTGCACAAATGGCCTTATTTACCATAGTATTTAGATTTTGTCCTTATTTCTCTGTAAAAACAACATAAATACCAACAGCTTGAAATTAATAGAAAATTTTGATATTTATATAATTACTGAAAATTTCAATTTGAATCTGTCGAGATACGCAATTAGCTCCAGATACATTTTTTTTTTCGGATTCTGGGTTTATCGAGATTCAGTATATATCCAATAAATACATTTTTTCCTTGTAAAAAATGCATAATCAGCTCCCGATATATTTTTTCGATTCTGAACCTGTCGAGATATATAATTATCTTCTCAATAGGTTCAACGAAGATATTTATGTGTCTTGCATTAACAAATCGTAGTCAAATCTTGAAGAAAAAAAAAAGATACTGAGAAATGAAGAGTAGTTAAATTTCGATATTTTAATTGATTTTAAAATTACTATTTCTAGCATTTTAATTATCTTGTGAAAATTATCCTAAATAGACTTACTAGATTGTTAATAACAAGTTATAGCAAAACTTTTCAATAATTACTAGACTAAAGAAATAATTACAAGCTATAGCAACTTTTTAGAAAAATAAATTTTAATTAAATATCCGAAATTAATTTTCTAATATTTATTATTTATATTATTTTCTTATTTTTAGCATTTAACATTTGTCACTCTTAATTAAAGTTTTAGAAAAGTATGACAAGTTATATTATTAGTATCAATGATTTTTTTAAATAATTAAGTATTAAAGTTTGTTCACAATTTAAGGACTCGTATATGGTAAATATATTTTTTAAAAGTTAAGTATTAATTTTTTACTTTTTATTAACTTTAATAATTAACTTACTTCTACATTTTTTTAACCTTTTACGGTATTTCATTACCAATAGAAGTCTTAATTCTCTACCTTTTTAAACTTCTTTTTCCCTTCTTTAACTTTCTTCTACAATTTTTCACGTTTTTTGGTATATCATTATTCATACGCAAGAGATCTTTACTCTTTAATTTTCTTCTACAATTTTTCACATTTTTCTTATACGCACGTATTATATAAGTGTGACTTAGAGGGTTGGCTTTAATTCAAAATCGATTTTTCAAAAATTTCACCATCCTTGAAGAAGCCGCAACTCAACATGCAAAGCTATTTAGCGTCAAAAAAGATTGTTGTTCCAGAACATAAAATGGTTGATAAGAGAAAAAAGGTTGTCGAATAAGCTTCAGATTCTGATTTTGAAGATGAAATTCCCGCTCAAAAAATGAAGAAATCAAAAATGAAAAATCGTGAAAATGCTAGAGTTGCAAGGTCCAAAGCCAATGTGAGTGTTGGCAAAGTTGGTGATAAGAAGGTTGACACGAAGAAATCAAGAAAAGTTTGTAAAGTTAATATAATTTGATTTTGATCTTTTTCTGTATTAAATTGGTATAAAATTGATATTGTTTGTTTGTTGTTTGTTTTTCTAAGGTAGCTAATTATTTGATTTAATTATTTGGTGCTCATTATTATTTGTTTTTCTAAGATTGTTGGTATAAACAAAGTTTATTTTTTATATTTAAGTAGTATTTATATAATATTATACTACTTTATCATTTGTTTCGTATTTTACATCGTTGAATGAAATTGATATGAACTAAGCCGCATCAGATGGTATTAAATTTGATATCAACTATATCAAATGATACAATTTTCGATTCTGCAATTAGTAACATTTGATTTGAATATTGTATTTTGATGTTTATTGGTGCCGATTACTCTTTGTCTTTATAAGATTGTTGATATGAACAAAGTTTAGTTTTGGTATTTAACATAGTATTTATATAATGTTCTTCATCTTCTTCTGCCAGAAAACAAACTCCAATATCAATCATGGTTAATACTGAATATTTTTTTATTGCAACGAAAAATTATTTGACATCAAATAATTATTAATTAATTTATTTTTAATATTTATGGTGATAGTTTTTCATGCAATATCCATTACATACACTAAAAAGGTTATGTAAAATAAAACATAATTTTTCTTATCGATTGTCACATTCATAAAACTCATTCAGTACAAATGTGATATATGCGAAACTGCATCGATGTCTATTTTAATATCAACTTAATACATTGAGAACCCAGAAAAAAAGTATTACTTAAGTATGAAATGAGTATATAAATTGATTTCAACGTAATTTATTAAACAATTCATGGATATTGTATTGTGTACTATACTAGTTTCATACACTAAAACAGTTATAAGAATACATTATTTATATGTAGAATCTTATATACCAACACAAATAACAGATTGTTCAGTATTTTCATTAATATCCATTGTCATATATTTTGTTGTCACATATAATAGATATTTAACAAAAAAATCGACAATACTATTTTTTTTATCTAAATACACCATTACTCTCGTGTCATTGTGTATGAGCATTAGTGAACATGTATCACTTATCAAAAACTTAATCTCAATTTGGATTGAGGCAATATCAATCTTCAACTGTTTTGATATTGCATTAACCAATCCTCTATATTTTGAATCTGCATCTTATATAATCCCATCTACGATAAAATCTTTAGGTCTCCCTGTAAACATATTACATAGTTCATTAGTAGGAATTATTTGAAATTTCATAATTTGAAAATATGAAAATTCATAATTTCTACATACTATATTTCATAATTTCAACATATAAAAAACATACGTAAAATAATACAACAAAATAAATATTATATCGAAATGGTTTTACTCAAAGCAATCAGAATAACATCATAAAAACGATTAATGTATGAAAAATGGTCGAATTATGAAATCACAAATTGAATATTATTTTTGAAGAAGAAACCATTTATATGTTAATGAAGTCGGAACAATACTTAATTCAACATTTTAACAATAAAGAATTAAGAAACACATACGAAAAATTATTTGATTCTTTAAAGGGAAAAGACTCAAATATGCCACTGAACTATCAGAAATGACTCATTTATGCCATCCGTTAAAAGTTGGGCTCATTCATGCCATCGCCGTTATAAAACCGGTTCATCCATACCATTACGTTTTAACGATGATTTTTAAAAAACCGCCTTGCAACGTGGCCTCTTATTAGAGGTCCACGTCATTTTTTATTTTTTTTTGGTGGATACATTAAAAAAAAATTAATGTTTTTTTTTTTGCACAATTATGACAAAGTGATATTTTTAATGGCTCTTAACTATTTAACCATTAAGATCCATAACTTGAATAGGTATATATTACTAAAAATGACAATTAAAAAATAGATGTGAAGATATTATTTGAAATTGAGCCGAGAGCTTATCGGAAATAACTTCTCCATCGCACTTCAGAGTAGTGGTACGACTATATTTAAGTATTTTTTTTTATATATATATAACATTGCTATATATGATCTAGAAAGAAGAACATGGATTCACGTGAACCCGATAATTTCCATCTAAATACGCTTCAGTAAATAATGTTTAATCTCTTCATGTTGTCCTTGTATTTTAGAGACTGTGAAAATGAAAAAACTAATTTTATCATTGTCTACTGTTCTTGTATTCTTTCTTTTAAGAAGCTATGTCAATATATACGCATATTTGTTTGTTTAAATTTTACTTTTTAATAATCTTTTATGGAAATTTTTTCCTTTGTTCTAAAATCCACGTCTTTAAGCTTCAAATATAGAAATTATTGTGCATGTAGGCTACAATCTGGTGGAATTTTGTAACGATCAGAATTTCCCAACACAACTCTAATATATTTGAATTTAAACTATAATTTAGAACTGAAATAACTAGTTAATAGTGAACATGTATCGTA
Source organism: Capsicum baccatum var. pendulum (assembly GCA_030864225.1). Lineage (NCBI taxonomy): Eukaryota > Viridiplantae > Streptophyta > Magnoliopsida > Solanales > Solanaceae > Capsicum > Capsicum baccatum. Next base: position 307,923,059 of record CM061552.1, on the reverse strand, counting down.
GAAAAAAAATGAAAAAAAAACAGTTTTGTTGATACACAATTACATATGTATTCGTTGATCTTAACATAGTGATACAATGGTTGTCCAACTAGCCATACAAAGAAATGAAGAATATATTTTTAGTACGTGCAATTAATCATTGTATTTATATTTTATAACAACATATTTCATGTATTTTTATAAAGTGTGGTATGAAGAGGGTAGAACACACACAGTCGTACCACTACTCTGAAGTGCGATAGATAAGTTATTTCCGATAAACCCTCGGCTCAATTTCAAATAATATCTTCACATCTATTTTTTAATTGTCATTTTTGATAATATATACCTATTCAAGTTATGGCTATTAATGGTTAAATAGTTAAGAGCCATTAAAAATATCACTTTGTCGTAATTGTGCAAAAAAAAAACATTAAATTTTTTTTTAATGGATGCACAAAAAAAAAATAATTAAAAAAATGATGTGGACCTCTAATAAGAGGTCACGTGGTAAGGCGATTTTTTAAAAACCACCGTTAAAAAGTAATGGTATGGATGAACCGGTTTTATAACGACGATGGCATGAAAGAGCCAAACTTTTACGGATGGCATAAATGAGTCATTTCTGATAGTTCAGTGGCATATTTGAGGCTTTTCCCTTCTTTAAATATGTTTGATTGCAAAATATCAATCTGCTAAATAATGTAACATACCTGACGAATCCCATCTTCTTCCATGACGTATCATGATTGAATGCAAATTATTAAAATTTATATTTTTATAACACAAGAATTACATAAGTTTGATTTTCTTTCACAAAATAATTTTCAACAGTTGCATAAAGAAACGAAAATACGAATTTGATTTACTGAAAAAGGTAAATCGTGTAAAAAAAAAAGATAGTGTATGAAGATGGAAATTCTTAATGGAAGCATTAAAATAGGAGAAAAGAAAAATGATTAGAGTGATTTGGGGGTAAATTGATATCAATAATTAAGGTTAACTATATTTAAGGAAGAAATATTGTATATTAGTTGTATTAAATGTTTATTTTCCTTTTCAGTAATTTCTTTTTTGTATTTTTTAAAAAACTTTAACTACTTTTTTAAAAATAAAAGTTGCTATAACTTAAAAACTAAAAAGTTTTGCTATAACTTTAACAAACAATCTAATAAGTTTATTTAGTTAATTTTTCCATTTATCTTGTCTTACTTTTCTTTTTAATCAGTTTGAAAAAAGATAGTATTTCTTTTCTATTTGAAATAAGCATTATTACCCTTCTTAATTATGATCAAATTTTTATGACACATTTCAACTTTACGGGGTTCTATTATTCCATTGAAGTAAATTTTAGCGTATTTTTATCAACCTTTTTAGCTGATGTGCCACATAATAGTTCTTCACGCACCTCAAGAGTTTAACTTCATGAAAGGTGTCACATCAGCACAAAAGAGTGACAGAAATACGTTAAAATTGAGTTCAAGAGAGTAGTAGGACCTATGTGAAGTTAGAGTGTGTCGTAGAAACTTTGATCATAGTTCGGAAATACTAAATGCAACTTTAAACTCAATTTTTTACGTGATAAATTTAAGATCACAAGATTAAAAAATATTTTAATATATTCTACATATATTAATTTGATGTTTAACAACCTCTGGCAGAAATGCAAGATAAGACTACGTACGATATATTCTTATGATGGAGTTCTTCCCCAAACACTACGTCTAGCGATAACTTTAATATATCAAACTGTAATTTCTTTTATTAATTTGATGTTAACACAAGATTCTAAAATCTTATTTAGTTTCTTAAATTTGTATAGAATAAAATCAACAAATAATTTATTTAAATAAACTAAGCAAATGATGGAGAAAAAAAAATACACCTACTACTTTACAAAATTGGGAAACAGACAAAAGAGTGGGTATTTAGGATTAAAATTTGTCGTTTTGTGTCCAAAAGCTGACAAAATCCACCGGATTAAGGTTGCCCAAAACATGCCACGTGTCTTCCTAGAATATGATTCTTCCAACTTGGTGACACATTAATTGACAAGGACAACCCATTGTACCAACTCTTTTTATTTTTTTAACCTAAAAAAAAAAAAAACTCTTTTTATTTATATATATAAAAGAAAAAATATATATATATATATATATGGATAACTTCATATTCGACTCATGAAGGGAAGTCTTGGAGTAACACCTTTGTGGTGGGGGTTTTTTCCGGATACCGTGCATAGTAGTAATTTTAATGCATTGGTTGCAGTCCTTGCTGCTGCATTAGTATTAGCTCATGCTCAAAACTTCTCCGACACAAGTCCTAGTCGTTGTGCTGTGGTCTGTTTCTCAATTTCGCTTGCGCGATTTGCACTTCTGATTGGTTTCAGCCATCCCCAACCTTAATGAATGGACTATGAAGGGATCAGTCAAGCGGTTCAGATTTTCGGTAGGTTCCTGTTTGCCGGTCCCCCCCCCCCCCCCCCCCCAATTCCATTAATTAGTGGGTAGGGTGTTCAACTTAAAGGGCGCCCGCCTCCTCTTCAGACGTTTCCTCGACAACCTACAATTAATTTAAAAGGAAAAATATCCCTTAAGATGTCTAATTCAAGAGAAATAAATCTTATTCATTTAACCACAATTCGTATTTATTAAACAAATTAAAATAACAAACTACTAAATTACAAGATTTTTAAAAACATTTTCTAGTAAAAAACTCTTTAAAATTGGAAAAAATAACTTTTTTAATAAAAGTAATGAATTTCACAAGACATTCTAATTAAGTTTATTGTCCTCTCTCATCAAACAAAGTAAAGAAATAATCACTCACAAAAACATCAATGAAAGCTGAAATCAAATATTAAGCAATTAAGCAAAGACCACCAAGTCAGTCTCGTAGAAAAGTGAGAAAATGCTCAACTATCAGCTAACCTTCTATTCTAATTTGCCAACTTTCACACTTTCTATTTAAGACCATGTCATCGATGACATCAAGATACACCAAGTCCAATCTAACTACTTTTTCAAATATATTTTCAACCTACATTTCTCATCATCTTACTTTGTTACTGTCAATCACTCACACCTTCTCACTAAAGCATTATGTATGTTGTTGGATAAACAAGTGCTAGCGTGTGATATATAAAATTGAAACTTGTCCGTAGAGAAGTAGAGAACACTCAACTTCAGCTAGTCTTTTATTCTAATTTGTGACTTTCAAACTCTCTTATCTAAAACTACACCTCGATAAAATCAAAATGCATCAAGTTATGTCTAACTACTTTCCTGAATTACTTTTTCGACTTATCTTTTCCTCTCATTAACTCGCTACTGTTAGTCGCTCACCCCTCCTTGCTAGAGCATCGTGTGTGTTGTTGCATAAACAAGTGCTAGCGCGTGATACAAAAAATTATAACCTATTCATAAGGAATCAGAGAATACTCAACTCAAACTAGTCTTCTATCCTAATTGGTAACTTTCAAACTCTCCTATCCAAAACTATGTCTTCGATAAGATCAAGATGCATCAAGTCATGTCTAACTATTTTTCCGAATTACTTTTTCGACCTAGCTTTTTCTATCCTCAGCTTGCTATCGTCAGTCGCTCACCTTTCCTCGCTAGAGCATTGCGTGTGTTGTTAGATAAACAAGTGCTAGCACGTGATATAGGAAATCGAAGCCTACCCGTAAGGAAGCAGAGAATACTCAACTATCAATCAGTATTTTACTTTAATTCGTAACTTTCGAACTCTCCCATCTAAAATGATATCTTTGATAAGATCAGAATGCATCAAGTCATGTCTAATTACTTTTTTGACCTATTTTTTTTCTCCTTAACTCGCTACCGTTAATCGCTCACCCCTCATTGTTAGAGCAATGTGTGTGTTGTTGGATAAACAAGTGCTAGCATGTGATATAGGAAACTGAAGCCTACGTGTAAGGAAACAGAGAACACTGAACTATCAATCAGTATTCTGCTTTAATTCGTAACTTCCAAACTCTCCTATCTAAAATGATGTCTTCGATAAAATCAGAATGCATCAAAGCATGTCTAATTACTTTCCCAAATTACTTTTTCGACCTATCTTTTCCTCTCCTTAACTTGCTACTGTCAGTCGCTCACCCCTCTCGCTAGGGCATTTAAAACGAGCTATATATGTAGGGATGACAATGGGGCGGGACGAATTTTAAGCTATGTAAAACGATGCGGGTTAAAGTAATTTTTTTTTAAATGGTGCGGTGCAATGCGGGTTGCGGATATATGCGGGTTTAAATTAAAAAAAATTAAAAATTAGTATTATTCTCGTAAATATACCTAAAATTATATGCATTTTTTACTTAAAATTTTATGATACTTAAAATGACATGTATAACACTACAAATAAATAACTTTATAGCATTTTTAATATCTCTATTCATTTTTTTTTAAAAAAATATAATATTTGATTATTACTTGTACACGTGATACTTTTTGACAATTTCTTGATGAAAAGTGAAATAATAGAAATTATTAGTTGTTATTATTTCCTAGTTGTAATTTGAAAATATTATAATTTTCAATCGAGTTATGAATTTTTCAAAAAAACAAAAAAATAAAAATATGGAACGGTGCGGTGTTGGTATGCACGAATATGAGGTGGAGTGGATTTATGCTGGTTTAAAGGTGATACAGTGCGGTGTAATCTTAAAATTTACGGATTTAGAAAAAATCCGCACAACACCGGACTATTGTCATCCCTATAATATATACGAGTGTGTTGCAAACAAGTGCAAGCGCGTGATTTAGGAAATCGAACAGTAAAGGGCGGCTATATAAGGAGCTAATACTAGAGTTACAGCGGAGTGTACAAAAGACAAAACTTATAAAAATGGTTAAAAATTTTGAAAATTGTTGTTGGTGATGCCATTAATGTCTTCACTTAGGTAGCTGGAGTTTTTTTATTTTTACATTTTTTTTTTGATACTTTAGACTTTTTCTTATATTATTGCAACTCTGTAAGTGATATCAACGTGGATTATGATGCACTGATGAGACTGCTTTAATTTTAATCAATGGTCTTGAATTCATGTGCGATTAAGATTAGTTGAAATTTCAATACGAGTATGAGACATCAAGTGAAAAATAATAAAAAAAACTTTGTAAGTATCAGCAGTAATTATGTAAAATATTATGATGGAATGACAAGTACTTTTTGATTAATTTTCTTTAAGTTTGAACTTTGAGATGGAATCACCTTTAGTAAAATGATATAGCTTTAATTTAATCTTTGAATAATAATAATAATAATAATATATTTAATGTAATTTTATAATTGTACTATAAAAAATAATAAAATGCATGTAAATTTTATTCCTATTTTTTTGAGATAAAAAAAGGAAATTATTTTCAATTCACCCTTAGCTCAAAAGGTAAAAAAAATTATTTTTTTTTAATTTAATTTTATATGAAACAATTTGACTTGACAAAAAAATAAAATTTCTAACTGAATTTATATTATGCAAACAAACATCATGGAAAATTAGAAATGGGAGCAACTTTAATAAAAATGTATTCTTGAATTGTAACAATTAACTAAAAAAAAAAGTTTTAACATTTTCAAATGTCCAAAGAAGTCTAGTTTTAATTAATGCAGAGAGAGAGAACAAAAGTAAATTGTTGTCAAATGTTTGATTGTCCCAAAGTAGAAAAAGTAAAAATTAGTTAAAGTGGATATAATTAATTGTTTACAGTATAATATTCTTTTTTTTTTCACTTGTGGTAGTTGTATTAAGTTAATTAATATGAATTTTAATTAATATTTTTATTATATAATATAATAAAAATTATATTATAATATTTTTTATATAACTTTTAAATATTTAGTTCAATTATTAATAAATAAAACGTGACAAGACGAATTAATCGAGTATGTAAGTGTACACATCATAGCCAGGAAGAAGATGCACAGAGATTCTTATGCCATCTATTACAAGGCAAAACAAAAAAAAGTAAAGATTTCTTTTTAGAGAGAGAGAGAAAGAGAAAGAGGAGAGAGAGAGAGAGTTTCAAGGAAGGAGACATGCTTGATTTCATTCCAACAAGTACCAATACTTGTGTTTATTTCTTATCTTAAACTTTACTAGTGGATTCCACAGGTCCTTCTCTCAATCCACTTTTTGCTCTTTTTCCTTTTTTTTTTTTTTATTGGAAATTCTTATGTTCTTTTATGTTTTTAAGTATTGGATTTGTTTATATATGCTTGACCAATAGTTTTCATCTTTCTTTTTTTGTTTTGTTGTTTCATTTTGCTATTGACTTTTTTGGTATTTGTGTATATGTTGTTTGGTTAGATAAAGAATGTTTTATAGAGTGAAAATCTTGAATGCATGTGGACTTTTAAGTCAAAGGTGTGTCTTTATTAGATGATTTTGTATATTGATAAGGGGAATAATGTGTAAAGTTGTAATCTTGATTGGTTTTCATTTTGATATTGATCTGTAAATTTCCTTATTTGGGTGTTGTGTATATGATGTTTGGTTAGATAAAGAATGTTTTACATAATAAAAATCTTGAATGCATGTGGACTTTAAAGTCAAAGGTGTGTCTTTTTAAGATTGTTTGGCATATTGATAAGGGGAATAATGAGTAAAGTTGTAATCTTGATTGGTTTTCAACTTGCTATTGATTTGTAAATTTCCTTATTTGGGTGTTGTGTATATGATGTTTGGTTAGATAGAGTGAAAATCTTGAATGCATGTGGACTTTAAAGTCAAAGGGGTGTCTTTTTTAGATGGCTTTGTATATTGATAAGGGGAATAATGAGTAAAGTTGCAATCTTTATTGGTTTTCAGTATGCCATTGATCTGTAAATTTCCTTTTTTGGGTGTTGTGTATATGATGTTTGGTTAGATAGAGTGAAAATCTTGAATGCATGTGGACTTTTTAGTCAAAAGTTTGTCTTTTTTAGATGGTTTTGTATATTGATAAGGGGAATAATGAGTGAAGTTGTAATCTTGATTGGTTTTCAGTTTGCTATCGATCTGTAAATTTCCTTTTTTGGGTGTTGTGTATATGATGTTTGGTTAGATAGAGTGAAAATCTTGAATGCATGTGGACTTTTAAGTCAAAGGTGTGTCTTTTTAAGATTGTTTGGCATATCGCTAAGGGGAATAATGAGTAAAGTTGTAATCTTGATTGGTTTTCAGTTTGCTATTGATCTGTAAATTTCCTTTTTTGGGTGTTGTGTATATGTTGTTTGGTTTGGTTAGATAAAGAATGTTTTACATAGTGAAAATCTTGAATGCATGTGGACTTTAAAGCCAAAGCTGTGTATTTTGAAGATGGTTTTGCGTATCATTGTTGTTTTACTAGTTTCATTTCGCTGTTGATTTCTCAATTTCCCTTTTTGGGTATTTGTGTATATGGTTGTCTGGTTAGATAAAGAATGTTCTACATAGTAAAAATCGAATTCATGTGGATCTTTTAAGTCAAAGGTGTGTCTTTATATGATGATTTTGCATATCGATAAGGGGTATAATGAGTAAAGTTGCAATCTATATTGGTTTTCTTCTTCTAATACCTTCATTTTGCTATTCTAAATTTCCTTTTCTGGGTGTTGTGTGTATGTTGTTTTGTTAGATTAAGAATGTTCACATAGTGAAATCTCGAATGCATGTGGAGTTTAAAGTCAAAGGTTTGGCTTTTTAAGGTGATTTTGTATAGTGGTAAGGGGAATAAGGAGTAAAATTGCTATCTTTGTTGGTTTTCTGCATATTTTCTGTTTATGGATTGTGATAGGAAACCGGGATATTTTGTTTTCATATCAATGATAGTAACGTTGGTAGAGTGGTGGTGTTGATGCAATAATGGTTGACTTTTTCTTGATCTTGGCTCTTTTTTTGATATGTTTTAGTTTTACTTGAGCCGAGGGTCTATCGGAAACGGCCTTCTTTGCCTTCACAGGTAGGGGTAAAGCTGCATACGCACCACCTCCCCAGACCCCACTTGTCGGATTACACTGTTGTTGTTGTCTTCTTGGTTCTGATCTAGTGTTTTTTCCTTTTATTTTTGTTGATTAGCGAGGAGTTTTCTGATACTATATGTGGCCTGTCATGTCGGAACAAGATGCATGTGTGCTTTTCTTTTAATTTTTTCAATTGTAAATGGTACTTCTGTTGATTTCATATTAGGTGGTCGTTTCTTCTATCAGATCAAATCTTTTTTTGCTATGGTTTAGAGTCCACGTCTATGAGGCGACTGTATTGTGTAAACGAATGGCTCTTGTTAATATATTGATGAATTGCTGGTAACTGCATAATTAAATGTTCTTGCTGAATTGTTTAGCATCACATAAGCCTGTTTGTCCTCGTGTCTTTTTATCGCTCTTCGTCATGCATATTATAGTTCTATGCTTCCTTTCCAGTTAACACCTCACTTTCTTTTCTCGCTGTTCGTTTGCACATGCCATTAAGTTGTTTTGATGACTGCATGTGATTACGTCCCGCTAGTTCCCTTGTTGACACTTCCTGCAAATCCATCCCTTTATATTGACAAGCTTAATATAAAGAAGAATGGGGCAGGTAGTTGTTCATATACCTAAAAGGGTTAAGATAGGACCTAAAACGATGGACTGCGTGTTCATAGGATATGCTAAAAGCAGTAAAGCATGTCGATTTTTAGTTCATAAATCCGAACATTCGGATATAAATGAAAATACGGTAATTGAATCAGATAATGCTGAATTCTTTGAAAACATTTATCCGTATAAAACTAGACATGAACAGTCTAGTGGAGGATCTAAACGACCCCGAGATGAACCATGTGAGAATGTACATAATGAAGAAAATCCAAGACGTAGTACACGTCAAAGAACATCAACTTCGTTTGGATCGGATTTTGTAACATTTCTCTTAGAAAATGAGCCTCGAACGTTTAAAGAAGCGATGTCGTCATCAGACATCCTTTTGGAAAGAGGCAGTCAATAGTGAGATTGATTCAATCTTAAGTAACCATACGTGGGAATTAGTTGATCTTCCTCCAGGAAATAAACCTTTAGGGTCTAAATGGATCTTCAAAAGGAAAATGAAAACAGATGGTTCTATTGACAAATACAAGGCAAGACTTGTAGTAAAAGGCTTCAATCAAAAAGAAGGTCTTGATTACTTTGATACATACTCGCCAGTGACAAGGATAACCTCAATTCGAATGTTAATTGCCTTGGCGGCAGTATATGATCTTCAAATCCATCAAATGGATGTGAAAACCGCATTCCTAAACGGAGAATTAGAGGAAGAAATCTACATGGAACAACCTGAGGGTTTTGTGGTTCCAGGAAAAGAAAATAAGGTGTGTAAACTTGTTAAGTCACTTTATGGACTAAAACAAGCACCCAAGCAATGGCATGCAAAGTTTGACCAAACCATGTTGGCAAACAGATTCAAGATAAATGAATGTGATAAATGTGTATATATTAAGGACACACCAAATCACCAAGTCATTGTATGTTTATATGTGGATGATATGTTGATCATCAGTAGAGACATTTGTGACATAAATGCAACCAAACGAATGCTCGAGAGCAAGTTTGACATGAAAGACCTCGGAGTTGCAGATGTGATCTTAGGTATAAGAATCCATCGAACTCCACAAGGGTTAGCATTGTCACAGTCTCATTATATCGAAAAAGTACTTGACAAGTTCAAGTATATGGAATTCGATATTGCCAAGACTCCATTGGATGCGAACTTTGCACTTCGGAAAAATGAAGGTGAAAGTGATTCTCAATTGGAGTACGCAAGAGTATTGGGATGTTTGATGTATATAATGAACTGTACACGACCAGACATAACATGCACTATCAGTAAATTGAGTCGGTACACGAGTAATCCCAACAAAACTCACTGGATGGCAATGAAAAGAGTTTTGGGTTATCTTAAATACACTCAAGACTATGCTTTGCATTATAATAAATATCCCGCGGTACTTGAAGGATATAGTGATGCAAATTGGATCACCGGATCGAACGAAGTAAAATCCACAAGTGGATATGTATTTACTATCGGTGGAGGAGCAGTTTCTTGGAAATCGTTGAAACAGACTTGTATCGCTCGCTCTACAATGAAATCTGAATTTATCGCATTAGATAAAGCCGGTGAAGAAGCAGAATGGCTCCGGAATTTCTTAGAAGATATTCCTTATTGGCCCAAGCCAGTGGCACCAGTATGTATACACTGTGATAGCCAAGCGGCAATAGGTAGGGCTGGAAGCATGATGTACAACGGTAAGTCTCGTCACATACGTCGAAGACATAATACCGTTAGAGAACTTCTCTCTAGTGAAATTATCACTATAGACTATGTAAAGTCAAAGGATAATGTGTCGGATCCACTTACAAAAGGCCTATCTAGAGAAGGAGTAGAAAGGACATCCAAGGGAATGGGTTTAAGGCCTAGGACAAGTCAGCATGGCGGTAACTCTACCTAGCAGAATGGAGATCCCAAGAGCTAGGTTCAAGGAGAACAAACAAAGTTATGTCTGACAGGTTCAACATTGTCATTCACCCAACTCATTCTCATGATGTAGACAATGTATAGTAAACCAGGATAAGACTTAAGGTGAAAAGTCTTTTAATGATTATCTAAATTTGGCAGATTTGACCAAATAGTTCAATCTAAAGGATTGAAACGTTTAGAAATCACCTATGTGAGGGCGAAGTGGAAGCCGCTTCAAAGAGAATGTTAGTAAAGGCCTATTCTCTAAGCTCTCATGAAAACCGGGACGTGTTCATGGCTGAAAAGAACAAAATCGTAAGAACCATAAATGGTAAAAGGCTGATTGTGTGACATGTGTTGTCTAGGTGTACATTAAAGCTCGACGGTTCAAAGATATCAAATCTACCGATTGACCGAGTGCATCCGATACATGTTCACTACGGAAAGTTCAAAGGGAAACCCACTTATCCAGATGCAATCAGTCTTTGCTTGATGATCACATACTGTCCGTAAACGATTTTTGAAAAATAGCCATTCCCCATTCATGTGGGGGATTGTTGGGTTCATAGTGTGTTGAATGGAAAAAGGAGAAACCAAAGTGAAGGGAAGGAGACCCAAATTGGAAAGTGTACTCTTTGCTAAGGAAAGTTTACTCTTCTCCCACATTGGTGGAAGAAGAGAACTTTAAAGTGCTTAAAAGTGAAACACTTACTTCACATGGTAAGTGAGGCAAGGAAATAGAGATGCCTCGCGCCGTCGTCGTCGTCGCTCGCTCGGCTTAGGATTTGGATTTGGTCAATCGATCGATGAGATCTATTTTTTGGACAAATTTTTATTTGACGAAAAATCTGAATATGTGTAAAACGCAGGAAATTTTTTTTCTGTGATTTGGACTCCATTTATATGCATGCTGCAGAAACGTTAAAGAGTTGCAATGTTTCCAGATGTAATGTTCTTCAGCAGATGCACTGTTTCACGAACAGATGCACTGTTTCACGAACAGATGCTGCTGAAAGTTGCGATTCTTCATGAAACAACAAACTGTTTCATCCGAAATGACATGCCTGTTCAGAAACAGTCACACTGGTTGGCCGAATGGACATGAATTTTCAGAAAAGGTAACACCTTTTTGATGAACCTTTGTCTCTTTTCGGAAGAGACATCACTTGGCTATAAAAACCTGCTTTGATTCACAGGTTTAAATATAGAAATTTTCAGATTACAAAAACATTCTTCTTGTCTTAAAAAAATACTCCAACTGTGATCATTCAAACCGTGAGTGTGTTCGAAGAATCCGCCTGTTTGAGGTACCGCTATAGTCGGATTGAAGGCCATTTTATCCTGGGAGGAAAATTTCACAACCTCGGGTACAGTGAGGGGAATTATTTCCTTAAGGAAAGTCCGTGAATTCGGACGACTTGGCCTTAACAACATTTCTGTTTCATCTAATTTTTCTGAAAAACACACTTTTTTGAAAGATCTATTTTGATCTTGTGTTGAGGGTGTTACTTAACTTCATAACGTTCTTGTTTTGTACTTGAACTAGTGTTGAAGTTGTGTTTCTACATTATACAGATTCTACGTACCCGTTTCGGCGGAAATTTAACACTTTCGTCTTGCGATGGGCTGAGTAGCTGCTTTGTGGACAACTTTCTGTCACGGACTACTTCTTCAAGAGGCTTGACCTGCAGCATCTCTTATTGTGATGAGATAGAATGGATCGTCAACATGCCCTCTGGTAGAGACACAACTACAGACCCACACTGCATATCTTTCCACAGTCTGGAAGTTTGTTGGCTGCGAAATCTTGTTGGGCTCTGTAAGGGAAAAATTGCATCTCACACCTTCTCAGGTCCAACAAAAATGAAAATCCAGGGCTGCCGTAGGATGAAGAGGTTGTTTCCACGGGCAATCTTGCAAGATCTCCAGAACCTTGAGAAGCTTGATGTACGTTGGTGTTATGAGATGGAAGAGATGATAGGAAGAGAGGAAGGAGAGGGAAGCAACCAAAGCAGCAGCTGCAGCAGCAGTACATCTACAACTGCTAACCTAAAACACCTCACCCTGTCCACTCTGCCTGAATTGAAGAGTATCTGTGAGGGAAAACTGATGTGTGATTCCCTTCAATACATGAGATTTCAAAATTGGTGGGAAAGATTGGAGTGGGAACAATCCCATCTCAACGCCCTCTTCCAAAAAACTTACATTAAATATACTGAATGGTGATCATCCTTTAAGGCTCACTGGCTCAGAAATAATCAATCTTCCTTGTGTTGTCTTTCCATCATGTATTTTATGACATGTTTGCTCGAATATTATTGTATATATAGTGTATAGACAAGTAAAAAAAATAATTCATGTATGGTATATATTGTATGTTTGATCCCTGAATTCATGTACTTAATATTTTTTTGTTATATTTTCGTTCTAAAAATTCTGGTTCCACTAATACTCCAGTTTGTTACTTTTATGAGTTATGTTAGATTGTTGGATTAATATATTATCTATAATCTTGAGATGCACTTTGCTTCTTTCAGAATAAAATTTGTACAATTCTATTTAAAAGGATATTTTGAATCAAACTTTAACGCTTCTTCTACTTCTCGGTGCAGCTAAAATCTCCCTCTGAAAATCTAAGTTTTTTTTTTAAGTCGATAAAGTTATTTTATTTTTTTGTCCTTCATTAAAAATACTTTACTTTAGTCAAAGCTATTTTTTCACTATTTCTTTCAATTTATTATTTAATTATTTTTATTATATAAACTAGACTTCTAAAATAAACGGGATTGCTAACATATATCGTATATGTAAGGAAAATCAATTAATGTTTTCTTTTGTACTGATCAATTAAAAATATACTCCTAAAATAAGATAGAAAAATACTCCTAAAATAAGACTGTATTAAGAAAATATTTCTATAAATATTGAGATGCACTTTAACTAGAAAAGAAACTGATTTAATTGTTGAGAAATATGATTGATGCTCATCTAACTTGATTCGGTTGCATGTCTAGATTGCTGGATACTTAACTTTTAAACCCTCAACTTCTTTACTATTTTTGTCGATATAATAGAATTCAACGTGTGTGTATATATATTTCTTTGTTGTCATTCAAGTCATTTTTTAGTGTCAAGATTTTCGTTCAGACAAGAATTATTTTCATCAAAACTGAAATTTTGTGATCACAATTGTATTATTTTGTTGTAATCTACAAATCATAGATGAATTTACAGATGATAGATGAATTTTGGTCCGCTTTGAGAATTTAGGCATTGGGGCTCACTAGCTCAGCAATAATCAATCTTTTCGTATGTAATGAATGACACACACTTTACTATTTTCCTTTTTACCCCAAACACATGTACTATATTGTCCATCATCATGTATTAAATCTATATGTTGTGCATATCAGATAGGCTTAGAAAAAATATGTATAGTATGTTTAATTCCCTAATTCGTGTGCTTATTATTATTATTATTTTATAGTTTAACTGTCTATATTTTGGTAAATGTTACAAGATGATGAAGAAATAAATATGATCATTGAGATAATAATTCCATATTAGTCGTGTGTCAAGGTCTATCGAAAATAGTCTTTCTACTTCATCAGAGGTAGTGGTATGGACTGCATATACTTTACCTTTCCCAGACCCCACATGATGGAAATACGATGGGTATGTTGTTGTCGTCGTCGTTGAATTAAAGAAGGCACACGTGTGAGAAGGATTTTGACCCTTTCCCGTGCAAGTAAGGGAAACATCTGTCTTAGATTACGGAGAAAAACGTACTGGGAAGGGGGTGGCAAATGGGTGGATTGAATATGAATTGACCTAAAATGAATTGGAGTATAATCCATCCAGGTAAATATGGATTTGCTAAAATATGGTCTAGGTGAAATGATTCTAACCCATTTTAATCTTCTGAGTCCTAAAAACATTTTTAGGCTAAATTATTTAGATAATTGTTAGCTATAAAATTAGAGAATGCAACTACTAGCTCTTTTTACTGAGACCCGACACTCGACCTTGACTTGGAACACCCAACTCAAGCCCCAACACCCTACCCAAACTCGAGACTCGAGACCCAACGGTGACTCAAACTTAAGATATGAAACTCGCACGCACCTAATAGTACAGGTATGAAATGCAAAAATTGATACTTCGGGTATGTTTTTAAATCTTTTACTCTAAAAACAATGATGAAAACTTTGCCTACCAACATCCAGAACCATAAATTTAAAATCCTGAATTCGTCTTCTGATCTTTCGATGTCATACAATGTTGAGCACATTGTCTTTGGAAGTCATCCTTCCAAGATTTGCCTATGGCCACAAAATGACACATTTACAGTGAAAGCAAATTGTTGAAACAAAAATTTCTTCCAAAAAGAAAATCTAATACAGGAAGAAAAGATACGAGATAAAGAATAATAGGGCAAAAAATATACAAAACTATTGTTTTGAGCTTAATCTGTACATGTGCAGATAGGACCATTATATCTTCCAAGAATGGTTTTGCAAAAGCACCTGAACTATTCATCGACGTTGTTTTTTGACCGGGAGGCCGAGAGCTAACTATCGAGACTCTGAACTATCCGGACACATACTTCATGAAATGGTTTGTTGCTTAACTGCCAAAGAAGTGACCACTTGCTAACCTTGCTAGTGGGGTTGAACTATTCACGCGTTTGAGTCTTCAGTGTGGTCATTTTTTTCTGCAGTTCCAAGTTTGACATCCGTTCCAGCTCCAATGCACGTTCGAGCTTTTATCCAGACAAATAAAACATTTGGTGTGATAGAGGACAAGTGAACGATAAACATCATAGCAATGTCACGAATAATAAAGTACTACCTTAGCTGCTCGGATGCTGATCCATTCTCCCAGAATAGCTCTGAGTCTCTCATTTTCTTCTACATACTGTTTCAGAGAGAGATGTTATGCACTCTTCATCGAAAAATAAAAAAGGTGTATGTCCCAAAGGTGCCAAGGTTATTTTCATGTAATTATTGACATTTGGAAAAAAACACAAAAGGAAGATGATCCAATTAAGATATAAAATTTGAGCTCCTCAAATTTGGTGAAACAAGGAAACCACACAGCGAAAAAATTAAGACGCATAAATTCAAATGTATTTCTTTTAAAAGCAAGAAGTTTCAGGTAACGTAAATAAGTGAGTCATACAACTAAAATTAAATGGTACATTTAGGAATTGGGATAACTATCAGGATTAACACCCTCCCTAGACCCCACTTGTGGGATCTCACGGGGTATGTTGTTGTAAAAGACAAGTGTAGCGGATCACTTTTAACAATTCAGATATAACTTGCTATGTGCAACATCCCAACTTAGGATAAGGAATCCCACGTGGACAAAACACAGGAGGGATGCTGGGTATATAAGTAAATAAGTCTTACTCCCTAGTGACACATTTTAAAGCCATGCGAGCAACCTCAGTCCTGAGTCTACGTACGCAACCACATACGTGATCATTTAAATCCCGATAAGGCGGGGCAAACCTCAGTCCTGAGTCCACATACGTGATCATTTCGCAAAAAACCCAGCTATAAGCACACCAAATATATTTACTTCTTTTCATACCCCAAAAATGTTGACTTATAAAGAATTTAAAAAACACACCTGGTTGTTTGCATTGCGAATACGTTGAATCTCAAACTGTGCCAAACTTCAAGTTTATGTCTGTTGAAAACAGAAAAGGACAGAACTGCGTGCCGCATATTACCTCAGCTTTGAGTGTGCGCAACTCTTGATCTCGATTTGCCAACAAGTGAGCAGGATCTAGAGTCGTTAACTTCATCACTTTCAAATTCTAGTGATTAATATAAATGAAAGGTATGTGTTTGGACTCTCATAGTTTGTCTTTTCATATCATACATGTTACATAAAGTTGTAACTATGGCTATGTTGTTTATGTTGGATATCAAAATTCTAGAGATTGAAAATGTTATATTAGACATTGTCAGACAAATAAAAAAAGGAAGACAATCCAATTAAGATATACTATTTGAGTTCCTCAAACTGACTGAAACAATGAACCTATGCTGCAAAAAATTAGATGCATAAATTCAAAATATATTTCTGTAAAAGCAAGAAGTGTCAGTTATCCCAAATATCAGTGAGTCATTTTGCTAAGAAACCACATCGGAACTATCAGCTGTGTTTTAATAAATAGTTGGTTATAATTCAGGAATGAAACTCAAACACACTTAATAATTCAGGTATGAAACGCAAAAATCAAGATACTTCAGGTATGTTTTTAACTCTTTCACTCTAAAAACAATGATGGAACTTTGCATACCAGTGTCCAGAACCATAAATTTAAAATCCTGAATTCGCCACATATTTGATTCGTTTATTCTTTTTCTTCCTTTATTTCTCAAGTTTCCTTAATTCTTTCTATTCCTTTATTCTCAAGTTTCCTTAATTCTTTTTATTCCTTAATTTATTCTCAAGTTTCCTTAATTTATTCTCAAGTTTCCTTAATTCTTTTTATTCCTTTAAAGAAGACCGACTCAAACAAACCAGTCCATGTACAACACTTGCTTCTCTCTTGCTTTTGGTTTCTTATACAATTAAAAATCTTTATAAAAATTATTTTATTTTGCTGCAACTTGAAGATCAAAGGTAAATAATGAATTTCACTATACTTTCTTATTTGTATTTGATAACAAATTGACTTAGTTCAACTTTTTTTAACTTCTATAAAAAAAAATAAAAAAATCATATTCTTCAAATATATACATTTTCATGTTATTAATTGATTCTATTTTTTTATTATATTTGACATCAGGTCCTGACTGTTGAACATCTGAAAAAGGGTAAATTACTACTTAGTTAATTATTTTCAATGTAATAAATTAAAAAATATCTATTTACGTAGAAAGGTCTCTCTAATATATCAATTTATGTTATATAATCTGATTTTTAGATACTAGCAAAATTATTTTGTCATCTAAATTACACAAATGGTGACGCAAAATTATTTTTATTTTCTGTTACATAAAAGTCATTTTATCTTTAAAGATTATTGTTATATAAAAGCCATCTATATTTAAAGTTTATCATATTAAAAATCTCTTTATTTTTTTATTCGACTTCTTCAGATATATAATTTTTAATACTATTAATAGATCTTTTTCTTTTTCATTTGTATTTAACACCAGATCGACCGCTGAACGACTGAAAAAGGTAAATTATTTTTAACTTTATCTGTTTACTTAGCATGTATTACTATTTTTAGTTAATTGTTTTCTATGTTACTTCCTTCGTTTCAAAATACTCCGCCTTCTTTTTAATTTTGTTTGTTTTAAATTATTTATCCTACTTATAAAATCAAGACTATTATGAACATTCTTTTTCAATTTTACCCCGAGTAATACATCAAGTATCACACCAGTTTCAAGACTATTAGGGGTCGTTTGGTAGAGTGTATAAGAATAATACAAAATATGGTGTAATAGTAATGCTTGTGTTAGTTATGCTTGCCTTAGTTATGCTTGTTTTTCTTATGCAGTGTTTGGTTCGATGTATTAAAAAAATCATGAATTACATAATTTCTAAAAAAAAAAAAATTATTTTTACCTAATACCCTCTACAATGCCTGCTTTAGATCCATTGCATTACTAATGCCATGGATTTTGAGGTATTAGTAATACACATCTTAATACACAATAGAGTGTATAACTAATACTTGCATTAGTTATACATAGGGTAAAAAGGTATACCAAACAAGGTACTATTAATACACATTAAACCATGCATTAACATTTCAATACACTCTACCAAACGACCCCTTATTAAATGTAAATGTCATATACCCCTAGGCCCTAGTTAAACATATGGTACTTACTATTTTTTCTTTTCTTTTCTTTTATTTTTTTACAAAAAATTCTCTTGCTTAGATTTGTGGCATTAAAACTCATATCTTTTGAATCAAATATAACCATGTATAGTATTTGATAGATGGAGAAAAATATCAAAAAACATATCTATAGTTGAAGAGTTGTCAAAATGTACTCCCTCTTTCTAATTTTTGATAATTTTATTAAAATATGCATCTCGATAAAAATCTTAATCTATGACAGTGAGTAGTAGGAGTATTAAGTGAATATAGAGATATTCAATTATGTATTGAAGTGGAGTACGAAGTGAATTACTCTAGATAGTCAATTTTGTATTGGATTTTTACGTGAATATGAATCGCCATATTCATTGGAGTAGTGAGGAGTACATGCCGTCAATTAAATATTTCTTGATTTTTGCTTCATAATTATAGCTTAGTTATTCGGATATAAGGGTAAAAAAAGTAAAAATACACCTTCAATCATTTACATCTTAAGGGGGGGTGTCAAATACAAAGGGACCAAGTATTTTGAAACGGATGGAGTATAAAGCTAAGCTTGTATTACTACTTTTAGTTAATTGTTTCTTATGTTTTTTATTTTTCTAATTTTTTCATATTTGGTTGACTTAAATATTTTGAAAAATGTTTTTCAAATCTACTTATTTTTCTCAAATTTAAGGAAAATGACTTTTCTTCAAAAAGTAAGAAAAATATTTTTCAAAACTCTTTTTCAACCTCATTCTTTATTTGAAATATTCTATAACTTTCAAAATCACCTACTCCTACCCCGACCCCCAATCCCTTACCACCCCACCCCTTCCACCCCACATCAAAAAAATATTTAATTTTTTCTTACCCTATCCCGACCTCCACCCCATACTAGCCTCTCCTCAAAAAAAAAAAAATAAAATTAATTTTTAAAAAATAATTTAAACTTTCTTCTTAACCTCTCCCCGCCCTCCCTCCAAAAAAAAAAAAAATTTAAAATTTGTTTTAGAAAAAAAAATATTTCTTCCCACACTCACTCCCTAGTTCTAATATCTAAGAACTTATATGATAGAACAGTTAGTTTTATTGAGAAAATATTGCATTAAGAATTGAATTTGAATTACATATAAAATTTGTGATGTCTTCAGCTCTGAACTATTACAAATAAAGATTCAAAATAGTTACTATTCTAATTCTGTCCACTGCATGTGAACTACCTTAGCATGGTTCTTTTGTTGCAGTACTTTTTGGAATATCATGGAAGCTATTGCTGGGAAGGTAATTGAATATATAGATGAGGGGGTTAGATTTTTGATAAAGAAGATTAAGAGTTGCATAAACTTTGGTGAGAATTTGGAAAAGCTGGAACGCAGAGTAAAACAATTATCAGATAAAGCAGGCGATATGAAGACACAGGTTGAGAATCAAGAGCGGTCTAGGAGGAAGAAGAGGAAACAAGAAGTTGAATCTTGGCTTAACGAGGTTGACCAGCTCAAAGAAGAACTTCGTCTGTTAAAAGAAGAAGCAACAAGAGGGAAGAAAAATAGAGGTGCTTTGAAGAAGTTGGATGAAACAGTTGCAGATCTTAAACAAAGAGGAGATTTTGGAGAGCTCGTGTGTGATGTTTATGAAAGAGAGGAGTATCCAATGCCGGTGCAACCAGCTCAGGAGGAAACATCAAAACAGAATTTAGAAGTGGTTTGGACATGGTTACAGGATGAGAATGTCTCAAGCATCGGAATATATGGTATGGGAGGGGTGGGTAAAACCACTTTGGCAAAACATATTCATAATCGTCTTATTGATGACCATCGTTATCAAGTTTGCTGGCTCACTGTCTCTCAAGGGTTTAGCGTCAAAGGATTACAAGATGAACTTGCCAAATTTGTGAAGCTAGATCTTTCAAATGAGGAGGATGAACATAGAAGGTCAGCCAAATTAAAAGGTGCATTCCAAAAAATGAATAAAATGGTTATCATATTGGATGATGTCTGGGATCGCCTTTCCTTGGAGAAGTTGGGCGATCCTCTTGGTGTAGAGGGTTATAAGCTGATTCTAACAACTCGCTCATATGAAGTCTGCCGAAAGATGGGTTGTCAGAAACTACTCGAAGTGAAGACCCTGAATGCTGATGATGCTTGGGAGCTGTTCAGGAAGGGTCTAGGATTTGAGACTCAGCTTAGTCCAGATATTAAGAGAGTTGCCAAATCCATGGCAGAAAGGTGTGAGGGCTTGCCGCTCGGGCTCATCACTTTGGCGGGAAGCATGAGAGGGGTGACCGATATAAGGGAGTGGCGGAATGCTCTGAACGAATTCCCTGAGGACATGGAAAGCGATGTCTTCAAGGTACTGAAGTATAGTTACGATCGGTTGAGAGATACAACTATGCAAGAGTGCTTCTTGTATTGTGCTTTGTACCCCGAGGATGATTTAATTTTGAGAGATGAAATAATTGAAAGATTTATAATGGAGGGACTGGTGAAGGGAAATAGTAGGGAAGAAGAGTTTAACCATGGACATACCATATTGAATAAACTAGTCAAACTCTGCTTACTTGAAGGTACCGTCGATGACTCTGAAGATGATGAAGATGAAGTAGTAAGGATGCATGATCTACTCAGAGAAATGGCATTGGGGATCACAAATGATAAACCAAGGTACATGGTAAGGGCAGGAAAAGGACCACAATTGTTGGAGGAGCAGGATTGGGTGTCCAATTTGGATAGAGTCTCTTTTTACAACAGCGAGATAAAGAGAATCCCTGAAGGCATGGCACCCAATTGCCCCACATTATCAACCTTGATTTTGTGTAATTGTGATCTGACAATGATCCCAGGTCCTTTCTTTCAGTACATGAACAACCTCCAAGTACTCGACTTGAGCGACAACTCTAAGCTTATGGATTTGCCAAGTTCCATTTCTAACTTGGAAAGTCTTAGAGCACTCTCACTTCGACGATGTAGTGGGCTCAAATCTGTGCCACCACTGGGAAAGCTCAAAAATCTGAGGGTGTTAAATGTAGTTGAAACTGGTATTGAGGAAGTACCTCAAGGCATGGAAAACTTAGTCAAGCTTAAATTTCTGGATATGGGTAGAACAGGTCTCGATGAACTGCCAAAGGAGATATTAACTAAACTTCCCCGGCTTCAATACCTCTTTCTTCCTGAATGTGTGAATGCCCCAGTTGAAGACTTGGCCAGCTTGGAACTGCTCGAAGAATTCGGAGGCAGGTTCTGTGATCTGCATAACTTTGACAAGTTCATGAGTAGTCTCCATAACTATGAGAAAGATTTGTGGTTTACCTTATTTGTGGGGCAAGTATATCTTGATCATGACTTTGATTACTGCATACGGAAACATAGAAGAGTGATTGTAGAAGATTACACCATTGAAGCAGCAACATCAATTTTTCTTCCACATGGCATTGACGTTCTACAGATTAGCAAATGCCATGGGCTGAGTAGCTGCTTTGTGGACAACTTTCTGTCACGGACTACTTCTTCAAGAGGCTTGAACTGCAGAATCATTGGTTGTGATGAGATAGAATGGATCGTCAACGTGCCCTCTGGTAGAGATACAACTACTGACCCACACTGCATACATTTCCGTATTTTGATTGTTGATAGGTTGCGAAATCTTGTTGGGCTCTGTAAGGGAAAAATTGCATCTCACACCTTCTCGGGTCTAACAAACTTGACTATCTGGCACTGCAATAGAATGGAGAACTTGTTTCCACGGGCTATGTTGCAGGATCTCAAGAACCTTGAGATGATTGATGTACGTTGTTGTGATGTGATGGAAGAGATAATAGGGAGAGAGGAAGGAGAGGGAAGTAGCCAAAGCAGCAGCAGCAGTACATCTACAACTGCTGACCTTCCTAACCTAAAACACCTCACCCTGTCCACTCTGCCTGAATTGAAGAGTATCTGTGAGGGAAAACTGATGTGTGATTCCGTTGGATACATGGAATTTTATAAGTGCCCCAAACTGAAGAGGCTGCCTTTCTATACTCCAACTACAAATGAACATCCTTTTCCATCCCTTAGATATATGGTGGTTGATGATAAAAATAGGTGGGAAAGATTGGAGTGGGAACAATCCCATGTCAAGAAGACCTTCTTCCAAAAGTTATATTGTTATTTATGAAAATAACATTTTTTATTTTTCTTTTTGAATTAAATTTCCAATTTTGTTGATTTGTGGAAAAAAATGAATTTACATTTTTCCGGTGAAGTTTTATTTTTTTCGACAAATTTCTATTTTTTTTGCAAACTAAAGGCGGAAAAAAATTAAGAATAAGATCGAACTAAGAACAAAAAAAATTCAAACATAAATTCAAAATTAAGAACGAAAAAAAAAAAGGAGAAAAGGTAGAAAAAATGGTTAACTATTATAATTTATAATATTTTTTACATATTTTTAAAAATATATAACAGATTAATTTTCTTAGACATTTTAAAGTATTAACTACTATAAATATGTAATAATCAGTTCCTTTCCTTTTTCTTGTTAGAACTTTTATGATCGGACAAAATAAGCAAACCAAAAGCAAAAGAAAAATAAGAACATACAGATTTACATGGAAATCCTTGCGGGAAAAACCATGGGAAGAAGCGGAGGAGGTTTTACTATAATAGAGAAAGAGTACAATATGAAGAATGAAGTATTACCACCACAGACACCATAAAAAATCACAAACATAGATCGCACCGCAAAATTTTTAGGACCAAATCAATAAATTCGGGTCACAACTCTAACAAGAACCATAGCAAATACTAAAAGCTCCAAGAAAGTCCCATGCATGACTAAAATTGAAAAAAATCTACACATGAAATTACAAATTTCATGGCTCCAAGTTTGTTCATGGATGGGCTTCTCTATGCAGGCCTCGGCCCATTATATTTGGCTGATTTGTACAAATGGCCTTATTTACCATAATATTTAGATTTTGTTCTTATTTCTCTGTAAAAACAACATAAATACCAACAGCTTGAAATTTAATAAAAAATTTTGATATTTTATATAATTACTGAAAATTTCAATTTTAATGTGTCGAGATATGCAATTAACTCCAGATACATTTTTTTCGGATTCTGGGTTTATCGAGATTCAGTATACATCCAATAAATACATTTTTTCCTTGTAAAAAATGTATAATCAGCTCCCGATATATTTTTTCGATTCTGAACCTGTCAAGATATATAATTATCTCCCCAATAGGTTCAACGAAGATATTTATGTGTCTTGCATTAACAAATCGTAGTCAAATCTTGAAGAAAAAAAAAGATACTGAGAAATGAAGAGTAGTTAAATTTCGATATTTTAATTGATTTTAAAATTACTATTTCTAGCATTTTAATTATCTTGTGAAAATTATCCTAAATAGACTTACTAGATTGTTAATTACAAGTTATAGCAAAAGTTTTCAATAATTACTAGACTAAAGAAATAATTACAAGCTATAGCATCTTTTTAGAAAAATATATTTTAATTAAATATCCGAAATTAATTTTTTAATATTTATTATTTATATTATTTTCTTATTTTTAGCATTTAACATTTGTCACTCTTAATTAAAGTTTTGGATAAGTATGACAAGTTTTATTATTAGTATCAATGATTTTTTTAAATAATTAAGTATTAAAGTTTGTTCACAATTTAAGGAGTCATATATGGTAAATATATTTTTTAAAAGTTAAGAATTGATTTTTTAATTTTTATTAACTTTAATAATTAACTTACTTCTACATTTTTTTTACCTTTTACGGTATTTCATTACCAGTAGAAGTCTTAATTCTCTACCTTTTTAAACTTCTTTTACCTTTCTTCGACAATTTTTCACGTTTTTTGGTATATCATTATTCATACGTAAGAGATCTTTACTCTTTAACTTTCTTCTACAATTTTTCACATTTTTCTTATACGCACGTATTATATAAGTGCGACTTAGAGGATTGGTTTTAATTCAAAATCGATTTTTCAAAAAATTCACCATCCTTGAAGAAGCCGCAACTCAACATGCAAAGCTATTTAGCGTCAAAAAAGATTGTTGTTCCAGAATATAAAATGGTTGATAAGAGAAAAAAGGTTGTCGAACAAGCTTCAGATTCTGATTTTGAAGATGAAATTCCCGCTCAAAAAATGAAGAAATCAAAAATGAAAAATCGTGAAAATGCTAGAGTTGCAAGGTCCAAAGCCAATGTGAGTGTTGGCAAAGTTGGTGATAAGAAGGTTGACACGAAGAAATCAAGAAAAGTTTGTAAAGTTAATATAATTTGATTTTGATTTTTTTCTGTATTAAATTGGTATAAAATTGATATTGTTTGTTTGTTGTTTGTTTTTCTAAGATAGTTAATTATTTGATTTAATTATTTGGTGCTCATTATTATTTGTTTTTCTAAGATTGTTGGTGTAAACAAATTTTATTTTTTATATTTAAGTAGTATTTATATAATTATACTACTTTATCATTTGTTTCGTATTTTACATCGTTGAATGAAATTGATATGAACTAAACCGCATCAGATGGTATTAAATTTGATATCAACTATATCAAATTATACAATTTTTGATCCTGCAATTAGTAACATTTGATTTGAATATTGTATTTTGATGTTTATTGGTGCTCATTACTCTGTCTTTATAAGATTGTTGGTATGAGCAAAGTTTAGTTTTGGTATTTAACATAGTATTTATATAATGTTCTTCACCTTCTTCTGTCAGAAACAAACACCAATATCAATCATGGTTAATACTAAATATTTTTTTATTGCAACGAAAAATTATTTGACATCAAATAATTATCAATTAATTTATTTTTAATATTTATGGCGATAGTTTTTCATGCAATATCCATTACATACACTAAAATCTTTTTCTGTTGGAAAGGCTTGGAGAGCCTCAAAATGTCTTGAATTAATACATGTTGATTTATGTGGACCTATGCATACTACATCTTTTGGTGGTAGTCGTTATTTTCTACTCTTTACTGATGATTATAGTCGCATGAGTTGGGTCTATTTTTTGAAAAGCAAATCAGAAACATTTCAGTGGTCGCATGATTATAGTCGCATGAGTTGGGTGTATTTTTAACACGTGCATAGTAGTAACTTTAATGCATTGGTTGCAGTCCTTGCTGCTGCATGAGTATTAGCTCATGCTCAAAACTTCTCCGACACGAGTCCTAGTTGTTGTGTTGTGGTCTGTTTCCCAACTTCGCTTGCGTGATTTGCACTTCTGATTGGTTCCAGCCATCCCCAACCTTAATGAATGGACTATGAAGGGATCAGTCAAGCGGTTCAGATTTTCGGTAGGTTCCTGTTTGCCTGTCCCCCCCCCCCCCCCCCCATTCCATTAATTAGTGGGTAGGGTGTTCAACTTAGAGGGCGCCCGCCTCCTCTTCTTCCTCGACAACCTACAATTAATTTAAAAGGAAAAATATCCCTTAAGATGTCTAATTCATGAGAAATAAATCTTATTCATTTAACCACAATTCGTATTCATTAAACAAATTAAAATAACAAACTGCTAAATTACAAGATTTTTAAAAACATTTTCTAGTAAAAAACTCTTTAAAATTGAAAAAAATAACTTTTTTAATAAACGTAATGAATTTCACAAGACATTCTAATTAAGTTTATTGTCTTCTCTCATCAAACAAAGTAAAGAAATAATCACTCACAAAAACATTAATGAAAGCTGAAATCAAATATTGAGCAATTAAGCAAAGACCACCAAGTCAGTCTCGTAGAAAAGTGAGAAAACGCTCAGCTATCAGCTAACCTTCTATTCTAATTTGCCAACTTTCACACTTTCTATTTAAGACCATGTCATCGATGACATCAGGATACACCAAGTCCTATCTAATTACTTTTTCAAATATATTTTCAACCTACATTTCTCATCATCTTACTCTGTTACTGTCAATCACTCACACCTCCTCACTAAAGCATTATGTATGTTGTTGGATAAACAAGTTCTAGCGTGTGTGATATAAAATTGAAACTTGTTCGTAGAGAAGTAGAGAACACTCAACTTCAGCTAGTCTTTTATTCTAATTTGTGACTTTCAAACTCTCTTATCTAAAACTACATCCTCGATAAAATCAAAATGCATCAAGTTATGTCTAACTACTTTCCCGAATTACTTTTTCGACTTATCTTTTCCTCTCATTAACTCGCTACTGTTAGTCGCTCACCCCTCCTTGCTAGAGCATCGTCTGTGTTGTTGCATAAACAAGTGCTAGCGCGTGATACAAAAAATTATAACCTATCCATAAGGAATCGGAGAATACTCAACTCAAACTAGTCTTCTATCCTAATTGGTAACTTTCAAACTCTCTTATCCAAAACTATGTCTTCGATAAGATCAAGATGCATCAAGTCATGTCTAACTATTTTTCCGAATTACTTTTTCGACCTAGCTTTTTCTATCCTCAGCTTGCTACTGTCAGTCGCTCACCTCTCCTCGCTAGAGCATTGCGTGTGTTGTTAGATAAACAAGTGCTAGCACGTGATATAGGAAATCGAAGCCTACCCGTAAGGAAGCAGAGAAAACTATCAATCAGTATTCTACTTTAATTCGTAACTTTCGAACTCTCCCATCTAAAATGGTATCTTTGATAAGATCAGAATGCATCAAGTCATGTCTAATTACTTTTTTGACCTATTTTTTTCTCCTTAACTCGCCACCGTCAATCTCTCACCCATCATTGCTGGAGCAATTTGTGTGTTGTTGGATAAACAAGTGCTAGCATGTGATATAGGAAACTGAAGCCTACGTGTAAGGAAATAGAGAACACTGAACTATCAATCAGTGTGAAAATTATCCTAAATAGACTTACTAGATTGTTAATTACAAGTTATAGCAAAACTTTACAATAATTACTAGACTAAAGAAATAATTACAAGCTATAGCAACTTTTTAGAAAAATATATTTTAATTAAATATCCGAAATCAATTTTCTAATATTTATTATTTATATTATTTCCTTATTTTTAGCATTTAACATTTGTCACTCTTAATTAAAGTTTTGGATAAGTATGACAAGTTATATTATTAGTATCAATGATTTTTTTAAATAATTAAGTATTAAAGTTTGTTCACAATTTAAGGTGTCATATATGATAAATATATTTTTTAAAAGTTAAGAATTGATTTTTTACTTTTTATTAACTTTAATAATTAACTTACTTCTACATTTTTTTACCTTTTACAGTATTTCATTATCAATAGAAATCTTAATTCTCTACCTTTTTAAACTTCTTTTTCCCTTTTTTAAACTTTCTTCTACAATTTTTCACGTTTTTTGATATATCATTATTCATACGCAAGAGATCTTTACTCTTTAACTTTCTTCTACAATTTTTCACATTTTTCTTATACGCACGTATTATATAAGTGCGACTTAGAGGATTGGTTTTAATTCAAAATCGATTTTTCAAAAAATTCACCATCCTTGAAGAAGCCGCAACTCAACATGCAAAGCTATTTAGCGTCAAAAAAGATTGTTGTTCCAGAATATAAAATGGTTGATAAGAGAAAAAAGGTTGTCGAACAAGCTTCAGATTCTGATTTTGAAGATGAAATTCCCGCTCAAAAAATGAAGAAATCAAAAATGAAAAATCGTGAAAATGCTAGAGTTGCAAGGTCCAATACCAATGTGAGTGTTGGCAAAGTTGGTGATAAGAAGGTTGACTTGAAGAAATCAAGAAAAGTTTGTAAAGTTAATATAATTTGATTTTGATTTTTTTCTGTATTAAATTGGTAAAAAATTGATATTGTTTGTTTGTTGTTTGTTTTTCTAAGGTAGTGAATTATTTGATTTAATTATTTGGTGCTCATTTTTATTTGTTTTTCTAAGATTGTTGGTATAAACAAAATTTATTTTTTATATTTAAGTAGTATTTATATAATATTATACTACTTTATCATTTGTTTCGTATTTTACATCGTTGAATGAAATTGATATGAACTAAGCCGCATCAGATCGTATTAAATTTGCTATCAACTATATCAAATTATACAATTTTCGATTCTGCAATTAGTAACATTTGATTTGAATAGTGTATTTTGATGTTTATTGGTGCTCATTACTCTTTGTCTTTATAAGATTGTTGGTATGAACAAAGTTTAGTTTTGTTATTGAACATAGTATTTATATAATGTTCTTCATCTTCTTCTGTCAGAAAACAAACTCCAATATTAATCATGGTTAATACTGAATATTTTTTATTGCAATGAAAAATTATTTGACATCAAATAATTATCAATTAATTTATTTTTAATATTTATGGTGATAGTTTTTCATGCAATATCCATTACATACACTAAAATCTTTTTCTGTTGGAAAGGCTTGGAGAGTCTCAAAATGTCTTGAATTAATACATGCTGATTTATGTGGACCTATGCATACTACATCTTTTGGTGGTAGTCATCATTTTCTACTCTTTACTGATGATTATAGTCTCATGAGTTGGGTCTATTTTTTGAAAAGCAAATCAGAAACATTTCAGAAATTCAAGCAATTCAAAGCCATAGTTGAGAAACAAAGTGGTCTATCCATCAAAATCTTTCGCACTAATAGAGGCGGCGAGTTCTTGTCCAAGGAATTTAATTTCTTTTGTGAAGAAACTGGCATCCACAGGGAGCTAACAACACCATATACACCGGAGCAAAATGGTGTCACTGAGCGGAAAAATCGCACTGTTATGGAGATGGCAAGAAGCATGTTGCAAGCAAAGGGACTTCCGAATCATTTTTGGACTGAAGTTGTGGCGACATCAGTCCATTTATTGAATCTGTCTCCCACAAGGGCTGTTCTAAATCAAACTCCATTTGAAGCTTGACGGGGTAGAAAACCATCTATAAGCTATTTAAATTTTTTTTTGTTGTATTGCTTATGCTTTATAAATTCTCAATTTCATCAAAAGTTGAATGAAAAATCTGAGAAGTGCATTTTTATTGGTTACTGTACACAATCCAAAGCATATAGATTGTATAACCCCCTTAGTAGAAAGATTTTGATCAGAAGGGATGTAGTATTTGATGAGACAACAAGCTGGAATTGGAGTGGAAGCAATGGTAAGATGCAAGAGCAGATTCCTATGCCGACTGGAATCACTTTTGATGGAATTCAACAGCCAAATGCTACAGCTACAGCAACAGGTTCTTCTACAACTTCCCCGGATTCATCTTCTTCAGCTTCACTGAGCAAAAACTCTTCATCTACAACTCTTGAAGAGTCCCCAGCTTAGCCAATTCCATTAAGAAGATCAACAAGGCCTACAAAACCGAATCCCAAGTATGCTAATGACATGTTGTCACGCCCCAAAATCCCATCGGGCCGGACTGGCACCCGAAGCCGAGAAGGCCCGGGAGAACCCGTTCAAATACCTGTACTTTCTCTTACATGTCACCAAAAATTTGGACAGCACTTCATTGCATATTGAAGGATCTAATTACCTGTATCAGCACAAATATATATATATATATATATAATACTTGGCCGTCGGGGCCACCACATATACAAATATAACATCATTATATAAACTCCCATGACTTTACCCTTCCTTATGTCTACAAAGCCTCTAGGATATATACATGACATAACTAGGGTCGGGACAAACCCCCGCCCACACATGACTCCTGTACAATAAAAAAACATAAGGAACCAACTCGGAAAGCTTCGAAGCAAACTGGAGCTCACCAACAATAGTTGTACGACCTGGCTCCTATCTATGCTGTGAATGAGCTGAAGCACCTGTGCCTACAGCATGAAATGCAGGTCCCCCGTGAGGGACGTCAGTACGAAATATGTACTGAGTATGTAAAGCTGTAAATAATCATATGTGATATAGGGGATCAGGAAAATCAGACGCAAGTGAATAAATCATAATAGAAGTGAACCACACTTCACAAACACTTTTAGGATCATGTACATTATCATTAATCTGAATTGGGTTCTTGAATTCAAACACATTTGTGGAACGGTATACATTCGTTCATTTCATTCTTTACAATTATCATTCGCCATTACCTCCTCCTCCCGAACCTCCAACCACCTAAAAATAATCAATACTGTATCGTACTGTGACCATTAGGCTGCCCCCGGTACATATCAACTGGGATCGACCCATGCTAGGCTGATGCCCTTGGGATACCACCCATAAACACATAAATAGGGATCGACCCATGCTAGGCTTATGCCCCTGGGATACCACCCACACGTATATCAAGTAACACACATAAGAGATCTTTCCAATAACTTAGTTCAAAAGCTTTTGAGATTATTACATTAGTGTTCATGCCAATATAGTACCTTTGGAACAATGATACATCAATAGGAATCAAGTAATAGACCTTCTATACAATAACGATGTAATAAAGACTCATTGGTACATCAACAATGTGTTTCAGAATCATCAATATCACAACAATGAAATAGGAGACTTTTGGTATATCAATGAAACATTTTGACACTTTATAGGATGGAAACAACTTCGTTGGTAACGTAGAACAATACATGTTTTTGGACAACCTCGGAATCTTACTTGATGGAACATTGGTGGTTTCATGCCAAAGAACATTGTTAGAGTATGCTTTACATACCTTGTTGTAGATTCGGATACCAATTCAACACAACTTCCCGCCTTTACAAATCACTTATCTACAATGAAATATTTGGCATCTAGTATTAGCAACCCAACACCACAATTCTCTTCCATAAATCCATACTACCAATATTTGCAAAACATTCCAAAAACCAACTTGAACAATAGGTTTATGTGTATATATATATATAATCATCATTTCAATACCACATCATCAATACCACATCATCACACCAAATCCTTTCACAATTCAACATAATCCAACATCATTTCCCAATCATCTTTCAACAACAATCAAATAACATACTTCTTATGCTCACATGCATATATATATATATATATATATATATATATATATATACATACATACATATCCATATAAATAACACCAACATAATTTACATCCTTACCATAAAATAGACCTTTTGATTTTGAAGTCCTGTTGGCCCAAATAAGGGGTGTTTCTCGAAGCCCTCGAGACGGTGAACACAACTACAAAATCAATTTGGATTTTCTACGGTTGAATCACAAGACAATTGGTGTTGAAATTAGGCTAGGGTTTCTTATTTTCAATAATTTGATGATAATTGATGGATATGAGGCTAATTATATGTATATAATTACCAATTTTCGTCCATGAGGTGATGAAAAATGATCATATTGCCCTTAAAAGTTTAAGTAAATCCGAATCTGTCCATGGTAGACTGTTTTGACAGGCTAATGTAAATCGGCCATAACTCTTTCCTCCGATATCGGATTTGGGTGAAATTGGTATCGTTGGATAGATAATTCAAAGGTATTTCATTTCATATAACGTAGGGTACCTATTTCGTCCTGTACAAGGAGTTATGATCATTTGAAGTTGACCCTAAAAATCTGTTTTGAGAGGCTGAAGTACAACGAGTATAACTCCTTACTCAGATGTTGGATATGGATGAAACCAATTTCATTGGAAAGAAGACTCAAATATGTTTCTTTTGATAGGTCGCATACCTCTCAGTTCATTATATTGAGGGAGTTATGATCGTTCGAAGTTGACCAAAAAAACTGGCAGGCCTCAGTAGTTTGTGTGCAGGAAATTTTCCTGCACATTTACTGTTCACAACATCCCGGCCACCGTTTTATAGTTTCGAACGTGCTCGATTATATCCGAAACTTATCCGTTTTTGGAAATATTTATATCTTTGGAAAGCTTATTCAATAAAATTCGTATGGAACCATCGACGGGCAAATTCCGGTATAAATAAAGCCGATTTCTATACACATATAATCAAACTATACACTTGAAACCATCTCAAAATAATCAATACTCATACTTAAACTCATATATACCTAACTTCAGATCAATACATATACTCCAACACATATAACCATGGCTAATGCACGTAATTAAGTACGGGGTGTTACACATGTATACATCTTTTCAATTTTCTTTTGCTATTTCAGATCCTACACATTATGGAGAAGCAGCTGAAAAGGAAGAGTGGCGGAGTGCGATGGTAGAAGAGATAAATTCTATCGAAAAGAATGGCACATGGGAG
Organism: Capsicum baccatum var. pendulum; assembly: GCA_030864225.1. Classification (NCBI taxonomy): domain Eukaryota; kingdom Viridiplantae; phylum Streptophyta; class Magnoliopsida; order Solanales; family Solanaceae; genus Capsicum; species Capsicum baccatum. The sequence goes on along the minus strand of CM061552.1, from coordinate 307,890,611 downwards.
ATGGTAGAATTATCGAAAGAAAAAAATGCAATCGATTTGAAGTGGATCTTCAAGACGAAGTTTGCAGCGGATGGGAGCCTACAGAAGCATAAAGCTCGTCTTGTGGCAAAAGGATATGCGCAGCAATATGGTATTGATTTTGAAGAAACATTTTCTCCAGTTGCTCGGTTTGAAACTGTTATACTTGTTCTAGTGTTGGTTGTGCAGTCACGATGGGTAGTTTATCGATTTGATGTCATGTCGGCATTTATCAATGGAGACTTACAGGAAGAGGTCTACGTAGCACAACCAGTAGGTTTCATAAAGAAGGGCGATGAAACAAAGGTCTACAAGCTAAAGAAGGCAAGGGCGATGAAACAAAGGTCTACAAGCTAGGTATTATATGGTTTAAAAGCAAGCCCCTCGAGCATGGTATAGCAAAATCGATGGGTATCTTCAGACAAAGGGATATATGGGAAGTGAGAATGAACCCACATTGTATGTAAAGAAGAGAGGTACTGATTTCATCATTGTTTGCCTTTACGTTAATGATATTATTTATAGCAGCTCTTCTATTTCTCTTGTGGATAAATTCAAGTCGCAAATGATGAATGCGTTTGAGATGTCAAATATAGGTTTATTACATTACTTTATTGGCCTTGAAGTCCATCAAGATGAAAATGGAATATTTCTATCACAAAGGAAATATGTCAGGGACCTTCTCATTAAATTTGGTTTGCTTAATTGCAAGCCTGCAGTTACACCTATGAATGTTGGTGAAAAATTACACCTTAATGATGGAGCAGAGATGGATGATGCTAGAAGTTTCAGAAGCCTAGTTGGAGGTTTGATTTACCTAACCCACACTCGCCCCGATATTGCATTCTCTGTTAGTGTTATTTCCAGGTTCATGCAACAACCTTCAAACGTTCATTTTGGAGTAGCAAAAAGGGTTCTGCATTATATCGCTGGAACTATGGACTATGGTATTTGGTATTCATAAGTTTCCAATTTTAGATTACGTGGGTTCACTGATAGTGAATATGCTTGTTCCTTGGATGATAGACGGAGCATTTCCGCTGGCTCACGACGCTAATTACTAACGGATTCCTACTATTATCAGATTTACAAATGTGACATAATCTAAACCACTCATTACTTATCAACCTCCATCCCTGTCACCCCCTTTTACGAGTGACATATGTGAGTCATTTCATTAAGTTCAATGGTATATCTCTGCAATAGCTCATAAATCAAACAAAATACGTAAACCACATTAGACAAGTTCAGTGCGATGAGCTCAACTGAAAAGGTACCAAGCACCCTTGATTTGTAGAATGTTTTCTACAAAGATATAAATTTTAATGCAGTTAGTTGTTCAACTCTTTCATGGTATTTGACACCAGATCTGACTGCCAAGCAACTGTAAAAAAGATAAATCTCGAGTTGGCGCAAAATCCTAGTAGGTCTCTAGGATTTTTTATTTGATATTAGCCGAGACCTGTCTTAACAACAAGTTATCAATTGTCAAGATTTTGGCCTGAATTTCGATGAATAGTCTTGTTTTTTGTTACATGACTTGCCAGGGTAATAGCAGATGTAAATTATTATTTTTCATGAATTTCATACCTCTAACCTATACAATTATTTTATTTGTATTATAACACGCTACGATGTTGAAAGAGACAAGGCAACAATTATTCATAAAAGAAAGAAAAAAGAAAAATTGAATGCTATGAACCTACTTAGAAATGTGATGAACATATAATTTCAAAATTAACGACTGTCGACCAAGTTGAAAAGTACATTCTTTTTTTACAACCGATTACAGAAATTTTAGGGCACCAGACTCTTTTATTTATGAGGAATCTCAAGTTGAAGCAAATTTCTAGCTAATCACTGGGATTTCTTGTTTGATATTAATTGAAACTTGTCTTAACAACAAATTATGATAATTGTCAAGATCTTGCCTAAAATCTCGATGAATCGTCTTGATTTTTGTCACATGACATGCCTTAATGTAAAAACACAAGTAAATTATTTATTTTTGAGATATTTATTTTTCACAAAATTTCTGATCTCAATATATCAGTTATTTCCTTTATTTTTCTAAACTATTATTTCCTTTATATATAGATAATATATAAATATATATAGATAAATAAAATAATGAATTTTTTTTTTAAATATGTCATCAAACTATTAGAAATGGTTCATTTATTTCATCCATTATAGATTTGACTCATCTATGACCTTATCTTTAAAAGTTTGGCTCATTTATGCTATTACTGTTTCAGAGAGATTTATTTGTTCCATTAATTTGTAATGGTGATTTTGCAAAATCACTTTTGCACGTGACATCTTAGTAGAGGTCCACGTCACCAAATTTGAATCAATCAATATTACTTAAAATCAAATTTTAAATCAAATCCATTAAAATAAAATTTAAACCACACTGTTAAATAAAATTTTTTAAGTCATTAAAAATAAAATTAAACCACGCTGAATGGTGATCATCCTTTAAGGCTCACTGGCTCAGAAATAATCAATCTTCCTTGTGTTGTCTTTCCTTCATGTATTTTATGACATGTTTGCTCGAATACACCTAAAATAAGATAGAAAAATACTCCTAAAATAAGACTGTATTAATAAATATTTCTATAAATATTGAGATGCACGTTAACTAGAGAAGATATGATTGATGCTCATCTAACTTGATTCGGTTGCATGTCTAGATTGCTGGATTCTTAACTTTTAAACCCTCAACTTCTTCACTATTTTTGTCGACATAATAGAATTCAACGTGTGTGTATATATATTTCTTTGTTGTCATTCAAGTTATTTTTTAGTGTCAAGATTTTCGTTTAGACAAGAATTATTTTCATCAAAATTGAATCTTTGTGATCACAATTATATTATTTTATTGTAATCTACAAATCATAGATAAATTTATAAATGATAGATGAATTTCGGTCCGCTTTGAGAATTTAGGCATTGGGGCTCACTAGCTCAGCAATAATCAATCTTTTTGTATGTAATGACACACACTTTACTATTTTCCTTTTTACCCCAAACAAATGTCTCTTGTATTGTCCATCATCATGTATTAAATCTATATGTTGTGCATATCAGATAGGCTTAGAAAAAATATGTATAGTATGTTTAATCCCCTAATTCGTGTGCTTATTATTATTATTATTATTTTATAGTTTAACTGTTCGTACTGAAAATTATGGCTCCACTACTATTTTCCTTTTTACCCCAAATGGCCTTATTTACCATGATATTTAGATTTTGCCCTTATTTCTATGTAAAAACAACATAAATACCAACAGCTTGAAATTTAATAGAAAATTTTGATATTTTATATAATTACTGAAAATTTCAATTTGAATCTGTCGAGATACACAATTAGCTCCAGATACATTTTTTTTTCGGATTCTGGGTTATCGAGATTCAGTATACATCCAATAAATACATTTTTTCCTGGTAAAAAATGCATAATCAACTCCCGATATATTTTTTCGATTCTGAACCTGTCGAGATATATAATTATCTCCCCAACAGGTTCAACGAAGATATTTATGTGTCTTGCATTAACAAATCGTAGTCAAATCTTGACGAAGAAAAAAAGATACTGAGAAATGAAGAGTAGTTAAATTTCGATATTTTAATTGATTTTAAATTTACTATTTCTAGCATTTTAATTATCTTTTGAAAATTATCCTAAACAGACTTACTAGATTGTTAATTACAAGTTATAGCAAAACTTTTCAATAATTACTAGACTAAAGAAATAATTACAAGCTATAGCAACTTTTTAGAAAAATATATTTTAATTAACTATGCGAAATTAATTTTCTGATATTTATTATTTATATTATTTCCTTATTTTTAGCATTTAACATTTGTCACTCTTAATTAAAGTTTTGGATAAGTATGACAAGTTATATTATTAGTATCAATAATTTTTTTAAATAATTAAGTATTAAAGTTTGTTCACAATTTAAGGAGTCATATATGGTAAATATATTTTTAAAAGTTAAGAATTGATTTTTTAATTTTTATTAACTTTAATAATTAACTTACTTCTACACTTTTTTACCTTTTACAGTATTTCATTATCAATAGAAGTCTTAATTATCGACCCTTTTTAAACTTCTTTTTCCCTTCTTTTAACTTTCTTCTACAATTTTTCACTTTTTTTGTTATATCATTATTCATACGCAAGAGATCTTTACTCTTTAACTTTCTTCTACAATTTTTCACATTTTTCTTATACGCACATATTATATAAGTGCGACTTAGAGGGTTGATTTTAATTCAAAATCGATTTTTCAAAAAATTCACCATCCTTGAAGAAGCCACAACTCAACATGCAAAGCTATTTAGCGTAAAAAAGATTGTTGTTCCAGAATATAAAATGGTTGATAAGAGAAAAAAGGTTGTCGAACAAGCTTCAGATTCTGATTTTGAAGATGAAATTCCCGCTCAAAAAATGAAGAAATCAAAAATGAAAAATCGTGAAAATGCTAGAGTTGCAAGGTCCAAAGCCAATGTGAGTGTTGGCAAAGTTGGTGATACGAAGGTTGACACGAAGAAATCAAGAAAAGTTTGTAAAGTTAATATAATTTGATTTTGATTTTTTCCTGTATTAAATTGGTATAAAATTGATATTGTTTGTTTGTTGTTTGTTTTTCTAAGGTAGTTAATTATTTGATTTAATTATTTGGTGCTCATTATTATTTGTTTTGCGAAGATTGTTGGTATAAATAAAATTTATTTTTTATATTTAAGTAGTATTTATATAATATTATACTACTTTATCATTTGTTTCGTATTTTACATCGTTGAATAAAATTGATATGAACTAAGCCGCATCAGATGGTATTAAATTTGATATCAACTATATCAAATTATACAATTTTAGATTCTGCAATTAGTAACATTTGATTTGAATATTGTATTTTGATGTTTATTGGTGCTCATTACTCTTTGTCTTTATAAGATTGTTGGTATGAACAAAGTTTAGTTTTGGTATTTAACATAGTATTTATATAATGTTCTTCATCTTCTTCTGCCAGAAAACAAACTCCAATATCAATCATGGTTAATACTGAATATTTTTTTATTGCAACGAAAAATTATTTGACATCAAATAATTATCAATTAATTTTATTTTTAACATTTATGGTGATAGTTTTTCATGCAATATCCATTACATACACTAAAATCTTTTTCTGTTGGAAAGGCTTGGAGAACCTCAAAATGTCTTGAATTAATACATGCTGATTTATGTGGACCTATGCATACTACATCTTTTGGTGGTAGTCGTTATTTTCTACTCTTTACTGATGATTATAGTCGCATGAGTTGGGTCTATTTTTGAAAAGCAAATCAGAAACATTTCAGAAATTCAAGCAATTCAAAGATCCATCAAAATCTTTCGCACTGATAGAGGCGGCGAGTTCTTGTCCAAGGAATTTAATTTCTTTTGTGAAGAAATTGACATCCACAGGGAGCTAACAACACCATATACACCGGAGCAAAATGGGGTCGCTGAGCGAAAAAAATCGTACTGTTATGGAGATGGCAAGAAGCATGTTGCAAGCAAAGGGACTTCCGAATCATTTTTGGACTGAAGCTGTGGCGACATCAGTCCATTTATTGAATCTGTCTCCCATAAGGGTTGTTCTAAATCAAACTCCATTTGAAGCTTGGCGGGGTAGAAAACCATCTATAAGCTATTAAGAACTTTTTATTGTATTGCTTATGCTTTGATAAATTCTCAATTTCGTCAAAAGTTGGATGAAAAATCTGAGAAATGCATTTTTATTGGTTACTGTACACAATCCAAAGCATATAGATTGTATAACCCCCTTAGTAGAAAGATTTTGATCAGAAGGGATATAGTATTTGATGAGACAACAAGCTGGAATTGGAGTGGAAGCAATGGTAAGATGCAAAACCAGATTCTTATGCCGAATGGAATCACTTTTGATGGAATTCATCAGCCAACTGCTACAGCTACAGCAACGGGTTCTTCTACAACTTCCCCGGATTCATCTTCTTCAGCTTCACCGAGCAAAAACTCTTCATCTACAACTCTTGAAGAGTCTCATCTTAGACAATTCCATTAAGAAGATCAACAAGGCCTACAAAGCCGAATCCCAAGTATGCTAATGACATTTATACATCTTTTCAATTTTCTTTTACTATTTCAGATCCTACACATTATGGAGAAGCAGCTGAAAAGGAAGAGTGGCGGAGTGCGATGGTAGAAGAGATAAATTCTATCGAAAAGAATGGCACATGGGAGATGGTCGAATTATCGGAAGAAAAAAATGCAATTGATTTGAAGTGGATCTTCAAGACGAAGTTTGCAGCGGATGGGAGCCTACAGAAGCATAAAGCTCGTCTTGTGGCAAAAGGAATGCGCAGCAATATGGTATTGATTTTGAAGAAACATTTTCTCCAGTTTGCTCGGTTTGAAACTGTTATACTTGTTCTAGTGTTGGTTGCGCAGTCACGGTGGCTAGTTTATCGATTTGATGTCATGTCGGCATTTATCAATGGAGACTTACAGGAAGATGTCTACGTAGCACAACCAGTGGGTTTCATAAAGAAGGGCGATGAAACAAAGGTCTACAAGCTAAAAAAGGCAAGGGCGATGAAAACAAAGGTCTACAAGCTAAAAAGGAATTATATGGTTTAAAGCAAGCCCCTCGAGCATGGTATAGCAAAATCGATGGGTATCTTCAGACAAAGGGATATATGGGAAGTGAGAATGAACCCACATTGTATGTAAGGAAGAGAGGTACTGATTTCATCATTGTTTGCCTTTACGTTGATGATATTATTTATAGTAGCTCTTCTATTTCTCTTGTGGATAAATTCAAGTCGGAAATGATGAATGCGTTTGAGATGTCAAATATAGGTTTATTACATTACTTTATTGGCCTTGAAGTCCATCAAGATGAAGATGGAATATTTCTATCACAAAGGAAATATACCAGGGACTTTCTCATTAAATTTGGTTTGCTTAATTGCAAGCCTGCAGTTACACCTATGAATGTTGGTGAAAAATTACAGCTTAATGATGGAGCAGAGATGGATGATGCCTAGAAGTTTCAGAATCCTAGTTGGAGGTTTGATTTACCTAACCCACACTCGCCCCGATATTGCATTCTCTGTTGGTGTTATTTCCAGGTTCATGCAACAACCTTCAAAGGTTCATTTTGGAGTAGCAAAAAGGGTTCTGCGTTATATCGCTGGAACTATGGGACTATGGTATTTGGCATTCATAAGTTTCCAATTTTAGATTACGTGGGTTCACTGATAGTGACTATGCTGGTTCGTTGGATGATAGACGGAGCATTTCAGCTCATTTTTTCAATCTAGGTTCAGGTGTGGTGACTTAGAGTTCAGAGAAGCAAGCTACAACAATGTTGTCAACCTCAGAAGCTGAGTACATTGCAGCAACTCAGCAGCTTGTCAAGCCATCTGGCTTAGAAGGATGTTTGCAGAACTTCAGCATAAGCAAGAAAGTGCAACAGAGATATACTGTGACAATAAAGCATCAATCGCCATGACAAAGAATCCAAGTTTTCACAGCAGAACTAAGCACAATGATGTCCGCTTTAGTTTCATTCGCGATTTGGTAGCAAAAGAGGAAATGATACTGAAACATTGCAGCACTCAAAGCAATTAGCTGATATACTGACGAAGTCTTTGGCAATAGACAAGTTTATTTTATTTGAGGGCTTTGCTTGGTGTCTGTAACTTTGAATTAAGGGGGGGGTGTTGAAGAATAATTCAATGTATGATCAAGTCAAATTCAATTTTTTAGTAGTTTCCTATTTTCTTGGACTGTTAGCAGTCATGCTGCAATATATTTTTAGTTAGCAGATAGTGGATAGCTTGTTGCTTAGTTAATGGATAATTGTTAACCTTAGTGAGTTAGATGGCTTATTTGTTTTGTAAGTCTATATAAAGGCTTATTTTCAGCTGTTTTAATATACAAAAAAAGCCGAGTTTCAGCATATATTTAGACCTCTTACTTTCAAACCTCTACTCTTTGAGTTTTTGCAGTCTATTATCTCAACAAGTTTCTGCACTATCTCGTGGTACCCATATTATCTTTAATATATTTCTCTTTATTGTATCAAAATTTGCTACATTTGAGTCGAAGATCTTTGAAATACAATTTCTCTATCTTTTCAAGGTAATGATAAGGTTTGCGTACACATTACCCTTCTCAGACCTCACTTGTGAGATTTACGGGGTACAGTTGGGTTGTAGTCGCTCTAATAAAAAGTCAGAAAAAAATTCATGTGTGAGAAGAATTTTGACCCTTTTTCCATATAAGAAAGGGAAACGTCTCATCTTATATTGAATTTGGTGGATGAAATATGAATTGAGCTAAAATGAATTGGATTACAATCTAAGTGAAATATGGTTTGAGTAAAACGGTTCTAACCCACTTTAACCTACTAAAGCCTAAAACAGTAAATTTAGGCAAAATTATTTAGCTATTTATTAGCCATAAATTTAGAGAATGCAACTGTTAGCTCTTTGTACCAGGACCCGACACCCCAGCCTGACTTGGACCCCGACTCGGGGTCCCAGCACCCTACCCGGACTCGAGACCCGAGATGCATCCAACTCAAAACTTGACCATGACTTGGAACCCGAAACCCAACCCGATACCCAACACTCAACCCTGACTCGAGTTTAGGTTTGTTTTAATAAATAGTTGGTCAAAGTTCAGTACTGAAACTCACACACCTTATAGTTCAGGTAATGAAATGCAAAAAATTGAGATACTTCAGGTATGTTTTTGTTATTATCCGACAATACGGGTACTTAGAATCTGTATAATATAGAATCACAACTTCAACACTAGTTCAAGTACAAAACAAGAACCCTTATGAAGTTAAGTAACACCCTCAACACAAGATCAAAAAAGATCTTTCAAAGAAGTGTGTTTTTCAGAAAAATTAGATGAAAACAGAAAAGTTGTTAAGGCCAAGTCGTCCCGAATTCACGGACTTTCCTTAAGGAAATAATTTCCCTCACTGTACCTGAGGTTGTGGAATTTTCCTCCCAGAATAAAGTTTATTTATTTATTTTTTGAAAAAATGTTTCAATTTTTTTCTCTTACCCCACCCTTCTTACGCTATTCGATCTCATTATTTTTTGTTAAATATATACAAATACTGTTAATATTTTCTTACTAGCATAACAAATATAAGTAAAAAAAAAGTTATTTTTCTAGAAAGTGTTTTCCTTCTCCATACCAAACACCCCACATCAAAAAGAAATATTTAATTTTTCTAAAAAATATACGTCAATCTCCACCCCCCTACCAGCCCAGCCTAAAAAAAATATTTATTTTTTAATTTTTTTTTATCCCACCCCATATCCTACCCTACAAAAGAAATTAATTTTTTAAATTTGTTTTAAAAAATTTTTGTCTTACCCCACCCTGACCCCCACCCCTACTAGCCCCTCCCCCGCCCTTATTTTCAAAAAAAAAAAATTATTTAAATTTATTTTCTAAAAATAAGTTTATAACTTTTTTCTTACACCACTCGTGTCACCCAATCCTAACCCTCCTCTCTCCCTACCACACAAACATACCTACCAACCCCCCCCCCCCCCCCCCCCCCCCCCCCCCAAAAAAAAGAAAAAAGAAAAAAAGATTTTATTTATTTATTTATTTTTAAAAATAAGTTTCAATTTTTTCTTACCCCACCTTTCTTACGCTATTCGTTCTCATTATTTTTTGTTAACTATAACAAATATAAGTAAGAAACATGTTCTTTTTCTAGAAATTGTTTTCCTTCTTCATACCAAACACACCCTAAAAATAATATTTTTTGAGATTAAAAAATATTTTTCATTGTTTAGCTAACTAGAAATATTTTTGAAAAATATTTTCCACTCACCAACCAAACATCTATATTTATAATCTATAATCTATATCTATAATATATTAAAGGTGTGGAAAACCTTAGAAAAGTGAATCGAACTTTTTGATCTTCATTAAAAGTTTCTGTAATAGATAAACTTAATAACTTTCAAAACTTAATCCAGATTCTAGTGATTAATGAATATATAAGATGGCTGATCTCATTATCAACAGTCCCATATTATACAGTAATAAATTTTTTCTTCAAAATTTTCAGTTGCTACTGGATACTACTTAGTCGATTAGTCAAAACTAAATGACTTGTGTGATTAACACCCCCACTAATAGGTCACAAAAGCTAGATGATCACCTTAAACAGATGGTACATCCACTAAGATTTTCAGTCTATGTTTCTCGAGTTCTTTTTTCCCTCAATTTCATTCTTATAGCTTAAATATAATTACCTTGCCATGCATCCCAACGTGTACATTTTGTTTCTTTTGCAGATAATACAGAAACAGCATCACAATTCTGACAAGGACAAACATACCTGAGGTGCACCTCCCATCATTAGACCTTTCGTATTTGCTTAAGGTTTCTTGCAGACTAAGAATCTAGAAGAAAAAAAGATAAAATTCATTTGGTCATAAAGAAAGAAAAATCTCCAGAAGAAACTATCAGGATTAAAATCCATTTGGTCATAAGAATTATACATCCTGAAGAGATATATATATCTAGAGATGCACCCTTTCCAAGAAAAGCAGGAGATTCTTAACTTACTATAAATATATATAGCTTTTTCTACCCTCTCCAGCCGCTAAAAGCTAGAAGTTTTAATAACTGTGTACCTCTGTATATTTTCTTGCTGATATTGCAGCAACGTCATCTGCTGATCTGATAGTCGACCACCATCTTGGTACCTGTGCAACACAAGGCTCTTAGAAAAATTATCATTTGTCTCATCTAGAAGAAGCGGTAAAACAACTGTCAAGCTTTCTAATAAATCTAGAGCAGGTTGGAATATCGAAAAGGTGATTTAAAGGCCAAGAGAATTATTTTCATTATTAAAATATGAAGAGGCTTTAAGTTTTAGCATCATCTCTTTACAGAGGATATAGAGTGTCATGAAAGAACTAACACACACTACTTCCGTCAGCATGATGATCCTGCAAAAATGAAGCAATCAAGGCAGAAAACATTACAACGAACAAACATATATAAACTTTAGGATTTAGATGGACTTCTTTTGGGGGAATTAAGATCAAGTTCATGTGCTACATCCACAAAGTTCATTTACTGCCCAAATACGTGAAAAGCACGGATGCCAGTCCTTGAGATGGATATCTAAAACTAAGGTCTGTCAAGATATTGAGATAAGGTCCACAACCTCCCCGGACACCACTTGTGGGATCTCACAGGCTTGTTGTTCTATAAGACTTGTGTAGTATTGCCAGGAGCCATGAAACAACAAACTGATTAACAGAGTTGTATTGCCGGGAGCCATGAAATTTTTTAAGCTTAATCTGTACAAGTGCACATAGGACCATTTGACTGTTTGTCCCAGAGGTGCCTAACGAAATTTTTCGTATTTGCTTACATTTGATTTATATTGGTAACGTAGACTTCTAGTAAGAGGTCACGTGGCAAAAATGATTTTGCAAAAACCACCGCTATAAAATAATGACATGAATGAACTAACCTATAACGGTAATAACATAAATAAGCCAAACTTTTAAAAGCAATTACATGAATGAACCGAACTTATAAAGGATGGCATAGATAAGCTATTTCTAATATTTGATGGCATGTTTATGTCATCTCCGTGGCATAGTCGGTGCATTCACAACGCTAATTACTAACGGATTCCTACTATTATCAGATTTACAAATGTGACATAATCTAAACCATTCATTACTTATCAACCTCCATCCCTGTCACCCCTTTTACGAGTGACATATGTGAGTCATTTCATTAAGTTCAATGGTATATCTCTGCAATAGCTCATAAATCAAACAAAAGACGTAAACCGCATTAGACAAATTTAGTGCGATGAGCTCAACTGAAAAGGTACCAAACACCCTTGAGGTAACAGACTCCTAGCACACATATCTAAACATTTTTTTAAAAAATAGTTTATTCTAGACCACATATTTGCTTTCATGTTTTTTTTTACCTTAAAAGAAAGACCTTGACCAAAACCAATTAATATATTCCCCAATTCATAAACTGTACTGATTTCATAAAAGATATTTGTGTTGTTACGTATTTCATAATTCATACTGCTTCAACTTGAAGATCAAAGGCAACAACTAAATTTTCGTTCTACTCTTCTTTAATTGTATTTGATAACATACTGATTGAAAAGTTCAACTTTTTAAACTTGATTTGTAGAATGTTTTCCTACAAAGATATAAATTTTAATGCAGTTAGTTGTTCAACTCTTTCATGGTATTTGACACCAGATCTGACTGTCAAGCAACTGTAAAAAAGATAAATCTCGAGTTGGCGCAAATTTCTAGCTAATCACTGGGATTTCTTGTTTGATATTAGTTGAAACTTGTCTTAACAACAAATTATGATAATTGTCAAGATCTTGCCTAAAATCTCGATGAATCGTCTTGATTTTGTCACATGACATGCCTTAATGTAAAAAACACAAGTAAATTATTTATTTTTGAGATATTTATTTTTCACAAAATTTTTTATCTCAATATATCAGTTATTTCCTTTATTTTTCTAAACTATTATTTCCTTTATATATAGATAATATATAAATGTATATAGATAAATAAAATAATGATTTTTTTTTTAAATATGTCATCAAACTATTAGAATGGTTCATTTATATCATCCATTATAGATTTGACTCATCTATGACCTTGTCTTTAAAAGTTTGGCTCATTTATGTTATTACTGTTTCAGAGAGATTTATTTGTTCCATTAATTTGTAACGGTGATTTTGCAAATCACTTTTGCACGTGACATCTTAGTAGAGGTCCACGTCACCAAATTTGAATCAATCAATATTACTTAAAATCAAAATTTTAAATCAAATCCATTAAAATAAAATTTAAACCACGCTGTTAAATAAATTTTTTTAAGTCATTAAAAATAAAATTAAACCACGCTGAATGGTGATCATCCTTTAAGGCTCACTGGCTCAGAAATAATCAATCTTCCTTGTGTTGTCTTTCCATCATGTATTTTATGACATGTTTGCTCGAATATTATTGTATATATAGTGTATAGACAAGTAAAAAAAATTTCATGTATGGTATATATTGTATGTTTGATCCCTGAATTCATGTACTTAATATTTTTTTGTTTATATTTTCGTTCTAAAAATTCTGGTTCCACTAATACTCCAGTTTGTTACTTTTATGAGTTATGTTTGATTGTTGGATTAATATATTATCTATAATCTTGAGATGCACTTTGCTTCTTTCAGAATAAAATTTGTACAATTCTATTTAAAAGGATATTTTGAATCAAACTTTAACGCTTCTTGTACTTCTTGGTGCAGCTAAAATCTCCCTCTGAAAATCTAAGCTTTTTTTTAAGTCGATAAAGTTATTTTATTTTTTGTCTTTCATTAAAAATACTTTCCTTTAGTCAAAACTATTGTTTCACTCTTTTCTTTCAATTATTATTTAATTATTTTTATTATATAAACTAGACTTCTAAAATAAACGGGATTGCTAACATATATCGTATATGTAAGGAAAATCAATTAATGTTTTTCTTTTGTACTGATCAATTAGAAAAATACTCCTAAAATAAGATAGAAAAAATACTCTTAAAATAAGATAGAAAAATACTCCTAAAATAAGACTGTATTAAGGGAAATATTTCTATAAATATTGACATGCACGTTAACTAGAGAAGATATGATTGATGCTCATCTACTTGATTCGGTTGCATGTCTAGATTGCTGGATGCTTAACTTTTAAACCTTCAACTTCTTCACTATTTTTGTCGACATAATAGAATTCACGTGTGTGTATATATATTTCTTTGTTATCATTCAAGTCATTTTTTACGTGTCAAGATTTTCGTTTAGACAAGAATTATTTTCATTAAAACTGAAGCTTTGTGATCACAATTATATTATTTTGTTGTAATCTACAAATCGTAAATGAATTTATAGATGATAGATGAATTTCGGTCCGCTTTGAGAATTTAGCGTTGGGGCTCACTAGCTCAGCAATAATCAATCTTTTCGTATGTAATGACACACACTTTACTATTTTCCTTTTTTACCCCAAATGGCCTTATTTACCATAATATTTAGATTTTGCCCCTTATTTCTCTGTAAAAACAACATAAATACCAACAACTTGAAATTTAATAGAATTTTTTGATATTTATATAATCTACTGAAATTTCAATTTGAATCTGTCGAGATACACAATTAGCTCCAGATACATTTTTTTTTTTCGGATTCTGGGTTATCGAGATTCAGTATACATCCAATAAATACATTTTTTCCTTGTAAAAAATGCATAATCAACTCCTATATATTTTTTCGATTCTGAACCTGTCGAGATATATAATTATCTCCCCAACAGGTTCAACGAAGATATTTATGTGTCTTGCATTAACAAATCGTAGTCAAATCTTGAAGAAAAAAAAAAAGATACTGAGAAATGAAGAGTAGTTAAATTTCGATATTTTAATTGATTTTAAAATTACTATTTCTAGCATTTTAATTATCTGTGAAAATTATCCTAAATAGACTTACTAGATTGTTAATTACAAGTTATAGCAAAACTTTTCAATAATTACTAGACTAAAGAAATAATTACAAGCTATAGCAACTTTTTAGAAAAATATATTTTAATTAAATATCTGAAATTAATTTTTCTGATATTTATTATTTATATTATTTCCTTATTTTTAAGCATTTAACATTTGTCACTCTTAATTAAAGTTTTGGATAAGTATGACAAGTTATATTATTAGTATCAATGATTTTTTTTAAATAATTAAGTATTAAAGTTTGTTCACAATTTAAGGAGTCATATATGGTAAATATATTTTTTCAAAGTTAAGAATTGATTTTTTACTTTTTATTAACTTTAATAATTAACTTACTTCTACATTTTTTCACCTTTTACAGTATTTCATTATCAATAGAAGTCTTAATTATCTACCTTTTAAAACTTCTTTTCCCTTCTTTTAACTTCTACAATTTTTCACGTTTTTTGGTATATCATTATTCATACGCAAGAGATCTTTACTCTTTAACTTTCTTCTACAATTTTTCACATTTTTCTTATATGCACGTATTATATAAGTGCGACTTAGAGGGTTGGTTTTAATTCAAAATTGATTTTTCAAAAAAATTCACCATCCTTGAAGAAGCCGCAACTCAACATGCAAAGCTATTTAGCGTCAAAAAAGATTGTTGTTCCAGAATATAAAATGGTTGATAAGAGAAAAAAGGTTGTCGAACAAGCTTCATATTCCTGATTTTGAAGATGAAATTCCCACTCAAAAATGAAGAAATCAAAAATGAAAAATCTGTGAAAATGCTAGAGTTGCAAGGTCCAAAGCCAATGTGAGTGTTGGCAAAGTTGGTGATACGAAGGTTTGACACGAAGAAATCAAGAAAAGTTTGTAAAGTTAATATAATTTGATTTTGATTTTTTTCTGTATTAAATTGGGTATAAAATTGATATTGTTTGTTTGTTGTTTGTTTTTCTACGGTAGTTAATTATTTGATTTAATTATTTGGTGCTCATTATTATTTGTTTTTGCTAAGATTGTTGGTATAAACAAAATTTATGTTTTATATTTAAGTAGTATTTATATAATATTATACTACTTTATCATTTGTTTCGTAATTTTACATCGTTGAATGAAATTGATATGAACTAAGCCACATCAGGATGGTGATTAAATTTTGATATCAACTATATCAAAATTATACAATTTAGATTCTGCAATTAGTAACATTTGATTTGAATATTGTATTTTGATGTTTATTGGTGGCTCATTACTCTTTGTCTTTATAAGATGTTGGTATGAACAAAGTTTAGTTTTGGTATTTAACATAGTATTTATATAATGTTCTTCATCTTCTTCTGCCAGAAAACAAACTCCAATATCAATTCATGGTTAATACTGAATATTTTTTTTATTGCAACACGAAAAATTATTTGACATCAAATAATTATCAATTAATTTATTTTTTAATATTTATGGTGATAGTTTTTCGTGCTAATAACCATTACATACACTAAAATCTTTTTCTGTTGGAAAGGCTTGGAGAGCCTTAAAATGCTTGAATTAATACATGCTGATTTATGTGGACCTATGCATACTACATCTTTTGGTGGGTAGTCGTTATTTTCTACTCTTACTGATGATTATAGTCGCATGAGTTGGGTCTATATTTTGAAAAGCAAATCAGAAAATATTTCAGAAATTCAAGCAATACAAAGTCACTAGTTGAGAAACAAAGTGGTCTATCCATCAAAATCTTCGCACTGATAGAGGCGGCGAGTTCTTGTCCAAGGAAATTAATTTCTTTTGTGAAGAAACTGGCATCCACAGGGAGCTAACAACACCATATACACCGGAGCAAAATGGGGTCGTTGAGCGAAAAATCGTACAGTTATGGAGATGGCAAGAAGCCTGTTTGCAAGCAAAGGGACTCTCCGAATCATTTTTTGGACTGAAGCTTGTGGCGACATCAGCTCCATTTATTGTGAATCTGTCTCCCACAAGGGCTGTTCTAAGTCAAACTCCATTTGAAGCTTGGCGGGGTAGAAAACCATCTATAAGCTATTTATGAAACTTTTTATTGTATTGCTTATGATAAATTCTCAATTTCGTCAAAGTTGGATGAAAAATCTGAGAAGTGCATTTTTATTGGTTACTGTACACAATCCAAAGCATATAGATTGTATAACCCCCTTAGTAGAAAGATTTTGATCAGAAGGAATGTAGTATTTGATGAGACAACAAGCTGGAATTGGAGTGGAAGCAATGGTAAGATGCAAAGAACAGATTCCTATGCCTACTAGAATCACTTTGATGGAATTCATCAGCCAAATGCTACAGCTACAGCAACGGGTTCTTCTACAACTTCCCCGGATTCATCTTCTTCAGCTTCACTGAGCAAAAACTCTTCATCTACAACTCTTGAAGAGTCCCCAACTTAGCCAATTCCATTAAGAAGATCAACAAGCCTACAAAGCCGAATCCCAAGTATGCTAATGACATGTATACATCTTTTCAATTTTCTTTTACTATTTCAGATCCTACACATTATGGAGAAGCAGCTGAAAAGGAAGAGTGGCGGAGTGCGATGGTAGAAGAGATAAATTCTATCGAAAAGAATGGCACATGGGAGATGGTCGAATTATCGGAAAAAAAAAAATGCAATCGATTTGAAGTGGATCTTCAAGACGAAGTTTGCAGCGGATGGGAGCCTACAGAAGCATAAAGCTCGTCTTGTGGCAAAAGGATATGCGCAGCAATATGGTATTGATTTTGAAGAAACATTTTCTCCGGTTGCTCGGTTTGAAACTGTTATACTTGTTCTTGCGTTGGCTGCGCAGTCACGATGGCTAGTTTATCGATTTGATGTCATGTCGGCATTTCTCAATGGAGATTTAACAGGAAGATGTCTACGTAGCACAACTAGTAGGTTTCATAAAGAAGGGCGATGAAACAAAGGTCTACAAGCTAAAAAAGGCAAGGGCGATGAAACAAAGGTCTACAAGCTAAAAAGGCATTATATGGTTTAAAGCAAGCCCCTCGAGCATGGTATAGCAAAATTGATGGGTATCTTCAGACAAAGGGATATATGGGAAGTGAGAATGAACCCACATTGTATGTAAAGAAGAGAGGTACTGATTTTCATCATTGTTTGCCTTTACGTTGATGATATTATTTATAGTAGCTCTTCTATTTCTCTTGTGGATAAAATTCAAGTCGCAAATGATGAATGAGTTTGAGATGTCCAAATATAGGTTTATTACATTACTTTATTGGCCTTGAAGTCCATCAAGATGAAGATGGAATATTTCTATCACAAAGGAAATATGCCAGGGACCTTCTCATTAAATTTGGTTTGCTTAATTGCAAGCCTGCAGTTGCACCTATGAATGTTGGTGAAAAATTACAGCTTAAAGATGGAGCAGAGATGGATGATGCTAGAAGTTTCAGAAGCCTAGTTGGAGGTTTGATTTACTAACTCACACTCGCCCCGATATTGCATTCTCTGTTGGTGTTATTTCCAGGTTCATGCAACAACCTTCAAAGGTTCATTTTGGAGTAGCAAAAAGGGTTCTGCGTTATATATGGACTATGGTATTTGGTATTCATAAGTTTCCAATTTTAGATTACATGGGTTCACTGATAGTGACTATGCTGGTTCGTTGGATGATAGACGGAGCATTTCAGCTCATGTTTTCACTCTAGGTTCAGGTGTGGTGACTTGGAGTTCAAAGAAGCAAGCTACAACAACGTTGTCAACCTCAGAAGCTGAGTACATTGCAGCAACTTCAGCAGCTTATCAAGCCATCTGGCTTAGAAGGATGTTCGCAGAACTTTCAGCATAAGCAAGAAAGTGCAACAGAGATATACTGTGACAACAAAGCATCAATCTCCATGACAAAAGAATCCAAGTTTTCACAGCAGAACTAAGCACATTGATGTCCGCTTTCGTTTCATTCGCGATTTGGTAGCAAAAGAGGAAATGATACTGAAACATTGCAGCACTCATAAGCAATTAGCAGATATACTGACGAAGTCTTTGGCAACAGACAAGTTTAATTTATTTGAGGACTTTGCTTGGTGTCTGTAACTTTGAATTAAGGGGGAGTGTTGAAGACTAATTCAATGTATGACCAAGTCAAAATCAATTTGTTAGTAGTTTCCTATTTTCTTGAACTGTTAGCAGTCATGCTGCAGTATATTTTTAGTTAACAGATAGTGGATAGTTTGTTGCTTAGTTAATGGATAGTTGTTAACTTAGTGAGTTAGTGGTTTATTTGTTTTGTAAGTCTATATAAAAGCTTATCTTCAGCTGTTTTTAATATACAAAAAAAGCCGAGTTTCATCATATATTGAGACCTCTTACTTTCAACCTCTGCTCTTTGAGTTTTTGCAGTCTATTATCTCAACAAGTTTCTGCACAATCCCGTGGTACCATATTATCTTAAATGTATTTCTCTTTATTGTATCAAAATTTGCTACATTTGAGTCGAAGATCTTTCGAATACAATTTCTCTATCTTTTCAAGGTAGTGATAAGGTTTGCGTACACATTACCCTTCTCAGAACCTCACTTGTGAGATTTATGGGGTAAGTTGGTTGTAGTCGCTCGAATAAAAAGTCATGAAAAAAATTCATGTGTGAGAAGAATTTTGACCCTTTTCCATATAGGGAAACGTCTCATCTTATATTGATTTTGGTGGATGGAATATGAAAGTGAGCTAAAATGAATTGGATTACAATCTAAGTGAAATATGGTTTGAGTAAAATGGTTCTAACCCACTTTATACCTACTAAAGCCTAAAAACAGTAAATTTAGGCAAAATTATTTAGCTAATTATTAGCCATAAATTTAGAGAATGCAACTGTTAGCTCTTTGTACCAGGGACCCGACACCCCAGCCCTGACTTGGACACCCGACTCGGGTCCCAGCACCCTATCCGGACTCGAGACCCCGAGATGCAATCCCAACTCAAAACTTGACCATGACTTGGAACCCCCGAAACCCAACCCGATACCCAACACCTCAACCCTGACTCGAGTTTTAGGTTTGTTTTAATAAATAGTTGGTCATAGTTTAGTACTGAAACTCACACACCTTATAGTTCAGGTATGAAATGCAAAAATTGAGATACTTCAGGTATGTTTTTAACACTCACTCTAAAAACAAATAAACATCATAGCAATGTAACACGAATAATAAAGTACTACCTTAGCTGCTCGGTCTGCTGATCCATTCTCCCAGAATAGCTCTGAGTCTCTCGTTTTCTTCTACCTACCTGTTTCAGAGAGAGATGTTATGCACTCTTCATCGAAAAATAAAAAAGGCAGGATCAAGTGATACTGTGTGAGTCCAAATACTATACCAGAAAACAATGAAGATTGAACATACCTAGTCGTTGATCGACATAACTACTACCAACGGCTCTTATACTCAGTGCAAAAGTACAGTCTGCTCAATACAACAACATACCTAGTGTAGTCTCACAAAGTTGGGTGCGAGGAGGGTAGAGCGTATGCAGACCTTAACCGCTACCTCAAAGGTAGGGAGGTGTTTTAGATTGACCCTTGGCTCAAGAAAAACAGTCCAAAATTGTCCCCAAAAAAAGTAACAAAAGTACAACGAAATATCAGATAATAACAAAAACAGTAAATAGTACAGACTGATCAAGTGTACCAATTTTTTCAAAAGCTAATAGTTACTACTACATATAAATGAAAGGTATGTGTTTGGACCTCTCATAATTTGTCTTTTCATTAAGTCTAACGGTTACATCATACATGTTACATAAAGTTGTAAAATATGGCTATGTTGGATATCAAAATTCTAGAGATGAAAATGTTTATATTAGACCGCCCAAACATGTACGCCCCCTTCTTGTGCCTGGAAAACCCGTAAAAGATGATAAGATTCTGTTAAATAAAACAAAATCCCAGCAACTGATACAAAAACTGAAGCCTTGCAGAATTTCAGAGACAATGTAAATGAACGTCCTCGCCATAAGAAAGCTACGCAAACCCATACAGAACGCTATAGCTAGCTTAAATTTAACATTTTACAAGTTAATTTAAAGTTAACTGCCAAAATAATGTTGCACTTGATTAGAAACCCCCATTAACCCTTACACGTAGTTTCTAGCAAGAGATACAATTTATATGACAGCCAATTTCAAACTAATAAACTAAACACTAAAGCAATTGAACCACCAAAAACATAAATGCTACGCAAAAATCCCTTAATGTGTTAATCAAGGATTAGTCAATATATTCCTAGAGCTTCTAACTGTAGGACAGAATCAGTTTCTGCTTTTTCAATTCATTTGATTGAGCATAACAGAAGAATGAGCTTTTGAAGAACGAAATATCAATTGCATTGAAGTTTGCAGAAAACATACACGTCAAATTTATCAATGATGAGCATCTTTAAGCACTTCAAGGTAAAACTGATGACAGGGGCGTCCACTCCACGTTGGAATCGTGTACGGAACTGAAGCACTATTTGAGTTCCCTCAAACTGACTGAAACAATGAACCTATGCTGCAAAAAATTAGATGCATAAATTCAAAATATATTTCTGTAAAAAGCAAGAAGTTTCAGTTATCCCAAATATCAGTGAGTTATTTTGCTAAGAAACCCACATCGGAACTATCAGGTGTGTTTTTAATAAATAGTTGGTTATAGTTCAGGAATGAAACTCAAACACACTTAATAGTTCAGGTATGAAACGCAAAATCAAGATACTTTAAGTATGTTTTTAACTGTTTCACTCTAAAAACAATGATGGAACTTTGCATACCAGTGTCCAGAACCATAAATTTAAAATCCTGAATTCGCCACATATTGATTCGTTTATTCTTTTTATTCCTTTATTTCTCAAGTTTCCTTAATTCTTTCTATTCCTTTATTCTCAGAGTTTCCTTAATTCTTTTTATTCCTTAATTTATTCTCAAGTTTCCTTAATTCTTTTTATTCCTTTAAAGAAGACCGACTTAAACAAACCAGTCCATGGACAACACTTGCTTCTCTCTTGCTTTTGGTTTCTTATACAATAAAAAATCTTTATAAAAATTATTTTATGTTGCTGCAACTTGAAAGATCAAAGGTTAATAATGAATTTCACTATACTTTCTTATTTGTATTTGATAACAAATTGACTTAGTTCAACTTTTTTTAACTTCTATAAAAAAAAAAAAATCATATTCTTCAAATATATAAATTTTCATGGTTATTAATTGATTCTATTTTTTTATTGTATTTGACATCATGTCTTGACTGTTGAACATCTGAAAAAGATAAATTACTACTTAGTATTGTTATTCAAAGTAATAAATTAAAAAAATAACTACTTACGTAGAAAGGTCTCTCTAATATATACAATTTATATAATTTATGTTATATAATCTGATTTTTAGATCCTATACAAAATTGTTTTGTCATCTAAATTACACCAAATGGTGACGCAAAATTATTTTTATTTTCTGTTACATAAAAGTCATTTATCTTAAAGTTTATTGGTTATATAAAAGCCATCTATATTTAAAGTTTATCATATTAAAAATCTCTTTATTTTTTTTATTCGACTTCTTCAGATATATAATTTTCTAATACTATTAATAGATCTTTTTCTTTTTCATTTGTATTTGCCACCAGATCGACTGCTTGAATGACTGAAAAAGGTAAATTTATTTTAACTTCATCTGTTTACTTTAGCATGTATTACTATTTTTAGTTAATTGTTTTCTATGTTACTTCC
Source organism: Capsicum baccatum var. pendulum (assembly GCA_030864225.1). NCBI lineage: Eukaryota > Viridiplantae > Streptophyta > Magnoliopsida > Solanales > Solanaceae > Capsicum > Capsicum baccatum. The sequence goes on along the minus strand of CM061552.1, from coordinate 307,868,239 downwards.
TTCGTTTCAAAATACTTCGCCTTCTTTTTAATTTTGTTTGTTTTAAATTATTTATCCTACTTATAAAATCAAGACTATTATGAACATTCTTTTTCAATTTTACCCCTAGTAATACATCAAGTATCACACCAGTTTCAAGACTATTAGGGGTCGTTTGGTAGAGTGTATACGAATAATACAAAATATGGTGTAATAGTAATGCTTGTGTTAGTTATACTTGCGTTAGTTATGCTTGTTTTTCTTATGCAGTGTTTGGTTCGATGTATTAAAAAAATCATGAATTACATAATTTCTAAAAAATTTTTTTTTTTTTACCTAATATCCTCTATATATATGTTGGAAAGGATGCGGAAGATTTTTTGAGGAGTAATAGAGTCTTTAAGCATGTTAATGCATGCATTAGATCTATTGCATTACTAATGCCATGGATTTTGAGGTATTAGTAATACATATCTTAATACACAATAGAGTGTATAACTAATGCTTGCATTAGTTATACATAGGGTAAAAAGGTATACCAAACAAGGTACTACTAATACACATTAAACTAATGCATGCATTAACATTTCAATACACTCTACCAAACGACCCCTTATTAAATGTAAATGTCATATACCCCTAGCCCTAGTTAAACATATGGTACTTACTATTTTTACTTTTCTTTTTTTTTTTTTTTACAAAAAATTCTCTTGCTTAGATTTGTGGCATTAAAACTCATATCTTTTGAATCAAATATAACCATGTATAGTATTTGATAGATGGAGAAAAATATCAAAAAACATATCTATAGTTGAAGAGTTGTCAAAATGTACTCCTTCTTTCTAATTTTTGATAATTTTATTAAAATATGCAACTCGATAAAAATCTTAATCTATGAGAGTCAGTAGTAGGAGTATTAAGTGAATATAGAGATATTCAATTATGTATTGAAGTGGAGTACGAAGTGAATTACTCTAGATAGTCAATTTTGTATTGGATTGTTACGTGAATATGAATCGCCATATTTATTGGAGTAGTGAGGAGTACATGCCGTCAATTAAATATTTCTTGATTTTTGCTTCATAATTATAGCTTAGTTATTCGGATATAAGGGTAAAAAAAGTAAAAATACACCTTCAATCATTTAGATCTTAAGGGGGGTGTCAAATACAAAGGGGCCAAGTATTTTGAAACGGATGGGGTATAAAGCTAAGCTTGTATTACTACTTTTAGTTAATTGTTTCTTATGTTTTTTATTTTTCCAATTTTCTCATATTTGGTTGACTTAAATATTTTGAAAAATGTTTTTCAAATCTACTTATTTTTCTCAAATTTAAGGAAAATGACTTCTTTTCAAAAAGTAAGAAAAATATTTTTCAAAACTCTCTTTCAACCTTATTCTTTATTTGAAATATTCTATAACTCTCAGAATCACCTACACCTACCCCGACCCCCAATCCCTTACCACCCCACCCCTTCCACCCCACATCAAAAAAATATTTAATTTTTTCTTACCCTATCCCGACCTCCACCCCATACTAGCCTCTCCTAAAAAAACAAATTTAATTTTAAAAAATAATTTAAACTTTCTTCTTAACCTCTCCCCGCCCTCCCTCCAAAGAAAAAATTAAATTTTAAAATTTGTTTTAGAAAAAAAAAATATTTCTTCCCACACTCACTCCCTAGTTCTAATATCTTGACCCCCCATCTCCTACCCTCCTCCCCCAAAAAAAATTATAAAAAAAAAAAATTCAAAACTTTTTTCTTTACCTCACCCTTCTTATCCTTCTTCTAGTTCTCATGGTTTTTTGTTAAATATATGCAAATACTTTTAATATTTTCCTACTAGCATAATGAGCGAGAATATAAGTAAAAACAAGTTATTTTTCTAGGAAGTGTTTTCCTCCTCCATACCGAACATACCCTAAAAACAAAATATTTTCGAGATCAAAAATTATTTTTCTAAAAAATAGTTCTAATTCTTTAGCTAAACACTAAAATATATTTTCTGAAAAATATTTTTCATTCACTAACGAAACACAATAAAATATTTTCCAAAAAATATTTTTCACTCACCAACCAAACATAAGAAAATAAGTAAGAAATCAACTTATTTTCCATGAAATAAAAAAATATTTTTCATAAAAAATATTTCCCTTCATACCAAACACACTCTAGGTATATACAAATAGACATACGCGTCCTCGGTAATATTATTGTCTCAATATTACTGGGTAGTCTGATATTACTTGCTTTATTCCAAAGTGTTTTACTGGACGCATTGTTCAATATTTTCAACGTGACATTTATATTATAGTGAGAATAAACAAGAAGTACTTAAAGTAATATGTGTAACGTGTTACTTGACGTCTTCAGCTCCTTGATGCCATTCAAAATAATTACTATTATAATTTTATCCACTGCAACTGAACTAATTTAGCATGGTTCTTTTGTTGCAGTACTTTTTGAAATATCATGGATGCTGTTGCTGGAAGGTAATTGACCTTATAGAGAAGGCCGGTACATATTTCATAAGGAAGATTAAAAGTTGCATAAACTTTGGTAAGAATTTGAAAACTCTGGAAAGAAATGTAAAGCGATTATCAGATAGAGCAGACAATATGAAGACACGGGTTGAAAATCAAGAGCGATCTGGGAGGAAGAAGAGGAAACAAGAAGTTGAATCTTGGCTTAATGAGGTTGAACAGCTCAAAGAAGAATTTCATCAGTTAAAAGAAGAAGCAACAAGAGGGAAGAAAAATATAGGTGTTTTGGAGAAGATGGATGGAAGGGTCGGAGAACTTCTCGAGCAAAGTAGAGATTTTGGAGAGCTCGTGTATGATGTTTATGAAAGCGAGGAGTGTCCAGTGCAGGTGCCACCAGTTCAAGAGGAGAAGTCAAAACAGAATTTAGAAGAGGTTTGGACATGGTTACAGGATGAGAATGTCTCAAGCATCGGAATATATGGTATGGGAGGGGTGGGTAAAACCACTTTGGCAAAACATATTCATAATCGTCTTATTAATGACCATTGTTATCAAGTTCGCTGGCTTACTGTCTCTCAAGGGTTTAGCGTCAAAGGATTACAAGATGAGCTTGCCAAATTTGTGAATTTAGATCTTTCAAATGAGGAGGATGAACATAGAAGGTCAGCCAAATTAAACCGTGCATTCCAAAAAATGAATAAAATGGTTATCATATTGGATGATGTCTGGGATCGCCTTTCCTTGGAGAAGTTGGGTGACCCTCTTGGTGTAGAGGGTTTTAAGTTGATTCTAACAACTCGCTCATATGAAGTCTGCCTAAAGATGGGTTGTCAGAAACTACTCGAAGTGAAGACCCTGAATGCTGATGATGCTTGGGAGCTGTTCAGGAAGGGTCTAGGATTTGAGACTCAGCTTAGTCCAGATATTGAGAGAGTTGACAAATCCATGGCAGAAAGGTGTGAGGGCTTGCCGCTCGGGCTCATCACTTTGGCAGGAAGATGAGAGGGGTGACCGATATAAGGGAGTGGCGGAATGCTCTGAACGAATTCCCTGAGGACATGGAAAGCGTTGTCTTCAAGGTACTGAAGTATAGTTATGATCGGTTGAGAGATACAACTATGCAAGAGTGCTTTTTGTACTGTGCTTTGTATCCCGAGGATAATGAAATTCGCAGAGATGAACTAATTGGCAAATTTATCATGGAAGGACTGGTGAAGGGAAATAGTAGGGAAGAAGAGTTTAACCATGGCCATACCATATTGAATAAACTAGTCAAACTCTGCTTACTTGAAGCAACTGTCAATTTCAATGGATATGAAGCAGTAAGGATGCATGATCTACTAAGAGAAATGGCATTGCGGATCACAAATGATAAACCAAGGTACATGGTAAGGGCAGGAATAGGACCACAAGTGTTGGAGGAGCAGGATTGGGTGTCCAATTTGGATAGAGTCTCTTTTTACGACAGCAAGATAAAGAGAATCCCTGAAGGCATGGTACCCAATTGCCCCACATTATCAACCTTGATTTTCTCTAATTGTGATTTGACAATGATCCCAGGTCCTTTCTTTCAGTACATGAACAACCTCCAAGTACTCAACTTGAGCTACAACTTTGAGCTTATGGAGTTGCCGAGTTCCATTTCTAACTTGGAAAGTCTTAGAGCACCCTCACTTCGAGGATGTAGTGGGCTCAAATCTGTGCCACCACTGGGAAAGCTCAAAAATCTGAGGGTGTTAGATGTATTTCTCAATGGTATTGAGGAAGTACCTCAAGGCATGGAAAACTTAGTCAAGCTTAAATTTCTGGATATGGGTAGAACAGGTCTCGATGAACTGCCAAAGGAGATATTAACTAAACTTCCCCGGCTTCAATACCTCAATCTTCCTGAACGTGTGAATGCCCTAGCTGATGTAATAGACTACATATATAATTATTAAATACATCTGGGTTATTCTGTAATTAGTTATTCTTCAGTTCTCTATATATACAGTTGTAACCCCTTCAATATCAATAAGATCAATTATTATTAAATTATATCATGGTATCAAAGCTAGGGTTTCTTCTTCCGCCCAAACCCTAATCTCTCCTCTTTTCCGACGTGTGTGCGCCGCCGCCACCGTCTACACCACGCCGCACGGCCTCCCTCCTCCGCCGTAGGTCGGCGCCATGGACAAGGTTGTTGATCCTCTGTCAAATTTACCGTCTGGAGTAAAATTAAAGCTCAGGAATCTCCACAATCTCATCCCCAAAAAATTATCTGACAACAACTACCCGGCCTGTTCACTTAACGTCCGCACCGCCCTCGCAGCCAACTTGCTGCTCGGATGGATTGACGGTGCGGAGAAGCCGCCGCCCGAGACAGCCGAGGAGGACGGCGTCATGCTCCCAAATCCCGACTACCTTCCGTGGATGATCGTAGACACTCAGATCCGAGCCTGTCTTCTCGCAGTTATTAGCCCCTCTGTGCACAAACACGCCCGGGGTTTTCTCACATCGGCTTTACTTTGGGACGCACTAGCCACAAGGTACAACTCTGTGTCCACGGCTCATATTTTTCAGTTGCGTGACAGATTGTATACTCTTCGGAAGGGAACGAAGACGATGACTCAATACCTTGATGATGTGGCCTCTATTCTGTCTGACCTAGATGCTGTGAACGAGATTATTCCTGAACGAGACGTGGTGAATGCCGTGCTACGTGGTCTTCCGTCTGGCTATTCCTCTCTCAAACAGCATATTCGCCTCTCACCTGTCGAAATCACTCTGAATCAACTGTCTGGATGGCTTAATGCAGAAGAATTGAATCTAGACATGGAACACAAATTACTGCTCGGAGAAGCCAGTTCCACCCCTGGCGTCACGGCTCTTTACTCTACTCGGCTGGCAGCGGGGGCTCGGCCAGGTCGCGGTGACGATCGCCGTAACCAAGGGCGAGGCAGCGGCGGCGGTGACCGTCGGAACGCCGGGCAGCAAGGCAGAGGCGGGCCTCCACCGAGGGACGGCTTCCAGTCAGGCCGCGGACAGGGACGAGGAAATCAGCGGGGGCCCACACGAGATCTTTCGACGTGCCAAATTTGTGCTAAACGGGGCCATTCTGCGGCTAATTGTTGGTATCGTTATGATGACTCGCAGAATGTAAATAGCCAGTCCGGCGGATCAAGGGCGATGCATGCGTCCACAAACGCTCAATCTGGCGATTGGTATCTAGACACAGGTGCTAACACCCATGTGACGTCGGATTATTCACAACTTCAATCTCCTCATCCGTATCATGGCTCAGAAACTATTACAGTAGGCAATGGTCAATCCCTTCCCATCACAAACACCGGCTCTGGGTATGTCTATACCCCAAATGGTAAATTTCATCTCTCAACCCTTCACCACGTCCCTTCCCTCACATCCTATCTTTTATCTGTTTATCGCTTTACTAAAGATAATAACTGCACCCTCATTTTTAATGACACCAATTTCCAGATAGTGGACAATACCACGAACCGGGTGCGGTACACGGGCCGCTGTGAGCATGGGCTATACACTCTTCCATCCAGGTCTCCGTCTGTTGTGAGTCAAGCCATTCTCTCGTCCACCTGGCATCGCCGGCTTGGGCACCCATCATCCGCCATCACCAAATCCATTTTATCTTCCTTAGGTTTTAATTTTTCAGAGAAATTACATTGCGAGTCCTGTTCAGTGTCTAAATCTTGTCGTTTACCTTTTTTACTGTCTGAACACAAGGCCACTGCGCCATTTCAATTAATTCATTCTGATGTTTGGGGTCCAACCTCAGTTCCTTCTGTTCAAGGTTTTCGTTATTATATCTGTTTTGTTGATGATTACAGTAAATTCACTTGGCTTTATCCTCTGAAATTTAAATCCGAAGCTTATACTGTTTTTGTCAACTTTGACCGAATGGTTCAAAATCAATTTAATGCCAAAATCAAAATTTTTCGAAGTGACAATGGCAAAGAATTTATCAACAATGCATTTGGTGTTTTTCTTCAAAGTCTAGGGGCTCTTCATCACACTTCATGTCCATATACCCCTGAACAAAATGGCGTTGCTGAGCGCAAACACCGTCACCTAATAGAAACAGTTGTTGCGCTCCTCCATGATTCCACCTTACCCGTTTCCTTTTGGGTTGATGCCCTTGCTACTGCCAACTACCTCATAAATCGCATGCCTACTCACACTCTCTCCAACTTCACTCCATATGCCCGTCTCTACAATCATCCACCCGACTACATCCATCTCCGCCCGTTTGGGTGTCTGGTTTATCCCTGGTTGCGTCCACACACTCAACATAAACTTCAACCTCGGTCCACCCCTTGTGTTTTTCTAGGCTATCATCCCACTATCAAAGGTTACAAATGTTTCGATCCTGTATCTCAGAAAACATATGTTTCCCGTCATGTTCGTTTTGTGGAGGAACAATTTCCTTACACAAGTCTTTCCTCTACTCCATACTCCCCCAATCCACTTGGCATTGTGCCATTATTTCCGTTCTTTTCACACGCTCATGCTCCGGCTCACTCGGCACCTAACCCGGTACCCCACTACACCACTACCCACCCGTACCAACCACCTAGCCACTCGAACCAACCACCCACCCACCCGAACCCCCAAACCTCCCACCCGAACACCCAGCCGACTGCCACACAACCCATCACTTCCCTACATCATACTCCTAACACACATACAACCACCCCATCCACCGCTGCACATCCCAGCTCCCACGGCAGCCCCACCCAACCCCCGTCCACACATCATACAACTCCACCACCCCTTCCTAATCACCCTCTACTCAACACTCACCCTATGACAACCCGAGACAAGGCCGGTACCTTCAAACCCAAAGTCTACCACACTCAAATACCCTTTGATGCACATCCCATAACTGAGCCTACTACCTACAACCAAGCCTCCAAAAATAGTTTCTGGTGCCAAGCTATGGATGAGGAATTTCAGGCTCTGAATAAACAACGTACATGGGATTTGGTACCTCTGCCTAGTAATCGAAAGTCTATTGGGTGCAAATGGGTGTTTCGCATCAAACGAAATTCAGATGGATCTCTTTCTCGCTATAAAGCACGTCTGGTTACAAAAGGGTATCATCAGGAGTATGGTGTGGATTATAAGGAGACCTTCAGCCCTGTTGTTAAGCAAGAAACTATTCGTCTGGTCTTGTCTCTTGCTCTTCACTATGATTGGCCGCTTCATCAGTTAGACGTCAGCAATGCCTTTCTTCATGGTCATCTTGAGGAAGACATCTATATGGTTCAGCCACCGGGATATGTTAATCCCAACCGTCCTCACTATGTTTGCAAGCTTCGCAAATCACTGTATGGCCTGAAACAGGCCCCACGTGCCTGGTACACACGCCTCTCTACTTTTCTGCAGGGTCTTGGTTTTCGCACCTACCATCATGACAACAGCCTCTTCACCCTTCACTGTTCTCGAGGGACAGTCATCATTCTTATCTATGTGGATGATATTGTTATTACAGGCAGCTTGTCATCACTCATCACTGAAATTACTGAGGCTATGCATCGTGACTTCAAACTTAAGGACCTCGGTCCTCTGGAGTTCTTTCTTGGCCTCGAACTCATCCGCAAATCGGGAACCATATTGATGCATCAGACAAAATATACCCTTGAACTTCTAAATCGAGCTGGAATGACAGACTGCAAACCCGCGGTCACTCCCATGGCAGTCCGCCAATCCCCAGGGCCGAATACTCCCTTTGCCGATCCTACACTATATCGGAGCCTCGTCGGTGGACTTCATTATCTTGCTGTTACTCGTCCGGACATCTAATATGCAGTCAATCGAGTCTCCCAATCAATGCATGCTCCCACAGAACAACACTTTCAGGCCTTGAAACGCATTCTGCGCTATCTTAAAGGTACTCTTCAATGTGGAATTTTATTTCAAAAGGGCTCGTTTGATATATCTGTTTTTTCTGATTCGGATTGGGCTAACGACAAAGATGATCGGAAGTCCACTACTGGATATATTGTTATGATGGGACCGAATCTGATTTCCTGGTGCACCAAGAAGCAAACGCGAGTGTCCCGTTCCTCCACAGAAGCAGAATATCGTGCCATGGCTGCGGGTGTTGCTGAAGCCATGTGGTTACGATACCTTACAGATGCACTTGGCATTCCACCGACGAAACCACAGATTTATTGTGACAATCAGTCCACTATTTGTGTTACCAAAAATCCAGTCCTTCATGATCGTATGAAGCATGTTGGGTCCGACTGTCACTTTGTTCGCGATGAGGTACTTGCAGGAACGATGGCCACGCACTATGTCCCATCTACTGACCAGCTTGCTGATATTCTCACCAAGCCTCTTCCGTTACAGCCTTTTCAGTATCTCTGCTCCAAGCTGCCCCTCGTTACCGCTGATCAGCTTGCGGGGGGATAATAGACTACATATATAATTATTAAATACATCTGGGTTATTCTGTAATTAGTTATTCTTCAGTTCTCTATATATACAGCTGTAACCCCTTCAATATCAATAAGATCAATTATTATTAAATTATATCATGATATATCAATAAGATCAATTATTATTAAATTATATCATGATGACTTGGCCAGCTTGGAACTGCTCGAAGAGAATTCGGAGGCAGGTTCTGTGATTTGCATAACTTTCACAAGTTCATGAGTAGTCTCCATAACTATGAGAAAGATTTGTCGTATACCATATTTGTGGGGCAAGTAAATATCGATCGTGGCTTTGATGACTACATACCGAAACAGAGAAGAGTGATTGTAGAAGATTACACCATTGAAGCAGCAACATCAATTTTTCTTCCACATGGCATTGACATTCTACAGATTAGGTCTTGCCATGGGCTGAATAGCTGCTTTGTGGACAACTTTCTGTCACGGACTACTTCTTCAAGAGGCTTGACCTGCAGCATTTGTGGTTGTGACGAGATAGAATGGATCGTCAACGTGCCCTCGGGTAGAGATACAACTACAGACCCACACTGCATACATTTCCGTAGTCTGTTAGTTCATAGCTTGCGAAATCTTGTTGGGCTCTGTAAGGGCAAAATTGCATCTCACACCTTCTCGGGTCTAACAGAACTGCTTACCCACTACTGCAATAGGATGAAGTTGTTGTTTCCACGGGCTATCTTGCAGGATCTCAAGAACCTTGAGATGCTTGATGTATTTGGGTGTTCAGAGATGGAAGAGATAATAGGACGAGAGGAAGGAGAGGGAAGCAGCCAAAGCAGCAGCAGTACATCTACAACTGCTCTCCTTCCTAAGCTAAAAAGGCTCAACCTGGAACTCCTGCCTGAATTGAAGAGTATCTGTGAGGGAACTTATGTGTGATTCCGTTGAATGGATGGGATTTCGTAAGTGCCCCAAACTGAAGAGGATGCCTTTCTATAATACAAATGAACATCCTTTTCCATCCCTTAGACAAATCAAAGTTTATGAAGATCAAAATTGGTGGGAAAGATTGGAGTGGGAACAATCCCATCTCAACGCCCTCTTCCAAAAAACTTACATTAAATATACTGAATGGTGATCATCCTTTAAGGCTCACTGGCTCAGAAATAATCAATCTTCCTTGTGTTGTCTTTCCATCATTTATTTTATGGCATGTTTGCTGGAATATTATTGTATATATAGTGTATAGACAAGTTAAAAAAAATTCATGTATGGTATATATTGTATGTTTGATCCCTGAATTCATGTACTTAATATTTTTTTGTTATATTTTCGTTCTAAAAATTCTGGTTCCACTAATACTCCAGTTTGTTACTTTTATGAGTTATGTTTGATTGTTGGATTAATATATTATCTATAATCTTGAGATGCACTTTGCTTCTTTCTCTGACTTTTACGATTTTTTTTAAAGGACTCTATCCTTTACAATATATAAAAGTCTATAAGGTCATTCAATTAATATTTTAACAGATATTGAAAGTAATTAAAATTCTTATTTGGTTTATGTAAGAAATTATTATATTTAAAACTTCTAAATCAATTCAAATATTAACTTATATAAAAAATAAAATTTGTACAATTCTATTTAAAAGGATATTTTGAATCAAACTTTAACGCTTCTTGTACTTCTTGGTGCAGCTAAAATCTCCCTCTGAAAATCTAAGCTTTTTTTTTTTAAGTCGATAAAGTTATTTTGTTTTTTTTTGTCCTTCATTAAAAAAACTTTCCTTTAGATAAAACTATTTTTTCACTATTTCTTTCAATTTATTATTTAATTATTTTTATTATATAAACTAGACTTCTAAAATAAACGGGATTGCTAACATATATCGTATATGTAAGGAAAATCAATTAATCTTTTCTTTTGTACTGATCAATTAGAAAAATACTCTTAAAATAAGACTGTATTAAAGAAATATTTCTATAAATATTGAGATGCACGTTAACTAGAGAAGAAACTGATTTAATTGTTGAGAAAATATGATTGATGCTCATCTAACTTGATTCGGTTGCATGTCTAGATTGCTGGATGCTTAAATTTTAAACCCTCAACTTCTTCACTATTTTTGTCGACATAATAGAATTCAACGTGTGTGTATATAAATTTCTTTGTTGTCATTCAAGTCATTTTTTAGTGTCAAGATTTTCGTTCAGACAACAATTATTTTCATCAAAACTGAAGCTTTGTGATTACAATTGTATTATTTTATTGTAATCTACTAATCGTAGATGAATTTACAGATGATAGATGAATTTTGGTCCGCTTTGAGAATTTAGGCATTGGGGCTCACTAGCTCAGCAATAATCAATCTTTTCGCTGTAATGAATGACACACACTTTACTATTTTCCTTTTTACCCCAAACAAATGTACTATATTGTCCATCATCATGTATTAAATCTATATGTTGTGCATATCAGATAGGCTTAGAAAAAATATGTATAGTATGTTTAATCCCCTAATTCGTGTGCTTATTATTATTATTATTATTATTATTATTATTATTATTTTATAGTTTAACTGTCCGTACTGAAAATTATGGCTCTACTAGTAGATATTTTGGTAAATGTTACAAGATGATGAAGAAATAAATATGATCATTGAGATAATAATTCCATATTAGTCGTGAGTCAAGGTCTATCGAAAATAGTCTTTCTACTTCATCAGACGTAGTGATATGGACTGCATAGACTTTACCTTTCTCAGACCCCACGTGATGGGAATACGATGGGTATGGTGTTGTCGTCGTCGTTGAATTAAAGAAGGCACACGTGTGAGAAGGATTTTGACCCTTTCCCGTGCAAGTAAGGGAAACATCTGTCTTAGATTACGGAGAAAAACGTACTGGGAAGGGGGTGGCAAATGGGTGGATTGAATATGAATTGACCTAAAATGAATTGAGTATAATCCATCCAGGTAAATATGGATTTGCTAAAATATGGTCTAGGTAAAATGATTCTAACCCATTTTAATCTTCTGAGTCCTAAAAACATTTTTAGGCTAAATTATTTAGATAATTGTTAGCTATAAAATTAGAGAATGCAACTACTATCTCTTTTTACTGAGACCCGACTTAGGTCCCAGCACCCTACCCAAACTCGAGACTTGAGACCCAACACCGACTCAAAGTTAAGACCCAAAACTCGACCATGACTCGAAACCCAGGACCCAACCCCGATGGAAATTGGTGGGAAAGATTGGAGTGGGAACAATCCCATCTCAACACCCTCTTCCAACCTTACATTACATATTCTTGAGGTTCACTGGCTCAGCAATAATCAATCTTTTTCTATGTAATGACAGAGACTTTACTATTTTCCATTTTACCCCAAACAAATGTCCCTTGTATTGTCCTTCATTATGTATTAAATCTATATATTTTGTGTATAGATAAGTTTTAGAAAAATATGTATAGTATATAATGTATGTTTAATCCCTTAATTCGTGTACATATTATTTTTTATTTTATTTTAACTGTCCATAGTGAAAATCATGACTCCACTACTACTCATTTTGTTATTTTTACGAGTTCAAATAATGTTAGATTGTTGGATTAATATATATACTAGTAACAATAACAGAGATGAAATTATGCCTACGTGAGGAGCACAAAATTTAATCAGGTTAAATTTTTTGTGGCCTTATTGTAATTTGAGCTTAAATGAATTGGATTATAATCCATCCATGTAAATACTGGTAAATATGAATTTGGTAAAATATGGTCTAGCTAAATTGACTCTAACCCATTTTAATCTCACGAAGCCTCAAAACATTTTTAGGCTAAATTATTTAGCTAATTGTTAGCTATAAAATTAGAGAATGCAAATACTAGCTCTTTTTACCGAGACCCGACTTAGGTCCCAGCACCCTACCCAAACTCGAGACTTGAGACCCAACACCGACTCAAAGTTAAGACCCAAAACTCCACCATGACTCGAAACCCAGGACCCAACCCCGATACCCAACTCGGGACATGAGCTCCGACCCCGACTCGAGATTAGGTATATTTTGATAAATAGTTGGCCATAGTTCAGCTACAAAATTCGTACACACCTAATAGTACATGCATGAAATGCAAAAATTCGAGATACTTCAGGTGTGTTTTTAACTCTTTCACTCTAAAAACAATGATGAAAACTTTGCCTACCAGTGTTCAGAACCATAAATTTTAAATTTTGAATTCGCCTTTTGATCTTTCGATGTCATACAATGTTGAGCACATTGTCTTTGGAAATCATCCTTGTAAGATTTGTCTATGGCCATAAAATGACACATTTACAGTGAAAGCAAATTGTTGAAACAAAAATTTCTTCCAAAAAGATATGAGATAAATAATAGAGGAAAAAACTATACAAAGCTGAAAGTCTTGAAGATGTGCAGATAGGACCATTATCTCTTCTCAGGAATGGTTTTGCAAAAAGCACCTGAACTCTTCATCGACGTTGCTTTTTTGACCGGAGGCCAAGAGCCAACTATCGAGACTCTGGACTATCCGGACACATACTTCATGGAATGGTTCATGCATGTTTGTTGCTTAACTGCTAGAGAAGTAACCACTTGCTAACCTTGCTAGTCGGGCTGAACTATTCACGTGTTTTGAGTCTTCAGTGTGGTCATTTTTTTCTGCAGTTCCAAGTTTGACATCCATTCCAGATCCAATGCACGTTCGAGCTTTTATCTAGACAAATAAAACATTTGGTGTGATAGAGGACAAGTGAACGATAAACATCATAGCAATGTAACATGAATAATGAAGTACTACCTTAGCTGCTCGGTTGCTCCATTCTCCCAGAATAGCTCTGAATCTCTCGTTTTCTTCTACATACTGTTTCAGAGAGAGATGTTATGCACTCTTCATCGAAAAATAAAAAAGGCAGGATCATGTGATACTGTGTGAGTCCAAATACTATACAGACAACAATGAAGATAGAACATACCTAGTCGAGATCGACTAACTACTACCTACGGCTCTTATACCAGTGCAAAAGTACAGTCTGCTCAATACAACAACATACCCAGTGTAGTCTCACAAAGTTGGGTGCGAGGAGGGTAGAGGTCTGGGCATGCGGGAGAGTGTTAAGAGTCCCACATTAGAAAAGGAATGAGTAATTGGGCTCCTTGTACGAACTTGGACAATATAATCCTCTCCTCGTGAGCTAGCTTTTGGGGTTGAGTTAGGTTCAAGATCCATTCTTTACACATACAACCAAAAAAGAAAATGTCAAGATATTGGGATAAGGTCTGCGTACCCCCACCCACAACCTCCCTGGACACCACTTGTGGGATCTCAGTATTGCCAGGAGCCATGAAATACAGAAGAATGTGCTAAATTCTTTCAAAATGGTTCGCTTTTATTAGGCCGATATACGACGACATGAATATCGTCAGTGTTATTTTATAATAAGCTCATCATTCATAGCAAATAAGTCCCAATTTGTTAATGGAAGAAGATTTCAAGATCCATTAGAATCAACATAAGTGACCATTCGCAGAAGAAAAATAAACCCAGCTGTAAGTACACCAAATGTTACTTCTTTCATTGCCCAAAAATGTTAACCAGACTGTTAAAGCACATTCTAATACACACCTGATTGTTTGCATTGCGAATACGCTGAATCTCAGCGTCTTTCTCCTCTATAATAGATCGAGCAAGCCTCAGCTCAGATTGCAATTGATTCATCTGAAACCCACAAGTATTTAGTAGAAGAGGTAAAAGGATAAAACAGGATGCGCTAAACTTCCAGTTTGAAAGCAAGAATCTTGTGCGAAAAGAGATTACATTCTTAATTGAAAAAACAACTTCGTACCACAAAACAATAAGTGAGTAAGAGAGGAGAATCTCATTCAAAAGGAAGCCCACAAAACAGGCATTCAATTGCACGTGTACTATTCAGAACCATATGTCTGTTGGAATTGGAAAAAGGACAAAGCCGCAAGCCACATATTACCTCAGCTTTGAGTGTGCGTAACTCTTGATCTCGAGTTGCCAACAAGTGAGCAAGATCTACCTGGAAGAACCAAGACGAGTCGTTAACTTCATCTCTTTCAAAACCTAATCCCAGATTCTAGTGATTAATGACTGTACAAGATGGCTGATCTCATTATCAGCAGTCCCATATCATACAGTTACCAATTTTTCCTTAAGAAAATAAATTCTCGAGAAAATCATAAAGGATGTGAGTGCTGGTGTATGCAATATTGTTCTCAGCATATATGATATTTCTTCTTTTTGATATTCTTTCCCTTTTTGTCCATGAATGGTTTCGGGAGTGGTAGAGGTAGACCGAAGAAATACTAGGGTGAGGTGATTAAACAGGACATAGCATAGCTCCATCCTACCGAGGACATGACCATAGATAGGAGATTATGGAGGATAGGGATTAGCGTGGAAGGTTGGTAGGCGGTTGAGGGTAGTCTCATTTATCCTTACATATTTGTAGGCCTTTGTTCCTTTGATTTCTACTGCTATATATTGTCCCTTGTAGTTCATATTATTTTGTTGTAGCTACTGTTCCCTTTTCAGTATGCTTTGTCATGCTTTGTGTAATTTTTGTCTTGGTTTCTCCACCCTGGCATTTCCTCAAGCCGAGGGTCTATCGGAAACAGCCTTTCCACCTCCCAAGATACGGGCAAGATCTGTATACACAATACCGTCCCCACACCCCACTTGTGGGACAACACTGGGTATGTTGTTGATATTGTTGTTGCTGATCTTTTTTCCCTTGCAGTAGCTACAAGATATTACTTATCCGGTTAGTCAAAACTCAATGACATGATGAGATATCAAAATGATAGAATCAGCGCCAAACTTTAGCGCCACTACTAATAGGACAGAAAAGTTAGATGATCACCTTAAACAGATGGTACATCCACTAAGATTTTATCAGTTTATGTTTCTCGAGTACTTTTTTCCCACAATTCTATCCTTATAGCTTAAATATAATTAACTTGTCATGCATCCCAACACGTACATTTTGCTTCTTTTGTAGATAATACAGAAACAGCATCACAATTTTGACAAGGACAAACATACCTGAGGTGCACTCCTATCATTAGACCTTTCGTATTTGCTTAAGGTTTCTTGCAGTCTAAGAATCTAGAGAAAAAAAAAGATAAATCCATTCGGTCATAAGAATTATACATCCTGAAGAGAGAATAATAGACCTATATATATTTAGAGACAGCACCCTTTCCAAGAAAAGCAGGAGATTCTTAACTTAAAATAAGTATGCTTATATGTGCTATTAGGTACTTGATTCACCAACTAATAAAACTGAAGCAGCCCAAAGTACCGTTTCTACCCTCTCTCCCGCCACTACAAACTTGGGAAGTGAATTTCCAGCAAGATCTTAGAAGTTTTAATAACTGTGTACCTCCTTAGTCAAAAAGTGTATATTTTCTTGCTGATATTGCAGCAACGCCATCTGCTGATCTGATAGTCGACCTCCATCCTGGTATCTGTGCAACACAAGGCTCTTAGAAAAATTCTCATTTGTCGCATTTAGAAGAAGCAGTAAAACAACTGGCAACCTTTCTCCGATATCTTCTCGGAAGTCCTATCCAGCAGCCATAAAGATAGTGTCACATTGACATCATAAAAGTACCAATCATGTTGCATTAATGGTTGGTTTGAAAACACAAATAGATAATTGAGATTTATTATCTTAGGCCTTAGCATCCTATCAGAGATCAAAATATATATAATATTGCAAAAGAGCTATCAATACTAACTACATCTCAACGATCAATGAACTGAAACAAAGAAGATAACATTGTCAATCCCAATTTGTTTGACCCAACTCATTTTTGTCATCCCAACTAATTTTACCCCTTCTTCTAATGCAAAGATCCATCAAGATTTACAATTGCCGTAAATACTTCTTTATATTCTTATAGCTTTGATATCACATTTTTTAACAATTAGTACTAGTTTTTACACACGGCCATGTAATTAGACAATAGTTTCCAAGCATGCCTTAAAGGTACAGTAACAGTCACCAAATTATTGGACAAAATGTTTCTCCAAAATCAGAATGTAAACCTGAGAAATACCTACAAACTTCTAGAGAACGTGATGGTTGAAGTGGAGAATAAAGAGACTTCAAAACATCGGGCTGGGAATCCAATGAATTGTACTGGTGAACGCAACCAGAGAGTAGAAGGTTTAATGGACTTTATTTTGCATCTGTACTTTCTAATAATATAGTACAGGTTGGAATTTCAATTAGGCAATTTAAAAGCCAGACAAATTATTTTCACAACTCAAATGCGCAGAGGCTTTAAGTTTTAAAGTCATTTCTCTAGAATGCAGTTCTGCAGGACTCTTCTCTAGGCGGTCAAGGTGTTTGAAAACGATAAAATTTTATCAAGGAAATTGACGCTTGTTAAAAGCAACCCATAAAGGAGGTTACTCACCAATATAGAGTGTCATGAAGGAACTAACACATACTTACTTCCGTCAGCATGATAATCCTGCAAAAATGAAGCAAGCAAGCTTAAGAAAACATTACAAAGAATAAATATATAAACTTCAATACCACTGGTGTAGCCCGTGCAACCTCCAATCTGCATGTCACTTAAGGAACAGAAATTTGACCAGATGTATATATATCCGTGAGGTCCTAGTATTTCGAAAATTGTAAAGCCTAGAAGGAGCATTCACATTGAGCCTGAACCAGCAAAATCTTTTAATTCTTTCTTCTTCCACACATAATGACAACTTTAAGGATTTAGATGGATTTTTTTTGGGAAGGTGTTAGTAAGATAACGTTCATGTCCTACATCCATGAAGTTTATTTACTGCCCAAATACAAATGGATAAAAATCCCCCCCCACAAATTCGACATTTTTGGTCCTATTTTTTCATGGATTCAACACATATTGATATATCAAATCCACAACTGCTTTCAGTCCTTGAAGTGGATATCACTAACCAAAGCGAGAACAGCAGCAGTGAATTTAGAGATATTCAGTTCCTTTACCTTTTTCATGTTAGAACCTGGCAGCCAATACTTAAAGCTCCAATAGAGTCCCATATAAGACTCCTTGAGAGTCTCGTTTTCCTCGTCTATAACTTATCTATGGATTGCAAAAAAGTTATTATTCCCCGTCATACTTCCATATTTCAAATTGCTCCACCTAAAAGTTGCAATCCTCAAAACCAACTCTCTGACTTAAAATGCTACCTTGCATAAAAGTGTCTAGCATAATTTAGATTCAACATTTATGTTTTGCTAAATAGTACACCTTGATGAAGGAATAATTCACTAATGCATAATACAACACAAATTATCCTAAAATTAAGAAGGGAAAAGTTTCCAGGGACCATTTCAGTACTGAAAATTGCTAAATAGATCATATCTTTATGCAAGGAGCTGCACAGAACTAAGAAAATTGATGCAGCCAATTTCTTGGAATGTAAACCTGAGTAGCATAGGCATAGAGAGGATGCTAATATGTGGATCCCAAACCATGACAAGCAGCATCGCAGCGGTTCCTGCAATTCAAGTGTTTCAAATGGATATCCATTTTAAACAAACAAAAGAAAGATGGTTCTTGTTTTTTTAGAAACAATTACGAAAGCAACTTAGAATTAAACTAGTTAGTAGTTACTGAAGTATTATTCAGATCCCAGAAGAATTTGACAAAAAACTACAACAGTAAAGATATTTTAAAAAGGAAAATATAGTCTAAGCTTGTTTCACGCACACATTTTGATCTCATGAATATTATCTTCTAAGCTGAGAGTTCATTATTACTTCTCAGTCAGACTTACTCAGCTTCCCTTTTCCCCACTGGGAGTTGTAGTGGAGGGATGAGCAGGTCCAAGACCAGATCATCATGCGCAAATTAACAGATACTACATCGAAATTTATTGTAATTCTGCAACAAAATAGCAGAGATGTAATCCACTTATAGCAGATTAGTTAGCATGCTAGGTGATTTCTTCTCATCTGGCTAAGTCTTGGTAGGCAGAGTTAACAGACATTTGTGTAGGTGGGAGGTAGCAAGCACCGGTAGAATAATCGAGGTGCGCACAAGATGGCCCAGACAGCACCAATATAAATAAAATAGTTGAATACAAATAGCAAGACTTGTTTTGACCACAGATTTGCAGTGGAGATGATCAAAACAAAATGAGAAAAAGGATAGTAAAAGACAAGATCAATATACAAACTAGAGAACCAGGTAATGCATACCATAGGCGATTGTATCAAATGGAAGGCGAATAATATGCTTCAGTTTCTGGCTGAAAATATAGTACCCCTACAAAAATAAAGTTCATATTATTGCAAACATCAGAAATTGTCGCTTAGCAAACATATGATTTTGAATAACAGGAACACAAAAAAGAAGATGGTCTATCTTGATAGCTGAAGTATATCAGTAAAATCTAATTCCCATTTAAGTATGCTACTAACAGCCTACCACAAGTCTCCATTCACCAAAAGAAAGATAACGGAATCCTGAGAATATGTATCAGAATCTATTTGCTCGGACTCTTCAAAATGCCCAGCGGGTGCGTGTCAGATTCTCCAATAGTTGTATAATTTTGGAGAATCCAACATGGGTGCAGCATCGAAAGCGAAGAGTTTGTGCAACTTAGATCTGAATTGTTCTACAGAGAAGTTGCCAACTCGCTTAAAACGAATGTCTGACTTTACCTTTCTTTGTAACCGCAGAATGAAAGGAGAGGGAAATAAAATAACCAAAGCTTGAAATTCATATGTGACTCAACTCTTCCCTCTCCTTATCAAAACAACAATAGAAGCATCCAAGTGCTAAAACTACAGTTCATGATTCCCTCTTTTGGGAAACCTTTAGTTCCATACAGTTTGTAAATCAGGTTCTTCTACTGTACTGATCTGTTTCTCCAGCTTACTGGTCCACCACTTTGCACACTCCACAGAAAGCCTACTAAGGAAAGACACTTGAATAATATGATTTTTTTTCGGCAGTGTAACATCATTAATATGCCGAAGACCCCACAAGTAGATGATTTATAGCAATATTATATA